>CM038670.1:818778491-819378491 GCA_021605145.1 Aegilops bicornis
CTACGGGACATGCAAACTTCAACACAAGTATTTCTCAAATTCACAACTACTCAACTAGCACGACTCTAATATTACCATCTTCATATCTCAAAACAATCATCAAGTATCAAACTTCTCATAGTATTCAATGCACTTTTTATGAAAGTTTTTATTATACCCACCTTGGATGCCTATCATATTAGGACTAATTTTATAGCCAAAGTAAATTACCATGCTGTTGTAAAGGTTCAAGAAAAATCATCGCGAAGGTTTTATTCTGTTTGGACTCCGTTTGGTGTCCCTCTTATGTGAAACTCTAAGCAGATATGCATTGGGAGAGGCTTTATACTTCTTGATGGATCCAATGTTGGAACTAACATAAGGGAGAGCCATCCCTTTTCATGGTGGAGTTTGTTACTTCCATATTCAAATAGCATTATAAATACTAGCAAATTTATCTTTTGGGAACAGTAAGTTCTACTTGGGGTCCTTCGTCATGCATAACATCTACATGATAAAATTGACAATGTCAACAAAAGTCTAAACAACTTGCTATTGTCAACAAGTCAAAGAGAAAAATACATTGAAGGGAAATTCTAAGGATGAAGCCCGATGTGAAATAAGATCAAGATTGGTGAAGAGATGAGTGAGCTGGTCCAGCATTGACCATGCTCCCATCATCCCTAGCCCATCGTGAACTAGTGGATGAGATTATTTTAGTCGTCCCTCCTACCGACCCCCTTAAGGGAAACAATGACAATTTGTCAAGTCCACTAGCCTAGTCTGCCATGTACTCTCATTTGAATCAAATAAAGGGCAGAGGCACATAGGTCCATGACAAGTCTGAGAACCTTGGATCGAGTCTGAGGTTTCTGTTGACTCCGGACGACTTCAAGGAAGATAAGTTTGGAGCTGACCTCACAGAGTCTTCGAAGACCCCAAGTATTGGAACAATCTTCCCTCGACACTGATCCTAATATTAGAAAAGTGTAATAGCTCCCGGGTGCCTAGGCACTCTCTATGAACAGTAATTTCAAAAAAATAGAAAAGAAATTCGAAAAAAATCTGAAACTGTGCAACATCAAAGATGGTCAAACTTTGTAGCTTCTTGCAAGTTTTCATGCCAAAATATCCTGTCGAGAAAGGTGTACAAACGAGTGTCATATTTCAGTGCTAAAAATGCTCAAGACTTCAAGCACTGAGATCTTTTTCATGTGTAGAGCTCCTCGAATGGATTTTTGGCATGAAAACTTGCAAGCACCTACAAAGTTTGATCATCTTTGATGCTGCAAAGTTTCAGATTTTTTTAATTTACTGTTCATTGAGGGTGCCTAGGCACCCCGGGAGCTGAAAAACTACTCTCTCTCAATATAGGATTAAGCTGCGATAAACAAGATGACCTCACATATTAACAACTGTCAAAGTGTCATTTTGATGAGTTTATGGTGATCTTTGGTATAAGACCATCGCACAGACCCCCTACTAACTTTGTATTGCAACCACTATACTAGAAATGAAACTTTGGAATTTGATAAAGCCTAATTAGCATTATTCAAAGAGTCTGAAAGCGGAAACCAAGGAAATTAGAGATTATTGTCACTTCTGGGCACGAGAGGATCGAAGAAACGAGGGATTACCTCATGGTGGTGCACATGCGAAGATTGCGGTTTAATCTTCGCCTAGGAGGAGGAAGCTGGTCCTCATGCGCACATGTATGATACGTAGTTTGTTTGGTGTCGGGAATAATAACATTTGCTCCAGTATTCTTCACTTTGGCTAGGCCGTTGAACTGTGGATATATTTTCATCAATTTTCTGATTTGTTGAATGTCGTCATCTCTTTCGCCAGAGAAAAACTAAATGAGATATGCCTTTTTTGTCACTCGGAAAAAACAAGGATTGTATTATATCAACGAAGATTACATGCAGGTCTCAACACCACGATCTCAAAAACGAAAATAATCTTTTTTTTTGCGAGAAAATTTCAATCTATTCATCTTCAATCAAGACAGTACAAAGAACAACAGAGGTAATAAAAACTACAACAATGTCCATGGACCACCTAGCGACGACTACAAGCATTGGAGTGAGCCGAAGGAGCGCTGCCGTCATCGCCCCTCCATCACTGAAGTCGGGCAAACCTTGTTGTAGTAGACAGTCGGAAAGTCGCCGTGCCAAGGCCACATAGGACCAGCACACCAGAGTAGCAACCATCACCGATGAAGAAAGTCGTAAATCAGAAGGGTCAAACCTGTAAAATCTCAAACAAAGACGAACAAAGAACGGATCCAAACAGATCCACCGGAGACCAGCACTTACCGAATCCCACGAGATCCGACGAAGACAAACCTCCTCCGATGATGCTAGACACACCATCTGGGCCGGGATAGAACGTGGGAGACATTGTTCCTACTGAGGGACATCGCCACCGCCACACTGCCCCAACCAAGACATTGAATCTAACAAGAGCGAGAACGGGGCCCCTCACGCCAGCAGGGGGCTTAGATCCTCTACACCTCTATGGCTTAGAGGCCATCGGAGATGAGGCGGACCGGCGGCAAAAAAAAGGTCATTATCACTTCTGGGCACGAGAGGAGCCAAGAAACGAGGGAGCACCTCGGTGGTGCACATATGATACGTAGTTTGTTTGATGTACGGAATGTTAACATTTGCTCCAGTACTCTTTACTTTGGCTAGGCCGTCGAACTGTAGATATATTTTCATCAATTTTCTGATTTGTAGAGTGTCATCTCTTCCGCCAGAGAAAAACTAAATGAGATATGTCTTTTTTGTAATTCGGACAAAACAAAGACTGTATTATATCTTTTTTTTTTGCAAATAAGGACTGTATTATATCAACGAAGGTTACATGCAAGTATCAACACCACAACTTCAAAAAAGAAAAGAATCAAGTCTCAACACTACCACACCACAGAACAAACAGGTTTGTACAATTCTACATGCAAGAACAACTAGGGAACTATCTAGCAGGGTGTATGGTGTTGTGCTGTTTCCTCCTCTCCTCCATCGGAAACTACTATAGCACGGGGTGGTGGTAGCAGCTGGCCTTTCTTGTTGAAGAGAATATAGAGAGGGCTCTCCTGGTACCCCTCCTGATAGATATCCACACCGAACAAACGCAAGGCTTTCTGCTTGAAAGCCCAGATCTCCACCACGTCACCCATACTGAAGCCGCAGTTGTTGATGAAGTCCATGTACCCTCTCTCCTTGATGACGCAGACGCCGCTGCTCTCCCACCGCGTTAGCTGCAGCTCCCTTATGCCGGCGTCGTGCTCGATCACGAGCACAGGAAGGCCGCCGTGCTCCCTTCCCCTTCTCTTCTTCGTCTTCTCCCCAGGAACCTTGGGTAGCTTCGGCAGCCTTGGTCTCGGGGCTTCCACGTGCACCAAGTTGGCGGCCCGGCGATCTAGGTGGGAGAGGACCGGGCGGAGGTTGCGCATCACGCCGTCGACCGGGAGGCGGAACCGGTTCTGCTGCGGATCCACGTCGGTGGCGGTCACGGTCTTCTCGTCGATGAAGTGCACGGGCAGGTCGACGCGGAGCCTTAGGTACGGTAGCAGGCCATCGGGTGCGCGTATCCCCGGCGGCTCAGCTCTGACCTTAGGAGCGCTGACAGCGAGCGGCACGGCCTTGATGAGCTCGCCGGCCACGCCCACGGGTGATGGCACCAGTGCACCCGCGTCCGCCGAGAGTCTGGCCGCATCGGCCCGTTGCTGTGCTGCTGCAGGGTCGTACACAGCCAGCGTCCGCTTGGAACCTGCGTAGCCCGGCGCGGCCTTAGGAAGAACGATATGGCTCTTTCCGGTGCCGGGACACATCGTGAATGTGTTCGTCTGGATCGACGTGTATCGTATACGGTTATCTCGGCGACAATGTGGATGATGGATGGATGCAGAGGAGACCGCCGACGTCCCCGTATATATGGATCGATCGGCCGATCAGCTACGCCCTACGGTATCTGACTCCCACTCGAATACCAGATGAATAGATGATAGTAGGTCCGAATCCAGCCCAAATCCGTTTCCGTGTAGTTTTACAAATGCAGTTTTTTCTTTTTTTTTTGAGAGATAAGCCAAATGCATTTGGATGGTCGATCGTTCTGCTAATTCTTGCGTCCGGAAAAGAAAAAATAACCCTGGACCAAATTTCAAGCGACAGTTAAAAATAATTGCTGCTTTTTTAGCACAATACAATTAAGTGGAGCACATACCCGACCATACACTCGCCTCTATGAACGCATACACGTATACCCTACCCTTATGAGCATCTACGAAAGACTAAACCGGTATAGCATCTTGAGATTTTACGAAGTCACCATATAAACCTCGGAATCGACGGAAACATATCCTATCATTGAATGAACATCGCCGAAACCGTAGCCCGTGTCACCGTGTAAGGACACTAGAAACTCCATATGTTGTTAATTTGGGTTCTATTATTGCGGACTAGACCTCTGGGCTATTTTAACTCTATCTCACATGGTATAGGTGACTGCTCGCTTTACTTTTGTACGGGAATATTAGAGTAACTAATTGCCAGTTCAGCGACAGGGGCTTGAAAAAGTCAGTCAAGTAGAGTCGTCGTACCGGCCTCGCCCTTGAATAACTTTTGAAGCACTCTAATTCAAACCCGTGAGCCTTCATATTTGGAGTCAGGGGACGCTGATATGGAGCGTGATTCAAACCCAACCACCCAAGTAGGGGCGAAATTTCAGCCTGATTTCTTCCCCGGCGCCCACTCGTGTCAATGGCACAGCTGTTCGTACGACTGTCACTTCCACTCATGCCAATGGCGCAACCACTTTCCACCTCGAAGTTTTCATATTAATGGTCGTTGCCACATTTTCACCAATTTCCCACTTGTGCGTGAAAATTTCATCACAATTTTTAGCCGGAACGCGCCTGTTTGTGGTCTATAAACCGGCCCACTTCCTCTGGGTGGCACCCATCTTCCCTTCGTCAGCGCCACTCCACCTTCCCCTTCACCGATGCCACTCCATCCTCCCCTTCACTTGCGCTGCTCCATCGCCTTCTTCGTCGGCATCACTCTATCTTCTCAATCGGCCTTATCAGGGCTATCGACCCTCCATGTGGACATTTCCCTGACGAGAACAAAGAGGACCGCACCGAGACAGAGTTTAGGTAGAGGGAACGGGACTATTCCGAGTGGGTCAAGGAGGGCACGTTCCGTAATGCTAAATCAGCCGTCAGGCGAGCCCGAATCCATGTCGCCCATTGCTAGCTAGCACGGATCATGACAGCCACCTTCGTAGAAATGGACGTCTCACTCATGCAGCGCTTCGAAGATGTGCCCATCTCCTGCATCCAAGACTCAATAAAGTACGTAAACTGTGTGACCGTGGAGGTGACAACTGCTAAAGCATCCCTTGCTTGTTGGGTCACCTGCAAATAGGGGACGAGCGCAGATTAGATGGTGAAGAAATCTATGTTTTTGAAGCTTCAAATTGTACTAGAAATTGTTGTTGGTGAATCATATTAGACATTGTATACTGATACTAGATATGAGTGTTGAAATCAGATTCGAAGCTTCCATCATTATTTGATGTGATGGGGAAGAAATAGTTCCTATGCCAATGAACAAATGGTCCGACATGGAGAATATATTTGGAGGATCTGGTTATATTGATTATGAGTTCACGCAACTATGGAGCCTCCATAATTTATAGCAATCGCCTTCATACTGGTTTTGGGGATCCAAATATGTCACATCAGTTAGGGTTGCTCTTAGCTTAAGCCCCGGTTCCGCTCTAGATAAGTGTTGCAAATACAAGAGGTACACCTGCTAGTTACTGCAACAGAGTTTGTGTCCTATTGTCAAGATGATAAGTACTTTGGTAGGCAGACGTTCTAGATCTTTATTCACTAATAAAATGGTAGGAATTTGAAATTTTGATACTAGCTTAGGGCTTATTCGGTAGCTTCCTTGCTCGCAGTTCCTCCAACTTCGGGTCTGACGCTGGGCCGAGCGAGTTAGTTCCTGGAGTTACTCCGAAGAAGCTTAATTTCAATTGTGAAGAGTTGAGAAGCTGGGAAAGTGAGCTCCACCGCAAGTTCGCCAAGTGAAGCTACCTCGTACCTGTTAGAGGAAAAAAATCCTCCCATTTCACTTGCCTCTTGATTCATCTCCGGCCCATTCCCCTCGCCCCCCATCCAACAACCCTAGCTGCCACAGGCACTAAGACGTCGTGGTGCACTGGTAGCCGCCCTCCTCTATCGACATGAGTCGCCTGATTCTGATGGCTTGCCCTCCTCCTGTGTCATCGGCTTCCGTCACTTTTCCCACAACCCCCATAGCAGGCCGCCGTCAGTCCGCTAACTCGCTCATGACCAGAGCTCATCCCCAAAACCCACGACTAACGGAGCATGTTAGGCCTCACGGAGCTCATCCCGGTCATCCACAAACACTAGAGAATGTAGGCTGCCTTGTGGAGGTCATTAAGGACCACTTTTTCTACCTCGCCGATCAGCTACTCGTTGCTAGGAAGGTAAGTGGAAGAAGAACATGGGTATGAGATGTTGTGTGCTAAGGTGTCTGGATTTGACTGATTTGTGCTATTATTTTTGAAACATGGGCAAAAGATTTCTCACATTTCATTGATTGAGAAAACGGTTGATAGTGTACAACACTCGCTCGAAGGTGCCAAAATATTAATGGAACTACTCTTGCAACATGATCACACTCAAATTCCTCACCCCTGCAACGGGCCAGCATGGAATCTCATGTTTGTTGTTTGCAAGGATAGTCATTGGCGAGGCATAAATGTTCCAAAACACTAGAGCATTCCTTCTGTTCCAGATTTCCCAAGACGTGAGCATTGATATGCCATAAGTGTAGGAGATCCATTGCAAATCTTTTTGATACATAAACATACCAACCGCACAAGGAGCAGAAGGAATTGATAAGTGCAAAAAGTAACAATTCATTGTAAGTACTTAAAGATGTAACCGTGTAGTGGAATGTGGTGGCGGAGTAGTAAGGAAATAATAATAATAATAATAATAATAATAATAATAATAATAATAATAATAATAATAATAATAATAATAATAATAATAATAATAATAATAATAGTAAAAGAGTGTGGCAAGTGTCTGAATCCTTAATTTTTTTTAAAATTGCACATATTTACTTCATCGATATTTCAAGTGTACAGTTGACTGCTTTCAAATGACAAACATTTCTCTTTAAATTGATTTCAATTGCACTACAATATCGTAGCTAATTTATTTTCTTGGGATTAATTACTCATCCAGGCAAGAGAAAGAGACATGCTTGGAGCGACTTCCATAGGTTGGTCGGTTGGGACGGTGCCAAATAACACATATAAGGGGCCAATGAAACAATAAAAACATTGAAGGGGCCAAGCATGATGAGTGTATTTTTTTACAGTCATCGCGTCATAGTTTAAACCGGTTTATTACAGGAACACCAGGATGTCCGCTCTGATATTGTTACTAATGACTAATAAAAGCAAATGATTCAAAAATTCACTTTTTATTTTGTTTCGACAGGAAAATGAGCTTAGCATGGACGAAGTCAAGCATATATATGGAAAGGAGTAATCTGAAGATAAGATATATGAAGTGGGAGGTGCACCCGAACGCAAGACGCGGCTTATGCACGTGTGGCTCTGGGAGGTCCAACCTGACAACTATCATGAAGGGGCCTTCGTCAGATTCGCAAGAGAGCAGTCACCAGAACCTTATCTCTGCATTAGAAGCCATTTTTTAGCCCTAGACGCCACCATTTCGCATCTCATTTCCATAGCCAACCATCACCATCTCCGCAAAAAAACCACCTCCAAGTTAGCCATACATGTAATCGCGTATCACAAACAACATATTACCTAAAACATTCATCTTGATATGTTCTTCAATGATTTCTTCTCACGATCTGAATGCCATGTGCAGTAATTCGATAAGGTCATGGGTTGAAACATAGCCTTGCAACCCGATGTATTCATTGCAGGGATCGATGGAATGACTTTGAATTAACGTCATGTATGTGTGAAATAAAATTGCATCATAGTTGTCTCTTGTCTCTGTTGTGTTTGTCGTCCCTGCGGTACCCAGGATCAAGTAGGTAGAGCCACAAGGAGGCTAATCACGGGGAGAACGTGAAACGCTATTCTGAACTCCAGTGACAAAAAGGTTTAGTACGACAGCATGGATCCAATCTCTGGGGATACATGAGGTGTAGTCATTATACACCCAATGGTTTTTTTTTCATTTATCTTAATAACCAAGGTAACCACACATGACGGAAACGGCTTACGGTTGGACTACTAACTCTTGATGCCGGGCGCGTTCCAGTCAGGATATAATTTAGACACATCCTCACTTCGATATGTTGAAAGCATATTCTAATGTTTGTCTTCTAGAGCACAAATTAAAATCGTAATAATCCAAATCATAAATATATGGGTCTAAAAATCAATTCCTCGTAGACATGCCTATTTTTCTTCTAAATGTTCTCTTTTGCAACTTTATTATGATCCGAAAAAAAACTGGAATCTAATTCTCTCGCAAAATCTTGATAGAATCACTTGTTATCCTCTCGTTGGTTCGATAACTCAAAGTCACTCGTTGGGGAAATAGGTTTGGAACCATTCTGCTATCCATTACCGGATCACCAATGGGATTCATCAAACATTGATGCCGTTGTTTGGGAGGAATTGTGTTGCCAGGGAAGAGACGTAGTTGTTCGGTGTAGGGAAAGGTTAACACTTGCTCCGGTGTTTTTCGCTTTAGCTAGGCCATCAAGCTCCAGGGATACTTTTATCCGTTCTCTGATGTGTTGAGTACTTTCTTTTTTGCTGGAGAAAAACTAAATGAGAGATACGTGTCTTCTTTCTAGCTCGGAGAAAACAAGGACCATATTATATCAACATAGGGTTACATGCAAGTCTCAACACTACGACTCAAAAAAGAAAAGAATGAAGTATCAACACAGGGTTACATGCAGGTCTCAACACTACATGCAAGTACAACCAGGGAACTAGGGTCTAGGGTGTGTCGTCTTGTGTTATTTCCTCTCGCTGGTGGTAGCATCTGGCCTTTCTTGATGAATAGAACGTAGAGAGGGCTCTCCTGGTAGATGCCCACGCCGAACAAATGCAAGTTTGTCTGCTTGAAATCCCAGATCTCCAACAGGTCACCCACACTGAAGACGCAGTTGTTGATGAAGTCCATGCACCCCTCTCCCTTGATGACGCAGACGCCGCTGCTCTCCCACCGTGTCAGCTGCAGCTCCCTGATGTCGCCCACAGAACATTTTAAATTTGAAAAATTGAAACTGAGAGTTTGATAATGACAAATTAGCATTATTCAAAGAGTCTAAAAGCGGAACACAAGGAAAAAAAGTTTATTGTCACTTCTGGGCACAAGAGGAGGGAGCACCTCATGGTGGTGGACATGCGATGATTGAGGTTTAATCTTCCCCTAGAAGGAGGAAGCTGGTCCTGACATGCACACATGTATGATACGTAGTTTTTTTGGTGTAGGGAGGAATGTTAACATTTGCTCCGATATTCTTGACTTTGGCTAGGCTGTCGAACCGTAGATATATTTTCATCGATTTTCTGATTTGTTGAATGTCGTCTCTTTCGCCAGAGAAAAACTAAAAGAGATATGTCTTTTTTTTAACTCGGACAAAACAAGAACTGTATTATATCAACGCAGGTTACATGCAAGTCTCAACACCACCACTTCAAAAAACAAAAGAATCAAGTCTCAACACTAGCACAGAACAAACAGGTTTGTACAGTTCTACATGCAAGAACAACTAGGGAACTATCTAGCAGGGTGCATGGTCTTGTGCTGTTTCCTCCTCTCCTCCATCGGAAACTACTAGAGCACGGGGTGGTGGTAGCAACAGGCCTTTCTTGATGAAGAAAATGTAGAGAGGGCTCTCCTGGTACCCCTCCTGGTAGATATCCACGCCGAACAAACGCAAGGCTTTCTGCTTGAAAGCCCAGATCTCCACCACGTCATCCACACTGAAGCCGCAGTTGTTGATGAAGTCCATGCACCCCTCTCCCTTGATGACACAGACGCCGCTGCTCTCCCACTGCGTTAGCTGCAGTTCCCTGATGTCGGCGTAGCGCTCAATCACGAGCACTTGATTTATTATGATATTGTATCATAAAAAATGTTATGCTACTATCTGTCATGCATGCCAATAAATAAAGTCATCTATGATACTAATATATGAAACTATGCATTAAAGAGATAGTATTACCCATTACAAGCAGCCTAATGATCCAATTTGTATTGACGCTAAGCTAAACCAGATAGGCAAAAAGTGAAGCGGCAGTGTATCTAAAGAGGAGAGGGATGGTTTTGGAGTCTCAAAGAAGAAACAATGCCGGTCACTATGGCCTATGTATATTTGGATCCCGTATGGATCTTCTAGTCCATATCCTCTCCCCCCCCCCCCTAGTTCTTGAGCGTCCACATAATATCCTACAACTAACTACTTGAGAGAACCTTACCTACAACAAACTAAGCCCATATGCATTGGAGATTTTAATTTCCTAAGCCCCTTCATACACTAAGAACTTACTCTAAGCACACGTGCATCGTGAGAGGCTTCATAGTTCCTGCGCGATCCAATCTTGGAACTAACATGAGGGGGGAGCCATCTCTTATCATGGTAGAGTGTGTTATCCATATCCAAACGACAGTAGAAATAGTAGCAAATTTATGTTTTGGGAACAATAAGTTCTACTCTGGGTCCTTCGTCCTACATAATATCTACATGATAAAACTGTCAAAGATATGTCAAAATAAGTATAAACCACTGGCTATTGTCAAAGGATGAAGCCCGATGTGAAATAAGATCAAGATGGTGGAGAGATGAGTGAGCTGGTCTACCATGGACCATGCTCCATCATACCTAGCCCATCATGGACTAGTGGACGAAGATTATCGCAGTTGTCCCTCCTACCGAGCACTTTAAGGGAAAACATTGATCATTTGTCAAGGCCACTAGCCCAGATATAGTTTCTCATGTGCATGTCCCCTCACTCTTAGTTGAATCAAATCAAGGGTAGAGGCACATGACTCCAAGACT
Source organism: Aegilops bicornis (assembly GCA_021605145.1). Classification (NCBI taxonomy): domain Eukaryota; kingdom Viridiplantae; phylum Streptophyta; class Magnoliopsida; order Poales; family Poaceae; genus Aegilops; species Aegilops bicornis. Next base: position 818,789,585 of record CM038670.1, read on the forward strand.
AGTCTAAGAACCTAGGGTCAAGTCTGATTACTCCATTGACTGATGAGGACGTCACGGAAGAGAAGTTTGGAGCTGACCTCGGAGAGTTTCCGAAGACCCCAATTCATGGATCAATCTTCCCTCGACACTTTTCCCAATATATCATTATGTTGTGATAAACAAAATAGCCTCACTTATTAATAACAGTTGAGACCTGTCATTTTGACGAGTGTATGGTGATCTTCGGTACAAGACCGTCGTACACACCCCACACTAGAATAGAGATGACGCTAACAAAACATTTTAAATTTGAAAAATTGAAACTGAGAATTTTATAATGACAAATTAGCATTATTCAAAGAGTCTAAAAGCGGAACACAAGGAAAAAAAGTTTATTGTCACTTCTGGGCACAAGAGGAGGGAGCACCTCATGGTGGTGGACATGCGATGATTGAGGTTTAATCTTCCCCTAGAAGGAGGAAGCTGGTCCTGACATGCACACATGTATGATATGTAGTTTGTTTGGTGTAGGGAGGAATGTTAACATTTGCTCCGATATTCTTGACTTTGGCTAGGTTGTCGAACTGTAGATAGATTTTCATCGATTTTCTGATTTGTTGAATGTCGTTTCTTTCGCCAGAGAAAAACTAAAAGAGATATGTCTTTTTTGTAACTCGGACAAAACAAGAACTGTATTATATCAACGCAGGTACATGCAAGTCTCAACACCACCACTTCAAAAAACAAAAGAATCAAGTCTCAACACTAGCACAGAACAAACATGTTTGTACAATTCTACATGCAAGAACAACTAGGGAACTATCTAGCAGGGTGCATGGTCTTGTGCTGTTTCCTCCTCTCCTCCATCGGAAACTACTAGAGCACGGGGTGGTGGTAGCAGCTGGCCTTTCTTGATGAAGAGAATATAGAGAGGGCTCTCCTGGTACCCCTCCTGGTAGATATCCACGCCGAACAAACACAAGGCTTTCTGCTTGAAAGCCCAGATCTCCACCACGTCACTCACACTGAAGCCGCAGTTGTTGATGAAGTCCATGTACCCCTCTCCCTTGATGACGTAGACGCCGCTGCTCTCCCACCGCGTTAACTGCAGCTCCCTGATGCCGGCGTCGCGCTCGATCACGAGCACAGGAAGGCCGCCGTGCTCCCTTCCGAATGTTTGGGCCAACCAGCCGATCACCAGCACAGGATGACGCATATCGAATGACTATGCGCCAACCAACCGAATGTTTGGGCCGGCGCGCTGGCGTCCTAGCGCTTCCCTTAAAAACGTAATTTGCTGCTGATTTTGCCTTTTGGAAGTTCTTTCTAAACCGTAGGATATGCCGCTATGTACCTGGTACTATCATAAATAATTCTAGGACACTAGAAGCATCATATGCTGCTAATTTGGGTTTTATTATTGCGGACTAGATCTTCTGGGTCTTGGATTTTTTAAATTCTATCACACGGAATAGTTGGCTGCTCGCTTTAATTTAGTACAAAAATATTACAGTAATTAACCACCAGTTTGGTGACGGGTGCTTGAAAGAGTCAGTTTAGCAAAGTCGCCGTACCGGCCTCAGCCTACATAACTTTTGGAGCGTGCTTCAAACCCAACCATTCACATAGAGGTGAAATTTCGGCGAAGAGCACATGATTAATGGTCGTCGTCATATTTTCGACCCATTTCCCACATATGCGTGAAAATCCGCCACCGTTTTCCGTCGGAGCTCGCATATTCACGGTATATAAACTGGCCCACCGCCCTCTTGGTGGCACCCATCTTCCCTTTCCCAGGCGCTACTCCACCTTGCATTCACTGATGCCACTCCATTCTCCCATTCGTTTGCGCCATCTATCTCCTCCTTTGTTGGCATCACTCCATCTTCCCCATCAACCTGGTCCGGGCTGTCAACCCTACTTGCGGACCTTTACCTGAAGAGACCAAAGAGGATCGCACCGAGACAGAGTTTGGGGAGAGGGAACGAGACTATTCCGAGTGGGTCAAGGAGGACGCACTCCCTAAAGCTAAATTAGCCGTCGGGCGGGCCTGATTCCACGCCGCCATTGCTACCTAGCATAGATCACGGCGGCCTCCTTCGTAGAAATGGACGCGCTCATGCAACGCTTCAAAGATGTGGCCATCTCCTGCGTCCAGGACATACCAAAGTACGTAGACCATGTGACCACGGAAGTGAAGCCACTGAAGCATCCCTTGCTTGAAGGGTCACTTGCAAATATGGGACGAGAGTGAACTGGATGGTGAAGAATCCTATATTTTTAAGCTTCAAATTATACTAGAAATTGTTGTTGGTTAAATCATACTAGACATTGTAAACTCATAATAGATATTAGTGTTGAAATCAGATTCGGCGCTTCCATCGTTATTTGACGTGATGGGGAAGAAATAGTTCCTAAGTCAATGGATAAAGGGTCTGAAATGGGTAATTTTTTTGGGAAGATCTGGTTATAGTGATTTTCTATTTGCACGACTATGGAGCCTCCATAATTTATAGTGGTCGCCTTTGTATTGGTTTTAGGATCCAAAATATGGCGCATGTGCTAGGGTTGCTCTTAGCTTAAGCCCCAATTCCGCTCTAGAAAAGTGTTGAAAATACAAGAGGTACACCTGCTAGTTACTACTACAGAGTTTGTGCACTATATATTAGGATGAGAAATAAAATGAGCTTACTATTGTCCAGATGATAAGGACTTTGCTAGGCACACGTTCTAGATCTTTATTCATTGATAAAATGGTAGGAATTTGACAATTTGGTACTTAGGGTTTATTCGGTAGCTTCCTTGCTCCCGGTTCCTCCAACTCTAGGTCCGGAGCTGGGCCGAGCGACGTAACTCCTGGAGTTACTCGGGAGAAGCTTAATTTAAATTGTGAAGAGTTGAGAAGCTGGGAAAGTGACCTCCATCGAAAGTTCGCCTAGTGAAGCTACCTTGTGTGTATTTGGGCAAAAAATCCTTTCATTCCCCTTGCCTCTTCATTCATCTCACATTCCCCTCGCCCCCCATCCAACAACCCTAGCTGCCACGGGCACTAGACGTCGTGGTGCACCTGCAGCCACCCTCCCCTGCCGACACGAGTCGCCCGACTCTGATTGGCTTGGCCTCCTCTTGTTTCATCGGCTTTCGTTGCTTTCCTCTCAACCCCCATAGCAGGCCACCGTCAGCCCCGAACCTCGCTCATCCCCAGAAACCACGGCCAACAGAGCATGTTAGGCCTCACGGAGCTCATCCCGGGCATCCTGAAACACTAGAGAATGTAGGCTGCCTCGTGGAGCTCGCCCAGGATCACTTTCTCAACCTCGCCAATCAGCTCCTCGTCACAGGAAGGTAAGTGGAAGAAGAACACAGATATAGGATGTTGTGTGCTATGGTGTTTGTGGATTTGACTAATTTGTGATATTATTTGTTCAACATGGGAAAAAGCTTTCTCGCATTTCATTGATTGAGAATAAGGTTGATAGGGTACAACACTCGCTCGAAGGTGCCTCATCCTGCAACGGGCCAACCTGGAATCTCATGTTTGATGTTTGCAAGGATAGTCCTTGGCAAGGTGTAAATGTTCCGAAACACCAATACATTCCTTCCATTCCAGATTTCCCTAGACGATGTGAGCATTGATATGCGATAAGTGTGGGAGATCCATTGCAGAACTTTTTGATACACGAAAGTACGAACATCACAAGGAACAGAAGGAGTTGATAAGTGCAAAAAGTAAGAATTCATTGTAAGTACTTAAAGATGTAACCATGTAGTGGATTGTGGTGGTGGAGTTGTAAGGAAATAATAATAATAATAATAATAATAATAATAATAATAATAATAATATTATTATTATTATTATTATTATTATTATTATCATTATTATTATTATTAATAATAATAATAATAATAATAATAATAATAATAATAATAATAATAAGTAAAAGAGTGTGGCAAGTGTCTCAATCCTTAGTTTTATTAAAATTGCACATACCTCCATCGATATTTCAAGTGTACAGTTGATTGCTTTTAAATGACAAGCATTCTCCTTAACTTGATTTCTATTGCATTACAGGGTTGGAGCTAATTTATTTTCTTGATATTACTCATCCAGGGAGTAGAAAGAGCCATACTTGGAGTGACTTGCATAGGTTTGTTGGTACAGACGTAGCCAAAAAACTTATATAAGGGGGGCCAATGAAACAGTAAAAACATTGCGGGGGGCAAGCATGATGAGTGTATTTGTTACACTCATCGCATCATAGTTTAAACCGGTTTATTTAAGAAAACAAAGATATCCGCTCCAATATTGTTACTAATGACTAATAAATGCAAACGATTCAAAATTTTTCTCTTTACTTTTTTCACAGGAAAATGAGCTAAACATGGATGAAGTCAAGCATATATATGGAAAGGAGTAAACTGAATATAAGATAGATCAAGTGGGAGGCGCACCAGAGTGCAAGACAGCGTCTGGTACGAGCACAACCGCTCGTACTTGCGCTCGTACCATGCACGTGCGACTCTGGGAGGTCCAACCTGACAACTATTAAGAAGGGGTCTTCGTGAGATTTGCAACAGAGCAGTCACCAGAACCTTATCTCTACACTAGAAGCCATTCTTCAACCCTAGACGCTGCCATTTTGCATCTCATCTCCATAGCCAACCATCACCATCCCCACAAGAAACCACCTCCAAGTTAGCCATACTTGTAACGGTGTATCGCAACCGACAACCATTGTAAGACATATGGTCTAAAACATTCATCTAGATGTGTTTTTCAATGCTTTCTTCTCACGATCTGAATGCTATGTGTGCTTAATTCGATAAGGTCATGGGTTGAAACATAGCCTTGCAACCCGATGCATTTATTGGAAGGATCAATTGAATGACTTTGAACTAATGTCATGTATGTGTGAAATTAAATTGCATCGTAGTTGTCTCTTGTCTCTCTTGCATTTGTCGTCCCTGCGGTACCCAGGATCACGGAGTTTGGGCCACAAGGAGGCTAACTGCAGGGAGAACGTGAAACGTTATCCCCGCAACACGGCTTAATACGGTAGCTTGGATCCAATGTCTGGGGATACATGAGGTGTCGTCATTATAGACCCAACGGTTTTGTGTGACTTATCTTAATAACCGAGGTAACCACGCGTGATGGAAAGGATCAATGATTGGACAACTGACTCTTGATGTAGGCGTGTTCCAGTCAAGATATAATTTAGACACATGCCCACTTTGATATGTTGCAAGCATATTCTAACATTTGTCTTCCAGAGCACAAATTAAGATCATAATAATCCCAATCACAAGTATATGGGTGTAAGAATCAATTCCTCGTAGGCATGCCTATTATTATTATTATAAGTGTTCTCTGTTGTAACTTTAGTATATCTGATACATAAACTGGTATTTAATTCTCTCGCAAAAGCTTGGTAGAAACCCTTGGCATCCTCTTGTTGGTTCGATAACTCATAGTCACTTGATGTGGAAAGAGGCTGGGAACCATTCTGTTATCCGTTACCGGATCATCAATGGGATTCATCCGCTACTTGTCTTGGACGAATTGTGTTGCCGGGGATGAGATGAAGTTGTTCGGTGTAAGGAAAAGTTAACAATTGCTCCGGTGTTTTTCACTTTAGCTAGGTCGTCAAACTGCAGGGATACTTCTATCGATTATCTGATTTGTTGACTACTTTCTCTTTCGCAGGAGAAAAACTAAATGAGAGAGACATGTCATTTTCTAACTCGGGGAAAACAAGGACTATATTATATCAACACAGGGTTACATGCAATTCTCAACACTACGACTCAACAAAGAAAAGAATGAAGTATGAACACATGGTTACATGCAGGTCTCAACACTACATGCAAGAACAACTGGGGAACCAGGGTCTAGGGTGCGTCATATTGTGATGTTTCCTCTCCTCCATCGGAAACTAGTAGAGGACGGGGTGGTGGTAGCATCTGGCCTTTCTTGGTGAATAGAACGTGAGAGGATCTCCTGGTAGATGTCCGCTACCGAACAAACACAAGTTTTTCTACTTTAAATCCCAGATCTCCGCCATGTCACCTACACTGAAGCCACAGTTGTTGATGAAGTCCTTGTACCCCTCTCCCCCACCGCGTCAGCTACAGCTCCCTGATGCCGGCGTAGCGCTCGATCACGAGCAGTAGATTTATCATGATACCATATTATAATAAATCCTATTCTACTATGTGTCATGCATGATAATAAATAAAATTATATATGATACTAATATATGATACTATGCATCACGAAGAAAGCATTATCCATTACAAGAAGCCCAATGCTCCACTATGTATTGACGCTAAGCTAGACCAGATAGGCAAAAACTGAAGCGGCAGTGTAGCTAAAGAGAAGAGGTATTGGTTTTGGTGTCTCAAAGAAGAAACAATGCCAGTCACCAGGCCCTACGTATATTTGGATTCCATATGGATCTTGTAGTCTGTATCCTCTTTCCCCGCTACTTCTTGAGTGTCCACGTAATATCCTACAACTAACTACTTGAAAGAACCATGCCTACAACAGACTAGGCCCATATGCATTGGAGAGTTTAATTTCCTAAGCCGCTCCATACACTAAGAACTTACTCTAAGCACACGTGCATCGAGAGAGGCTACATACTTCCTGCACGATCGAATGTTGGAACTAACATGAGGGGGAGCCATCTCTTTTCATGGCAGAGTGTGTTATCCATATCCAAACAACAGTAGAAATACTTGCAAATTTATGTTTTGGGAATAATAAGTTCTACCGGGGTCCTTCATCCTACATAACATCTATATAATTAAACAGTCAAAGTTATGTCAACAAAAGTGTAAACCACTAGCTATTGTCAAATTAAGGATGAAGCCCGATGTGAAATAAGATCAAGATGGTCGAGAGATGAGTGAGCTGGTCCACCATGGACCATACTCCATCATCCCTAGCCCATCATGGAGTAGTAGACAAAGATTACCGCGAAGCCCGGTTGGTGTGGGCGGTGGCGGGGCTCTTCTGCCCGGCTCTTCTGCCCTCTGCTCTCGATGGCGACGGCGTACGTTGCTGCTGGCCAGCAGTGGCACCTGGCTGGGCATGGGGCTCGGCGGCAGGACGGCTTCGTGGCAGCTGCATGATTTCCCTGGTGGGGCGTGCCGGCAGCGGTCGGGCCTTCGGATCGGGCGGCGACAGGTGACGCGGGCTGTGGTGGATTTGGTCGCCTCCTCCCCATGCTCGGTGTGCTTTTCTCCGTACAGATTTGGGTCGCTATGTGTGGCTTGCTGCTCCTCGGTGTGGATGGAACTGGAGGTGGGATTTAGATTGGGAGAAATCTTTAGCCGGCCCTGGTCGGCGCCGACAGCGGCTACGCCTGAGTTCACTGTTTCTTCTCCAAGTAGACGTTTGTCGGATCTGCCTATACATCCACCACGGCCTTTTGTCTCCCGGGTGAAATCCCTAACTGCAGTGGGTGCGACGCCTTTGGCATCGTTCCCTTCTTGAAGGCGCTGTCTTGGGAGCTATGTGGCTGGTGGACACTGTTCGATTGGCATTGGTGGTGATCTGGATCAGGAGGTGGCGCGACGTGGCATCTACCTCGTCGTTGACGGCGGGTCCCGGCGGCATGGTGCAGCAGACTCTCAGGGTTGGATGCGTCATGATGGACATGCGTAGGGAGGTGGCGTTGTCCGGCGTCATGGTGGCGTCAACGGCCGGCCTAGCATGGTCGATGCGTCAGTACCTGCTCTAAAGATGGATCGGTGGAAGACGACGACAACGGACTCTGAGAGTGTGCCGGACCGGCGTGTGCCCCAGACCCGAAAAGCGGCTTGGTTGGGTTCTCTATCTTTAGATGTTAGGATTTAGTGCGAGGTCCGTTTGTTATTCGACTCGGACTATCGGCACCCCTTCATCAACTGGATACGAGTAGCGACGGATGTTTAAAAAATGGTGGCTCCAGACTTACTGATGTGTTACTCGTAAGGTCATTGTGAATAATTAATAAAATTGTTGCGTGCATCGCCCAGATGCAAGCCCGGATGCAGAGGCCGGGGGTGATCCTCCTTTTCGAAAAAGATGCAAACATGTACCATACGTAGTTTGTTTGGTGTAGGGAATGTTAACATTTGCTCCGGTATTCTTCACTTTGGCTAGGCCGTCCAACTGTAGATATATTTTCAGAGATTTTCCGATTTATTGAACGTCGTCTCTTTCGCTAGAGAAAAACTAAATTAGATATGTATTTTTTGTAACTCAGACAAAACAAGGACTGCATTGTATCAACGCAGGTTAATTACATGCAAGTCTCGACACCACGACTTCAAAAAAGAATAGAATCAAATCACAACACTACCGTAGAACAAACAGGTTTGTATAATTTTACATGCAAGATCAACTAGGGAACTAGCTAGGATGCGTGGTCTTGTGCTGTTTCCTCTCCTCCATCGGAGACTATTAGAGCATGGGATGGTGGTAGTATCTGGTCTTTCTTGATGAAGAGAACGCAGAGAGGGCTCTCCTGGTACCACTCCTCGTAGATAATCACGCCAAACAAACGCAAGGCTTTCTGCTTGGAAGCCCAGATCTCCACCACGTCACTCACACTGAAACTGTAGTTGTTGATGAAGTCCATGTACCCCTCTCCCTTGATGACGCAGACGCCGCTGCTCTCCCACCACGTCAGCTGCAGCTCCCTGATGCCGGCGTAGCACTCGATCACGAGCACGGGAAGGCCGCCGTGCTCCCTTCCCCTTCTCTTCTTCGTCTTCTCCCCAGGAACCTTGGGTAGCTTCGGCAGCCTTGGTCTCGGGGCTTCCACGTGCACCAGGTTGGCGGCCTGGCGATCAAGGTGGGAGAGGACCGGGCGGAGGTTGCGCACCACGCCGTCGATTGGGAGGCGGAACCGGTTCTGCTGCGATCCACCTCAGTGGCGGTCACGGTCTTCTTGTCGATGAAGTGCACGGGCAGGTCGAGGCGGAGGCTCAGGTGCGCGAGCAGGCCCTTGGGTGCGCGTATCCCCGGCGGCTCAGCTCTCTCCTTGGGAGCGGCGGCAGCCAGCGGCACTGCCTTGATGGGCTCGCCGGACACGCCCACGGGTGATGGCACCAGTGCACCGGCGTCCGCAGAGAGTCTGACCGCATCGGCCCGTTGCTGTGCCGCTACAGGGTCGTACACAGCCAGCGTCCGCTTGGAGCCTGCGTAGCCCGGCGCCGCCCTAGGAAGAACGATATGGCTCGTTCCGTTGCCGGGACACATCGTGAATTTGTTCATCGTGAATAGGTTACGGTGGTATGCAGTTGACCCGGCGAGATCGGCGGTTGTCCTGGCGGCAATGGATGGATGGATGCAGAGGAGGCCGCCAGATCGTTGCTAATTCTTAAGCCCGCAGGAGAAAAAAAAACCGTTGAGCAGAATTTCCAGCGACACTCGAAGAAACTTAATTTGCTGCGGATTTCACCTTTTGGAAGTTCTTATTAAGCCGTAGCCTGTGTAGCTGTGTACCTGGTAGTGGTAGAAATAATTCTACGACTTTTTTATGGCCAATGCTGCTAACTTGGTTTTTATTATTGCGGAATGGATCTCTGGGCCTCCGACTTTTTTATGGCCAATGCTAGGCGTCACGCACCGGCCAAAGGTTTCGGTCGGTCGCACGCTAGCCATCGGATCGGCCCGTCCCGGACCGTTGGATCCTTATCCATCCAGGCCGTCTTCCTCCCCCCTTCCCCTCATGGCTATTCCTCATTCTCCTCCCCGCATAGGTCGCGGCATGGCATTGACCCCTCTCCCAGGTGCCGTGCAACACCCATTCCCACCTTCTCCTCCTTGCGTCGTCCACGTGACGCTCGTCGTCAAGGCTCGCCGCCGACGCTCACCACGCGACTCCGGCGGGAGCTCGCGGCTTGCAGCAGACCTGCGCCTCACGTCTCTGGCAAGACCTCGCCATGCCATGCGCTCGCCCCTGTGACAGTGCGGGAGCTCACCTCCCCTAGCATATATGGCCGCCTTGTCCAGCCTCCCCTGTCTCTCACCGTTGCAGCTTGGTGCGCCGATCCTATTCGTTGAAACTCATTGTGGTCACCATCGTCGGGCGTCGTTTGACCTTGGTAGCAAAAAAACTCCATGGTAGAAGCTTTTTCTTGTTGGTTGCAACAAATGAGGACGTCCGCTGTCGTCACCGCAGAAAACAAATCAGACGATGCAGCAAAATCACATGCCGGTTCCAGCTCTGGATTTGCCGGTTATAGCAAAAAACCTCGCTGGTGGAAGCTTCTGCAGTTCCAGGTTACAACAAAGAACATGGCGTCAATATCACGGCCGCAAAATCACCCCAGCTGATTGCAGCAAAACCAGATGCTGGTTCCAGCTCTGGATTTGCCGGTTGAAGAAAATTATGTGCTCCGTCGTCATCGCCGCGGAAAAACACTGACGATGCAGCAAAAACGTTTGTTGGTTCCAGCTTCGGCTTAGCCGGTTGTAGCAAAACCGAAAGCTGGTCCAGCTTTGTCTTTGCCAGTAACACATCGTTTGCTTCGAACCACCTCCTGGTCACTACTTCCGCCAGTCGCCTGGTAACAAAAAAGCTTGCCGGCAGAAGCTTTTGTCTTATCGCTTGCAACAAATGAAGAAGTCCGCTGTCATCGCCACAGAAAACACTTCAGACAATGCAGCAAAACCACATGCTGGTTCCAACTCTGGATTTGCCAGTTGTAGCAAAACAAGATGTTGGTTCCAGTATCGCTGCGTTCACGGTTGTACCTTGTCGCCTTGCAAAAGTATGCAGCTAGCCGCCGGAGCTGGAGAAGGTGCACTAGGAAATCGCGGATAAGAGGCGGTCAAGCATGTGGGTATATTGCCGTGGGAGGGGGAAGGGGGCGACGACCTCGCCGGCGAGATGTGGCTACAACGGTAAGGGCTTAATGCATGGGTGGAACAAGGGCTCCCTGGCGAGATGCAGGTTGCAGCGGTGGGGGGCGGAGGCCTCACCGACAAGATGCAGGCTACAACGATGGGTTACAGAGAAGATCCATGTAGACGGGAAGAAGACGCTAGGTAAAATGGGGTCGGACTAGGCTCTCCTCGCGTAGGACCCATAAAACACGAACATGTGGGAGAGGGCGACAACCAAAGCTTCAGCGGACGTGCCGTTTCTAAATGTTCTCTGTTTTTCAATCCATAGTAGTTTGGTTCTCGCTTTAATTTAGGAAGGGTACACTAGAGCAACTCTAGCACACTTGCTATATCCGCTCGGCCCGTAAAATAGCCACCGATATATCGGTAATTGCCTTTGGCTCCTAGGTGCATATGTACCCATTGTCGAAATACATATTTCGAAAAGTTAAAAAATATGGAACATCCCCAAACTTCAAGTAAAGTTAGCGATAGACGAAGACGAAAGAGGGGATGCCTTCCGGGGCATCCCCAAGCTTAGGCTTTTGGTTGTCCTTGAATTTTACCTTGGGGTGCCTTGGACATCCCCAAGCTTAGACTCTTGCCACCCCTTATTCCATAATCCATCAAATCTTTACCCAAAACTTAAAAACTTCACAATACAAAACTCAACAGAAAAATCTCATGAGCTCCATTAGCGAAAGAAGACAAACCACCACTTCAAGGTACTGTAATGAACTCATTCTTTATTTATATTGGTGTTAAACCTACTGTATTCCAACTTCTCTATGGTTTATACCCTCTGATACTAACCATAGATTCATCAAAATAAGCAAACAACACACGAAAAACAGAATCTGTCAAAAACAGAATAGTCTGTAGTAATCTGTATCAAACATATACTTCTGAAACTCCAAAAATTATGAAATAACATTCTGGACATGAAGAATTTGTCTATTAATCATCTGCAAAAAGAATCAACCTAAAATCACTCTCCATTAAAAAATGGCAGCTAATCTCGTGAGCGCTAAAGTTTCTCTTTTTTACAGCAAGATCAAAAAGACTTCACCCAAGTCTTCCCAAAGGTTCTACTTGTCACAAACTCTAATTAAAACATGAAAACACATCTAAACAGAGGCTAGATGAATTATTTATTACTAAACAGTACCAAAAAGCAAGAAACAAAAATAAAATTGGGTTGCCTCCCAACAAGCGCTATCGTTTAACGCCCCTAGCTAGGCAAAAAGGCAAGGATAGATCTAGGTATATCATCTTTGGTTTTAAATATTTTAGCGGAGTCATGCTCGAATCCGGCAGGTTCTTTACGTTTCCCTTCATATTCGGAGATTTTAAGATCTAAAGAATCCAACACTCATTGCAAAGGGTAATCAACATATTCATGCGGCGAAGATTTCCACTTACATTCTTAAGAGGTCCGAGAGACTTTTGTAAGATTTTTATTACTTCGCAAATCTTCTCAAAAACTTGTGTCTATTCCTGGGTATGATGTGGCCCCTTTTGTTGAGGTAGTGTTCCCACTGTTCCCACAATGATTTCATGCGCAATACTGGGATCAATTTTGATAAAATTTCCTTTGGCAAGGCAATCCAAGAGTTGACTATGGGACATACTTAGTCCAACATAAAAATTGCGAAGTAAAATTCTAAAACTCACCTCTAAGGTGCAATTATGATAAGATTCCATCATCCTATACCAAGCATCTTTTAAGTTTTCTTCGTGTCTTTGTTTGAAGTGAAGAAATTCAAACTCGGGAGACAGAGGAGCAGATAAAGGACTGGCCATGACGACACACGACGACACAAGAAGCAAGCGAAAAGAGACGAACGAAAAAACAGGGCGAATAAAACGGCAAAGGTGATGTGGGGGAGAGGAAAACGAGACGCAAATAGCAAATAATGTAATGCGAGGGATAAGATTTGTGATGGGTACTTGGTATGTCTTGACTTGACTTGACTTGGCGTAGATCTCCCTGGCAACGGCGCCAGAAATCCTTCTTGGTACCTCTTGAGCATCTGTTGGTTTTCCCTTGAAGAGGAAAGGGTGATGCAGCAAAGTAGCGTAAGTATTTCCCTCAGTTTTTGAGAACCAAGGTATCAATCCAGAAGGAGCCTACACGCAAGTCGCCTCGTACCTACACAAACAAATAAGAACCTTGCAACCAACACGATAAAGGGGTTGTCAATCCCTTCACGGCCACTTGCAGAAGTGAGATCTGATAGAGATAATAAGATAAATATTTTTGGTATTTTTATGATATATATTGAAAGTGAAGATTGCAAAGTAAAGTAGATTGGAAACTTATATGATGGAAAATAGATCCGGGGGCCATAGGTTCCACTAGTGGCTTCTCTCAAGATAGCATAATTATTACGGTGGGTGAACAAATTACTGTCGAGCAATTGATAGAAAAGTGCATAGTTATGAGAATATCTAGGCATGATCGTGTATATAGGCATCACGTCCGCAACAAGTACACCGAAATGATTCTGTATCTACTACTATTACTCCACACATCGACCGCTATCCAGCATGCATCTAGAGTATTAAGTTCATAAGAATGGAGTAACACATTAGGCAAGATGACATGATGTAGAGGGATAAACTCAAGCAGTATGATATAAACCCCATCCTTTTATCCTCGATGGCAACAGCACAATGCGTGCCTTGCTGCCCCTGCTATCACTGGGAAAGGACACCGCAAGATTGAACCCAAAGCTAAGAACTTCTCCCATTGCAAGAAAGATCAATCTAGTAGGCCAAACCAAACTGATAATTCGAAGAGACTTGGAAAGATAACAAATCATAGATAAAAGAATTCAGAGAACATTCAAATATTGTTCATAGATAATCTTGATCATAAATCCACAATTCATCAGATCTCGACAAACACACCGCAAAACGAATTACATCGAATAGATCTCCAAGAAGATCGAGGAGAACTTTGTATTGAGATCCAAAGAGAGAGAAGAAGCCATCTAGCTAATAACTATGGACCCGAAGGTCTGTGGTAAACTACTCACACATCATCGGAGAGGCTATGGTGTTGATGTAGAAGCCCTCCATGATCGATTCCCCTCCGTGGAGCACGGAAAAAGGCCCCAAGATGGGATCTCACGCGTACAGAAGGTTGCGACAGTGGAAATAGGGTTTCGTGGTGCTCCTAGACGTTTTTGCGGTATATGGGTATATATAGGAGGAAGAAGTAGTTCGGTGGAGCTGCCAGGGGCTCACGAGGGTGGGGCGCGCCTCCCTGCTTCGTGGCTTCCTCGCTTCTTTCTTTACGTCCACTCCAAGTCTCCTAGATCACGTTTATTCCAAAAATCACTCTCCCGAAGGTTTCATTCCATTTGGATTCCGTTTCATATTCCTTTTCTGCGAAACACTGAAATAGGCAAAAAAACAACAATTTGCAGTGGGCCTTCGGTTAATAGGTCAGTCCCAAAAATAATATAAAAGTGTATAATAAAGCCCATTAAACATCCAAATCAGGTAATATAATAGCATGGAACAATCAAAAATTATAGATACGTTGGAGACGTATCAAGCATCCCCAAGCTTAATTCCTGCTCGTCCTCGAGTAGGTAAATGATAAAAATAGAATTTTTTATGTGGAATGCTACCTAACATAATTTTCTAAGTAATTCTCTTTATTGTGGCATGAATGTTCAGATCCGAAAGATTCAAGATAAAAGTTTAATATTGACATAAAAATAATAATACTTCAAGCATACTAACTAAGCAATTATGTCTTCTCAAAATAACATGGCCAAAGAAAGTTCATCCCTACAAAATCATATAGTTTGGTCATGCTCCATTTTCATCACACAAGAATGCTCCTATCATGCACAACCCCGATGACAAGCCAAGCAATTGTTTCATACTTTAGTAATCTCAAACTTTTTTCAACTTTCACGCAATACATGATCGTGAGCCATGGATATAGCACTATAGGTGGAGTAGAGTATGATGATGGGGGTTATGTGGAGAACACAAAAAAGGAGAAATTCTCACATTGAAGCGGCTAATCGACGGGCTAGCTAGGGAGATGCCCATCAATTGATGTCAATGCAAGGAGTAGGGATTGCCATGCAACTGATGCACTAGAGCTATAAATGTATGAAAGCTCAACAAAAGAAACTAAGTGCGTGTGCATCCAACTTGCTTGCTCATGAAGACCTAGGTCATTTGAGGAAGCCCATTGTTGGAATATACAAGCGAAGTTCTATAATGAAAAACTCCCACTAGTATATGAAAGTGAAAAAACAAGAGACTCTCTATCATAAAGATCATGGTGCTACTTTGAAGCACAAGTGTGCAAAAAAGGATAGTAGCATTGTCCCTTTTTATTTCTTTTTATTTCTTTTTTTGGTCCTTTCTCTTTTTTTGGCCTTTTCTTCTTCTTTTTTTTATTTGGGACAATGCTCTATTAATGATGATCATCACACATCTATTTTTTTTACAACTCAATACTAGAACAAAATATGACTCTATATAAATGCCTCCGGCGGTGTACCGGGATGGGCAATGAATCAAGAATGACATGTATGATAAATTATGCATTGTGGCTTTGCCGCAAATACGATATCAACTACATGATCATGCAAGGCAATATGACAATGATGGAGCATGTCATAAATGAAATGGTGGAAAGTTGCATGGCAATATATCTCGGAATGACTATGAAAATGCCATAATAAGTAGGTATGGTGGCTGTTTTGAGGAAGATATAAGGAGGTTTATGTGTGATAGATCGTATCATATCACGGGGTTTGGATGCACCGTCGAAGTTCGCACCAACTCTCAAGGTGAGAAAGGGTACTGCGCGCTACCGAAGAGGCTAGCAATGATAGAAAGGTGAGAGTGTGTATAATCCATGGACTCAACATTAGTCATAAAGAACTGACATACTTATTTCAAAAATCTACAAGTCATCAAAAACCAAGCATTACGCGCTTGCTCCTAGGGGGATAGATTGATAGGAAAAGACCATCGCTCATCCCCGACCGCCACTCATAAGGATGACAATCAAAGAACACCTCATAGTTCATATTTGCTACACAACGTTTAGCATACGTTCATGCTACGGGACATGCAAACTTCAACACAAGTATTTCTCAAATTCACAACTACTCAACTAGCACGACTCTAATATTACCATCTTCATATCTCAAAACAATCATCAAGTATCAAACTTCTCATAGTATTCAATGCACTTTTTATGAAAGTTTTTATTATACCCACCTTGGATGCCTATCATATTAGGACTAATTTTATAGCCAAAGTAAATTACCATGCTATTGTAAAGGTTCAAGAAAAATCATCGCGAAGGTTTTATTCCGTTTGGACTCCGTTTGGTATCCCTCTTATGCAAAACTCTAAGCAGATATGCATTGGGAGAGGCTTTATACTTCTTGATGGATCCAATGTTGGAACTAACATAAGGGAGAGCCATCCCTTTTCATGGTGGAGTTTGTTACTTCCATATTCAAATAGCATTATAAATACTAGCGAATTTATGTTTTGGGAACAGTAAGTTCTACTTGGGGTCCTTCGTCATGCATAACATCTACATGATAAAATTGACAATGTCAACAAAAGTCTAAACAACTTGCTATTTTCAACAAGTCAAAGAGAAAAATACATTGAAGGGGAAATTCTAAGGATGAAGCCCGATGTGAAATAAGATCAAGATTGGTGAAGAGATGAGTGAGCTGGTCCAGCATTGACCATGCTCCCATCATCCCTAGCCCATCGTCAACTAGTGGACGAGATTATTTTAGTTGTCCCTCCTACCGACCACCTTAAGGGAAACAATGACAATTTGTCAATTCCACTAGCCTAGTCTGCCATGTACTCTCATTTGAATCAAATCAAGGGCAGAGGCACATAGGTCCATGACAAGTCTGAGAACCTAGGATCGAGTCTGAGGTTTCTGTTGACTCCGGACAACTTCAAGGAAGAGAGGTTTGGAGCTGACCTCACAGAGTCTTCGAAGACCCCAAGTATTGGAACAATCTACCCTCGACACTGCTCCTAATATTAGAAAGGTGTAATAGCTCCCGGGTGCCTAGGTACTCTCTATGAACAGCAAATTCAAAAAAATAGAAAAGAAATTCGAAAAAATCTGAAACTTTGCAACATCAAAGATGGTCAAACTTTGTAGCTTCTTGCAAGTTTTCATGCCAAAATATCATGTCGAGAAAGGTGTACAAACGAGTGTCATACTTCAGTGCTAAAAATGCTCAAAACTTCAAGCACTGAGATCTTTTTCATGTGTAGAGCTCCTCGAATGGATTTTTGGCATGAAAACTTGCAAGCACCTACAAAGTTTGATCATCTTTGATGCTGCAAAGTTTCAGATTTTTTTTTAAATTTACTGTTCATTGAGGGTGCCTAGGCACCCCGGGAGCTGAAAAACTACTCTCTCTCAATATAGGATTAAGCTGCAATAAACAAGATGACCTCACATATTAAAAACTGTCAAAGTGTCATTTTGATGAGTTTATGGTGATCTTTGGTATAAGACCATCGCACGGACCCCCTACTAACTTTGTATTGCAACCACTATACTAGAAATGAAACTTTGGAATTTCATAAAGCCTAATTAGCATTATTCAAAGAGTCTGAAAGCGGAAACCAAGGAAATTAGAGATTATTGTCACTTCTGGGCACGAGAGGATCGAAGAAACGAGGGAGCACCTCATGGTGGTGCACATGCGAAGATTGAGGTTTAATCGCCTAGGAGGAGGAAGCTGGTCCTCATGCGCACATGTATGATACGTAGTTTGTTTGGTGTCGGGAATGATAACATTTGCTCCAGTATTCTTCACTTTGGCTAGACCGTCGAACTGTGGATATATTTTCATCAATTTTCTGATTTGTTGAATGTCGTCATCTCTTTCGCCAGAGAAAAACTAAATGAGATATGCCTTTTTTGTCACTCGGACAAAACAAGGATTGTATTATATCAACGAAGGTTACATGCAGGTCTCAACACCACGACCTCAAAAATGAAAATAATCTTTTTTTTGCGAGAAAATTTCAATCTATTCATCTTCAATCAAGACAGTACAAAGAACAACAGAGGTAATAAAAACTACAACAATGTCCATGGACCACCTAGCGACGACTACAAGCATTGGAGTGAGCCGAAGGAGCGCTGCCGTCATCGCCCCTCCATCACTGAAGTCGGGCAAACCTTGTTGTAGTAGACAGTCGGGAAGTCGCCGTGCTAAGGCCACATAGGACCAGCACACCAGAGTAGCAACCATCGCCGATGAAGAAATTCGTAAATCAGAAGGGTCAAACCTGTAAACTCCCAAACAAAGACGAACGAAGACTGGATCCAAAAAGATCCATCGGAGACCAGCACTTACCCAATCCCGCGAGATCCGACGAAGAAAAACCTCCTCCGATGATGCTAGACACACCATCCGGGCCGGGATAGAACATGGGAGATATTGTTCCTACTGAGGGACATCGCCACCGCCACACTGCCCCAACCAAGACATTGAATCTAACAAGAGCGAGAACGGGGCCCCTCACGCCAGCAGGGGGCTGAGATCCTCTGCACCTCTATGGCTTAGAGGCCATCGGAGATGAGGCGGACCGCGGCAAAAAAAAGGTCATTATCACTTCTGGGCATGAGAGGAGCGAAGAAACGAGGGAGCACCTCGGTGGTGGACATATGATACGTAGTTTGTTTGGTGTACGGAATGTTAACATTTGCTCCAGTACTCTTTACTTTGGCTAGGCCGTCGAACTGTAGATATATTTTCATCGATTTTCTGATTTTTAGAGTGTCATCTCTTCCGCCAGAGAAAAACTAAATGAGATATGTCTTTTTTGTAATTCGGACAAAACAAGGACTGTATTATATCCTTTTTTTTTGCAAATAAGGACTGTATTATATCCACGAAGGTTACATGCAAGTATCAAAACCACAACTTCAAAAAAGAAAAGAATCAAGTCTCAACACTACCACACCACAGAACAAACAGGTTTGTACAATTCTACATGCAAGAACAACTAGGGAACTATCTAGCAGGGTGTATGGTCTTGTGCTGTTTCCTCCTCTCCTCCATCGGAAACTACTAGAGCACGGGGTGGTGGTAGCAGCTGGCCTTTCTTGTTGAAGAGAATATAGAGAGGGCTCTCCTGGTACCCCTCCTGATAGATATCCACACCGAACAAACGCAAGGCTTTCTGCTTGAAAGCCCAGATCTCCACCACGTCACCCATACTGAAGCCGCAGTTGTTGATGAAGTCCATGTACCCCTCTCCCTTGATGACGCAGACGCCGCTGCTCTCCCACCGCGTTAGCTGCAGCTCCCTTATGCCGGCGTCGTGCTCGATCACGAGCACAGGAAGGCCGCCGTCCTCCCTTCCCCTTCTCTTCTTCGTCTTCTCCCCAGGAACCTTGGGTAGCTTCGGCAGCCTTGGTCTCGTGGCTTCCACGTGCACCAAGTTGGCGGCCCGGCGATCTAGGTGGGAGAGGACCGGGCGGAGGTTGCGCATCACGCCGTCGACCGGGAGGCGGAACCGGTTCTGCTGCGGATCCACGTCGGTGGCGGTCACGGTCTTCTCGTTGATGAAGTGCACGGGCAGGTCGACGCGGAGCCTTAGGTACGGTAGCAGGCCATCGGGTGCGCGTATCCCCGGCGGCTCAGCTCTGACCTTAGGAGCGCTGACAGCGAGCGGCACGGCCTTGATGAGCTCGCCGGCCACGCCCACGGGTGATGGCACCAGTGCACCCGCGTCCGCCGAGAGTCTGGCCGCATCGGCCCGTTGCTGTGCTGCTGCAGGGTCGTACACAGCCAGCGTCCGCTTGGAACCTGCGTAGCCCGGCGCGGCCTTAGGAAGAACGATATGGCTCTTTCCGGTGCCGGGACACATCGTGAATGTGTTCGTCTGGATCGACGTGTATCGTATACGGTTATCTCGGCGACAATGTGGATGATGGATGGATGCAGAGGAGACCGCCGACGTCCCCGTATATATGGATCGATCGGCCGATCAGCTACGCCCTACGGTATCTGACTCCCACTCGAATACCAGATGAATAGATGATAGTAGGTCCGAATCCAGCCCAAATCCGGTTCCGTGTAGTTTTACAGATGCAGTTTTTTCTTTTCTTTGAGAGATAAGCCAAAAGCATTCGGATGGTCGATCGTTTTGCTAATTCTTGCGCCCGGAAAAGAAAAAATAACCCTGGACCAAATTTCAAGCGACAGGTAAAAATAATTGCTGTTTTTTTAGCACAATACAATTAAGTGGCGCACATACACGAGCATACACTCGTTCCTATGAACGCACACATGTATACCCTATCCTTATGAGCATCTTCGAAAGACTGATCCGGTATAGCATCTTGAGATTTTACGAAGTCACTACATAAACCTCGGAATCGACGGGAACATATCCTATCATTGAATGAACATCGCCGAAACCGTAGCCCGTGTCATTGTGTAAGGACACTAGAAACTCCATATGTTGTTAATTTGGGTTCTATTATTGCGGACTAGAACTCTGGGCTATTTTAACTCTATCTCACATGGTATAGGTGACTGCTCGCTTTACTTTTGTACGGGAATATTAGAGTAACTAATTGCCAGTTCAGCGACAGGGGCTTGAAAAAGTCAGTCAAGTAGAGTCGTCGTACCGGCCTCGCCCTTGAATAACTTTTGAAGCACTCTAATTCAAACCCGTGATCCTTCGTATTTGGAGTCAGGGGACGCTGATATGGAGCGTGATTCAAACCCAACCACCCAAGTAGGGGCGAAATTTCAGCCCGATTTCTTCGCCGGCGCCCACTCGTGTCAATGGCACAGCTGTTTGTACGACTGTCACTTCCATTCATGCCAATGGCGCAACCACATTCCACCTTGAAGTTTTCATATTAATGGTTGTTGCCACATTTTCCACAAAATTCCCACTTGTGCATGAAAATTCCATCACAATTTTTAGTCAGAACGCGCCTGTTTGTGGTATATAAACCGGCCCACTTCCTCTGGGTGGCACCCATCTTCCCTTCGTCAGCGCCACTCCACCTTCCCCTTCACCGATGCCACTCCATCCTCCCCTTCACTTGCGCTGCTCCATCCCCTTCTTCGTCGGCATCACTCTATCTTCTCAATCGGCCTTATCAGGGCTATCGACCCTCCATGTGGACATTTCCCTGACGAGAACAAAGAGGACCGCACCGAGACAGAGTTTAGGTAGAGGGAACGGGACTATTCCGAGTGGGTCAAGGAGGGCACGTTCCGTAATGCTAAATCAGCTGTCAGGCGGGCCTGACTCCATGTCGCCCATTGCTAGCTAGCACGGATCATGACAGCCACCGTCGTAGAAATGCACGTCTCACTCATGCAGCGCTTCGAAGATGTGCCCATCTCCTGCATCCAAGACTCAATAAAGTACGTAAGCTGTGTGACCGTGGAGGTGACAACTGCTAAAGCATCCCTTGCTTGTTGGGTCACCTGCAAATAGGGGACGAGCGCAAATTAGATGGTGAAGAAATCTATGTTTTTGAAGCTTCAAATTGTACTAGAAATTGTTGTTGGTGAATCATATTAGACATTGTATACTGATACTAGATATGAGTGTTGAAATCAGATTCGAAGCTTCCATCATTATTTGACGTGATGGGGAAGAAATAGTTCTTATGCCAATGAACAAATGGTCCGACATGGAGAATATTTTTGGAGGATCTGGTTACATTGATTATGAGTTCACGCAACTATGGAGCCTCCATAATTTATAGCAATCGCCTTCATACTGGTTTTGGGGATCCAAATATGTCACATCAGTTAGGGTTGCTCTTAGCTTAAGCCCCGGTTCCGCTCTAGATAAGTGTTGCAAATACAAGAGGTACACCTCCTAGTTACTGCAACAGTTTGTGTCCTATTGTCAAGATGATAAGTACTTTGGTAGGCAGACGTTCTAGATCTTTATTCACTAATAAAATGGTAGGAATTTGAAATTTTGATACTAGCTTAGGGCTTATTCGATAGCTTCCTTGCTCGCAGTTCCTCCAACTTGAATTACGGCTGGGCCGAGCAAGTTAGTTCCTGGAGTTACTCCGAAGAAGCTTAATTTCAATTGTGAAGTGTTGAGAAGCTGGGAAAGTGAGCTCCACCGCAAGTTCGCCAAGTGAAGCTACCTCGTACCTGTTAGAGGAAAAAAATCCTCCCATTTCCCTTGCCTCTCGATTCATCTCCGGCCCATTCCCCTCGCCCCCCATCCAACAACCCTAGCTGCCACAGGCACTAAGACATCGTGGCGCACTGGTAGCCGCCCACCTCTATCGACATGAGTCGCCTGATTCTGATGGCTTGCCCTCCTCCTGTGTCATCGGCTTCCGTCACTTTTCTCACAACCCCCATAGCAGGCCGCCGTCAGTCCCCGACCTCGCTCA
Organism: Aegilops bicornis; assembly: GCA_021605145.1. Classification (NCBI taxonomy): domain Eukaryota; kingdom Viridiplantae; phylum Streptophyta; class Magnoliopsida; order Poales; family Poaceae; genus Aegilops; species Aegilops bicornis. The sequence goes on from CM038670.1 coordinate 818,811,886, forward strand.
TGACCAGAGCTCATCCCCAAAACCCACGACTAACGGAGCATGTTAGGCCTCACGGAGCTCATCCCCGTCATCCACAAACACTAGAGAATGTAGGCTGCCTCATGGAGGTCATTAAGGACCACTTTTTCTACCTCGCCGATCAGCTACTCGTTGCTAGGAAGGTAAGTGGAAGAAGAACATGGGTATGAGATGTTGTGTGCTAAGGTGTCTGTGGATTTGACTGATTTGTGCTATTATTTTTGAAACATGGGCAAAAGATTCTCACATTTCATTGATTGAGAAAACGGTTGATAGTGTACAACACTCGCTCGAAGGTGCCAAAATATTGATGGAACTAGTCTTGCAACATGATCACACTCAAGTGCCTCACCCCTGCAACGGGCCAGCATGGAATCTCATGTTTGTTGTTTGCAAGGATAGTCATTGGCGAGGCATAAATGTTCCAAAACACCAGTGCATTCCTTCCGTTCCAGATTTCCCAAGACGTCAGCATTGATATGCCATAAGTGTAGGAGATCCATTGCAAATCTTTTTGATACATAAACATACCAACCGCACAAGGAGCAGAAGGAATTGATAAGTGCAAAAAGTAACAATTCATTGTAAGTACTTAAAGATGTAACCGTGTAGTGGAATGTGGGGGCTGAGTCGTAAGGAAATAATAATAATATTAATAATAATAATAATAATAATAATAATAATAATAATAATAATAATAGTAAAAGAGTGTGGCAAGTGTCTGAATCCTTAGAAATTTTTAAATTGCACATATTTACTTCATCGATATTTCAAGTGTACAGTTGACTGCTTTCGAATGACAAACATTTCTCTTTAAATTGATTTCAATTGCACTACAATATCGTAGCTAATTTATTTTCTTGGGATTAATTACTCATCCAGGCAAGAGAAAGAGACATGCTTGGAGCGACTTCCATAGGTTGGTCGGTAGGGATGGAGCCAAATAACACATATAAGGGGCCAATGAAAAAATAAAAACATTGAAGGGGCCAAGCATGATGAGTGTATTTTTTTACAGTCATCGCGTCATAGTTTAAACCGGTTTATTACAGGAACACCAAGATATCCGCTCTGATATTGTTACTAATGACTAATAAAAGCAAATTATTCAAAAATTCACTTTTTATTTTGTTTCGACAGGAAAATGAGCTTAGCATGGACGAAGTCAAGCATATATATGGAAAGGAGTAATCTGAAGATAAGATATATGAAGTGGGAGGTGCACCAGAACGCAAGACGCGGCTTATGCACGTGTGGCTCTGGGAGGTCCAACCTGACAACTATCATGAAGGGGCCTTCGTCAGATTCACAAGAGAGCAGTCACCAGAACCGTATCTCTGCATTAGAAGCCATTTTTTAGCCCTAGACGCCACCATTTCGCATCTCATTTCCATAGCCAACCATCACCATCTCCGCAAAAAACCACCTCCAAGTTAGCCATACATGTAATCGCGTATCACAAACAACATATTACCTAAAACATTCATCTTGATATGTTCTTCAATGATTTCTTCTCACGATCTGAATGCCATGTGCAGTAATTCGATAAGGTCATGGGTTGAAACATAGCCTTGCAACCCGATGTATTCATTGCAGGGATCGATGGAATGACTTTGAATTAACGTCATGTATGTGTGAAATAAAATTGCATCATAGTTGTCTCTTGTCTCTGTTGTGTTTGTCATCCCTGCGGTACCTAGGATCAAGTAGGTAGAGCCAGAAGGAGGCTAACCACGGGGAGAACGTGAAGCGCTATTCTGAACTCCAGTGACAAAAAGGTTTAGTACGACAGCATGGATCCAATCTCTGGGGATACATGAGGTGTAGTCATTATACACCCAATGGTTTTGTTTCATTTATCTTAATAACCAAGGTAACCACACATGACGGAAACGGCTTATGGATGGACTACGAACTCTTGATGCGGTAGCGTTCGGTCAGGATATAATTTAGACACATCCTCACTTCGATATGTTGAAAGCATATTCTAATGTTTGTCTTCTAGAGCACAAATTAAAATCGTAATAATCCCAATCATAAATATATGGGTCTAAAAATCAATTCCTGGTAGACATGCCTATTTTTCTTATAAATGTTCTCTTTTGCAACTTTATTATGATCCGAAATAAAAACTGGAATCTAATTCTGTCGCAAAATCTTGATAGAATCACTTGTCATCCTCTCGTTGGTTCGATAACTCAAAGTCACTCGTTGGGAAATAGGTTTGGAACCATTCTGCTATCCATTACCGGATCACCAATTGGATTCATCAAACATTTTCGGATGCCGTTGTTTGGGAGGAATTGTGTTGCCAGGGAAGAGACATAGTTGTTCGGTGTAGGGAAAGGTTAACACTTGCTCCGGTGTTTTACACTTTAGCTAGGCCATCAAGCTCCAGGGATACTTTTATCCGTTCTCTGATGTATTGAGTACTTTATTTTTTGCTGGAGAAAAACTAAATGAGAGATACGTGTCTTCTTTGTAGCTCGGAGAAAACAAGGACCATATTATATCAACACAGGGTTACATGCAAGTCTCAACACGACGACTCAAAAAAGAAAAGAATGAAGTATCAACACAGGGTTACATGCAGGTCTCAACACTACGTGCAAGAACAACCAGGGAACTAGGGTCTAGGGTGTGTCGTCTTGTGTTATTTCCTCTCCTCCATCGAAAACTAGTAAAGCACGGGCTGGTGGTAGCATCTGGCCTTTCTTGATGAATAGAACGTAGAGAGGGCTCTCCTGGTAGATGCCCACGCCGAACAAATGCAAGTTTGTCTGCTTGAAATACCAGATCTCCAACAGGTCACCCACACTGAAGACGCAGTTGTTGATGAAGGCCATGCACCCCTCTCCCTTGATGACGCAGACGCCGCTGCTCTCCACCGTGTCAGCTGCAGCTCCCTGATGTCGCCCACAGAACATTTTAAATTTGAAAAATTGAAACTGAGAATTTGATAATGACAAATTAGCATCATTCAAAGAGTCTAAAAGCGGAACACAAGGAAAAAAAGTTTATTGTCACTTCTGGGCACAAGAGGAGGGAGCACCTCATGGTGGTGGACATGGGATGATTGAGGTTTAATCTTCCCCTAGAAGGAGGAAGCTGGTCCTGACATGCACACATGTATGATACGTAGTTTGTTTGGTGTAGGGAGGAATGTTAACATTTGCTCCGATATTATTGACTTTGGCTAGGCTGTGGAACCGTAGATATATTTTCATCGATTTTCTGATTTGTTGAATGTCGTCTCTTTCGCCAGAGAAAAACTAAAAGAGATATGTCTTTTTTGTAACTCGGACAAAACAAGAACTATATTATATCAACGCAGGTTACATGCAAGTCTCAACACCACCACTTGAAAAAACAAAAGAATCAAGTCTCAACACTACCACAGAACAAACATGTTTGTACAATTCTACATGCAAGAACAACTAGGGAACTATCTAGCAGGGTGCATGGTCTTGTGCTGTTTCCTCCTCTCCTCCATCGGAAACTACTAAAGCACGGGGTGGTGGTAGCAGCAGGCCTTTCTTGATGAAGAGAATGTAGAGAGGGCTCTCCTGGTACCCCTCCTGGTAGATATCCACGCCGAACAAACGCAAGGCTTTCTGCTTGAAAGCCCAGATCTCCACCACGTCATCCACACTGAAGGCGCAGTTGTTGATGAAGTCCATGCACCCCTCTCCCTTGATGACACAGACGCCGCTGCTCTCCCACTGCGTTAGCTGCAGTTCCCTGATGTCGGCGTAGCGCTCAATCACGAGCATTTGATTTATTATGATATTGTATCATAAGAAATGTTATGCTACTATCTGTCATGCATGCCAATAAATAAAGTCATCTACGATACTAATATATGAAACTATGCATTACAGAGATAGTATTACCCATTACAAGCAGCCTAATGCTCCAATTTGTATTGACGCTAAGCTAAACCAGATAGGCAAAAAGTGAAGCGGCAGTGTAGCTAAAGAGGAGAGGGATGGTTTTGGAGTCTCAAAGAAGAAACAATGCCGGTCACTATGGCCTATGTATATTTGGATCCCGTATGGATCTTCTACTCCATATCCTCCCCCCCCCCCCAAGTTCTTGAGTGTCCACATAATATCCTACAGTTAACTTCCTGAGAAAACCTTACCTACAACAAACTAAGCCCATATGCATTGGAGAGTTTAATTTCCTAAGCCCCTTCATACACTAAGAACTTACTCTAAGCACACGTGCATCCTGAGAGACTTCATAGTTCCTGCGCGATCCAATCTTGGAACTAACATGAGGGGGAGAAATCTCTTATCATGGTAGAGTGTGTTATCCATATCCAAACAACAGTAGAAATAGTAGCAAATTTATGTTTTGGGAACAATAAGTTCTACTCTGGGTCCTTCGTCCTACATAATATCTACATGATAAAACTGTCAAAGATGTGTCAAAATAAGTACAAACCACTGGCTATTGTCAAAGGATGAAGCCCGATGTGAAATAAGATCAAGATGGTGGAGAGATGAGTGAGCTGGTCCACCATGGACCATGCTCCATCATACCTAGCCCATCATGGACTAGTGGACGAAGATTATCACAGTTGTCCCTCCTACCGAGCACTTTAAGGGAAAACATTGATCATTTGTCAAGGCCACTAGCCCAGATATAGTTTCTCATGTGCATGTCCCCTCGCTCTTAGTTGAATCAAATCAAGGGTAGAGGCACATGGCTCCAAGACTAGTCTAAGAACCTAGGGTCAAGTCTGATTACTCCATTGACTGGCGATGATGTCAAGGAAGAGAAGTTTGGAGCTGACCTCGGAGAGTCTCCGAAGACCCCAATTCATGGATTGATCTTCCCTCGACACTTTTCCCAATATATCATTATGTTGTGATAAACAAAATAACCTCACTTATTAATAAAAGTTGAGACCTGTCATTTTGACGAGTGTATGGTGATCTTTGGTACAAGACCGTCGTACACACCCCATATTGACTTTGTATTAATGCCACTAGAATAGAGATGTCGCCCACAAAACATTTTAAATTTGAAAAATTGAAACTGAGAATTTGATAATGACAAATTAGCATTATTCAAAGAATCTAAAAGCGGAACACAAGGAAAAAAAGTTTATTGTCACTTCTGGGCACAAGAGGAGGGAGCACCTCATGGTGGTGGACATGCGATGATTGAGGTTTAATCTTCCCCTAGAAGGAGGAAGCTGGTCCTGCATGTATGATATGTAGTTTGTTTGGTGTAGGGAGGAATGTTAACATCTGCTCCGATATTCTTGACTTTGGCTAGGCTGTCGAACTGTAGATATATTTTCATCGATTTTCTGATTTGTTGAATGTCGTCTCTTTCGCCAGACAAAAACTAAAAGAGATATGTCTTTTTTGTAACTCGGACAAAACAAGAACTGTATTATATCAACGCAGGTTACATGCAAGTCTCAACACCACCACTTCAAAAAACAAAAGAATCAAGTCTCAACACTACCACAGAACAAACAGGTTTGTACAATTCTACATGCAAGAACAACTAGGGAACTATCTAGCAGGGTGCATGGTCTTGTGCTGTTTCTGAAGGAAATATGCCCTAGAGGCAATAATAAAGTTATTATATATTTCCTTATTTCATGATAAATTTTTATTATTCATGCTAGAATTGTATTAACCGGAAAGATGATACATGTGTGAATACATAGACAAACTGAGTGTCACTAGTATGCCTCTACTTGACTAGCTCATTAATCAAAGATGGTTATGTTTCCGAGCCATGGACAAAGAGTTGTCATTTGATTAACGGGATCACATCATTAGGAGAATGCCGTGATTGACTTGACCCATTCCGTTAGCTTAGCACTTGATCGTATAGTATGTTGCTATTGCTTTCTTCATGACTTATACATGTTCCTATGACTATGAGATTATGCAACTCTCGTTTACCGGAGGAACACTTTGTGTGCTACCAAACGTCACAACGTAACTGGGTGATTATAAAGGAGCTCTACAGGTGTCACCAAAGGTACATGTTGGGTTGGCGTATTTCGAGATTAGGATTTGTCACTCCGATTGTCGGAGAGGTATCTCTGGGCCCTCACGGTAATTCACATCACTTAAGCCTTGCAAGCATTGCAACTAATGAGTTAGTTGTGAGATGATGTATTACGGAACGAGTAAAGAGACTTGCCGGTAACGAGATTGAACTAGGTATTGGATACCGACGATCGAATCTCGGGCAAGTAACATACCGATGACAAAGGGAACAACGTATGTTGTTATGCGGTTTGACCGATAAAGATCTTCGTAGAATATGTAGGAGCCAATATGAACATCCAGGTTCCACTATTGGTTATTGACCAGAAACAGTTCTAGATCATGTCTACATAGTTCTCGAACCCATAGGGTCCGCACGCTTAACGTTACGATGACAGTTTTATTATGAGTTTATAAGTTTTGATGTACCGAAGGTTGTTCGGAGTCCCGGATGTGATCACGGACATGACGACAAGTCTCGAAATGATCGAGACATAAATATCGATATATTGGGCGACTATATTCGGACACCGGAAGTGTTCCGGGTGATTTCGGAGAAAACGGAGTCTTGGGAGGGTTACGGAACCCCGGGAGGAGTATTGGGCCTTATGGGCTTTAGTGGAGAGAGAGAGGGGCAGCCAGGATGGGCCACACGCCCCCTCCCCCTCTGGTCCGAATTGGACTAGGAGAGGGGGGGGCCCTCTTTCCCTCTCCCTCTCCCCCTTCCTTTCCCCTCCTAGCAGGAGTAGGAAAGAGGGAGTCCTACTCCTACTAGGAGGAGGACTCCTCCTCCTTGGCGCGCCCACAAGGGCTGGCCGGCCTCCCCCTTGCTCCTTTATATACGGGGGTAGGGGGGCACCCTAGGACACACAAGTTGATCTTCGTGATCGTTCCTTAGCCGTGTGCGGTGCCCCCCTCCACCATATTCCACCCTCGGTCATATCGTCACGGAGTTTAGGCGAAGCCCTGCGTCGGTAGAACATCATCATCGTCACCACGCCGTCGTCTTGTGGAACTCATCCCGACACCCTGCTGGATCGGAGTCCGGGATCATCATCGAACTGAACGTGTGCAGAACACGGAGGTGCCGTACGTTCGGTGCTTGGATCGGTCGGATCGTGAAGACGTACGACTACATCAACCGCGTTGTCATAACGCTTCCGCTTTAGGTCTACGAGGGTACGTGGACACACTCTCCCCTCTCGTTGCCATGCATCACCATGATCTTGCGTGTGCGTAGGATTTTTTTTGAAATTACTACGTTCCCCAACAGTGGCATCCGAGCCAGGTTTTATGCGTAGATGTTATATGCACGAGTAGAACACAAGTGAGTTGTGGGCGATACAAGTCATACTTCTTACCAGCATGTCATACTTTGGTTCGGCGGTATTGTTGGATGAAGCGGCCCGGAACGATATTACGCGTACGCTTACGCGAGACTGGTTCTACCGACGTGCTTTGCACACAGGTGGCTAGCGGGTGTCAGTTTCTCCAACTTTAGTTGAATCGAGTATGGCTACGCCCGGTCCTTGCGAAGGTTAAAACAGCACTAACTTGACGAACTATCGTTGTGGTTTTGATGCGTAGGTAAGAACGGCTCTTGCTCAGCCCGTAGCAGCCACGTAAAACTTGCAACAACAAAGTAGAGGACGTCTAACTTGTTTTTGCAGGGCATGTTGTGATGTGATATGGTCAAGACGTGATGCTATATTTTATTGTATGAGATGATCATGTTTTGTAATCAAGTTATCGGCAACTGGCAGGAGCCATATGGTTGTCGCTTATTGTATGAAATGCAACGCCTGTAATTGCTTTACTTTATCACTAAGCGGTAGCGATAGTCGTAGAAGCAATAGTTGGCGAGACGACAACGATGCTACGATGGAGATCAAGGTGTCGCGCCGATGACGATGGTGATCATGACGGTGCTTCGGAGATGGAGATCACAAGCACAAGATGATGGTGGCCATATCATGTCACTTATATTGATTGCATGTGATGTTTATCCTTTATGCATCTTATCTTGCTTTGATTGACGGTAGCATTTTAAGATGATCTCTCACTAATTATCAAGAAGTGTTCTCCCTGAGTATGCACCGTTGCCAAAGTTCGTCGTGCCCAGACACCACGTGATGATCGGGTGTGATAAGCTCTACGTCCATCTACAACGGGTGCAAGCCAGTTTTGCACACGTGGAATACTCAGGTTAAACTTGACGAGCCTAGCATATGCAGATATGACCTCGGAACACGGAGACCGAAAGGTCGAGCGTGAATCATATAGTAGATATGATCAACATAGTGATGTTCACCATTGAAAACTACTCCATCTCACGTGATGATCGGTTATGGTTTAGTTGATTTGGATCACGTGATCACTTAGATGACTAGAGAGATGTCTGCCGAGTGGGAGTTCTTAAGTAATATGATTAATTGAACTTAAATTTATCATGAACTTAGTCCTGGTAGTATTTTGCAAATTATGTTGTAGATCAATAGCTCGCGTTGTTGCTTTCATATGTTTATTTTGATATGTTCCTAGAGAAAATTGTGTTGAAAGATGTTATTAGCAATGATGCGGACTTGGTCTGTGATCTGAGGTTTATCCTCATTGCTGCACAGAAGAATTATGTCCTTGATGCACCGCTAGGTGACAGACCTATTGCAGGAGCAGATGCAGATGTTATGAACGTTTGGCTAGCTCAATATGATGACTACTTGATAGTTTTGTGCACCATGCTTTATGGCTTAGAACCGGGATTACAAAAATGTTTTTGAAACATCATGGAACATATAAGATGTTTCAAGAGATGAAATTGGTATTTCAGACTCATGCCCGTGTCAAGAGGTATGAGACCTCTGACAAATACTTCGCCTAAAAGATGGAGGAGAATTGCTCAACTAGTGAGCAAGTACTTAGATTGTCTGAGTACTACAATCGCTTGAATCAAGTGGGAGTTAATCTTCCAGATAAGATAGTGACTGGCAGAGTTCTCTAGTCACCATCACCAAGTTACTGGAACTTCGTGATGAACTATTATGCAAGAGATGACGAAAACGATTCCCGAGCTCTTTGTGATGCTGAAATCGACGAAGGTAGAAATCAAGAAAAGAGCATCAAGTGTTGATGATTGACAAGACCACTAGTTTCAAGAAAAGGGCAAACGGAAGGAAAGCGAACTTCAAGTAGAATGACAAGCAAGTTGTCACTCCCGCGAAGAAGCCCAAAGCTGGACCAAAGCCTGAAACTGAGTGCTTACACTGCAAAGGAAATGGTCACTGGAAGCAGAAATACCCTGAATATTTGGTGGATAAGAAGGATGGAAAAGTGAACAAGGGTATATTTGATATACAGGTTATTGATGTGTGCCTTACTAGTGTTTATAGTAGCCCTTAGTATTTGATACTTGTTCGGTTGCTAAGATTAGTAACTCGAAACAGGAGTTACAGAATAAACAGAGACTAGTTGAAGGGGAAGTGACGATGAGTGTTGGAAGTAGTTCCAAGATTGATATGATCATCATCGCACACTCTTTATACTTTCGGGATTAGTGTTAAACATAAATAAATGTTATTTGACATTTGCGTTAAGCATGAATATGATTTGATCATGTTTATTGTGATACGGTTATTCATTTAAAGTTAGAAATAATTGTTACTCTGTTTACATGAATAAGACCTTCGATGGTCATACACCCAATGAAAATAGTTTGTTGGATCTCGATCGTAGTGATACACATATTCATAATATTTATGCCAAAAGATGTAAAGTTAATAATGATAGTGCAACTTATTTATGGCACTGCCGTTTGTGTCATATCGGTGTAAAGCGCATGAAGAAACTCCATAAAGATGGATTTTCGGAATCACTTGGTTATGAATCATTTGATGCTTGCGAACCGTGCCTTTGGGCGAGATGACTAAAACTCCGTTCTTCAGAACAATGGAACGAGCAACAAACTTGTTGGAAATAATACATACTGATGTATGCAGACCAATGAGTATTAAGGCTCACGGCGGGTATCGTTATTTTCTGACCTTCACAGATGATTTGAGCGGATATGGGTATATCTACTTGATGAAACATAAGTCTGAAATAGTTGAAAGGTTCAAAGAATTTCAGAGTGAAGTGGAAAATCATCGTAACAAGAAAAATAAAGTTTCTACGATCTGATCATGGAGACGAATATTTGAGTTACGAGTTTGGTCTTCATTTGAAACAATGTGAAATAGTTTCGCAACTCTCGCCACCTGGAACATCACAATGTAATGGTGTGTCCGAACGTCGTAATCGTACTTTACTAGATATGGTGCGATCTATGATGTCTCTTATCGGTTTACAATTATCGTTTTGGGATTATGCATTAGAGACAACTGCATTCACGTTAAAAGGGCACCATATAAAATCCATTGAGACGACACCGTATGAATTATGGTTTAGCAAGAAACCAAAGTTGTCGTTTCTTAAAGTTTGGGTTGCGATGCTTATGTGAAAAACTTTCAACATGATAAGCTTGAACCCAAATCGGAAAAGTGCGTCTTCATAGGATACCTAAAATGTTGGGTACACCTTCTATCACAGATCCGAAAGGAAAGACATTCGTTGCCAAGAATGGATTCTTTCTAGAGAAGGAGTTTCTCTCGAAAGAAGTGAGTGGGAGGAAAGTAGAGCTTATGGTAATTTGTACCTTCTCCCAAATTGGAAAGTAGTTCATCACAGAAATTAGTTCAGTGAATCCTACACCAATTAGTGAGGAAGCTAATGATGATGATCATGAAACTTCAGATCAAGTTACTACAGAACCTCGTAGGTCTTCCAGAGTACGGTCCGCACCAGAGTGGTACGGTAATCCTATTCTGGAAGTCATGCTACTAGATCATGGTGAACCTACGAACTATGAAGAAGCGATGGTGAACCCAGATTCCGCAAAATGGCTTGAAGCCATGAAATCTGAGATGGGATCCATGTATGAGAACAAAGTATGAACTTTGATTGACTTGGCCAAATGATCTGCGAGCCATTGAGATTAAATGGATCTTTAAGAGGAAGACGGACGCTGATAGTAGTGTTACTATCTACAAAGCTAGAATTGTCGCAAAAGGTTTTCGAAAAGTTCAAGGTGTTGACTACGATGAGAGTTTCTCACTCGTATCTATGCTTAAGTCTGTCCGAATCATGTTAGCAATTGTCGCATTTTATGAAATCTGGCAAATGGATAAACAAAACTGCATTCCTCAATGGATTTATTAAAGAAAGAGTTGTATGTGATGCAACCAGAAGGTTTTGTCAATCCTAAAGATGCTAATAAAATATGCAAGCTCCAGCGATCCATCTATGGACTGGTGCAAGCATATCGGAGTTGGAATATACGCTTTGATAAGTTGATCAAAGCATATAGTTTTACACAGACTTGCGGTGAAGCCTGTATTTACAAGAAAGTGAGTGGGAGCACTACATCATTTCTGATAAGTATATGTGAATGACATATTGTTGATCGGAAATAATGTAGAATTATTCTGCAAAGCTTAAAGGAGTATTTGAAAGGAGTTTTTCAAAGAAGGACCTCGGTGAAGCTGCTTACATATTGAGCATCAAGATCTATAGAGATAGATCAAGACGCTTGATAAGTTTTTCAATGAGTACATACCTTGACAAGATTTTGAAGTAGTTCAAAATGGAACAGTCAAAGAAAGAGTTTCTTGCCTGTGTTACAAGGTGTGAAATTGAGTAAGACTCAAAGCCCGACCACGGCAGAAAATAGAAAGAGAATGAAAAGTCATTCCCTATGCCTCAGTCATAGGTTCTATAAAGTATGCTATGCTGTGAACCAGACCTATTGTATACCTTGCTCTGAGTTTGGCAAAGGAATAAAATTTTGATCTAATAGTAGATCACTGGGCAGCGGTCAAGAATATCCTTAGTGAGGACTAAGGAAATATTTCTGGATTATGGAGGTGATAAAAGAGCCCGTCGTAAAGAGTTACAACAGTGCAAGCTTTTACACTGATCCAGATGACTATAAGTCTCAATCTGGATACATATTGAAAGTGGGAGCAATTAGCTATAGTAGCTCTATGCAGAGCATTGTAGACATAGAATATTTGCAAAATACATACGGCTCTGAATATGACAGACCCGTTGACTAAGCTTCTCTCACGAGCAAAACATGATCACACCTTAGTACTCTTTGGGTGTTAATCACATAGCGATGTGAACTAGATTATTGACTCTAGTAAACCCTTTGGGTGTTGGTCACATGACGATGTGAACTATGGGTGTTAATCATATACAGATATGAATATTGGTGTTAAATCACATGGCGATGTGAACTAGATTATTGACTCTAGTGCAAGTGGGAGACTGAAGGAAATATGCCCTAGAGGCAATAATAAAGTTATTATATATTTCCTTATTTCATGATAAATGTTTATTATTCATGCTAGAATAGTATTAACCGGAAACATGATACATGTATGAATACATAGACAAACTGAGTGTCACTAGTATGCCTCTACTTGACTAGCTCATTAATCAAAGATGGTTATGTTTCCTAGCCATGGACAAAGAGTTGTCATTTGATTAACGGGATCACATCATTAGGAGAATGATGTGATTGACTTGACCCATTCGGTTAGCTTAGCACTTGATCGTATAGTATGTTGCTATTGCTTTCATCATGACTTATACATGTTCCTATGACTATGAGATTATGCAACTCCGTTTACTGCATTTAACACTTTGTGTGCTACCAAACGTCACAACGTAACTGGTTGATTATAAAGGAGCTCTACAGGTGTCTCCAAAGGTACATATTGGGTTGGCGTATTTCGAGATTAGGATTTCTCACTCCGATTGTCGGAGAGGTATCTCTGGGCCCTCTCGGTAATGCACATCACTTAAGCCTTGCAAACATTGCATCTAATGAGTTAGTTGTGAGATGATGTATTACGGAACAAGTAAAGAGACTTGCCGGTAACGAGATTGAACTAGGTATTGGATACCGACGATCGAATCTCGGGCAAGTAACATACCGATGACAAAGGGAACAACGTATGTTGTTATGCGGTTTGACCGATAAAGATCTTCGTAGAATATGTAGGAGCCAATATGAACATCCAGGTTCCACTATTGGTTATTGACCAGAAACAGTTCTAGGTCATGTCTACATAGTTCTCGAACCCGTAGGGTCAGCACGCTTAATGTTACGATGACAGTTTTATTATGAGTTTATAAGTTTTGATGTACCGAAGGTTTTTCGGAGTCCCGGATGTGATCACGGACATGACGAGGAGTCTCGAAATGGTCGAGACATAAAGGTCGATATATTGGACGACTATATTCGGACACCGGAAGTGTTCCGGGTGATTTCGGAGAAAACCGAAGTGCCGGAGGGTTACTGAAACCCCCCCGGGAGGAGTATTGAGCCTTATGGGCTTTAGTGGAGAGAGAGAGAGGAGCAGCCAGGATGGGCCGCGCCCCCTCCTCCTCTGGTCCGAATTGGACTAGGAGAGGGGGGCGGCGCCCCCCTCTTTCCCTATCCGTCTCCCCCTTCCTTTCCCCTCCTAGTAGGAGTAGGAAAGAGGGAGTCCTACTCCTACTAGGAGGAGGACTCCTCCTCCTTGGCGCGCCCACAAGGGCCGGCTGGCCTCCCCCTTGCTCCTTTATATACGGGGGTAGGGGGCACCCTAGGACACACAAGTTGATCTTCGTGATCGTTCCTTAGCCGTGTGCGGTGCCCCCTCCACCATATTCCACCTCGGTTATATCATCGCGGAGTTTAGGCGAAGCCCTTTGTCGGTAGAACATCATCATCGTCACCACACCGTCGTGCTGACGGAACTCATCCCCGACACCCTGCTGGATCGGAGTCCGGGGATCGTCATCGAGCTGAACGTGTGCGGAACACGGAGGTACCGTACGTTCGGTGCTTGGATCGGTCGGATCGTGAAGGCGTACAACTACATCAACCGTGTTGTCATAACGCTTCCGCTTTCATTCCACGAGGGTACGTGGACACACTCTCCCCTCTCGTTGCTATGCATCACCATGATCTTGCGTGTGCGTAGGAATTTTTTTGAAATTAGTACGTTCCCCAACAGTTTCCTCCTCTCCTCCATCAAAAACTACTAGAGCACGGGGTGGTGGTAGCAGCTGGCCTTTCTTGATGAAGAGAATGTAGAGAGGGCTCTCCTGGTACCCCTTCTGGTAGATATCCACGGCGAACAAACGCAAGGCTTTCTGCTTGAAAGCCCAGATCTCCACCACGTCACCTACATTGAAGCCGCAGTTGTTGATGAAGTCCATGTACCCCTCTCCCTTGATGACGTAGACGCCGCTGCTCTCCCACCGTGTTAGCTGCAGCTCCCTGATGCTGGCGTCGCGCTCGATCACGAGCACAGGAAGGCCGCCGTGCTCCCTTCCCCTTCTCTTGTTCGTCTTCTCCACAGGAACCTTGGGTAGCTTCGGCAGCCTTGGTCTCAGGGCTTCCACGTGCACCAAGTTGGCGGCCCGGCGATCCAGGTGGGAGAGGACCGGGCGGAGGTTGCGCATCACGCCATCGATCGGGAGGCGGAACCTGTTCTGCTGCGGATCCACGTCGGTGGCAGTCACGGTCTTCTCGTCGATGAAGTGCACGGGCAGGTCGATACGGAGGCTCAGGTGCGCGCATCCCCGGCGGCTCAGCTCTCTCCTTGGGAGCGGCGGCATTCAGCGGCACTGCCTTGATGGGCTCGCCGGCCACGCCCACGGGTGATGGCACCAGTGCACCGGCGTCTGCAGAGAGTCTGGCCGCATCGGCCCGTTGATGTGCCGCTGCAGGGTCGTACACAGCCAGCGCCCGCTTGGAGCCTGCGTGGCCCGGCGCCGCCCTAGGAATAACGATATGGCTCGTTCCGGTGCCGGGACACATCGTGAATGTGTTCGTCCTGTGTCCCGGGCTCGCGGTAAACAGTTTACGCTGGTACGCGGTTGTCCCGGCGGGATGGATGTGTATCGTATGCAGTTGTCTCGGCGACAATGGATGATGGATGGATGCAGTGGAGGAGACCGTCGACATCCCCGTATATATCGGCCGATTAGCCTACGCCCTACGGTATTTGACTCCGACTCGAATGCCAGATGAATAGATGATAGGTCCGAATCCAACCCAAATCCGGTTTCGTATCATTTCCCAAATGCAGTTTGATTTATTTATTTTTTGTTTGAGAGATACACCAAAATGTATTTGAATGGTCTCCCTAAAAAATGTATTTTCATGGTCGATCGTTTTGCTAATTCGTGCCCCCAAAAAAAAGAGAAACATTTATAATCGACAGCCGGCCGAAACGTTCAGCCAGACGCGCGTTACCCGTAGGATCCATATTGATTGAATGCGTCACATCAACCTTTTTTTGGGCCCACGCATCACTTCACCAGGCCTTATCTTCTCACCGAAACATCCTCCTCCACTCGTTTTCGTTCCTCTCTCTCCTTCGTTTTCCTCCAATCGATCCCATTTTTCTCTTCCTTCGCCATGAACGCCACACCGCCATGGATACGGCCTTCAGGCAACCCCTGTCCCTCCCCTTTCTTCCTCCCTACTGACGGGCGTCCTCACCAGTCACACCCGTCTCCTGCAAAGCCCATGTTCAGGCGACGGCGAGCTGCTCTACGCCCTCCCTCCCCAGTGAGCTTGAGGCGACGGCGCTCGCGCACCATGCGGATGCGACACCATTTTTTTGCAAGACGCCGTTCTTCCTGCTATGGCTTTGTTTTTTATTTTTAGCCGGTTGCATCTTTTTGATTTGTCGGTTCTAGCTTTTTATTTAACCGGTTGTAGCAATTTCATTCACGAGCACCAATTCTTTGATTCGTTGGTTCCAACATTTTTTCTAGCTGGTAGTAGCTTTTCACGTCACCGGTTCCAACTTTTTATTTTGCCTGTCCCAACAATCCCCCTTTTCGACAGTAACAACTTTTTGATCACAGGCTGTAGCATTTTATTTCGTCGGCAGTAGCTTTTTCATGGAGGAAGGGGATCGATGAAGATTTTTTTGTTACAACCACATACCACAGAAATCTTCAACCGTGTGTGCCAAGACGCCTGTCGCCGGCGAGGCTGCAAACGGCATGGGCAGTGCTACAACCAGTGTCCGTGCCGGCGAGGAGAGCTACAACCATGGTGGTGAGTTGCTGGAACCGTCTTTTTATTTTGCTCCGACCGGCCAAAAATTCTGCTACGTTCCGGTGACGAAGATCCATGGTTTTGCGGGAACCGGCAATTTTCTTTGTTGGAACCGGCTAAAATTTTGCTTCAACCGACTTTTTTTGTTTTCTTAGTTGCTCAGATTGTTTTTTTGCTGGAACATAGGGCATGCAATGATGGCGACGGCGAGAGACAGCGAACTGCTTCGACGGACCTGGAGGACACGGACGGCGGTGACCACGCCGGCGATGCGCAGCACCGGCGAGGGACGGTGTTGCGGTCTGCTACGGTCAACGGCCTTTTTGTTGCGAGCGACGACGGCGTGCATCGGCGGTGAGCGTCCGCGGCGAGGCAAACGGGGGAGGTTCGGCGAGCGCGGGTTGTCGGTGGCCGAGGACGAGCGGGGCGCTGGCCTCTTTCACCTTTGTTTTCTCCTTCGCTTTCTTTTGTTGTAGCGTTTTCTGTAATGTTGATGAAGAAATCGTACGGTAGATCGAGCGGCCAACGCAGGACCGGAAGGACCGGACGGAATTTTTGGCCGCGCCTATTAGTCGCCAAAAAACCGTGGAGCCAAAATTTCAAGGGACACTTAAAAAGAAGGGAAACACTTATATCTGGCGCGCCGGGTGAACGTTGCGCCGGACGACGCGCATAGTGTACGATCGCTCGCAATCTCCGGGCTCCGCTTGTGCCACGTCTTCCCACCATGCTTCACCTCGTGGGCCCGCAAACCGTTTGCAACGTCTCCTTTATCCCTTCACTCAGTCAACACGGTGATTTCTCCCCCAAATCAGAGCGCACCCCCTGCTGCTCCTCTGGCGAGCGGCCATCATCCACCTGCCCGCGCTGCTCCGGCAAGCAGCCGACATCCACCCACCCCACGCTGCTCCGGCGAGCAGCCGCTCATCCATCTGCGCGGTCGTGCGGCAACCCAACTTGCTATTCCCGCAGCTCGAAGGTGTTACAGCGGCGGCGACCATGCTACAACGGCAGTGGCGGGAGTGGTAGCCGATGGTGTGTGGCGGCGGTGACCGAGGATGACCGCGGGTTGCCACGGTTTGCTGCAACCGGCAAGCATTTTGTTGTAACTTGCCGACAGAGAAGCTGGAAGCAATAGCGCAATGAGATGCAACCAATATTGGCGGCAACTCAAACATGTTACAACCTGCAAATCACGAGCTGGAACCGGGCTTTGTTCCTGCTGGTACCGGTGAGATTTTTTGTTGCCTGCGACAAAGAGCTTTTTTGTTGGAACTGTTTTCTAGTTTTGCTGGAACCGCGTTGCTGTTTTGTTGGAATCACACCATGTTTTTGGCTGGTCGCAGCTACCCATGATGATCATGCCGAGGGGTGTTCAACCAGGGGGAGTAGATGCTGGAACCGTGGTGCCCAGATGCTGGAACCGTGGCATGCTGCAATCGGTGGCGACAAGCACCAGGACGACGATGCTGAGAACAGCGCAGACTGAAGCTACGACGGGGACGGAGGAGAGCCAGAGTTGCAAACCGTCGATGTTTTTTTTGCTGGAACCATCTAAATTTTTTGCTACCACCTTTTTTTGATTTGCAAGAATCAGCCTAATTATTGCTACCACCATCTTTTGATTTTGCTGGAAGCAATCTTCTTTTTTGCTACAGCCGTCTTCTCGTTTTTGCAATAACGAACATACCAAAAATTGCTCGGGGATAAAGCCGGCACAGGGGGCTGGCAACATCGGTGACTACAAGTTGCAATGGATGGGGCTGCAAATGGTCGGTGGGCTTTTTCTTGCAACAACAGCGGATGCATGGCACAACGAGGTTGACAGCGTTGCACCGGAGCTCGATAGGGCCAATATAGCAGAGGTGGGCCTGCTGCCCGGCAAGAGGCGGCAAGCCGGCAGCACGGCTCCACACTGCAATGGTGCTGCATCGAGAAGACCAAGAGGCGAAGTGAGACGGTCTGCGTTGTGTCCTCCTTTTTTCCGTGTGAGGGGTTGACGAAGAGGGACGATGGGACAGATTTGGTGGCTCTGCGGGTACATATAGAATGACTATGGGCCAACCAGCCGAATGTTTGGGCCGGCGCGCTGGCTTGCTAGCGCTTCCCTTAAAAATGTAATTTGCTGCTGATTTTGCCTTTCGGAAGTTCTTTCTAAACCGTAGGATATGCCGGCCGCTATGTACCTGGTACAATCATAAATAACTCTAGGACACTAGAAGCATCATATGCTGCTAATTTGGGTTTTATTATTGCGGACTAGATCTTCTGGATCTTGGATTTTTTAAATTCTATCACACGGAATAGTTGGCTGCTCGCTTTAATTTAGTACAAAAATATTACAGTAATTAACAACCAGTTTGGTGACGGGTGCGCTTGAAAGAGTCAGTTTAGCAAAGTCGCCGTACCGGCCTCAGCCTACATAATTTTTGGAGCGTGCTTCAAACCCAACCACTCACATAGAGGTGAAATTTCGGCGAAGAGCACATGATTAATGGTCGTCGTCATATTTTCGACCCATTTCCCACATGTGCGTAAAAATCCGCCACCGTTTTCCGTCGGAGCTCGCATATTCACTGTATATAAACTGGCCCACCGCCCTCTTGGTGGCACCCATCTTCCCTTTCCCAGGCGCTACTCCACCTTGCATTCATTGATGCCACTCCATTCTCCCATTCGTTTGCGCCATCTATCTCCTCCTTCGTTGGCATCACTGCATCTTTCCCATCAACCTTGTCCGGGCTGTCAACCCTACTTGCAGACCTTTACCTGAAGAGACCAAAGAGGATCACACCGAGACAGAGTTTGGGGAGAGGGAACTAGACTATTCCGAGTGGGTCAAGGAGGACACACTCCCTAAAGCTAAATTAGCCGTCGGGCGGGCCTGATTCCACGCCGCCATTGCTACCTAGCATAGATCACGACGGCCTCCTTCGTAGAAATGGACGCGCTCATGCAACGCTTCAAAGATGTGGCCATCTCCTGCGTCCAGGACATACCAAAGTACGTAGACCATGTGACCACCGAAGTGAAGCCACCGAAGCATCCCTTGCTTGAAGGGTCACTTGCAAATATGGGACGAGAGTGAACTGGATGGTGAAGAAATCTATATTTTTAAGCTTCAAATTATACTAGAAATTGTTGTTGGTTAAATCATACTAGACATTGTAAACTCATACTAGATATTAGTGTTGAAATCAGATTCGGCGCTTCCATCGTTATTTTGACTTGATGGGGAAGAAATAGTTCCTAAGCCAATGGATAAAGGGTCTGAAATGGGTAATTTTTTTGGGAAGATCTGGTTATAGTGATTTTGTATTTGCACGACTATGGAGCCTCCATAATTTATAGTGATCGCCTTTGTATAGGTTTTAGGATCCAAAATATGGCGCATGTGCTAGGGTTGCTCTTAGCTTAAGCCCCAATTCCGCTCTAGAAAAGTGTTGAAAATACAAGAGGTACACCTGCTAGTTACTACTACAGAGTTTGTGGACTATATATTAGGATGAGAAATAAAATGAGCTTACTATTGTCCAGATGATAAGGACTTTGCTAGGCACACATTCTAGATCTTTATTCATTGATAAAATGGTAGGAATTTGACAATTTGGTACTTAGGGTTTATTCGGTAGCTTCCTCGCTCCCGGTTCCTCCAACTCTAGGTCCGGAGCTGGGCCGAGCGAGTAACTCCTGGAGTTACTCGGGAGAAGCTTAATTTAAATTGTTAAGAGTTGAGAAGCTGGGAAAGTGACCTCCGTCGAAAGTTCGCCAAGTGAAGCTACCTTGTGTGTGTTTGGGCAAAAAATCCTTTCATTCCCCTTGCCTCTTCATTCATCTCACATTCCCCTCGCCCCCATCCAACAACCCTAGCTGCCACGGGCACTAGGCGTCGTGGTGCACCTGCAGCCACCCTCCCCTGCCGACACGAGTCGCCCGACTCTGATTGGCTTGGCCTCCTCTTGTTTCATCGGCTTTCATTGCTTTCCTCTCAACCCCCATAGCAGGCCACCGTCAGCCCTGAACCTCGCTCATCCCCAGAAACCACGGCCAACAGAGCATGTTAGGCCTCACGGAGCTCATCCCGGGCATCCTGAAACACTAGAGAATGTAGGCTGCCTCGTGGAGCTCACCCAGGATCACTTTCTCAACCTCGCCAATCAGCTCCTCGTCACAGGAAGGTAAGTGGAAGAAGAACACAGATATAGGATGTTGTGTGCTATGGTGTTTGTGGATTTGACTAATTTGTGATATTATTTGTTCAACATGGGCAAAAGCTTTCTCGCATTTCATTGATTGAGAATAAGGTTGATAGGGTACAACACTCGCTCGAAGGTGCCAAAAAATTAATGAAACTACTCTCGCAACATGATCACACTCAAGTGCCTCATCCTGCAACGGGCCAGCATGGAATCTCATGTTTGATGTTTGCAAGGATAGTCCTTGGCAAGGTGTAAATGTTCCGAAACACCAATGTGAGCATTGATATGCCATAAGTGTGGGAGATCCATTGCAGAACTTTTTGATACATGAAAGTACGAACATCACAAGGAACAGAAGGAGTTGATAAGTGCAAAAAGTAAGAATTCATTGTAAGTACTTAAAGATGTGACTATGTAGTGGATTGTGGTGGTGGAGTTGTAAGGAAATAATAATAATAATAATAATAATAATAATAATAAGTAAAAGAGTGTGGCAAGTGTCTCAATCCTTAGTTTTATTAAAATTGCACATACCTCCATCGATATTTCAAGTGTACAGTTGACTGCTTTTAAATGACAAACATTTCTCCTTAACTTGATTTCTATTGCATTACAGGGTTGGAGCTAATTTATTTTCTTGATATTACTCATCCAGGGAGTAGAAAGGGCCATACTTGGAGTGACTTGCATAGGTTTGTTGGTACGGACGTAGCCAAAAAACTTATATAAGGGGGGCCAATGAAATAGTAAAAACATTGCGGGGGGCAAGCATGATGAGTGTATTTGTTACACTCATCGCACCATAGTTTAAACCGGTTTATTTAAGAAAACAAAGATATCTGCTCCAGTATTGTTACTAATGACTAATAAAAGAAAACAATTCAAAATTTTGCTCTTTACTTTTTTCACAGGAAAATGAGCTAAACATGGACGAAGTCAAGCATATATATGGGAAGGAGTAAACTGAATATAAGATAGATCAAGTGGGAGGCGCACCAGAGTGCAAGACAGCGTCTGGTACGAGCACAACCGCTCGTACTTGCGCTCGTACCATGCACGTGCGACTCTGGGAGGTCCAACCTGACAACTATTAAGAAGGGGTCTTCATGAGATTTGCAACAGAGCAGTCACCAGAACCTTATCTCTACACTAGAAGCCATTCTTCAACCCTAGACGCTGCCATTTCACATCTCATCTCCATAGCCAACCATCAGCATCCCCACAACAAACCACCTCCAAGTTAGCCATACTTGTAACCGTGTATCGCAACCGACAACCATTGTAAGACATATGGTCTAAAACATTCATCTTGATGTGTTTATCAATGCTTTCTTCTCACGATCTGAATGCTATGTGTGCTTAATTCGATAAGGTCATGGGTTGAAACATAGCCTTACAACCCGATGTATTTATTGGAGGGATCAATTGAATGACTTTGAACTAATGTCATGTATGTGTGAAATTAAA
This sequence comes from Aegilops bicornis, assembly GCA_021605145.1. NCBI lineage: Eukaryota > Viridiplantae > Streptophyta > Magnoliopsida > Poales > Poaceae > Aegilops > Aegilops bicornis. The sequence continues at coordinate 818,833,755 of CM038670.1, forward strand.
TTGCATCGTAGTTGTCTCTTGTCTCTCTTGCATTTGTCGTCCCTGCGGTACCCAGGATCACGGAGTTTGGGCCACAAGGAGGCTAACTGCAGGGAGAACGTGAACGCTATCCCATAACACGGCTTAATACGGTAGCTTGGATCCAATCTCTGGGGATACATGAGGTGTCGTCATTATAGACCCAACGGTTTTGTGTGACTTATCTTAATAACCGAGGTAACCACGCGTGATGGAAAGGATCAATGATTGGACAATTGACTCTTGATGCAGGCGTGTTCCAGTCAAGATATAATTTAGACACATGCCCACTTTGATATGTTGCAAGCATATTCTAACATTTGTCTTCCAGAGCACAAATTAAGATCATAATAATCCCAATCACAAGTATATGGGTGTAAGAATCAATTCCTCATAGGCATGCCTATTATTATTATTATAAGTGTTCTCTGTTGTAACTTTAGTATATCTGATACATAAACTGGTATTTAATTCTCTCGCAAAAGCTTGGTAGAAACCCTTGGCATTCTCTTGTTGATTCGATAACTCATAGTCACTTGATGTGGAAAGAGGCTGGGAGCCATTCTGTTATCCGTTACCGGATCATCAATGGGATTCATCAAATATTTTTCAGACCCCATTGTCTTGGACGAATTGTGTTGCCGGGGATGAGATGTAGTTGTTCGGTGTAAGGAAAAGTTAACAATTGCTCCGGTGTTTTTCACTTTAGCTAGGTCGTCAAACTGCAGGGATACTTCTATCGATTATTTTCTAACTCGGGGAAAACAAGGACTGTATTATATCAACACAGGGTTACATGCAATTCTCAACACTACGACTCAACAAAGAAAAGAATGAAGTATGAACACATGGTTACATGCAGGTCTCAACACTACATGCAAGAACAACTAGGGAACCAGGGTCTAGGGTGCGTCATATTGTGATGTTTCCTCTCCTCCATCGGAAACTAGTAGAGGACAGGGTGGTGGTAGCATGCCTTTCTTGGTGAATAGAACGTAGAGAGGGATCTCCTGGTAGATGTCCGCGCCGAACAAACACAAGTTTTTCTACTTTAAATCCCAGATCTCCGCCATGTCACCTACACTGAAGCCACAGTTGTTGATGAAGTCCTTGTACCCCTCTCCCCCACCGCGTCAGCTACAACTCCCTGATGCCGGCGTAGCGCTCGATCACGAGCAGTAGATTTATCATGATACCATATTATAATAAATCCTATTTTACTATGTGTCATGCATGATAATAAATAAAATTATATATGATACTAATATATGATACTATGCATCACAAAGAAAGCATTATCCATTACAAGAAGCCCAATGCTCCACTATGTATTGACGCTAAGCTAAACCAGATAGGCAAAAACTGAAGCGGCAGTGTAGCTAAAGAGGAGAGGTATGGTTTTGGTGTCTCAAAGAAGAAACAATGCCAGTCACCAGGCCCTACGTATATTTGGATTCCATATGGATCTTGTAGTCCGTATCCTCTTTCCCCGCTACTTCTTGAGTGTCCACATAATATCCTACAACTAACTACTTGAAAGAACCATGCCTACAACAGACTAAGCCCATATGCATTGGAGAGTTTAATTTCCTACACCGCTCCATACACTAAGAACTTACTCTAAGCACACGTGCATCAGAGAGGCTACATACTTCCTGCACGATCCAATGTTGGAACTAACATGAGGGGGAGCCATCTCTTTTCATGGCAGAGTGTGTTATCCATATCCAAACAACAGTAGAAATACTTGCTAATTTATGTTTTGGGAATAATAAGTTCTACCGGGGTCCTTCATCCTACATAACATCTATATAATTAAACAGTCAAAGTTATGTCAACAAAAGTGTAAACCACTAGCTATTGTCAAATTAAGGATGAAGCCCGATGTGAAATAAGATCAAGATGGTCGAGAGATGAGTGAGCTGGTCCACCATGGACCATACTCCATCATCCCTAGCCCATCATGGACTAGTAGACAAAGATTACCGCGAAGCCCGGTTGGTGTGGGCGGCGGCGGGGCTCTTCTGCCCTCCGCACTCGATGGCGACGGCGTACGTTGCTGCTGGCCAGCAGTGGCACCTGGCTGGGCATGGGGCTCGGCGGCAGGACGGCTTCGTGGCAGCTGCATGATTTCCCTGGTGGGGCATGCCGGCAGCGGTCGGGCCTTCGGATCAGGCGGCGGCAGGTGACGCGGGTTGTGGTGGATCTGGTCGCCTCCTCCCCATGCTCGGTGTGCTTTCCTCCATACAGATTTGGGTCGCTATGTGTGGCTTGCTGCTTCTCGGTGCGGATGAAACTGGAGGTGGGATTTAGATTGGGAGAAATCTTTAGCCGGCCCTGGTCGGCGCCGATAGCGGCTACGCCTGAGTTCACTATTTCTTCTCCAAGTAGACGTTCGTCGGATCTGCCTATACCTTCACCACGCCCTTTTGTCTCCCGGGTGAAATCCCTAACTGCAGTGGGTGCGACGCCTTTGGCGTCGTTCCCTTCTTGAAGGCGCTGTCTTGGGAGCTATGTGGCTGGTGGACACTGTTCGATTGGCATTGGTGGTGATCTGGATCAGGAGGTGGCGCGACGTGGCATCTACCGCGTCGTTGACGGCGGGTCCCAGCGGCATGGTGCAGCAGACTCTCAGGGTTGGATGCGTCATGATGGACATGCGTAGGGAGGTGGCGTTGTCCGGCGTCGTGGTGGCGTCAACGGCCGGCCTAGCATGGTCGATGCGTCGGTACCTGCTCTAAACATGGATCGGTGGAAGACGACGACGGCGGACTCTGAGAGTGTGCCGGACCGGTGTGTGTCCCAGACCCGACAAGCGGCTTGGTTGGGTTCTCTATCTTTAGATGTTAGGATTTAGTGCGAGGTCCGTTTGGTATTCGACTCGGACTATCGGCACCCCTTCATCAACTGGATACGAGTAGCGACATATGTTTAACAAATGGTGGCTCCAGACTTACTGATGTATTACTCGTAAGGTCATTGTGAATAATTAATAAAATTGTTGCGTGCATCGCCCAGATGCAAGCCCGGATGCAGAGGCCGGGGGTGATCCTCCTTTCGAAAAAGATGCACATATGTATCATACGTAGTTTGTTTGGTGTAGAGAATGTCAACATTTATTCTTCACTTTGGCTAGGCCGTCCAACTGTAGGTATATTTTCAACCGATTTATTGAATGTCGTCTTTTTCGCCAGAGAAAAACTAAATTAGATATGTATTTTTTGTAACTCAGACAAAACAAGGACTGTATTGTATCAACACAGGTTAATTACATGCAAGTCTCGATACCACGACTTCAAAAAAGAATAGAATCAAGTCACAACACTACGTAGAACAAACAGGTTTGTACAATTCTACATGCAAGATCAACTAGGGAACTAGCTAGGATGCGTGGTCTTGTGCTGTTTCCTCTCCTTCATCGGAAACTATTAGAGCATGGGATGGTGGTAGTATCTGGTCTTTCTTGATGAAGAGAACGCAGAGTGGGCTCTCCTGGTACCCCTTCTCGTAGATATCTACGCCGAACAAACGCAAGGTTTTCTGCTTGAAAGCCCAGATCTCCATCACGTCACCCACACTGAAGCTGCAGTTGTTGATGAAGTCCATGTACCCCTCTTCCTTGATGACGCAGACGCCGCTGCTCTCCCACCGCGTCAGCTGCAGCTCCCTGATGCCGGCGTAGCACTCGATCACGAGCACGGGAAGGCCGCTATGCTCCCTTCCCCTTCTCTTCTTCGTCTTCTCCCCAGGAACCTTGGGTAGCTTCGGCAGCCTTGGTCTCGGGGCTTCCACGTGCACCAGGTTGGCGGCCTGGCGATCAAGGTGGGAGAGGACCGGGCGGAGGTTGCGCACCACGCCGTCGATTGGGAGGCGGAACCGGTTCTGCTGCGGATCCACGTCGGTGGCGGTCACGGTCTTCTCGTCGATGAAGTGCACGGGCAGGTCGAGGCGGAGGCTCAGGTGCGCGAGCAGGCTCTTGGGTGCGCGTATCCCCGGCGGCTCAGCTCTCTCCTTGGGAGCGGCGGCAGCCAGCGGCACTGCCTTGATGGGCTCGCCGGACACGCCCACGGGTGATGGCACCAGTGCACCGGCGTCCGCAGAGAGTCTGACCGCATCGGCCCGTTGCTGTGCCGCTGCAGGGTCGTACACAGCCAGCGTCCGCTTGGAGCCTGCGTAGCCCGGTGCCGCCCTAGGAAGAACGATATGGCTCGTTCCGTTGCCGGGACACATCGTGAATTTGTTCATCGTGAATAGGTTACGGTGGTATGCAGTTGACCCGGCGAGATCGGCGCGTGTAGTATGCGGTTGTCCTGGCGACAATGGATGGATGGATGCAGAGGAGGCCGCCAGCATCCCCGTATATATTGATTCATCGGCCGATAATTTACGTATCTGACTCTGACTCGAATACCTGGTGATATTAATGATTTGGATGCATATCGATTCATCGGCCGTTAATTTAAGGTGGTATGTGACTCCGCCTCGAATACCAGATGATATAAATGATTTGGATCGATGCAATCCGAATCCAGCCCAAATCCGGTTCAGTATCGCTTTCCAAACTCACTTGGATTTTTTTTTTCTTTGAGATAAACCAAATGCACTTGGATGGTCGATCGTTGCTAATTCTTAAGCCCGCAGGAGAAAAAAAAAACCGTTGAGCAAAATTTCCAGCGACACTCGAAGAAACTTAATTTGCTGCGGATTTCACCTTTTGGAAGTTCTTATTAATCCGTAGCCTGTGTAGCTGTGTACCTGGTAGTGGTAGAAATAATTCTACGACACTAGAAACTCCACAGGGCACGTGGAGTTTCTGCACCCGAGCTCATATGAGCTCTGGTGAACAGTAAAATCGAAAAAAAATCAAAACAAATTCAAAAAATTCTAATTTTTTTTGGTAGAAACATTGAAAAAAGTTTTAAGTGCTTGCAAAAATTCATCATGAAATCACATTTCTAGAACGCGTGTCAAAAAAAATAAAATCGGTACTCTGAAAATGCTACTTTCAAAAGCATTTTGGAGGCTGAATTTGTTTTTTTGCCGCGCCTTACAGGAATGTGATTTCATGATGAATTTTTGCAAGCACTTAGAACTTTTGTCAATGTTTCTCTGAGAATTTTTTTAGAATTTTTTGATTTTTTTATGAATTTTTTCGATTTTACTGTTCACCGAGCTCAAATGAGCTCGGGAGCAGAAAGGCACTTTCGTTCCACAGGCTGCTAACTTGGTTTTTATTATTGCGGAATGGATCTTTGGGCCTCCGACTTTTTTATGGCCAATGCTAGGCGTCACGCACCGGCTAAACGTTTCGGTCGGTCGCACGCTAGCCGTCGGATCGGCCCGTCCCGGACCGTTGGATCCTTATCCACCCAGGCCGTCTTCCTCCCCCCTTCCCCTCATGACTATTCCTCATTCTCCTCCCCGCATAGGTCGCGGCATGGCATTGACCCCTCTCCCAGGTGCCGTGCCCATTCCCACCTTCTCCTCCTTGCGTCGTCCACGTGACGCTCGTAGTGAAGGCTCGCCGCCGACGCTCACCACGCGACTCCGGCGGGAGCTCGCGGCTTGCAGCAGACCTGTGCCTCACGTCTCTGGCAAGACCTCGCCATGCCATGCGCTCGCCCCTGTAACAGTGCGGGAGCTCGCCTCCCCTAGCATATATGGCCGCCTTGTCCAACCTCCCCTGCCTCTCACCGTTGCAGCTTGGTGCGCCGATCCTATTCGTTGAAACTCATCGTGGTCACCATCGTCGGGCGTCGTTTGACCTTGGTAGCAAAAAAGCTCCATGGTAGAAGCTTTTTTCTTGTTGGTTGCAACAAATGAGGACGTCCGCTGTCGTCACCGCAGAAAACAAATCAGACGATGCAGCAAAATCACATGCCGGTTCCAGCTCTGGATTTGCCGGTTATATCAAAAAACCTCGCTGGTGGAAGCTTCTGCAGTTCCAGGTTACAACAAAGAACATGGCGTCAATATCACGGCCGCAAAATCACCCCAACTGATTGCAGCAAAACCAGATGCTGGTTCCAGCTCTGGATTTGCAGTTGAAGAAAATTATGTGCTCCGTCGTCATCGCCGCGGAAAAACACTGACGATGCAGCAAAAACGTTTGTTGGTTCCAGCTTCGGCTTAGCCGGTTGTAGCAAAACCGAAAGCTGGTCCAGCTTTGTCTTTGCCAGTAACACATCGTTTGCTTCGAACCACCTCCTGGTCACTACTTCCGCCAGTCGCCTGGTAACAAAAAAGCTTGCCGGCAGAAGCTTTTGTCTTATCGGTTGCAATAAATGAAGAAGTCCGCTGTCATCGCCGCAGAAAACACTTCAGACAATGCAGCAAAACCACATGCTGGTTCCAACTCTGGATTTGCCAGTTGTAGCAAAACAAGATGTTGGTTCTAGTATGGTTGCGTTCACGGTTGTACCTCGTCGCCTTGCAAAAGTATGCAGCTAGCCGCCGGAGCTGGTGAAGGTGCACTAGGAAATCGCGGATAAGAGGCGGTCAAGCATGTGGGTATATTGCCGTGGGAGGGGGAAGGGGGCGACGACTTCGCCGGCGAGATGTGGCTACAGCGGTAAGGGCTTAATGCATGGGTGGACCAAGGGCTCCCTGGCGAGATGCAGGTTGCAGCGGTGGGGGGCGGAGGCCTCGCCGACAAGATGCAGGCTACAACGGTGGGTTACGGAGAAGATCCATGTGGACGGGAAGAAGACGCTAGGTAAAATGGGGTCGGACTAGGCTCTCCTCGCGTGGGACCCATAAAACACAAACATGTGGGAGAGGGCGACAACCAAAGCTTCAGCGGACGTGCCGTTTCTGAATGTTCTCTATTTTTCAATCCATAGTAGTTTGCTTCTCGCTTTAATTTAGGACGGGTACACTAGAGCAACTCTAGCACACTTGCTATATCCGCTCGGCCCGTAAAATAGCCACCGATATATCGGTAATATGGTACCAGGACGAAAAAACACCCCGAGCAGATATCGTATACAACACTGACCGTATATCCGGCCGTCCCGTAATTTTTTTGCGGCGATCTCTGAAAATCACCCTGCAACCCTCAAATCTCCTATTTTCTCCTCCTCCTTTGTCATCCCTCCATCCCATGTGCAACTTGGTAAGGGGAACATTTCCGCGCTCGCCGTTCCGCCGCATGCCCCGCCTCAAATCTCTGGCAACTTATCCTTCCTCTAGCCACCTCCGGCTACCGCGTGCCATGGAGAGCTTCAGCCTCGCCTGCCTCTTCTACACCAAGATTAGAGCTGGGGGATTTCTTTCCGCGGGCGAGCTGCAGCCGCCGAAGCCATGGATTCGGCCGGTAGCTTCGAGGGGGGCCATGTTGCGGGCGGATCTGGCTACTACGGCCACGATTGAGCTACCACCCTCTGCGCGAGCCCTAGGATGGTGAGGGGACGTAGGGGAGGCGGCGGCAATGGCTTTATTTTCGGTCAGCTGTGAGGGATAAGGGGGTTGCGGCTGCTTTGGCTTTGCTTACGCCGGATTAGATTCTGGCCAAAGCTAAGATTTTAACTTTCCTACTGATTTTTAGTTTGGCCGACGTAAGATTTTTGACGAAGTCGCGAATTTATTTTCGTGCATGGATGTTTGGAGTTCGTCCTCATCTTTGGAGTTGGATGATTCCGACATAGAGGAGATTCTTTTTGGCGATGATGTCGACCACCTCCTCTTGTTGCATCTCGTCGATAAATTTGAAGCCAGCAAGAAGAAGAAGCACCACAGATCGGCGATCGGCCGGCTTTGCATTCCACGCAATCGAGCTCTCGTCCACAAATTTCTCATAAAAGACTATTTTGCCGAGGTACCGACCTCTCCGCTCATCTCTTCCGTAGGCATTATCGAATGCGTAGGCCTCTTTTTTTCGTAGTGTGTAATCTTGCTTCCAAAATTGTCGTTTCTTCACTCGCCGGAGAAAAGCCGCTGGTTTGCTAGGATTTAGTGCATACCAAAAAAGTATCGGCGGCAATGAGAGAGGTAGATATGACATTCCAGCCGATTACACCGAAGAGTATCTTCACGTTAGAGAAGATACCATACTCAAATGTGTGCGGATGTTTGCAAAGACATTGATCCAGCTATTTGGTCCCGAGTACCTCTGAGCACCCAATGAGGAGGACACAAAAAAAATTGACGGTGATGAATGAAGCAAGAGGATGGTCGGACATGCTTGGGAGTGTGGATTGCATGCATTGGAACTGGAAGTACTGCCCAAAGCCTTGGGTCGGGCAGTACACCGGCCATCAATGAAAACCCACTATTGTGCTCGAAGCTATGGCTTCGCATGACTTGTGGATTTGGCATTGCTTTGGGTCCCTCAATGATATCAATGTATTGCATAGACCACATCTGTTTGCGCAGCTAACTAGTGGAAAAGCTCCGGCTTGCAACTACACCATCAATGGACATGCTCATACCATGGGGTATTATCTTGCCGGCGGTATTTATCCTTCATGGGCAACATTTGTAAAGACAATTAGTAAGACGGAGGTGCAGATCTTTCCATGGTCCTGGTCCAAGATCAAATCTGGTGTTGGGACGGTGGTGTCTGCAAGGTCTTCGTGTTGGTCCGACACCCAACTCGAAAAGGCAAGATCCCCACAGTAGTCCCCGGCATACTCAAGATTCACAAACCTGATGGTTTGGCCTGGGGAGAACTTCTCGACCTGGCCGAGATGACCGGTCGAATCTGTTGGAAGTATGCCCTAGAGGCAATAATATTTGTATTATTATATTTTCGTATTCATAATTAAAGAGTTTACATTATATGTTATAACTGCTATGATCCTGGAATATGCGATTTATTGGAAAACTCATATGCACATGTGCAGTGATAAACGGTTAAATAAGAGGTTCCTAATCTTGCCTATAGGACTAGCTCAAGTGTTGTTGGTGATCACGTTTTCTGGATCTTAGGATATTGTTGAGTGTAAACAATGATCCTAAAACATCATTGGGATTATGACGTTGGAAGAACGGTCATATTGAATCGACCGAAACTTGTATCTTATGAATTGAGTTTATATCGTCCACAATCAATTGGAATAACATGGAGTGTTGATGTGTGATTTTCCTCCTTAGACCACGAGAGTATTGTAGTCACTTCTTACCGTACGGTGGACTTTGGGGTTTCTCAAACGTCACCTATAACATGGTGATCATAATGATAACTTACAGGCTCATCGTAAAGTTTGACAATGGACTAGATGGCTCGAGAGTGGTATTTGCTCCTCTGACGATGGAGAAATATTCTTAGAGCCCTCTCCGTGTGACAGCATCCATCATCGTCTGGCCAGACAAAGGTGACTATGTCACCGGGATGCTGGGACATGACAACGAGAAATAAGAACAAAACCAATAACAAGGATAACAGTATAGTGAGCATGTGAAGACTCGGGAGGATACCGATGCATCCCGGGTTTTGTGAAGTATTGTGAAGCAAACGTAACCTCAAATAGTAACCAAAGTTTCAGTTGAATATCATTCTTGTGCTCATAGGGATAGATATGGAGACGTCCATGGTTCTGCTATCTATCATTGAATGAAGGGGTTTCCATCATGTCTATGAGTTACCGAACCTATGTGGTAACAAGCTTAAGGCAATCACGGACTGTTGAGTGTTATTGAGACGAGAGTATCGAGGACTTATTTGTGGAAACTTATTTGTGGAATTGTTTCATTAATACTCGAAATAGTTTCGAGAGGAACCAGAATCGTTTCGGGGTCACCTGAAGTGTTTCAGAGAGTATCAGGTAATACCGGGTATTACCAATAATTTATATATAGGTGGAAAATGTTTCCGGAGGTGTTAAATTATATATAATATGTTCTAGTAATTGTTAGAGGGCTTTTGTATTAATTTGATATCAACATGCATTAAAAGGCCGAACGGTGGAAGGCATATTGGGCCACAAAGGCCCAATATGGGTGGTGCCCCCTTCTCCTATTGGAAAGTAGGGAGGGAGGCCGGATAGGGGAAGAATTCCCCCTCCCCATGGCCGGCACAAGGATGGAGAATTCCCCCTTGTGTGGCGCACCCTCCTCTCCTCCCAACCTATATATACTAGAGGTTTTATAACTTTTCAACACAAAAAGTTTGGAGCCTCCTCTAGTTCCCTCAAGTTCTAGTTCTAGTTGATCCTAGTTGATCTAATTACAGCTAGACCTTGATCCTATAATCTTCATAATTTGGAGACCAGTGTGGTTCTAATTTCCTCCCCCTAGTTCTCCGGTGATGATTAGCTCTTGACGGCGAAGTGCCGGGTCATGAACGCTGCACGCTTGCAACCAAGTAGAGAGGCCGTGATTTCGGTCTACGGATCGAGGGACTATTCGTGGCGGTTTGCGGCATCATTTATCGATGGTTCGAGGGAATCCAAGTACGATCTACATCGACATGTTTTCTGCTGCTGCAACTCGGTGACGGTAACGATCGTGATCCCAACCCATAATGCATCTTCATATTGATCTTGGGTGTGCGTAGGTGCAAAATTTTTAGTTTTCTACTACAGTTCCCAACAGAATCGTTGTACAGGACGATGCTGCTGATGATGAAAATTTAGCTGGGGATAAAGGTACTCCCATAGCCGATGTGGTCATTTATCTGAAGACGAGCCATCAAGCTTTCGCAACCACACAACTTGTATGTGCCACCAATGTTGGTTCTAAAACCGGCGGATCTTGAGTTGGGATCCCAAGCTGGTGATCATGGAACGATGGTTAATAGAAAGTACAGGGGACACAATTGTACCCTGTTTCGAGCCCTCTCAAGGAGGTAACATCCTACATCCTTCTTACATAGGCACATAGGGTATCTTGGGTTCACGCATCGTTGGTTACAACTAGGTATTAACATGTCAATCATTTGAATGCGCCTTGAAGTGTATGACACGTCTTCGGAGGATTCCATCTTGACTACGCCAAAGGCCAAGGCATGCATGGCCCGTTCTTCAGTTGTTGGTGTTGGGAAACGTAGTAGAAAACAAAAAAATTGTCCTACGATCAAACCAGGAACACTATGAAGATCCTTTAACGGGTTACATCATTACCGACTCCGAGTTGCACCAGAAGAAGAGTCGATGTAGCTCGTACTTGATGTCCCTCGAACCGTCCATCACAATCCCTCGAACAAAACACCGAAAGCACGATATCTCTATAGTTTGCAAGCGTACAGTCTTCATGATTCGACAACACTTCGCTGTCTAGAGCTAATCGTCGCCTAAGAATTAGAGGAAGAAGAATAGAACCACAAGGGACCTCTAATTATGAGGATTAGAGAGAACTAGGTCTAGCTCTAATTGGCTCGAGTGGAACTATAACTAGAGAACTAGAGGAGGCTCCAAAACTTGTGTCGACAAAGCGCAAAATCATCTAGTATATATAGATTGAAGGGAGAGGATGTTCTCACCAACTTGGGGAGAGGTTGCCCTCCCCTTGCACCAGCCTAGGGTCTGGTATGGTCCAACTCCACCTCCCCAATTGGGCCTCCCCTTTGGGCGCCTCCACTAATGGGCCTTAGGGCCCATTAACTCTCCCCTAATAGGCCTTTCTTTATTTAGCCCATTGACTATAAATAAATTCCAGGGGACTCCTAATCATATAGAGCCCTTCATAATTTATATTGAAGTCCTCGGAGACAATTTCCACCTATATATTAATTTCCGGTATTACCGGGTAAACCCGGAAACTCTTCCAGTGACTCCAAAATGCTTCTGGTTTCTATCAAAACTAATTATAATATTAATGCAAGTATTCCATGAATATTTTGTCAAACCTCTTACTCCACTAACACTCAACAGATGATGATTCCCTTTAGCTTGTGCCGTCTAGATTCGGTAAAACATAGACATGAATGAAACCTGTTTCATCCAATGATCAATAGCGGAACTATGGACATTCATATTTATCCCTATGAATACACGAATGAAATTACAGTGAACCTTTGGTTATCATATATTTCTCCCTTTTCTTCCCAATACTTTACAGAACCCGAGGTGAGATATATCACTATCCTCTTGAGTCATTCTCATGCTCACTATACCGGGCTCCTTGTTACTTGTTTTGTTCTTAGTTCTCGTTGACATGCTCCGACATCCCCGCCACCTAGTCACATGTGTCTGGCCATATGACAATGGATGCGGTCACATCGAAAAGTCCCTAAGAATATATGTTGATAGTCGAAGGAGCCAAATCCCACTGTTTAGGTACCTAGTCCCTTGTCAGACTTTCTGATGTACCTCAAAGTTGTCGTTATCATCACTGTGTTATAGATGACTTTTGAGCAACCCCAAAGTCTATCATACGGTAACAAATGACTATGATACTCTCATGATCTAAGGAACTAAACCATACGTCAACTATCCATGTTACAATTATTGACTTGTGATGATAGCACTACAAGTATAACAAAATAGTTTGAATATATTAAATATGATTGTTCTTCCAACGTCATATTCTCAAAGTCGTTTTGGGACTATCGTTACACTTAACAATGTCCCAAGATCCAAAAAACATGATCACAAACTGTTGGGAGACGTAGCAGAAATTCAAAATTTTCCTACGTGTCACCAAGATCTATCTATGGAGAAACTAGTAACGAGGGGAAGGAGAGTGCATCTACATACCCTTGTAGATCTCTAAGCGGAATCGTTCAAGAGAACGGGGTTGAAGGATTCGTACTCGTCGTGATCCAAATCACCGGAGATCCTAGTGCCGAACGGACGGCACCTCCGCGTTCAACACACGTACAGCCCGGTGGCGTCTCCCATGCCTTGATCCAGCAAGGAGAGAGGGAGAGGTAGGGAAGACTCCATCCAGAAGTAGCACGACGGTGTGGTGGTGATGGAGGCGTGGCAATCCTGCAGGGCTTCGCCAAGCACCGCGGAGAGGAGGACTTGGGAGGGAGGGCTGCGCCAGGGGCAAGGGTGAAGCTCCCATGCGCCTCCCCACTATATATAGGGGTGGAGGGGGCTGGTTTCTTGCCCTCCAAGTCCATTGGGGCGTTGGCAAAGGTGGGGGGAAAGAAATCACATCATTTTCTTCCCCACCGATTGTTATCCCCCTTTTTTAGGGATCTTGATCTTATCCCTTCGGGATATGATCTTATTCCATCTAAGGGGGGATCTTGGTGCGCCTTGACCAGGGGTGTGGGGCCTTGCCCCCACTACCCACGTTCATGTGGGTCCCCATGCAGGTGGGCCCCACTCCGGAACCTTCTAGAACCTTCCCGGTACAATACCGAAAAATCTCGAACATTTTCTGGTGGCCAAAATAGGACTTCCCATATATAAATCTTTACCTCCAGACCATTCCGGAACTCCTCATGACATCCGGGATCTCATCCGGGACTCCGAACAACATTCGGTAACCACATACAAACTTCCTTTATAACCCTAGCATCATCAGACCTTAAGTGTGTAGACCCTACGGGTTCGGGAACCATGCGAACATGACCGAGGCGTTCTCCGGTCAATAACCAACAGCGGGATCTGGATACCCATGTTGGCTCCCACATGTTCCACGATGATCTCATCGGATGAACCACGATGTCAAGGACTCAATCGATCCGGTATACAATTCCCTTTGTCTAACGGTATTGTACTTGCCCGAGATTCGATCGTCGGTATACCGATACCTTGTTCAATCTCGTTACCAAGAAGTCTCTTTACTCGTTCCGTAACACATCATCCCGTGATCAACCCCTTGGTCACATTGTGCACGTTATGATGATGTCCTACCGAGTGGGCCCAGAGATACCTCTCCGTTTACGGAGTGACAAATCGATCTCGATTCGTGCCAACCCAACAGACACTTTCGGAGATACCGTAGTGCACCTTTATGGCCACCCAGTTACGTTGTGACGTTTGGTACACCCAAAGCATTCCCTCGGCAGCCGGAGTTGCACAATCTCATGGTCTAAGGAAATGATACTTGACATTAGAAAAGCTTTAGCATACGAACTACGATCTTTGTGCTAGGCTTAGGATTGGGTCTTGTCCATCACATCATTCTCCAAATGATGTGATCCGGTTATCAACGACATCCAATGTCCATGGTCAGGAAACCGTAACCATCTGTTGATCAACGAGCTAGTCAACTAGAGGCTTACTAGGGACATGGTGTTGTTTATGTACCCACACATGTATCTGAGTTCCCTATCAATACAATTATAGCATGGGTAATAAACAATTATCATGAACAAGGAAATATAATAATAACTAATTTATTATTGCCTCTAGGGCATATTTCCAACAGTCTCCCACTTGCACTAGAGTCAATAATCTAGTTCACATCACCATGTAATTAACACTCACAGGTCACATCGCCATGTGACTAACATCCAAAGAGTTTACTAGTGTCACTAAACTAGTTCACATCATCATGTGATTAAGACTCAATGAGTTACGGGGTTTGATCATGTTTTGCTTGTGAGAGAGGTTTTTAGTCAACGGGTGCGCAACATTCAGATCCGTATGTATTTCGCAATTCTCTATGTCATATTGTAAATGTTGCTTCCACGCTCTACTTGGAGCTATTCCAAATGGTTGCTCCACTATAAGTATCCGGTTTGCTACTCAGAGTCATTCGGATAGGTGTTAAAGCTTGCATCGACGTAACCCTTTACGTCGAACTCTTTATCACCCCATAATCGAGAAACATATCCTTATTCCTCTAAGGATAATTTTGACCGCTATCTGGTGATCCACTCCTTGATCACCTTTGTACCCTCTTGCCAGATATGTAGCAAGGCACACATCAGGTGCGGTACACAGCATAGCATACTATAGAGCCTACGTCTAAGGCATAGGGGACGACCTTCGTCCTTTCTCTCTCTTCTGCCGTGGTCGAGCTTTAAGTCTTAACTTCATACCTTACAACTCAGGCAAGAACTCCTTCTTTGACTGATCCATCTTGAACCCCTTCAAGATTATGTCAAGGTATGTGCTCATTTGAAAGTATTATTAATCATTTTGATCTATCTTACAGATCTTGATGCTTATTGTTCAAGTAGCCTAATCCAGGTTTTCCATTGAAAAACACTTTTCAAACAACCCTATATGCTTTCTAGAAATCCTACATCATTTCTGATCAGCAATATGTCAACAACATATACTCATCAGAAATTCTATAGTGCTCACACTCACTTCTTTGGAAATACAAGTTTCTCATAAACTCTGTATAGACCCAAAATCTTTGATCATCTCATCAAAGCGTACATTCCAACTCCGAGATGCTTACTCCAGTCCTTAGAAGGATAGCTGGAGCTTTGCATACTTGTTAGCATCTTTCAGGATTGTCAAAACCTTACGGTTGTATCACATACAACCTTTCCTCAAGAAAAGCATCAAGGAAACAATGTTTTGACATCCTATATGCAAGATTTCATAAATAATGCAAGAATCGCTAATCCAATTCCAACAGACTCTTAGCATCGCTACGGTGAGAAAGCCTCACCGTAGTCAACTCCTTGAACTTGTCGGAAAACATCTTTAACGACAAGTCGAGCTTTCTTAATGGTGATACTTACCATCATTGTGCATCTTCCTTTTAAAATCCATCTTTACCCAACGTCCTTACGACCATCAAGTATTTCTTCCAAAGTCATGGATCCTCTCTCGGATGTTATTGCCTCGAGCCATTCATCGGAATCCGGGCCCACCATCGCTTCTCCATAGCTCGTAGGTTCATTGTTGTCTAGCAACATGACCTCTAAGACATGATTGCGTACCACTCTGAAGTAGTACGCGTCCTTGTCGACCTACGAGGTCCGGTAGTGACTTGATCCGAAGCATCATGATCACTATCATCAGCTTCCACTTCAATTGGTGTAGGTGCCACATGAACAACTTTCTGTGCCCTACTACACACTGGTTGAAGTGATGGTTTAATAACCTCATTAAGTCTCCACCATCCTCCCACTCAATTCTTTCGAGAGAAACTTTTCCTCGAGAAAGGACCCGTTTCTAGAAACAATTACTTTTGCTTCCGTATCTGAGATAGGAGGTGTACCCAATTGTTTTGGGTGTCCTATGAAGATGCATTTTTATCCTCTTTGGGTTCGAGCTCATCAACCTGAAACTTTTTCACATAAGCATCGCAACCCCAAACTTTTAAGAAACGACAACTTAGGTTTCTCCAAACCATAGTTCAAATGGTGTCGTCTCAACGGAATTACATGGTGCCCTATTAAAGTGAGTGCGGTTGTCTCTAATGCCTAACCCATGAACGATAGTGGTAATTCGATAAGAGACATCATGGTAAGCACCATATTCAATAGGGTGCAACTATGATGCTCGGACACACCATCACACTATGGTGTTCCAGGCGGTATTTATTGTGAAACAATTTCCACAATGTCTTAATTGCGTGCCAAAGCTCGTAACTCAGATACTCATCTCTATGATCATATCATAGACATTTTATCCTCTTGTCACGAAGATCTTTAACTTCACTCTGAAATTACTTGAACCATTCAATAATTCAGACTTGTGTTTCATCAAGTAAATATACTCAACATCTACTCGAATCATCGTGAAGTAAGAACATGGCGATATTCACTGCATGCCTCGGACTCATTGGGCTGCACACATCAAAATGTGTTACTTCCAACAAGTTTCTATCTTGTTCCATCTTCTTGAAACGAGGCTTTTCAGTCATCTTGCCCATGTGGTATGATTTGCATATCTCAAGTGATTCAAAATCAAGTGAGTCCAAACGATCCATCTGCATGGAGTTTCATCATGCGTATACACCAATAGACATGGTTTGCATGTCTCAAACTTTTCAAAACGAGTGAGTCCAAAGATCCATCAACATGGAGCTTCTTCATGCGTTTTATGCCAATATGACTTACATGGCAGTGCCACAAGTAAGTGGAACTATCATTACTATCTTATATCTTTTGGCATGAAAATGTGTATCACTACGATCGAGATTCAATAAACCATTCCTTTTAGGTGTAAGACCATTGAAGGTATTATTGAAATAAACAGAGTAACCATTATTCTCCTTAAATGAATAATCGTATTGCGATAGAAATAATCCAATCATGTCTATGCTCAACGCAAACACCAACTGACAATTATTTAGGTCTAACACCGATCCCGATGGTAGAGGGAGCGTGCGATGTTTGATCACATCAACCTTGGAAATACTTCCAACACCTATCGTCACCTTGCCTTTAGCTAGTCTCCGTTTATTCCGTAGCCTTTTATTTCGAGTTACTAACACTTAGCAACCGAACCGGTATCTAATACCTGGTGCTACTAGGAGTACTAGTAAAGTACACATTAACATAATGTATATCCAATATACTTCTATCGACCTTGTCAGCCTTCTCATCTACCAAGTATCTAGGGTGATTACGCTTCAGGTGTCCGTTCCTCATTACGAAGCACTTAGTCTCGGGTTTGGGTTCAACCACAGGTTTCTTCCTTTGGAGCAGCAACTGATTTTCCGTTTCATGAAGTACCCTTTTATTGCCCTTGCCCTTCTTGATACTAGTGGTTTCACTAACCATCAACAATTGATGCTCCTTCTTGATTTCTACATTCGCGGTGTCAAACATTGCGAATATTTCAAGGATCATCATATATATCCCTGATATGTTATAGTTCATCACGAAGCTCTAGTAGCTTGGTGGCAATGACTTTGGAGAAACATCACCATCTCATCGGAAGATCAACTCCCACTCGATTCAAGTGATTGTTGCCTTTGAGACAATCTGAGCACAAGCTCAACGATTGAGCTTTTCTCCCGTAGTTTGTAGGCTAAGAAAATCGTCGGAGGTCTTATACCTCTTGGCGTGGGCACGAGCCTGAAATCCCAATTTCAGCCCTCAAACATCTCATATGTTCTCGCCACGTTCAAAACGTCTTTGGTGCCTCAACTCTAAACCGTTTAACTGAACTATCACGTAGTTATCAAAGCGTGTATCTCCGATGTTACGCAACATCCACAGGGCGACGTTTGGGGTTCAGCACACTTTGGCGGTGCATTAAGGACATAAGCTTTCTCTTGTCCGCATAATCGCTCTTGTCAACTTTCAACTATATTTTCTCTAGGAACATATCTAAACGGTGGAACTAAAGCGCGAGCTTACGACATAATTTGCAAAGATCTTTTGACTATGTTCAGGATAATTAAGTTCATCTCATGAACTCCCACTCGAATAGACATCCCTCTAGTTATCTAAGTGATTACATGATCCGAGTCAACTAGGCCGTGGTCCGATCATCACGTGAGACGGACTAGTCATCATCGGTGAACATCTTCATGTTGATCGTATCCTCCATACGACTCATGCTCGACCTTTCGGTCTCTTGTGTTCCGAGGCCATATGCATACATGCTAGGCTCGTCAAGTCAACCTAAGTGTTTCGCGTGTGTAAATCTGGCTTACACCCGTTGTATGTGAACGTAAGAATCTATCACACCCGATCATCACGTGGTGCTTCGAAACGACGAACTTTCGCAACGGTGCATAGTTAGGGGGAACACTTTCTTGAAATTTTAATGAAGGATCATTTTATTTACTACCGTCGTTCTAATCAAATAATATGCATAAACAAGATAAACAACACATGCAATCAAATAGTGACATGATATGGCCAATATCATTTTGCTCCTTTTGATCTCCATCTTCGGGGCTCCATGATCATCATCGTCACCGGCATGACACCTTGATCTCCATCATCATGATATCCATCATCGTGTCTCCATGAAGTTGTCTTGCCTACTTATTACTTCTACTACTATGGCTACCGGTTAGCAATAAAGTAAAGTAATTACATGGCGTATGTTCAATGACACGCAGGTCATACAATAAATAAAGACAACTCCTATGGCTCCTGCCGGTTGTCATACTCATCGACATGCAAGTCATGATTCCTATTACAAGAACATGATCAATCTCATACATCACATATCATCCATCACATTCTTCTTGGCTATATCACATCACATAGCATACCCTGCAAAAACAAGTTAGACGTCCTCTAATTGTTGTTTGCATGTTTCTGATGGCTGCTATGGGTATCTAGCAAGAACGTTTCTTACCTATGCAAAACCACAACGTGATATGAGAATTGCTATTTACCCTTCATAAGGACCCTTTTCATCGAATCCGTTCCGACTAAAGTGGGAGAGACTGGCACCCGCTAGCCACCTTATGCACCAAGTGCATGTCAGTCGGTGGAACCTGTCTCACGTAAAATGCGTGTAAGGTCGGTCCGGGCGCTTCATCCCACAATACTGTCGAAACAAGATTGGACTAGTAACGGTAAGCATATTGAACAAAATCAATGCCCACAACTACTTTGTGTTCTACTCGTGCAAAGAATCTATGCAATAGACCTAGCTCATGATGCCACTGTTGGGAGACGTAGCAGAAATTCAAAATTTTCCTACGTGTCACCAAGATCTATCTATGGAGAAACTAGAAACGAGGGGAAGGAGAGTGCATCTACATACCCTTGTAGATCTCTAAGCGGAAGCGTTCAAGAGAACGGGGTTGAAGGAGTCGTACTCGTCGTGATCCAAATCACCGGAGATCCTAGTGTCGAACGGACGGCACCTCCGCGTTCAACACACGTACAGCCCGGTGACGTCTCCCATGCCTTGATCCAGCAAGGAGAGAGGGAGAGGTCGGGGAAGACTCCATCCAGCAGTAGCACGACGGTGTGGTGGTGATGGAGGAGCGTGGCAATCCTGCAGGCTTCGCCAAGCACCGCGGAGAGGAGGAGGACTTGGGAGAGGGAGGGCTGCGCCAGGCAAGGGTGAAGCTCCCATGCGCCTCCCCACTATATATAGGGGTGGAGGGGCTGGTTTCTTTTCCTCCAAGTCCATTGGGGCGTTGGCAAGGTGGGAGGAAAGAAATCACATCTTTTCCTTCCCCACCGTTTGTAACCCCCCTTTTAGGGATCTTGATCTTATCCCTTCGGGATATGATCTTATTCCTTCTAAGGGGGGATCTTGGTGCGCCTTGACTAGGGGTGTGGGGCCTTGGCCCCACTACCCACGTTCATGTGGGTCCCCCATGCAGGTGGGCCCCACTCCGGAACCTTCTAGAACCTTCCCGGTACAATACCGAAAAATCCTGAACATTTTCCGGTGGCCCAAATAGGACTTCCCATATATAAATCTTTACCTCCGGACCATTCCGGAACTCCTCGTGACGTCCGGGATCTCATCCGGACTCAACAACATTCGGTAACCACATACAAACTTCCTTTATAACCCTAGCGCCATCGAACCTTAAGTGTGTAGACCCTACGGGTTTGGGAACCATCTTGAGACATGACCGAGACGTTCTCCGGTCAATAACCAACAGCGGGATCTGGATACCCATGTTGGCTCCCACATGTTCCACGATGATCTCATCGGATGAACCACGATGTCAAGGACTCAATCGATCCGTATACAATTCCCTTTGTCTAACGGTATTGTACTTGCCCGAGATTCGATCGTCGGTATACCGATACCTTGTTCAATCTCGTTACGGCAAGTCTCTTTACTCGTTCCGTAACACATCATCCCGTGATCAACCCCTTGGTCACATTGTGCACATTATGATGATGTCCTACCGAGTGGGCCAGAGATACCTCTCCGTTTACGGAGTGACAAATCCGATCTTGATTCGTGCCAACCCAACAGACACTTTCGGAGATACCTGTAGTGCACCTTTATAGCCATCGATTACGTTGTGGACGTTTGGTACACCCAAAGCATTCCTACGGCATCCGGGAGTTGCACAATCTCATGGTCTAAGGAAATGAAACTTGACATTAGAAAAGCTTTAGCATACGAACTACGATCTTTGTGCTAGGCTTAGGATTGGGTCTTGTCCATCACATCATTCTCCAAATGATGTGATCCCGTTATCAATGACATCCAATGTCCATGGTCAGGAAACCGTAACCATCTGTTGATCAACGAGCTAGTCAACTAGAGGCTTACTAGGGACATGGTGTTGTTTATGTACCCACACATGTATCTGAGTTTCCTATCAATACAATTATAGCATGGGTAATAACGATTATCATGAACAAGGAAATATAATAATAACTAATTTATTATTGCCTCTAGGGCATATTTCCAACACAAACAAGACTTGAGCTAGTCTTAGAGGCGAGACTAGGAATCAGGTTTTACCGTATATTATTCCACACATACATATGAGTTTTCCATTGAATCACATATTCGAGGATCATAGCAGTTAGAGCGTGGATTATAAAATTTTATTATAAACATGGAAATATAATAATACAATATTATTGCCTCTAGAGCATATTTACAATAGACTTCTACTTGCACTAGTGTCAATAATCTAGTTAGCACATTTTTAACACTAATGACAATTCCGTGTATGCCTATGCTTTGCTTGAGGTATAGGCTTCATCCTATAGGATCTTGTCAATTTCAGATCCGCATGTATCATTTGCATTTCTATGCATCTATCAAGCTTTCACAATAATTCATAATTTGTGTAAAACTGTATTTGTATACATTGAATCATTGGCAGAACCTCTAATTCCTTAAGCTGAGCTATGGAACCACATTCAGAACAGTTTCCATTGGCACAAACTATCTAGAAACCGTGCCAATTTCATAAGCGATCTTTTGATTCATCACCCTCCAATGTTGCTTCTAAAGAGACAACATACTCATTATTTGCTATAGTATTCACCACATTAACTATCTTGGATCAATTCCAAATTACTATTCCATCCACTATTGTATAACACAAATCACTTAATTGAAATAAAAAATCGCTTGGAGCACCGATGAAGATTTTATCGATGTACTACTTACAACGAGCCTGTATTAATGTAACTCATTACAACAATCTCTTCATTTTCTTCCTATGCGAGAAACATGTCGTCGGTACTTAATGAAATTTTCACTGTATACGAGAATCATGTCCTCAGTACTCCATTATGTTTTCTTTAGATCATTATATGATCTCCTGAAGTTTTCACACTTACTAGCATCCTCTGGATTGACTAAATTGCCTTGGACCGTATCACATATACAACCTTGGTTCTATTTCCATCTCATGAAAAATATTTTTCACATCCATCTATTATATCTCATAATTGAAATATTTAGTAATTGTTAGTTTAACCCGAACTGACTTAGGTATTTCTATATGAGACAATCTCATCATAGTCAACTCTTTGATATTGTCATGTACTATTTGTAACAAGCCAAGGATTATAAAACATTGTTTTATCTTTCGTCAATTTATAGATCCATAACTATACTTTAGACTGTAAGTTTTTTGGAGGGTTTAACAAGTTCTAAACTTAAATTATGGATATTATCTCAGATTATTTTTGCATATAGCCAATTTTGGAGTAAGGGCCCATAAACTCTTCTTTCTTATTATATGTTCATTGTTTGTTCAACAATATCTCGTGTGCATACATGAAGGTTTGCACGAGTTTTCCCAACCTACAGTTCAACTGCAAGTTCGACCGAAGTCTATATATCTCATGTAGAGACTTCTGTATCAGTCGTGATACGAAATACTAGAACTACCTCCAGTGTTCCTTTCCTTTGACTTGATGACGAAGATTCTATAATCTCGTCGAGTTGCACTGTCCCCCCACTCACTTTTTTGCATAAAACATTTTCTTCAATTTACCGCACTCTGTGATAGAACAATTTGCCTTAGTGTAGTGATAGAGGTATACCCAACCATTTCGGATGACATACAAAGTACCATTTATCTGATTTGAGAATAAATTCAGAAACATATAACTTATGTCCTGTATTCCGAAATGTTAAGAAAGGACTAAACGGTATTGGCATACCATTTCATATCTTATATTGTGTTATTTCAACAAATTTGATGGAGCTCTTTTTAGTGTAAAAGCCGCAGTCTCTATATTGTCACATTAAAAAGTATAATGGAAAATTGATTAATGTCATCTTTGATTGCACGATGTCATACATAGCTTGATTACATTTACTCAAAATACTCTACCCTTAGCAGCATTCTGGGTGGTGCAAGATATATAGTACTTTTGATAGCTAATCAGACATCCGCTATACTTGTAACTCAAACATTCCTTTCTGCAATCCAATTGTAGAAACATAAATTTCTTGTTACAAAAGTTTCTATTTCAAACTGAAAACATTTTGAAACATTTCTATGGATCCAGCTTGATGTCTGAATAAATACAAATATCTACTTGAGTCATCCTTGAAGATAGATAAATCCACTGCTTGCAAAAACACTTATTGAACTACATAGATCAATATGCATATTTGCAACCTCTCTAAAGTTTGCAAATGACAGGATCCACGATCCGGCAGCGCTTTGCCATCCAAAGCTAATCGTTGCTAGAGAATTAGAAGGAGAAGATTAGAGCCACATGGGGCCTCTAATTATGAGGATTTGAGAGAATTAGATCTAACTCTAATTGGATCAACTAGAACTAGAACTACAGAACTAGAGGAGGCTCCAAACTTGTGTCTACAAAGGCCAAAATCTTCTTGTATATATAGGTTGAAGGAAGAGACAGGGGTGGGTGGCTGACTTGGCGAGGGGTTTCCCTCCCCTTTCGTTGGCCTAGGGGCTGGTGGAGTCCGACTACACCTCCCCAATTCGGCATCTCCTTCAGGCGCCTCCAATAATGGGCCTTAGGGCCCATTAACTCTTCCCTAATATGCCTTTTATTATTTTATTTAGCCCATTGACTATAAATAAATTCCGGGGCCTCCTAATCATATTAGAGCCCTTTATATTTTATATTAAAGTCCTCGAAAATAATTTCTTCCCATATATCAATTCCCGGTATTAGCCAGTAAACCCCGAAACTCTTCTGGTGACTCCGAAATGCTTCTGGTTTCTCTCAAAACTATCTCTAATATTAATGAAACTATTTCATGTATATCTTCTCATAACTTTTACTCCACCAACACTCAACGGATCGTGATTCACTTAAGATTGTGACCCTATAAGTTTGATAAAACATAGACATGAACGAAACCCCTCTAATGATCAACTGCGGAACCATGGACATCCATATTGATCCCTATGAATACATGAATGACATTTGAGTGAACCTTTGGTTACCATGTGCTTCTCCCTTTGCTTCGCGATACTTCACAAACCCGAGGTGAGATATACCAATATCCTCTTGGGTAATTCTCATGCTAACTATATCGGTCTCCTCGTTACAAGTTTTGTTCTTATTTCTCGTTGACATGTTCCAGCACCCCTACTGTACTAGTCATTTGTGTCTGGCTAGATGATAATGGATGCCATCACACCAAGAGGGACCTAAGAATCTCTCATTCGTCGTCGGAGGAAATCCCACTCTTGAGATATCTAGTCCCTTGTCAGACTTTTTGACATACCTGAAAGTTGTTGTTATCACCATGTTACATATGATGTTTGAGCAACCCCAAAGTCCATCGTATGAAGAGAAATTACTATGATACTCTCATCGTCTAGGGAACTAAAGCATATCTTAACTCTCTATGTTATAATATTGACTTGCGGTGATATCATGTCAAATTATAAACATGGAAATAATAATACTCCCTCCGTGCATGTGCATAAGTCATCTTACATTGTGCACTATGACAAAGGTGGAGGGGAAAACGAGAGAACTTAATGTTTATTTGCTAGTTAATACCATTGCATGCAATGAACTGATCACTGCATGTCGTGCTAGGTAGTCTCAAGTCATTAAAAATATACACGACCCACGTCTCTTATTTCTTGATTTCTTTATTCATGTTAAGAAACAAGGAAAATGAGGTGGGAGTTAATGCATTGTGCCTAAGTGTTTGGAATTATTTGGTTTTCATAATGTGACTAATGCACTGGTACGAAGGGAGTAAAATGTTATTGCCCCTAAGACATATTTTCAATAGTTGTGGGTCCTCGGCCCGTCCCATGAATGATGGGCTGATGTGGTGTGCACCCCCTAATCCAGGACTATCAAAGGGTGTTGGGAAACATAGTAGAAAACAAACAAATCCGCCCTACGATCACCAAGGAATAATATGAAGATGCATATGGGGTTTGGATCAATGATCGTTACCGACTACGGAGTGCAGCGGCAATAGATGAGTCGGCGTAGATCTTACTTGGAGTCCCTCGTACTGCTGATGATGATCCTATGAACTACCCTTGAATGATCCCTCGAAAGGAAGACCAAAAGCACTGCTTCTCTACTTGGTTGCAAGTGTACGGTCTTCATGATCCGGCAGCGCTTCGTCGTCCAGAGCTAATAGTCGTTGGAGAATTCAAAGGAGGATATTAGAACCACACAGGGCTTCTAATTATGAGGATTTGAGGAACTAGTTCTAGTTCTAATTAGTCAAATAGGACCAACTAGAACTAGATGAACTAGAGTAGGCACCAAGACTTGTGTATATAAAAGTGCCCAAAACCTCTAGTATATATAGGTTGAAGGAGGGGAGTGGGCGCCACAAGGGGGAAGGAACTCTCCCCATTAGGACGGCCAAGGAGGGGGATTCCCACTCCAATTTGGCCTCCCCTTGGCCTCAAAAAATGCTAGGGGTGCCTCGTCCCCTATTGGGCCCTTATGGACCAGTTATCATTCCACCACTTGGCCTTTTCAGGCCTGTTGATATTAAATTAAATATTAAAATATCTTAACAATTACGAGAGCCTTTTATATGTAAGTTATCATCACCGGAAACATTTTACACCTATATATTATTTACTGGGAATACTCAGTATTGCTCTATAAACTCTGAAACCCTTCCGGTGACCCCAAAGCGCTTCTGGTTCCTCTCGGAACTATTCTGGATATTAATGAAATAATTCCACAAATAAATCCTTGATATTCTCATCCTACTAACACTCATCATATCATGATTGCATTAAGCTTATGATGTTCCCTTTACTTTGCGATACATTACAAAACCCGAGGTGTGCCAGTATCCTCTTGAGTCATACACATGCTCACTATACCGTCATTCTTGTTGCCGGTTTTGTTCTTGTTTCTCGTTGAAGTGTTCCGGCATCCCCGTGACATAGTCATCTATGTATGGCGAGACGATGATGGATGCCACCACATGAGATGACCCTAAGAATATCTCCCCATCGCCGGAGGAGAAAATTCCACTCTCGAGCTATTTAGTCCCTTGCCAAACTTCTCGATGAACCTGTAAGTTGTTGTTATGATCACCTAGTTATGGATGACGTTTGAGCAACCCCAAAGTTTATCGTACGGCAAGAAGTGACTAAGATACTCTCCTGGTCTAAGGAACTAAATCACACGTTAACACTCCATGTTATAAAAGTTGATTTCAGACAATATTATCATGCATAACAAACAAGTTTGGATCAATTCACTATGATCGTTGGTCTAACACCATACTCGCGATATTGTTTTAGGACTATCATTACACTTAACGGTATCCTAAGATCAGGAAAACATGATCACCAACAACACTTAAGCAATTCTTAGAGGCAAGGCTAGGAACCTATTATTTACCGTTTATCATTCCACACGTATGTATGAGTTTTCCACTAAATTGCATATTCCAGGATCATAGCAGTTATAGCATGAAATATAAATTATCGGGGAATTGTCACGGCAGATGCCCTAGCATGAGGACTTCGATGTGGAGCCATAGAAACGTAGTTAGCTTGAAGGGGTTAAACGGGACAAAGGACATAGAGCGTTTTACCTAGGTTCGGCCCCTCGCAATGAGGTAAAGGCCTACTCCTGCTTTAGATTGTATTGCTTGGGTCTCGATTACTAGGGGGAGCGAATATGCTTGACCTAATTCTCGACTTGTTATCTCTTTTTCTAACCCGCCGCTGGGTCATCCCTTTATATACACAGGCGGATGCCCGGCGGCTTACAGTGTCCCGGCCAGCTCATACACAACGTGTCCGGCTCGGTGACAGAACTACACTTTCCATAACATACAAGTTAAACATATGGTTGCTTATGCCCATGGGCCTCAAGTCTCATCCGGGTCTTGGGCCTTTAATAAGCTTGCTTCATGAACTGCCATCTTCAACATCTTCTTGGGCTTTCTCGTTATGAACCGCCAGTGGTATGACCCGGCCCCTACCGGGCGGGTCATACCCAATAGTTATATCCCCAACATTAGGCCCTAGGTTGATGTGAACTTGTTCATATCAATCTTCAACATTTGACTTAGAAAAAATCATTCCTCATAAGTCCTTATGAAATCTTATAACCCGTCGTGACGTCAGCTCCAGGAATTGTGGTAACCCGCAATGACGTCATCTCACATTAATTTCACACCAGGACCAAATCTCAATATGCCTTCACTTTTAATGAATCTCCGAAAATTGAGGCCTCTGCACTGTGACACAACCATTTTTCAGCCTCCTCGATTCCCGCGCATGCCATCTATCCACTGCCTTATAAATAGGGACATGGGTCCGTTACATTTTTTCCCTTGCCTCCTCATCTTTGATACGTCTATTTTGCATCATGCTTTGATATCAATATTTATTGCATTATGGGCTGTTATTACATGTTATGTCACAATACTTATGCCTTTTATCTCTTATTTTACAAGGTTTACACGAAGAGGGAGAATGCCGGCAGCTGGAATTCTGGGCTTGAAAAGGAGAAAAATTAGAGACCTATTCTACACAACTCCAAAAGTGCTGAAACTCCACGGAAGTTATTTTTGGAATTAAAAAATACTGACCAAAGAAAATACCAGAGGGGGGCCACCCACCATCCACGAGGTGGGGGCGCGCCCCCCTGCCTCGTGGCCCCCCTAGCAGGCCTCCGATGCCCATCTTCTATTATACGAAGTCTTTTACCCTGAAAAAAGCATAAGCAAGCTTTCGGGACGAGACACCGCCGCCACAAGGCGGAACCAATCTAGGGCTTCGGCGAAGCTGTTCTGCCGGCGAAACATCCCTTCAGGAGGGGGAAATCATCACCATCGTCATCACCATCGATCCTCTCAGCGGGAGGGGGTTAATCTCCATCAACATCTTCACCAGCACCATCTCTTCTCAAACCCTAGTTCATCTCTTGTATCCAATCTTTGTCCAAAACCTCAGATTGGTACCTGTGGGTTGCTAGTATTGTTGATTCTCCTTGTAGTTGACGCTAGTTGGTTTACTCGGTGGAAGATCATATGTTCAGATCCTATATGCATATTAATACCCCTCTGATTATGAACATGAATATGATTTGTGAGTAGTTACGTTTGTTCCTGGGGACATGGGACAAGTATTGCTATAAGTAGTCATGTGGATTTGGTATTCGTTTGATATTTTGATGAGATGTATGTTGTCTTTCCTCTAGTGGTGTTATGTGAACGTCGACTACATGACACTTCACCATTGTTTGGTCCTAGAGGAAGACATTGGGAAGTAATAAGTAGATGATGGGTTGCTAGAGTGACAGAAGCTTAAACCCTAGTTTATGCGTTGCTTTGTAAGGGGCTGATTTGGACCCATATGTTTCATGCTATGGTTAGGTTTACCATAATACTTATTTTGTAGTTGCGGATCCTTCCAGTAGGGGTTAATCATAAGTGGGATGCTTGTCCGAGAAAGGGCAGTACCCAAGCACCGGTCCACCCACATATCAAATTATCAAAGTAACGAACGCGAATCATATGAGCGTGATGAAAACTAGCTTGACGATAATTCCCATGTGTCCTCGGGAGCGATTTTCTCTATATAAGAACTAGTCCAGGCTTGTCCTTTGCTACAAAAAGGATTGGGCCACCTTGCTGCACCTTATTTACTTTTCTTACTTGTTACCCGTTACGAATTACCTTTTAACTAAACTATATGTTAACGATTATTTCTGTGCTTGCAGAGAATTCCTTACTGAAAACCGCTTGTCATTTCCTAGTGGTCCTTGTTGGTTTCGATTATCTTACTTATTTATAGGTCTACGATAGATCCCCTACACTTGTGGGTCATCAAGACTCTTTTCTGGCGCCGTTGCCGGGGAGTGAAGCTCCTCTGGTAAGTGGAACTTGGTAATGAAAAATTTATATAGTGTGCTGAAATTTACTGTCACTTGTTACTACGGAAAGTAATCCTTTGAGGGGCTTGTTCGGGGTATCTTCACCCTGACTAGTAGAGCAAAGAGTTGCTCCTCAACCTACTGAACCTACTGAAAATGTTTACTTTGAAATTCCTTCGGGTATGGTAGAGAAACTGCTAGCTAATCCTTCACAGGAGATGGAACATTGCATCCCGATTTGCACCTAATCTATGTGGATCAAGTTTGTGGATTATTTAAGATTGCAGGTATGCCCGAGGATGTTATCAAGAAGAAGGTCTTTCCTTTATCTTTGAAGGGAAAGGCATTGACATGGTTTAGGCTATGTGATGATATGGTATCATGGAACTACAACCGATTGAAATTAGAATTTCATCACAAGTTTTATCCAATGCATCTTGTTCATCATGATCGTAATTATATATATAATTTTTGGCCTTGCGAAGGAGAAAGCATCGCTCAAGCTTGGTGGAGGTTTAAGTCAATGTTATATTCATGCCCCAATCATGAGCTCTCAAGAGAAATTATTATTCAAAATTTTTATGCTCGACTTTCTCTCAACAATCGCTCCATGCTCGATACTTCTTGTACTAGTTCTTTTATGAGACTATTGAATTCAGCTGGTATTTATTGGAAAGAATTAAACGCAACTCTGAAGGTTGGGATCTCGACGAAGGTAAGGAGTCAGGTATGACACCTAAGTTTGATTGTGTTAAATCTTTTATGGATACCGATGTTTTCCGTGAATTTAGCACTAAATATGGACTTGACTCTGACATAGTAGCTTCTTTCTGTGAATCATTTGCTACTCATTTTGACCTCCCTAAGTAGAAGTGGTTTAAATATAGTCCTCCCATTGAAGTAAAAGTAGTTGCACCTATTAAAGTTGAAGAAAAGACTATCACTTATAATGATCCTATTGTTCCTACTACATATATTGAGAAACCACATTTCCCTGTTAGGATAAAGGATCATGCTAAAGCTTGAACTGTGGTTCGTAAGAGTAATACTAGAACACCTACACCACCTGAGCAAATTAAAATTGAACCTAGTATTGCTATGGTTAAAGATCTCTTGGCTGATAATATCGATGGGCATGTTATTTACTTCTGTGATGAAGCTGCTAGAATTGCTAGACCCGATACTAAAAATAAACATAGACGTGTTGTTGGCATGCCTGTTATTTTTGTTAAAATAGGAGATCATTGTTATCATGGCTTATTTGATATGGGTGCTAGTGCAAGTGCAATACCTCATTCCTTATACAAAGAAATTATGCATGATATTGCACCTGCTGAGATAGAAGAAATCGATGTTACAATTAAGCTTGCCAATAGAGATACTATTTCCCCAGTTGGGATTGTTAGAGATGTTGAATTCTTGTGTGGGCAAGTTAAATATCCTGCTAATTTTCTTGTTCTTGGTTCCCCACAAGATAGATTTTGTCCCATCATATTTGGTAGACCCTTCTTGAATAATGTTAATGCTAGGATAGACTGCAAAAAGGATGTTGTTACTATTGGTTTGTGGGATATGTCTCATGAGTTTAATTTTGCTAAATTTCGTGGACAACCCCAGGATAAAGAATTGCCTAGTAAGGATGAAATTATTGGTCTTGCTTCTATTGTCGTACCTCCTAATGATCCTTTAGAACAATATTTGCCAGACCATGAAAATGGTATGTTTATGAATGAAAGAAGGGAGATAGATGAAGTATTCTTTAAACAGGGACCTATTTTGAAACACAACTTGCCTGTTGAAATTCTAGGCAATCCTCCACCACCCAAGGGTTATCCCGTGTTTGAGCTTAAACCACTACCTGATACTCTCAAATATGCTTATCTTGATGAAAATAAGATATATCCTGTTATTATTAGTGCTAAACTTTCAGAGCAGGAAGAGGAGAAATTATAGAAAACTCTAAAGAAGTACTGTGTTGCTATTGGATATACTCTTGATGATGTTAAGGGCATTAGTCCCACTCTATGCCAACAAAAAATAAAATTGGAGAAAGACGCCAAACCAGTTGTTGATCACCAACGACGGTTAAATCCTAAGATGAAAGAAATACTAAAGCTCCTGGAGGCAGGTATAATTTATCCCGTTGCTGATAGTCAGTGGGTAAGTCATGTCCATTGTGTCCCTAAGAAGGGAGGTATTACTGTCGTTCCTAATGATAAAGATGAATTGACCCCGCAAAGAATTGTTACAGGTTATAGGATGGTGATGTATTTCCGCAAATTAAATAAAGCTACCAAAAAGGATCATTACCCTTTGCCTTTTATAGATCAAATGCAAGAAAGATTATCCAAACATACACGTTTTTTATTTTTTATGGTTACTCTGGTTTCTCTCAAATACTTGTGTCAAAAGAGGATCAAGAAAGGAGCACTTTTACTTGCCCTTTCGGTAATTTTGCTTATAGACGTATGCCTTTTGGTTTATGTAATGCACCTGCTACCTTTCAAAGATGCATGATGGCTATATTCTATGACTTTTGTGAAAGGATTGTTGAGGTTTTCATGGATGATTTCTCCGTTTATGGATCTTATTTTGATGATTACTTGAGCAACCTTGATCGAGTTTTGCAGATATGTGAAGAAACTAATCTTGTCTTGAATTGTGAGAAGTGCCACTTTATGGTTAATGAAGGTATTGTCTTGGGGCATTAAATTTCTGAAAGAGGTATTAAGGTTGATAAAGATAAAGTTGATGCTATTGAAAAGATGTCGTGTCCTAAAGACATTAAAGGTACTAGAAGCTTCCTTGGTCATGCCGGTTTTTATAGGAGGTTTATTAAGGACTTCTCTAAAATTTCTAGGCCTCTGACTAATCTCTTACAAAAAGATATTCCTTTTGTCTTCGATGATGATTGTGTAGAAGCATTTGAAATACTTAAGAAAGCTTTGATTTCCGCACCTATTGTTCAACCACCTGATTGGAATTTACCCTTTGAAATTAGGTGCGATGCTAGTGATTATGCCGTAGGTGCTGTTCTAGGTGAAACAGTTGATAAGAAACTAAATGTTATTCAATATGCTAATAAAACTCTAGACAGTGCCTAGAGAAATTATGCTACTACTGAAAAAGAATTTTTAGCAGTTGTATTTGCTTGTGATAAGTTTAGGCCTTATATCGTTGACTCTAAAGTAACTGTTCACACTGATCATGCTGCTATTAAATATCTTATGGAAAAGAAAGATGCTAAACCTAGACTTATTAGATGGGTTCTCCTACTACAATAATTTGATTTGCATATTATTGATAGAAAGGGAGCTGAGAACCCCGTTGCACACAACTTGTCTAGGTTAGAGAATGTTCTTGATGACCCATTACCTATTGATGATAGCTTTCCTGGCGAACAATTAGCTGTCTTAAATGCTGCTCATACTGCTCCATGGTATGCTGATTATGTGTGGCCTTGGGTAATCAAGCTTCTGATGAAACCTTCGTTAATGATGCCAAGTCATCATGATTAAAATTTTGCTAAACCTCACGTGTTTCAAACTTAGTTCAAATACAAATTCAAATAACAAGTCAAATTATAGTTTCATAAAATAGTGAATTAAAAATGTTCAAAGGGTTATAAATATTCACTAACTAATTAGAAAATAATATCCAACATTATATAGAATGTTTAATTTCACTAAAACGATGACCAAAACAGCCTCATTAATCCATTTTTACTTATGCACAATTCAAATGCTCATCAAACCTTTTTGTGGGAGTGCCTAAAATGGCTATGCTAAATTAAGACAAGTCTCATACTTAACTAAAAGTCATTTGCTTTTGTAAATAAAAATAAAACCATAATAGAAAAATTAAGAAAAACAAAATGACAAAAAGGAAAGATAAAAGGAGAACCCCCCCTGGGACCACCCGGCCCTGTTACCAACCGGCCGGCCCAGCCACCCCCTGGCCTACAAGGCCACCTCCCTGAACCCTAATCCTCACTCGATCCCCACTTCCCCCACTCTCCCCTCACGACGCGCCCCCTTCCCCCTGATCCGATCTGGATCGGGGCCCGAACGGCTGCGACCACGCCGTTGCCCGACCACGTCACCGGACCCTGCTGCCGCCCGGAGCCTCCCTCGCCGGACTGCCTCCCCATCGCACCGTCGTCTCCGTCCTCCTCCTCGTCCCCCACTGCCCTTGCCCTACAATACCGCTGAGGACCCCGGTCCTCCTCCTCCCTTTGCCCTCATGCCGGTGCTCGCCCACGCCACCACACCGTCCGGTCCGCGCGCCCTAGCACGGACCCTCACACACGCACGCCCGCGGTGACCGCGCCCCACCTGTGCTTGGCCTGGCGATACTGCCATCCGCCCGCTCACCGCTGGCCCCTCGTGGTCACCACCACTGGTCCCGCCTAGCACCGCCGCTCCCCATGGCCCCTACTCGCCGGCCCGCGCGCGCTCGCCTTGGCCGCGTCCGGCCACTGCACTCCGCTGCTGCCCTCATTCACCGATGTGCCGCTGCGTTCTCCCGCACGCTGCAGCCAGGACCGCGCCGCGCGTCCACCCCCTTCTCTGCCCGGCCGCTGCTCACTGGAGCTCCATGCCGCGCCGCATCGCTCCCACCGGCCAACTCCGCGCCTCCACTCCACCCCACCCTGCTCCGACCGGCCACAGGCCGCCGGAGCCCCCACGTCGCATGCCCCCTTGCTCCCCCATGGTGCTCACCTTTGCCACGGCCAGCGCCCGGGGCCAGCCTGGCCGTGCCCGCCCCACAACGCCAAGTCGGGCGCCCGACGCCCATGCCCGGATCCACCCGCTAGCGCCCCGCCCCGCTAGGCCTATGGGCCACTGACGTCGGGGCCCCACACCCCCTGAAACGAAAACGAATAAACAAAAAAAGGAATTTAAAAATAAGTAAATAAATAATTTTAATTAATCAATTAATTAACTTAGATTAATTAGCTTAACTATTAATTTGTTTAGTTAAATTAGTTAACTAGGTTAATTAACAAACAGTCAATGACATGTGGGCCCGTGACCACATTGACGGTCAACATTGACTTGTCAACTGCTGACTGTACATGCTGACTCAGCCCCCTGGACCCCACTGGTCATAGACGTAGACTAGCCAATACCCTAGTAACAGAAGTGTTTAGGCATTTAAATTTTAATGAAGTAAATTTTGAAATTCAGAAAAAGGGATTTTAAACTTTGAAAATTAATATCAAATAAACCATACCTCGGATGAAAATACTTTATACATGAAAGTCGCTCAGAACGACGAGACGAATCCGGATACGCAGCCCGTTCGTCCTCCACACATCCCTAGCATAGCAAACACACAACTTTCCCCCTCCGGTTCATCTGTCCGAAAACGCGAAACACCGGGGATACTTTCCCGGATGTTTTCCCCCTTCGCCGGTATCACCTATCCCCGCGTTAGATTACCCCTGGCACCGAGTATTGCCTTGTTATATTTTGTGTGATGCTTTGTTTGCTCCGTATTTACTGTTTCTTCCCCCTCTTCTTCTCCGGTAGACCCCGAGACCGACGCCACTGCTGGTGCCCCGACCGATTACGCGGTTGACGACCCCTCCTTCTCGGCTGAACTTCCAGGCAAGCCCCCCCCTTGATCACCAGATATCGCCTATTTTTCTCTATACTGCTTGCATTAGGGTAGAGTAGCATGTTACTGCTCTCTGTTAATCCTATCCTGATGCATAGCCTGTCCTTGCTACTACTGTTGTTACCTTTACATGCATTCCTACATGGTTAGTATAGGATGCTAGTATTCCATCTGTGGCCTTACATTCTTGTCCGTCTGCCTTGCTGTACTATCGGGCCGTGATCACTCGGGAGGTGATCACGGGTATATACATTATACTTTACATGATACCTGTGGTGACTAAAGTCGGGTCGGCTCGTAGGAGTACCCGCGAGTGGATCTTTGAGGTGGAGCGACAGGGCAGGTTGAGACCGCCTAGGTGAGAGGTGGGCCTGGCCCTGGTTGGTGTCTGCGGTTAAATCATTAACAATCTTAACGAGATCTTGGTATTTGATCTGAGTCTGGCCATTTGGTCTATACGCACTAACCAACTACGTGGGAAAGATATGGGCACTCGGCGTCGTGGGATCAGCCGAAGCCTTCATGACGTCAGCGACTGAGCGGCGCGCGCCGGATTGGAACGTAAGCATGCTCTTGTATTAAGGAGGCAAGTACTGCTTTCGGCCTCCCTCGCAACGTGCAGGTGTGCTAAGGGTGATGGGCCTAGACCCCTGTGCGCTTGGGTTTAGACCGGCGTGCTGACCTCTCTGTTGGCCTAGGTGGGGTTGCGACGTCTTGATCTTCCGAGGCCGGGCATGACCCAGAAAAGTGTGTCCGGCCAAATGGGATCAAGCGTGTTGGGTTATGTGGTGCACCCCTGCAGGGAAGTTTATCTATTCAAATAGCCGTGATCTTGGTAACAGGGGCGACTTGGAGTTGTACCTTGACCTTATGACAACTAGAACCGGATACTTAATAAAACACACCCTTCCAAGTGCTAGATACAACCCGGTGATCGCTCTCTAACAGAGGCTGACGAGGAGGATTGCAGCGTGGGATTATGCTATGCGATGCTACTTGGAGGACTTGATCTACTCTCTTCCACATCTTTGCAAGACGGAGGCTGCCAGAAGCGTAGTCTTCTACATGATTAGCTATCCCCCTCTTATTCTGGCATTCTGCAGTTCAGTCCACCGATATGGCCCTTTACACATATACCCATGCATATGTAGTGTAGTTCCATGCTTGCGAGTACTTTGGCTGAGTACTCACGGTTGCTTTTCTCCCCCTTTTCCCCCTTCCCTTCTACCTGGTTGTCGCAACCAGATGTCGGAGCCCAGGAGCCAGACGCCACCGTCGACGATGACTCATACTACACTGGAGGTTCCTATTACTACGTGCAGCCCGCCGACGACGACTAGGAGTAGTTTAGGAGGATCCCAAGCAGGAGGCCTGCGCCTCTTTCGATCTGTATCCCAGTTTGTGCTAGTCTTCTTAAGGCAAACTTGTTTAACTTATGTATGTACTCAGATATTGTTGCTTCCGCTGACTCGTCTATGATCGAGCACTTGTATTCGAGCCCTCGAGGCCCTTGGCTTGTATTATGATGCTTGTATGACTTATTTATGTTTTAGAGTTGTGTTGTGATATCTTCCTATGAGTCCCTGATCTTGATCGTACACATTTGCGTGCATGATTAGTGTACGATTGAATCAAGCGTCACAAGTTGGTATATCGAGCCCATTGCCTGTAGGAATCCCCCTTCCACACTCCTTGGCCGAAGTCGAGTCTAGACATTGCAAAAACTTTTTACTAACATGGTTGTGTGGCTTACAGGCCCACGTCGCCATTGGGTGATATTAGGATCTTTTTACTCCTTGTCTATACTCTGGGACTCTGATCTCTCTTCTATTCGGGGTTAAATGAATTTACTAAAATCTAACTTTAGGTTCTCGAAAATACTTTCTCCCGGAGAGCCCCTTGATTCAGAGATGATCATGGCTGCACGGAAGATTCTGAAGATAATTTCCGATGTTCTCTCGAGAAACTTGTGCCCACCGCCTTTGCTAATTCCCTACCACTGTTATATCATTATGGATAACTACCTACAATTTTTGTTCATACCTTTATCCTCAGTTGCTCTTGTTGTTACAAGATGACCTAAATTGCTCTTTGTTGTTCCGAAAATCCTTTAAGCTTACTGCCTTGCAGTTATTTACCACATGAATACCCCTATTGAAAATTCCTCGCACTTATTGAGTATCTGTTCATCCTCGCACTTAAGGTTAGAGAATGTTCTTGATGACCCACTACCTATTGATGATAGCTTTCCTGGCGAACAATTAGCTGTCTTAAATGCTGCTCATACTGTTCCATGGTATGCTGATTATGTGTGACGCCCGGGTAATCAAGCTACAGTAAACCTTCGTTAATGATGCCAGGTCATCATGATTAAAATTTTGCTAAACCTCACGTGTTTCAAACGTAGTTCAAATACAAATTCAAATAACAAGTCAAATTATAGTTTCATAAAATAGTGAATTAAAAATGTTCAAAGGGTTATAAATATTCACTAACTAATTAGCAAATAACATCCAACATTATATAGAATGTTTAATTTCCCTAAAACAATTAAAACAATGACCAAAACAGCCTCATTAATCCATTTTTATTTATGCACAATTCAAATGCTCATCAAACCTTTTTGTGGGAGTGCCTAAAATGGCTATGCTAATTTAGGACAAGTCTCATACTTAACTAAAAGTCATTTAATTTTGTAAATAAAAATAAAACCGTAATAGAAAAATTAGGAAAAACAAAATGACAAAAAGGAAAGATAAAAGGAGAACCCCCCCCCCCCACTGGACCACCCGGCCCAGTTACCAACCGGCCGGCCGAGCCACCCCCTGGCCTACAAGGCCACCTCCCCGAACCCTAATCCTCACCCGATCCCCACTTCCCCCACTCTCCCCTCACAACGCGCCCCCTTCCCCCCGATCCGATCTGGATCGGGGCCCGAACGGCTGCGACCATGCCGTTGCCCGACGCCGTCACCGGACCATGCCGCCGCCCGGAGCCTCCCTCGTCGGACTGCCTCCCCATCACACCATCGTCTCCGTCCTCCTCCTCGTCCCCACTGCCCATGCCCTACAATCCCAGTGAGGACCCCGGTCCTCCTCCTCCCCGTGCCCTCACACCGGCGCTACCCCGCGCCACCACACCGTCCGGTCCGCGCGCCCTAGCACGGACCCTCACACACGTGCGCCCGTGGTGACCGCGCCCCACCTGCGCCTGGCCTCGCGACACTGCCATCCGCCCGCTCACCGCTGGCCCCTCGCGCTCACCACCACTACTCCCGCCTAACACCACCGCTCCCCACGGCCGCTACTCGCCGGCCCGCGAGCGCTCGCCGTGGCCTCGTTCGGCCACTGCAGTCCGCCGCTGCACTCGTTTGCCGATGTGCCGCTGCATGCTCCCGCGTGCTGCAGCCAGGACCGCGCCGCGCGTCCACCCCCTTCTCCGCCTGGCCGCTGCTCAATGGAGCTCCGTGCCGCGCCGCATCGCTCCCACTGGCCACCTTTGCGCCTCCACTACACCCACCCTGCTCCGACCGTCCACAGACCGCCGGAGCCCCCACGCCGCACGCCCCCTGCTCCCCCACGGCGGTCACCTTTGCCCCGGCCAGCGCCCGAGGCCAGCCTGGCCGCGCCCGCCCCACAATGCCCAGTCGGTCGCCCAACACCAGACGCCCACGCCCGGATCCACCCGCTAACGCCCCGCCCCGCTAGGCCTATGGGCCACTGACGTCGGGGCCCCACACCCCCTGACATGAAAACGAATAAACAAAAAAAGGAATTTAAAAATAAGTAAATAAATAATTTTAATTAATCAATTAATTTAGATTAATTAGCTTAACTATTAATTTGTTTAGTTAAATTAGTTAACTAGGTTAATTAACAAACAGTCAATGACATGTGGGCCCCGCTGACCCTGTTGACCAGTCAACATTGACTGGTCAACTGCTGACTGTACATGCTGACTCAGCCCCCTGGACCCCACTGGTCATAGACATAGACTAGCCAATACCCTAGTAACAGAAGAGTTTAGGCATTTAAATTTTAATTAAGTAAATTCAGAAATTCAGAAAAAGGGATTTTAAATTTGAATATTAATTAATATAAAATAAACCATAACTCGGATGAAAATACTTTATACATGAAAGTTGCTCAGAACGACGAGACAAATCCGGATACGCAGCCCGTTCGTCCGCCACACATCCCTAGCATAGCAAACACGCAACTTTCCCCCTCCGGTTCATCTGTCCGAAAACGCGAAACACCGGTGATACTTTCCCGGATGTTTCCCCCCATCGCCGGTATCGCCTATCCCCGCGTTAGATTACCCCTGGCACCGCGTATTGCCTTGTTATATTTCGTGTGATGCTTTGTTTGCTCCATATTTACTGTTTCTCCGGTAGACCCCGAGACCGACACCACTGCTCGTGCGCCGACCGATTACGCGGGTGACGACCCCTCCTTCTCGGCTGAGCTTCCAGGCAGCCCCCCCCCCCCTTGATCACCAGATATCGCCTATTCTTCTCTATACTGCTTGCATTAGGGTAGAGTAGCATGTTACTGCTTTCCGTTAATCCTATCCTGATGCATAGCTTGTCCTTGCTACTACTGTTGTTACCTTTACGTACATTCCTACATGCTTAGTATAGGATGCTAGTATTTCATCTGTGACCCTACATTCTTGTCGGTCTGCCTTGCTATACTATCGAGCCGTGATCACTCGGGAGGTGATCACGGGTATATACATTATACTTTACATGATACCTGTGGTGACTAAAGTCGGGTCGGCTCGTAGGAGTACCCGTGAGTGGATCTTTGAGGCGGAGCGACAGGGCAGGTTGAGACCGCCTAGGTGAGAGGTGGGCCTGGCCCTGGTCGGTGTCCGCGGGTATATCATTAACATGCTTAACGAGATCTTGGTATTTGATCTGAGTGTGGCCATTTGGTCTATACATACTAACCAACTACGTGGGAAAATATGGGTATCAGCCATGGTATCAGCCGAAGCCATCGTGACGTCAGCGACTGATCGGCGCGCGCCGGATTGGAACATAAGCCTGCTCTTGTATTAAGGGGGCTAGTTCTGCTTTTGGCCGCCATCACAACATGCAGGTGTGCTAACGGCGATGGGCCCAGACCCTGTGCGCTTAGGTTTAGACCAGCGTGCTGACCTCTCTGTTGGCCTAGGTGGGGCTGCGACGTGTTGATCTTCCGAGGCCGGGCATGACCCAGAAAAGTGTTTCCGGCCAAATGGGATCAAGCGTGTTGGGTTATGTGGTGCACCCCTGTAGTCAAGTTTATCTATTCAAATAGCCGTGATCTTCGGTAATAGGACGACTTGGAGTTGTACCTTGACCTTATGACAACTAGAACCGGATACTTAATAAAACACACCCTTCCAAGTGCCAGATACAACCCGGTGATCGCTCTCTAACAGGCTGACGAGGAGGGATTGCCAGGTAGGATTATGCTATGCGATGCTACTTGGAGGACTTGATCTACTCTCTTCTACATGCTGCAAGGCGGAGGCTGCCCGAGCGTAGTCTTCGACGTGATTAGCTATCCCCTCTTATTCTTGCATTTGTGATTCAGGTCCACCGATATGGCCCTTTACACATATACCCATGCATATGTAGTGTAGTTCCTTGCTTGCGAGTACTTTGGATGAGTACTCACGGTTGCTTTTCTCCCCCTTTTCCCCCTTCCCTTCTACCTGGTTGTCGCAACCAGATGTCAGAGCCCAGGAGCCAGACGCCACCGTCGATGACGACTCCTACTACACTGGAGGTGCCTATTACTACGTGCAGCCCGCTGACGATGACCAGGAGTAGTTTAGGAGGATCCCAAGCAGGAGGCATGCGCCTCTTTCGATCTGTATCCCAGTTTGTGCTAGCCTTCTTAAGGAAAACTTGTTTAACTTATGTCTGTACTTTCGAATCGTTGATTCCGCTGACTCGTCTATGATCGAGCACTTGTATTTGAGCTCTCGAGGCCCCTGGCTTGTATTATGATGTTTGTATGACTTATTTATGTTTTAGAGTTGTGTTGTGATATCTTCCCGTGAGTCCCTTATCTTGATCGTACACATTTGCGTGCATGATTAGTGTACG
The DNA here is from genome assembly GCA_021605145.1 of Aegilops bicornis. Lineage (NCBI taxonomy): Eukaryota > Viridiplantae > Streptophyta > Magnoliopsida > Poales > Poaceae > Aegilops > Aegilops bicornis. The sequence goes on from CM038670.1 coordinate 818,874,479, forward strand.
ATTGAATCGGGGGCCTCACATTATGCTAATTACATTGTTGCTAAATTTATACCAACTAGTTTCACGTACCAACAAAAGAAAAAGTGTTTCTATGATTTAAGACATTACTTCTGGGATGACCCACACCTTTATAAAGAAGGAGTAGATGGTGTTATTAGACGTTGTGTACCTGAGCATGAACAGGAACAGACCCTACGCAAGTGTCACTCCGAGGCTTATGGAGGACACCACACTGGAGATAGAACTGCGCATAAGGTATTGCAATCCAGTTTTTATTGGCCTACTCTCTTCAAGGATCCCCGTATGTTTGTCTTGTCTTGCGATGAATGTCAAAGAATTGGTAATATTAGTAGACGTCAAGAAATGCCTCTGAATTATTCCCTTGTTATTGAACCATTTGATGTTTGGGGCTTTGATTATGTGGGACCGTTTCCTTCCTCTAATGGGTATACACATATTTTAGTTGTTGTTGATTACGTTACTAAGTGGGTAGAAGCTATTCCAACTAGTAGTGCTGATCATAACACCTCTCTTAAGATGCTTAAAGAAGTTATTTTTCCAAGGTTTGGAGTCCCTAGATACCTAATGACCGATGGTGGTTCACATTTTATTCCTGGTGCTTTTCGTAAAATGCTTGCTAAGTATGATGTTAATCATAGAATTGCATCTCCATATCACCCACAGTCTAGTGGCCAAGTAGAACTGAGTAATAGAGAGCTCAAATTAATTTTGCAAAAGACTATTAATATATATAGAAAGAATTGGTCCAAGAAACTTGATGATGCATTATGGGCTTATAGAACTGCATATAAAAATCCTATGGGTATGTCTCCATATAAAATAGTTTATGGAAAATCAAGTCACTTACCTCTCGAACTAGAACATAAGGCATATTGGCCCATTAAAGAGCTCAGTTATGATTTCAAACTTGCCGGTGAGAAGAGGATATTTGACATTAGCTCACTTGATGAATGGAGAACTCAAGCCTATGAGAATGCCAAACTATTTAAAGAAAAAGTTAAAAGATGGCATGACAAAAGGATACAAAAGCGTGAGTTTAATGTAGGTGACTATGTGTTGCTATTCAACTCTCGATTAAGATTTTTTCGCAGGAAAACTTCTCTCTAAATGGGAAGGGCCTTACGTTATCGAGGAGGTCTATCGTTCTGGTGCCATAAAAATCAACAACTTTGAAGGCACAAATCCAAATGTGGTGAACGGCCAAGGAATCAAATATTATATCTCAGGTAATCCAATAAATGTTGAAACTAATGTTATTGAAACCGTGACCCTGGAGGAATACACAAGGGACACTTTCCAGGATGTCCCAGACTCTGAAAAGGAATAGGTATGTGGTACGGTAAGTACACCGTCTCCAATACAGTTATAATGGCAATTTTTATCCGTTTTGGAATATTTAAGAAAATAGGAAAATAAGAAGTAGTCTGGGAAGGACACGAGGGTGGAGGGCGTGCCCTACCTCCTGGGCGCGCCTCCTGCCTCGTGGGCACCTCGTGTGTTCTCCGGACTCTATTTACTTGCCGATACTTCTTTTGGTCAGTCAAAATTCATTATATAATCTCCCAAAGGTTTTGACCACCGTACCACGAGAAAATTCTCTGTTTTTGTTTCGAGCTATTTTTCTGACAGATCTAGATCACCATGACGTATTCAAGCACCCCCAATGACAAGTTTTTCGAGAAGGTCATCAACCCCTGATACGTCTCCAACGCATCTATCATTTTTTATTGTTCCCTGAACTGTTGAGGAAATCGTTAACTGGTAGCTGCTCGGTTGGCTGGTGAGTAGGGGATTAATAGGCTAATCGACAAGTTAATCGGCCATTTAATCAATTAATCAGACAATTTATCGGGTAATCAGCTACTCGGGGACCCTATGAGTAGGGATTAATCGGCAGGTTAACTGGTTAATCGGATGAATTCTTGAACAGGGGTTCCATGCTATTATATTACCCGTTTTGGATGTTTATGGGCTTTACTTTAAAATTTTATATCATTTTTGGGACTAACCTACTAACCGGAGGCCCAGCCTGAATTGCTGTTTTTTTTGCCTATTTTAGTGTTTCGAAGAAAAGGAATATCAAACGGAGTCCAAACGGGATGAAACCTTTGGGAGCGATCTTTTTGGAACAAATGCAAACCAGGAGACTTGGAGTGGATGTCAAGCAACAAACGAGGCGGCCACGAGGGTGCCCGGCGCGCCCCCACCCTCGTGGGTCCCTTGTGGCTCCACCGACGTACTTCTTTCGCCTATATATACTCCCGTACCCTGAAAACATCTAAGGGCACCACCAAAACCTAATTCCACCACTGCAACCTTCTGTGTCCACGAGATCCCATCTTGGAGCCTTCGTTGGCGCTCCGTCGGAGGGGGAATTGACCATGGAGGGACTCTACATCATCTCCAAGGCCTCTCTGATGAGTTGTGAGTAGTTTACCACAGACCTTCGGGACCATAGTTATTAGCTAGATGGCTTCTTGTCTCTCTTTGAATCTCAATACAAAGTTCTCCTCGATCTTCTTGGAGATCTATTTGATGTAACTCTTTTTGCGGTGTGTTTGTCGAGATCCGATGAATTGTGGGTTTGTGACCAGGTTTATCTATGAGAAATAATTGAATCTTCTCTGAATTATTTTATGTGTGATTGGTTATCTTTGTAAGTCTCTTTGAATTATCAGTTTGGTTTGGCCTACTAAATTGATCTTTCTTGTAATAGGAGAAGTGCTTAGCTTTGGGTTCAATCTTGCAGTGTCCTTTCCCAGTGACAGTAGGGGCAGCAAGGCATGTATTGCATTGTTGCAATCAAGGATAAAAAGATGGGGTTTACATCATATTGCATGAGTTGATCCCTCGACATCATGTCATCTTTCTTAATATGTTTCTCTGTTCTTCACGAACTTAATACTCTAGATGCAGGCAGGAGTTGGTCGATGTATGGAGTAATGGTAGTAGATGCAGAATCGTTTCGATCTACTTGTCACAGGCGTGATGCCTATATACATGCTCATGCCTAGATAATCTCATAACAATGCGCTTTTCTATCAATTGCTGGACAGTAATTTGTTCACCCACCATAATACTTATGCTATCTTGAGAGAAGCCACTAGTAAAACCTATGGCCCCCTGGTCTATCTTTTATCATATAAGTTTCCCATCTACTTTTATTTGCAATCTTTCCTTTCCAATGTATATCATAAAAATACCAAAAATATTTATCCTATCTTATTATCTCTATCTGATCTCACTTTCGCAAGTTTCTGTGAAGGGTTTGACAAGCCCTTTATATCGTTGGTTGTGAGGTTCTTGTTTGTTTGTGTAGGTGCGTGGGACTTTTGAGGAGCCTCCTAGTGGATTGATACCTTGGTTCTCACAAACTGAGGGAAATACTTATGCTACTTTGCTGCATCACCCTATCCTCTTCAAGGAAAAACCAAAGCAGTGCTCAAGAGGTAGCAAGATGGATTTCTGGCGCCGTTGCTGGGGAGGTCTTCGCTCAAGTCAAGACATACCAAGTACCCATCACAAACTCATCTCCCTTGAATTACATTATTTGCCATTTGCCTCTCTTTTTCCTCTCCCCACTTCACCCTTGCCGTTTTATTCGCCCTCTCTTTCCCGTTCTCCTCTATCTTTTGCTTGCCTTTTTGTTTGCTTGTGTGTTGGATTGCTTGTCACGATGGCGCAAGATAATACCAAATTGTGAATTTTCCAATACCAATAATAATGATTTCATTAGCACTCCTATTGCTCCTCTTAATGATGTTGAATCTTGTGAAATCAATGTTGCTTTGTTTAATCTTGTTATGAAAGATCAATTCTCCGGCCTTCCTAGTGAAGATGTCGCTACTCATCTAAACAATTTGGTTGATTTGTGTGATATGCAAAAGAAGAAACATACGGATAATGATATTGTTAAATTGAAGTTATTTCCGTTTTCACTTAGAGATCGTGCTAAAACTTGGTTTTCGGTTTTGCCTAACACTACTAGGGAAAAGCCTAGCAGGAGCGCGGGTTCTAGGTATATCAGTAGCGCGGGACACGGTGCTACTAATAAGGCGCCATGACTAACTCCAGTAAAGATCGCAGGCGCACTGCTGCCATTGATATACAAGTGTAGCAGCAGCGTTCTTCCTGGGAGCTCGCTACTGCTAATAGCTATAGCGCGCTTCTCCTGTGCGCCTACTGCTACTGTCGCTCTAGTGCTAACTTTTCTCCACTCGTTGCTGCTAATTTTAGTAGTTTTTGTTTTTTTTCTGCATATTTGTTCTGTATTTGAACAAGCTTTATAGAAGAATCTTTAGCACATACAAATGTCATCATGATACACATACAAATGCCTGCGAGACCACAAATGTAATCATAGCATATACATACAAATAGTCTCATCATAATCGTCATCCAACACAAAGTGGTATCTTGTCATAATCTTGAAAATAGCGATACATGCAAGTCTTGAATACTTGCAACTACAACGTCATCCATCTAAACAAAGGTATACCACTACAAGAAATATGTCAACTAATGACCTTCTCTTAGTGACCCTAGCTGAATTGGTCGTAAATCCACGGCCACTTCGCTTGGAAGGGCTCAAACCCTGAATTGCCTTACAGCAAATGGTCATAAAGCAGACAAGAGTGGTCCATGACCTTATTTCTACCTGATGACTACCAATATAAATGGTCATGAGGTTGTGAACGTGGAAGCATTAGTACTTACACTACTAGAAAAACCGCTACTAATGGCGCACCTAATTTGGCCATTAATGGCGCATCACTGGTGCGCCATTACTAGAACGCCATTAGTAATTTTTACTAATGGCGCACCAGTGGTCCAAAATATCTAGTTGCTGCCCACTTACTAATGGCGCACTAGCAACAAATGCGCCATTAGTAATCCAGGTTACTAATGGCGCACCTTCTGGCGGTGCGCCATTAGTAGTTTTAAAAAAAAATACTAATGGCGCACCCTTGGCGTGGTGCGGCCTTAGTAGTTACAACAACTAAATGCGCACTTCCTACGGATGCGCCATTAGTATGTTTGGACAAAGCACTAGTTCAAAAAAAATAATTTTCTATACTAATGGCGCACCTTGCACGGTGCGCCATTAGTAGTTACAACTACTAATGGCACTTAAGAAGGATGCGCCATTAGTATGTTTGGACAGGCGCACTAGTTCAAAAAAAATTTTGATACTAATGGCGCACCCTTTGCATGGTGCGCCATTAGTAGTTTCAACTCTAATGGCGCATCAGAAGGTGGTGCGCCATTAGTATATACTAATGGTGCACCAACTTTCTGGTGCGCCATTAGTGTCAATCCCATCTATAGCCCTTTTTCTAGGAGTGTTATTGCTATGACTAGGTGCCACCTCATCAGTTTTGCCTATGTGTCATGTCCATGTGGCAGTTTTTGCCCTAGGTTGTGAAGCAACCTATATTTCTATAATTCCGAAAATTCCCAAAAAAATCTCATAAATTCTTTGGGTCATATCTTCATCAAATACGTAAACAACCTTCCTTGCCTAGTTCATAATTAATTCAAAAATATTCATTTTCCTATTTTGTTCAGAAAAAACACTTTGTGAAGGAAGTACCACTTTGGCATGTCCAAATGGTATCAATTTTCTACAGTGCTTTCCTATGCCCAAATAACCATCCTCCACCAAATGCCAGCTCAATCCATTCATTATTTTGAGCCCAGCTTCAACATTCGTATTTATGTCCAGTGTGGTACTTTATAAAGCAAGTACCACCTAGGCTCCTCCTTTTGAGCTGAAAATTTGTGAAGACGGTCTTCTTAGTAACTGATCATCCTCAGCCAAAACTCACGCCCATTAGCCATGTGCATTTCCTGTACCGCTAATCAAACACTTCGCTGCTTATTCATGTTTGAGCATCGATCGGTCTCCTCGTGAGAATATTATGTTGTGATTTCCTTCCTAGCACCTACTTTGGGAGTGCCCAACCCACTAGACATGTCTAGGCCGCCCAGAACACATGGCAATGTCAAGGTCACGCGGTGACCATGCGGCGGGCATGCGAGTTTACGCGCTCTAGAGTTGGGGCCCTCGGCCACCGTCCAAACCTCGACGTATCAAATTAATAGAAAACTATGTATTTATGATTAAATAGGTACTTATGTAACTAGAAATGATTTTTGGAAAAAATTAATAGCAAACTATGAGGCAGCTGCAGTTCAAATTTGACCCGCTTCCCGCTAAATCGGCGGGAATTAGTCTTTTTCACCAGAGGTGGATCAAAACTTTTGACACCCAACCATTTTGTCAATTGTGCATTAAATATGTCGTAGTATTTTATAAAAATGATTTGGTGCACTTTTGCAACAAATATATGGTAGGTCCTTCACAAAAAAAAACTCATTTCGGGCACCCGGAAAATGAAAAACGAATTTTCTGTGCAAAAAAATGAAAACTCCCTTATGCAACATTGTTTGGAATTCCAAGATGCACCCTTGTGCACAATATGAGATCATTTTAACAAACTATGCCATGAATGTGGCCATAAGATTGATCATTTGCATTGAAAGACATGAATCTTCATGCATGATAGCTAATTTCTGAGAACACTTTTTAAAAATAATTGTCGTATTACAAGTTTATTATTTTTCCAGGAAACTTGGTCACATATAATGACATAACGCGAAGGTTTTCCAATTTTTTGATTTTTTGAATTTTTATGCCTGCTTTCAAAATCTGTCAAAAGCGGGCATGACCGCTCCTAGCTAGTGGTTGAATCTTGGATTTTTTGGTGTTTCTCTGATTAAATAGATATTTATGTAACTAGAAATGATTTTTGGAAAAATAAAGATCAAACAATAAGGTAGCTGCAGTTCAAATTTGACCCGCTTCCCTCTTGAATCCATGGAAATTTGTCTTTTCACCAGAGGTGGATCAAAACTTTTGAAACCCAACCATTTTGTCAATTGTGCATTAAGTATGTCCTAGTATTTTATAAAATTGATTAGGTTCAATTTTGAAACAAATATATGGTAGGTCCTTCACAAAAAACTCATTTCGGGCACTCAAAAAAAATGGAAAATGAATTTTCCGTGCAAAGAAAATGAAAACTTCCTTAGGCAACATTGTTTGGAATTCCAAGATGCACCTTTTTGCACAATATGAGATCATTTGAACAAACTATGCCATGAATGTGGCCATAAGATTGATCATTTGTCTTGAAAGCCATGAATCTTCACGCATGATAGCTCGTTTCTGAGAACACTTTTTTAAAATAACTATCGTAGTACAAGTTTATTATTTTTCCTGGTAACTTGGCCACATATAATGACACAATGCGAAGGTTTTCTAATTTTTTGATTTTTTTGAATTTTTTATGCCCGTTTCAAAATGCGGTCAAAACGGCAGGAATGACCGTTCCTAGCTAGTGGTTGAATCTTCAATTTTTTTTGGTATTTCTCTGATTAAATAGATACTTATGTACCTAGAAATATTTTTTGGAAAAAATAAAGAGCAAACTGCGAGGTAGCTACAGTTCAAATTTGACCCGCTTCCAGCTGAATCGGCGGGAATTTGTCATTCTCACGAGAGGTGGATCAAAACTTTTTACACCCAACCATTTGGTCAATTGCGCATTAAATATGTCCTAGTATTTTAGAAAATTTATTTGGTACAATTTTGCAACAAATATATGGTAGGTCCTTAAAAAAACCTCATTTCGGGCACTTAAAAAATGATTAAAAATAGCTAAAAAGATCAGAAATGCATACAAAGTGGTCCTGATCCATAAAATGTGGTCTAACTCTCGTGAAAAATTGTGTGATGCCCTTCTAGAAAATATTTTTGATAGCTGCTTCACAAAATCCCTCTATTTTCAATACTTGGAAACTATTTTAAATCACTGAATTTCCGAACCAATCAAAACTCGTCCCACGGATCTATGACATGGCGCCCATCCATCCATCCATTCATCTCTCCATTCCACATCCATCCATCCATCTATGTATAGAAAAATAAATAAATAAGACATACCCCCACCCCCACCCGCAGCCCAAACCCCTCCTCCCACATCCCCTCTCTCGCCGCCGCACCCAAACCCTAACTCCACTCCTCTCCCCCGATTCAGATGCACTCCTCGCAGCCGCCACCTACCTCCCGCCCCCGATTCAGCCGATCCCGCCGCCAACGCCCGCGCGCCGCCACCCGCTCCTCCTCTCCTACCAGATCGCGCCACCACCTCCCTCCCCATCCCCTCCCTCGGCGAGCCCCTCTTCTGCCCGCGCTCGTACAACCTCGATTCCTGCTGCTCTTCCCGATTGAGGAGGGGGAGGAGAGCGAGAGGGGCATCACGGTGGCCAGCGAGGGGAGCACCATCACGGGAGCCTCGTCCTCCCTTTTCATGACCACGTCTTCTGCGACCGCGACGGCCGGGGTCAACAACCTTGACCTCAATGGCGTCGGCCTCGCCAGCGCCCTGCCCCCACCTTCTCCTCCCTCGACACACTGCAGGACCTCAGTCTCCAGACCAACACGCTCTCCGGCCCGCTCCCCTCCTTCCGCGGCATGGTGGCCCTCCGCCACGCCTACCTCAACGACAACGCCTTCTATTCCCTCCCCAAGGACTTCTTCGACGGCCTTGACAGCCTTTTGGAGATCTGCCTCGACAACAACTCACTCAACAAGACCGCCGGGGGTGGGAGATTCCGGCCGCACTCGCCGCCTCCTTGCCGCATCTGCAGAGCCTGCGCCTCACCAACTACAGCCTCGTCGGCGGGATCCCGGGGTTCCTCGGGGGCATGAGCGGGCCGCAGATGCTCACCCTCTCCTACAACAGGCTCACCGGCCCCATCCCGGGCACCATCGCGGGCTCCAGCCTCCAGAAGCTCTGGCTCAACAACCAGCTCGGCGAGGGAAAGCTCTCCGGCATGCTCGACGTGCTCGTCGGGATGGCCGACCTCCAGCAGGCATGGCTGCACGGCAACCAGTTCACCGGCCCCATCCCTGACGACAGCTCAAGCAGGCCACCATGACGCATCACTGCAGCAGCAGGTAGCACTTCCATCTCCATCTTCCTCTCCCTACGCTGCCAATCCTTTTTGTTTCTTCAAAACGAGGTCCAATCAGCACACAAATTGACTGTCTATTCTCTCATCCCTTGCTTTGTTCTAACCGCCCTTCCTTTAAGTTTCAGTATTCAAAACTCTTCCTAGAATTAGATTGTTTATTTAGTATAGAATAGGAGAGGCAAACAAACAAACGCGATAGAGGGTTTTACGCTACTTCACAGTCAGCAGCAAGAGTGGATGGTATAACTCTAGCCAGCAGCGGGAGGAGCAAGCTCTTTCACGATCTTGAGCTAGAATCCCTGACGTTGGTTGATTTAGCTGTGGTGTAGCTTAGGATCTTAAAGCTATGTAGCTGGGTTGATCCCTATCGATGGAATGGAGCTTATCAACTCATGAATAGCATGGATCAAACGAAATTAGCCTTTCTTCCATCAACAGGAATCGCTTTGATTTCGCAGTTCAAGAGGATGGAAATCAGTTTAAAACTCAACAGAATTGTGTTGATGTTCATCATTAGAGAGAGGGAGAGAACTTGCAAATGAGTGAGAGAGAGGCATAGTATAATTGTGAATCCATGTGTGTACATTTCTGTCTTATTGGAATATGTTGAGTACATATTGGAATATGCTAAATGCTATTGCTTGATATAATATAAATTTGAGCTACAGTTGTTTGCATATTTGTTTTGTTTTCATATTTTTTGATTTCGCGAGGCGTTATGCGCATGTGTGACCCTCCATGTTCGAAGCGTGTGTGTGTGTGCGGTCAGGTGATGCCCTTGAAGATGAAGACGGAGGTGGAGGAGAGCGAGCTGGCCGAAGGCGCGGTGGTTCCAACCGTACCCACCGCAGTGGGTCACCGGCGCCACGTCTCCCTCACCTCCGTCGGCCGACAGCACCTAGGGTCGCTCTCTGCTGTGGTTAAGTTGCACGCTGCTGCTAGATCTCATCCCCCCGCCACCCCGCCACCAACCAAGAAGAAACACCGGTAGGTGCGCTGCGTAGGCAGACGGCAGAGGCCTTATTAGCTACTTGTTGTTGATGTGGTGATGCTAGTAGTATCGATCTCGTAGCTTGGGGATCGACCCTCCCGCTTTGCAAAGCGCATTGGGGATTTTCTTCATTAGCCAGCAGTGCTAGTAGGTGTGGCCGCTTCACCACGCGGCCTTGTTCAACCAAAGCGTGCTGCTAATGCTATGATTACTGACTGATTTGACCTCAACGAAGATCATTGCGAGGCCGACTGGAGTGGAGTGGGGTGGGTGCTTGCTTGGCCTAAATTGCCTCACACAATCCCTCTCTTCTAACTAAAATAGTATGATTGGGTTAACATTTGTTCATGGCGGTCTATTCTGTCGTTATCGACCTGTTCTTGAAATTCCAGTAGAAAGCTAATAAATAGTTTGAAATTGTGAATAAGATGGTAAAGCAGTCATAACCATGTCAAACTTTTTTGTTGTCTCAATAATATGTTGTGTTAATGTGCATGCCTAGAATTCGTCGGATGCGGCTGTTGCCAAATTCGTCATGTAGTGCCTTGTCTCCCAGATTAATTACAGATTTATTATTGGTTCATATCTGCATGTTTATTCTCTATTGTTTGGCATGTTGTAGTCCCCTGTTTCTGAGATTTGTTCTATGTCAGACTCTCAAATGAGATTCTTAGGAATGGATGGCTTGGTATGCCACCTTATGATTGAAAATATGCTGTAGATAGCTTGGGATGCCATTTTATGATTGAAAATATGTTGTAGATCTAGTCTTATTTAAATTAGATGTAACTGCTATCTAATCTGTACCTTGGAGCTGCCTTTGGAACAACCATATCTCATGTGTCTGACATTGTTGGACCGGTGTGATCTCGTCGCTATTTCCTTTGTGTATTTCAAGTGAATGCTGCTTAATGTGAGTTGTCTTAACGAAGTCTTGTCACTTTGCAGATTGGGTTGGTGTATGCCGTTGAGTTCTCTCACCGGAGTGGTAGGGATCTTGTCAACATGGTCAAGAAGAGGACCAATGTCATCCCCATCACTGAGGATGCTAGGCACCCGACAAAGTAACGGATGCTGGTCAGCATGGCCCAAGCTGTACCAGATCAAGGTATCTTGCTTTCCATGTTCGCCCCTTTCTTTATGCTTGCTAGCTGCATCTGGCGCAAAGCTCGGTTTCTTCTGCTCCTAATTCAGTGCCGCAGCTGCAGCTCATTGGTTGCATGGTCTTCGGTTTTGTTGTGCTGATTCGGTGTTGTAGGATGTACGTAGTACTGTCTTCAAACCTTGATGCATTCATTCGTTGTGTGGTCCGTGGACGAACTAGAATTAGCTGGTTCACTTTGATTAGTCTGTGTTTACATAGTAAGTTAGCAAGACCATGTCTAGTGAGATATATCAGCTAGAGCAGCTGCATTTGCTTCAGCTGTACCCTATATGTTTGAGAGAGATATATCTTTAGAATATTGCCTTCATATACTATCTAATTTCTGCAGTTATTGAAGTCAAAATGCACGATGCTGGTGACTAACCAGAAAAGTTCTTTGAGTTCCATACATTGAGTAAAACATTTCAATCTGTCATTGAGTTAGCTATATATATCCCTGATACCATTTATGTACTGTGATATTTCTCATATTTTTGTATTGTACTTGTATACATTATTCCTATTTGAAGTCATCAACTGAGCTGTTGTAAACATTTCTGCCATGTGTTGCTTCCTTTTTCGTGCTTTGCTACTATAGATGATTTGCTTGAACTGAGACGATTGGTGTATTTGTGCTTATAATTGTGCTTCTACGTGATTGTTGCAGCATGACCCAACCAAATAAACATTTTGTGCCTTTATCTAGCTCTAAAAGTGTGGTGTTACCTCTCTTTACAGGAGCTCTGGGCTGAAGAAATTTGAAGAAGCTTAAAGCCCTGCGAGTAATAAATTAGTGCTAGTTATGTTGTATAGTAGCCAGCATATCTGGTTGTATGAACACTATTGTAAATATTGTAATTTCGTATTTGTACAGTTGTCAGCATATTTGGTGCTAATATTGGCTATCATTTTACAGTTTCATATGTTCTCTTGCCATTTGAAATATTTTTCATTTGTTTATTGTGAAAGTGTGAGAAATAGAAAGATGACCAGTGTGACAAACGAAAAGGACAAGGCCCAAAAAGTAGATGGAATGTAAAAAGGCCGAGGCCCAAAACAGAAATGGACTATAAAAGGGTTGAGGGTGAAAAAAAATGTACTATAAAAGGCAATGGCCAAGAAAAAAAACGCCGAATTGCTTGGCTAGACCCATGTAGCTAGCAAAAAATAACAGGAAAAAATACATTAAAAAGGCCGTATTGTTGGGCTCGGCCTATGTAAAACGCCGAATCGGACCGGGCTGATTCTTGTGCCACATCAGCTTGCCATGCTGGATGCCTACGTGGCCTGGGGAGGTTGCTAGTGACCAAAAAATTGGTCGTGGAACCAACGACCTTTTACATATCACAAAGTAGTTCACTAATTTCAGTTTACGACCGCCAGCTTTTGACCTTTTGTTTTTGGTCACAAAAAGGTCGCAAATGAAAAACTATGACCTTTCAACGACGAATAGTGAGGGTCACAAGTTGACATATTTCTTGTAGTGTACGCGAGAAGAGCTATCACCATGAGTGAGAGCGGAACTATGTAGTACATGAGGTGGCGGTTACGAGTCCTCTCTCGCGCTAGTGTGAACCTCAAGTAACTAGCTTCTCCTTCTTGTCTGCTTTTGAAGCCTTTATGGCTGGCGCCCGAGAACCCATTCACTTGCTTTGACACTCAGGCCACTCATTGTACACCCTCGAACCTTCCCTTTGTACCCATATATAGCACTGCCATCTCGCCATCAAGAAACTAGGTACATGTTAGAGATGCATCTTCATGAAGAGGATGTACAATCATATGCAACAAAATATACTAGAGCAACACGAAAAAGAAAGGGTTAGCAACTAGATGCAACATATAGTACACAAACTAATTAACTAGAGGTATGCACGTCATCGTAATCAAACTAACAAAGTAGCATTACGCAAGTTCGGCAGGGACTGTGGACATCACAAAGTTTCATCACTACAAAAAGTATACAAGTTCAACCGACACATATCATCATCATCGGCATCGTAAATCACTAGAAGTTCCATCCTTCCATATCATCGAGGATGGACCCTAGCTTCTTGAACAGCGTGAGGTCTAGACGCGTTGCATGCCTATGCGAGTTTGGACGTCTACCGCGCTTATAGGGCCGTGGTAGAACATCCCCTTCTCATCGACGACTTCTTTCATGATGATCGTCACAATGTCCCTTTGGATGCGAAAGAAGTCATCTCTAAGTTTATAATCCGCTTCTCCATGAGATTCTAGCAATTTGTGGATATGATCATCATTTCTGCTTGTCATGGGAAGCTTTTGGTGATCCGTGCTGAACTAAATCATGAGATGGACGATGTAGAATCCATCCTTCTTGCTTGGTTTTGGGACATGGATGCAGGAGAAGTTAGTTTTATGCGCGAAACCCATCTTCTTGTTCCTTTGTTTCCTGATCTGGATGTGGCCACCTCTAATGCTGAAGCCTTGGAGAGCATCATCTAGAATATTCATTATGTGGGTGTAGTGCTTTTTCTTGTAGTCTCTGGAAGGGTCAAAATACACGGTGTGGGAGACTCGCGGGTAAAGAACTATAAGGACGGCGTGCTCGTTGCTGCGGGTAAAAGACACCTCAAATTATTCTCCATATGAGCGAGAAGGAATGATTGAAATGTACGAAAGGTTTGTCCGGAACTGACTTACTTTGGACGATAAGGCATGAGGACAATTTCCTGGTCCTTATTCTGTACCATGAAGATTTGGAGGTAGTCCCTAGCAGTTCCACGCTCTAAGTTGCCAAGACACTAGAAAGACTCGTGCATGTAGTACGGATCCGACACACATATTTGCGAGACTTCTTCACTCTTCATGACGGAGCTCATATGTTGCGCAAAAAGGCGGACGATATGGTCAAACCGCAGGAAGAACACTTCCGCGGGCTGTGTGTCGACGTAGCACTTCCCCTCAGGCACACGAGCCGCGTATGTCGGATATCCTGGATCCTTTGAGGCTAGTAGGCTTTTCTCAGTCGACAACACATGGTCGTGCAGTCTCCTGAGATCCCCTGATAGTGCCTCCAGCAGTTTCGGCGGTAGCATCGGCTCGCCCGTGAGATGGAACATGGCCGCACCTTTCACGGGTACACGCTCTTCAGAATCCATCATCTGGCTGCTACGTGCTGTGGCTTGTTTGGAGGTAGTTATCTTCCCCGATCTCTTCCTCTCCTTTTTCTTGGGCACACCTTCCAGACCCTTCCTTAACCCCTGCCCTAGGGTTCCCGGGCTAAACCTTTGTCGACCCCGGCTAGTTGAGCCTGTGTTGAGGCGGCATCTTGAGCGTGTCTGTGAGGAATTCATGAAGAGAGACTTTTTGCAATCCTTCCAACGACCTTCCTGCCCGGGTATATCATCCATATCCTCATTAGCATGCTGATAGCCCGATTCGTCATATGGTTGAGTCATCATATCTATGTCACAGTCATACGCGTATATATTGAGGAAATCCATAGGGTCGACCTCCGTCTCATCATCCATTCTCTGTTCTACAGGACCGATTACATCAGCCAGTACTATTGCACCCCCTTCATCACGTCGTCCGCCACTCTCACACGGCACTATAGGAGCTAGTAATTGCGTAAGCGGGGTGGTGGTATCCGCACATGCTTGTTGATGTGTGGTTATTGGTGTGCTCTCGGCCGGCTCCAGACGAATAAGATTCTTCGTCCATAGCAGCACCCAACCCTTGCAGCTTCCAATCTGCGGCGGGGTCTCGTCATCCTCCCCCACATGCTGTTCTGGAGGAGGCAAAGCCTCGTGCCCCGATTTCGCACTAGACAAGCTAACCCTGAAGTGCCCAGCGGGGATCGGCTAGTTCTGGAACGTGGTTTGCAAGGGATTCATAATCATCCCCTTTCCCACGTCCACCTTCTGGCCTTTGATCAAGTAGAGTATGGTGCACGGGGTTTCTTTGCCTTGCAGACACATATGTCTGTGGCGTAAAACACCCGAAAGGCAACGAAAATGGAATATTATATATATATGTTGGTGCAACATGTAATTACCGTGACGGTGTCGAGCTCAGCCAAAGACAAAGCCCCACTTAGCATGCCAGAGACTGAGGACGGGCTGCTATGAGCGGGAGCGACTGCGAGAGGAGGCCCGGTTGCGTGAGCATGTGACTGTGCGGTGTTTGTTGTTGTTCATGGAGTTGCTCCCGACGAAACTGGGCATCGGGCAATCATGTACCGTCTTGTCTGGATTTTCCTTCGTCTAGTTGATGATAGCTGGAACCAAGTTAGTAGCGAAATCATTTCTGCAGGCAGTTACAGCTGCATTGACTGCCTGCTGTAGCAACTCATTTTTCTCCTCGGTTGTTTTTTCACGTCCTTGGCTGTTTTTTCTCCACCACAAGCTTCACCTTCACGTCGATGTCCGCCTGACTAAACTTCTTTTTCTGCTTCTTGGCCTCCGGGCCCTCGTTGTAAAACACCTTCCCCGTGGCGCCGTCTCTAGCGTCGTGCACACGACCATATTGCGGCCGCTGGCCCAAAGGGTGTCCCTTAAGTTCGTTCAAGGCCTGGTTGAGAGGGGTGTCCCACTTGGGCCTCATCGGAGAAGTAGGGCTTTCGGCTGCAAGCTGGTGTTGCTTCTCCTGCAGAAGGAGCGTGAACCGTTTACGAATGTGTAGTCGACTAGATATGGAGCTAAATGTAAGGTGGTAAAATAATAATTACCAGTAGTCTAATCAATTTCCTCATGATCTGGTCCGTGTAAAAAACCTTTTTTTCCTCGTCCCACTTGTAGCGGACCCTGATGAACTCACGCTCCAAGGGGTTGGTGAACTTCATGAAGGGGTCTGGGATACCCGCGGCTTCACGTTCCGCGTCCTCCTTATCCCATATGGGCCTTTTACCGAGGTAGCCACGGCTTCTGAGGTGATGCTTCCCCATGTTCCTTTGCTGAAGGCTCTTGAATTTCGCAGCCTTAGCCTTGGCTGCCTCGGTAGCGCAAGTGCCCTTGAACTTTTCGAACTCCTCTTCCATAAGTGTCGGATTTTCCTCCAGAATCTTGGGCAGGGGTCCTCAGCCTCAATAGCTCGTTTCACCTTCCCTTTCCAGGAGGCCAAATCATTGCTGAACATGCCCATGGTGTGATTGTTAATCTTTTTCATCTTCGGATCATCCCACGGTTGTTCTATGTTATCATCCCGGTCGGGGAACTTGAATCTCTTGTGCAACTTCGTTAGGAGCAACTGCGTCAAATGTTCTTTACTCCTTAAGTCATCGTCGTTGATGCTCAGGCATTCCGTAGGGATGCATCCTACTTGGTTCCCATAGCACTTGCGAGGTTCTTCCGGCTCTAATGGCTCAAACTTGCCAGGTGCCATCTTTGTGATCACTAGTTGTTCAATCCCTAGTTTGTCAGGTTTTCGTATCCTCTGCTTCTTATGCTTCTTCTTTTCGGTAGCAGCATCGGCGCCGGTACCTTCCCTGCCGGTATCTTCCCCGCCGGTACCTTCAACGCCGGTCTCGGCGCCGGCACCGTCGGTGTCTATGTCAGCGTCAGTACCATCGTCGAGGCCGACCTACAAACCTTGCTTAGCAGTCAAATAGTCGAGGTACTCTTGTTCACCCTCATAATCCATCTCGTCTGCATCTTGGTCAGAAGGCTAGTTTCTTCGTTGTTCAACATGTTTCCTATGATTAAGTCTCCTTGTTTATTTCTAAAAGTATGAACAAATGAGAAATGACATAAAAAGAAATCTATGTGCCAGCACTCGATATGCCTACTATCTAGCACAAATCATGCCAAAATTCACGGAAAATTTCGGCATGACCTTTGCTAAAAAATGGACATATCGAGCGCCTGAAATTCACCGGAACGAAAATGAATCAACATTCCGGCGCAACATAGGCCACTCGGATCATTTACCAAAATTGAACCAAATCATCACATGTCCAAATGACATGTCCAAATTCCAAACATGACATGTCCAAAACATGACATGTCCAAAACATGACATGTCCACATATCACATGTCCAGTTCAAATTTGCATATAAATTCAGCCTACCTAAATTTGCTTTAACAAGGGATGTTGATTTGGACAATTGCTTAAATGCTGCCTTTTCTTTTAACTACAATTGCTTAACCCTAAATTTTTGTCCTATTTTAAAACCTAGCTAAATTCATAACTAAATAGATAACCTAATTAACCTACTGCCCTAACTAAAACCTAAGTAAATTAACCGAAGAACCCTAGCTAGCAGAGAGAGAGGGGGGGTTACAGAGGGTGCAGGGGCGAGGAGGCAGGCCCGACGACGGTCGAGGTTGGGAGGGGAGGAAGCAGACGAGGGGGGCGTGGCGCGTCCGGGTCGGGGGTGAGCGCCGGGGCGCGGCGGTGCGACGGGGAAAGAGAGAGTGGGGATTTGGGGGGAAAAGAGGCGGGATGAAGCAGAGAGAGTGAGGATTTTGGGTTAAGTGGACGTAGCAGTAGCGCGTTTAGACCAAACGAGCTGCTACTATTACAGGAAGCTATAGAGGTTTTATATGAAAACCGCTAATGCTACCTTGACTAGCTGTAGCTCTTTTTCAGTAAACCGCTACTACTATAACCAGTTTCCCTTTTTCTTTTCCTTTATTTTCTCTCACTTTTTTTTCGAGAGCAGTGAATGAAGGGAAGGCGATATATATTGCATCATTTGACGGTTAAATATGTATACAAAATAGGAACATATATATTACATCATAGGACCCATGCATAATAATGGC
Organism: Aegilops bicornis; assembly: GCA_021605145.1. Classification (NCBI taxonomy): domain Eukaryota; kingdom Viridiplantae; phylum Streptophyta; class Magnoliopsida; order Poales; family Poaceae; genus Aegilops; species Aegilops bicornis. The sequence goes on from CM038670.1 coordinate 818,892,409, forward strand.
TAAGTGTGTATACAAAATAGGAACATATATATAACATGATTTGACCGATAACATACGGTTCCTCAGCGTTGACATTTTTGTTTTTGAGTCAGTTTCTTTTCCTTCTTGTTCGTTGAAGAATAATTGAGCCCCTCATTGTGACTTTGCCTTTTCCATGGAGTATGATTTTTCTTAGGTAATGTAGTATTGATTCTTCTTTTGACGTATACTTCATCATCATCGTCATCTTCCCTCATTGGGTTGCCGTACTGATCGTAGTCTTCCTTGTTGGCAAGTCCATCCATTCCAAAGATGTTCATTTTGCCTCTCCTCACGACAACACGGCTGGGATTGCGTGGGTCGGTTATGAAGAAGCATTGTGTCACGTGCTTTGCTTGTACCCATGGCTCATTTTTTGCGATAGCGTTCACGGTAGCGCTCTTTGTGTCGGGTATAGTCATGGTAGTGAAATTCCGGTTTTCTCTTTCGACATTCTTAGCCCATCTGACACGGAACATCGTCGTGTTGTGCAGTCCAGCGTAGTCAAGCTCCTAGATCTCCTCGATCCTTCCGTAAAATCTTTCAGTTGCGTCGTTGTCGCTGCCGGTCATGCATTCCATCGTTACCCTTGAGTTCTTATCATCACTGTCCATATCTTTGGCCTCCGTGTAGAACGTGTATCCGTTGATATCATATGCCTGATAGGTTACAAATTTGGGCGAGGGGCCATGTGCTAAGGCGTATATGAGCAATCCGTCCTTAGAGCCCTCCTCCGGGGGATTAGCAATAATATGCTCTTTGAACCAATGCAGGAAAGTGGAGTTGTGCTCTCTAGTAACTTTAGCGTCCGTCCTGAATACCCCCCGGTGACGATACTTCTTTGCCATAATTCGTTGTGCAGTGCCACGAAAGGATCTACCTCGTCTAGGTGTTGTAGCACTACCAAGTTTGCTCTGTCAAAGTCACTGCGTCGATCTGAGTATGCCACGTGCAGTTCCCTGCGACCGTTGGAGTGACCTTCTCCTTCGAGCCTCCCATCGTGCTTGTTAACGGGCAAACCAACACTAACACCACGCTGCTGCAGGTCTGCACCATATAGAAAATTCTCGCAGAAAGAGATGCAATCTTGTGTTAGATAGCCCTGGACGACGCTTCCATCTGGACATGACATGTTACGAACGAATCGTTTGATGATCCCATTCATCCTCTCAAACGGCATCATGTTGTGCAGAAATGACGGCCCCTGGTCTATTATGTCGTCCACAATATGGACACACAGATGCACCATCACGTCAAAGAACGCGGGTGGGAAGTACATCTCAAGCTCATTCAGTATCACAACAATCTCTTCCTGTAGCCTTCGGAGCTGCTTCACACTGATCGACTTTCGATGGACGTCGAAAAAGTTGCAGAGACCAATAAGCATGTCACGGGCATGCTTGTCCATTATCCCTCTAAGGGCAACAGGTAGTATCTGCATCATCATCACATGACAGTCATGGGACTTCATCCCGCTGAACCTTTTCTTGTCCGTGTCTAGATATCAACTTATCTTGCCACAGTAACAGGAACTAACTTTGACTCCGGTAAGGCACTTAAAGAATTGATTGATCTTAGCCTGACTTAAGGTGAAGCAAGAAGGGAGGCAATAATCCTCTTTCTTTATTTTCTTGCCCTTCTTCTCCCGTGCCTCTGTCTCCATCTCTATCTCGTCTGACATTTTACGGGGCGGCATGTGCAGATCTTCCCTGATTTTCAAATCTTGCAAGTCTTTTCTTGCCTTCGCCCATCCTTGGTCTTATCCGCATGTTCATTAGTGTTGCGAGCAAGCTCTCAAGGACATTCTTACAGATATGCATTTTATCAAGGCAATGAGGTGTATCGAGTTTGTGCCAAGTACTCCAAGTCCCAGAACACAGACCTCGTCTTCCATACCTTCAAAGAGCGGCTCCGGCGCCTTTCTCATCGTCTTTCCCGGCGCGGGGCACTCCTTCCAGTTTTTCAACAGCTCATCGATTTCAGCACCTCTCCGCTTACGTGGAGGTCCTCAATGCTCAGCGTGACCATTGAATAGATCTCCACGGTTTCTCCACGGGTCGTCCAGTTCGAGCCATCTTCGATGCCCCATGTACACGATTTTCCCAGACCCGCCATCTTTCCTTGACGTTAGCTGCTGAGACATCGAATCATCCATGCACCACGTGCATCCGCAATATCCATGGCACACCTGTCCTGCGACATATCCGTAATAGAGATAGTCGTGCACCGTCGTGATCAATGCGGCTCTCATGTAGAAATACTCGCCTTTGCTGGCGTCCCATGTCTTGGCCGGTGTTTTCCATAACATGTCTAACTCCTCTTGAAGTAGCCCCAGATACAAATTAATATTATTTGCAGGTTGTTTTGGCCCTTGAATAATCATGCTCATGTGAATGTACTTCGACTTCATGCACAACCAGGGGGGAGGTTGTACATCCATACAAACACGGTCCATGTGCTATGTTTGGTGTTCTGGTTGCCAAACGGATTCATGCCATCGGTACACGCGCCGAGCACGATGTTCCTTGCATCACATTCGAAATACCGATAGAAGCTGTTCAATGCTCTCCACTGGCTTCCATCCTTGACGTGTCTCAGCTTCGGATCATCTCCATCGTCGGGCTTCTTCCTCTCCGCGTGCCAGTGCATTAGCTTTGCTTCCTTGGGATCTACAAAATACCGCTGGAGACGGGGAGTGATCGGTAAGTACCATGCAACTTTCTGGGGACATTTCTTCCCGGCCTTCTTGTATCGAGAAGCATTGCACACCGGACAGCTTGTTTTTTCTGCGTGCTCCTTCCGATAAATTATGCAATCGTTGATGCATGCATGGTATCTAACGTGTGGCAGATCAAGATGGCACACGATCTTCTTGGCCTCATAAACACTACTAGGACATAGATTCCCCGTGGGAAGAACATCCTTTAGTTACTTGAGATGCTCATCGAGGCTAGTGTTGGTCCATTTTTTTTAGCCTTCGTCTTCAGGAGTTGGAGCGTGAAACTCAAGCGGGTCACCTCAGGATTGCAACCATCATATAATGGAGTGTTCGAGTCTACCACCAGTTGCTCCATCTTAGCCTCCTCTCTAGAAGCAGCTCTCTCAAGATTGCCTCTCCTTGCGAAGCAATGCTTGAACATGAGGGTCCCGCACAATTGAACTTAGTACCGACGAACTCTGCTACATGGAGTCCACGTCGTTCTCTCCGCCGCCATGTCCGTCCCCTTCTCCTCCACCATGCATGCCCGGCCCCTTCTCCGCCGCCATGTCCGGCCTCTACCCCGCCGCCATTATCGATCATCTCTTTGTCTTGCCCCGTGTCATCATTGCCTGCCCTGTCGGCGTCCTCAACATCGTCATCCTCATCTTAAATTATCCACCGAGTATAGCCATCCATGAAACCAGTCATGAGCAGGTGCGCTTCGACACGACCATCGTCTTGGGGGTCGAGCCAAACTATTCCTTTGCATTTTTGATACGGACATAAAACCTCTGTCCCGTTATTTTCTTTCATGTCCTGCACCGCCGACCGCAACCACCTGTCCACCATCGTTCCACTGACCATCGTGAACGTCTGCACGGTAATAATAAACAAATTGTTTATAAAATGCGTGCATGCATCAAAGTCATACAAAAATTCGGAATGACCTTCCCTAAAAATAGGACATATATAGATCTAGAGTTTGCCCGGAATTCGCTGAAACGGAAATAAATCGACATTTCAACAAAACATAGGCAACTCAAAAGCACAATTTGGCGTCCACTCATGCCACACACACAATTTCCATCATATCTCCCAATTATCATATCACACACACATAAACATATTTCCATTTTGCAAAAGCCTGAAATTTTAATCACCTCTATCTCGAGATCGAGCACACGATGGATATGATGATGTAGGGAGATCAAAAGTGCACAAAGCTCTTCTTGACAAAGATAGATCTAGTTAGGTGGCAAATAGGTCACTTAACTAAATGCTACATCTACCTAGCTAGCTAATTTGGGAGGAGGCAACTTCAACTAGTGGAGGGGGAAGGAAAAAGAAAAAGGAGATGCATTAATGGAGGTGTTGTAGTTAGCTAGGAGTAATGAAGAGAGAGAAAGGTAGGTAGAAGAGGGACAGTAACGGGGAAGAAGTATTGAGGAAGAAGAAGAGTGAGAGAAGGAGGATGTGGGAGGTAGGGGAAAGGTGGTGGGTTGGCGCGGCTTAGCAATAGCGCGGGATGTAAAACTCGCTGCTGATAAGAAAGTAGCAGCATCGCGCTTTCCAGACACGCGCGACTGCTAATCGGGACCAACAGTGTGCCCAATTTGAAAATTAGCAGCAGCGACCTTAGAAAAAGCACGCTACTACTACACATTTAGCAGTAGCGCGTGTCGTGACAACGCGCTGCTGCTAAATGTAGGTTGGTGGACACTGTCGGTCGATATTTGTAGCAGCGCGGGTTGTTCCAAGCGAGCTACTGCTAACGTCGTGTCAGTAGCGAGTTTTGCATGCACGCGCTACTGCCAATTAGCAGTAGTGCTTCTTTTTGAGCTGCGGTGCTGCTAAGATTCTGTGTATAAGGTTTTCCCTAGTAGTGTAAGAATAGTATTGATTCATGGAATAAGTGCAAAGATGCTTGTATCTCTAAGTATTTTCCTCCCGCTAAGATCATCTCTCTTAGAAATGATATTATGAATTTTAAACAACTTTATCATGAGCATGTTGCCAAATTTTGGGAAAGAATGAAATTAATGATCGCAATTGCCCTACACATGGTTTGAATTTATTGATGATCATACAAAAATTTTATTCCGGATTGAATTTTGCTTCTAGAAATCTTTTAGATTCGGCCACGGGAGGCACCTTTATTGAAATCACATTAGGAGAAGCTACTAAACTCCTTCATAACATTATGGTTAATTATTCTCAATGGCACACCGAAAGATCTACTAGTAAAAAAGTGCATGTTATAGAAGAAATTAATGTTTTGAGCGGAAAGATGGATGAACTTATGAAATTGTTTGCCACAAAGAGTGCTCCTATTGATCCCAATGATATGTCTTTATCTACTTTGATTGAGAATAATAATGAATCTATGGATGTGAATTTTGTTGGTAGGTATAATTTTGGTAACAATGCTTATAGAGGAAACTTTAATCCTAGGCCGTTTCCTAGTAATTCCTCTAATAATTATGGTAATTCCTACAACAACTCTTATGGAAATTTTAATGCAATGCCCTCTGATTTTGAGAATAGTGTTAAATAATTTACGATCGATCAAAAGTATTTCAATGCTTTGCTTGAAGAAAAATTGCTTAAAGTTGATGATTTGGCTAGGAACGTTGATAGTCTTTCGCTTGATGTTGATTCTTCGAGACTTAGATCTATTCCACCAAAGCATGATATCAATGAGTCTCTCAAAGCCATGAGAATTTCCATTGATGAGAGCAAAGAAAGAACCGCTAGGATGCGTGCTAAGAAATATTGCTTTATAAAAGCGTGTTCTTCTAGTTTCCATGAAGATCTAAAAGTTATTGATGTGTCCCCTATTAAATCTTTGTTTTGCAATATGAATCTTGATAATGATGGGACTGGAGATGATTCAACTTTAGTTAAAAGGCGTCCCAATAATTCGGAGTTTTTAGATCTTGGTGCTAAAATTGCTAAAAGTGGGATTCGAGAGGTCAAAACTTTACATAGCAATGAACCCACTATTATGGATTTCAAGGAATTTAATTATGATAATTGTTCTTTAATACATTGTATTTCCTTGTTGCAATCCGTGTTGAATTATCCTCATGCTTATAGTCAAAATAAAGCTTTTACCAAACATATCGTTGATGCCTTGATGCAATCGTATGAAGAAAAACTTAATTTGGAAGTTTATATACCTAGAAATCTTTATGTTGAGTGGGAACCTACTATAAAAATTAAAATTAAAGATCATGAATGCTATGCTTTGTGTGATTTGGGTGCTAGTGTTTCCATGATTCCGAAAACTTTATGTGATGTGCTAGGTTTCCATGATTTTGATGATTGCTCTTTAAACTTGCACCTTGCGGATTCCACCATTAAGAAACCTACGGGAAGGATCAATGATGTTCTTATTGTTGCAAATAGGAATTATGTGCCTGTAGATTTTATTGTTCTTGATATAGATTGCAATCTTTCATGTCCTATTAGTCTTGGAAGACCTTTCCTTAGAATGATTGGTGCAATTATTGATATGAAGGAAGGGAATATTATATTCCAATTTCTATTAAGGAATGGCATGGAACACTTCCCAAGAAAGAAATTCAAATTACCTTATGAACCTATCATGCGAGCCACTTATGAATTAAATGCCAAAGATGGCACTACTTAGATCCACTCTCGCTTTTATGCCTAGCTAGGGGCGTTAAACGATAGCGCTTGTTGGGAGGCAACCCAATTTTATTTTAGTTCCTTGCTTTTTTATTCTGTTTAGTAATAAATATTTCATCTAGCCTCTGTTTATATGTGGTTTCATGTTTTAATTAGTGTTTGTGCCAAGTAGAACCTATAGGATAACCTACAGTGATAGTTAATTTGATTCTTCTGAAAAACAGAAACATCTGCGCGCACGAGAATAATTTTGATAAATCACAAAAACGTGCTTTTGCGTTGATTCTTTTTGAAGTAGACCAATAGGAAAATTTCCCAGGACGTCCTTTTTTGGTAGGAGTTTTAGTGTTCCAGAAGTATTCGAAAGATACAGATTGCTACAGACTGTTCTGTTTTTGACAGATTCTATTTTTCGTGTCTTGTTTGCTTATTTTGATGCATCTATGGCTAGTATCGGGGGGTATGAACCATAGATAAGTTGGAATATATTAGGTTTAACACCAATATAAATAAAGAATTAGTTCATTACAGTACCTTATATGGTGGTTTTTCTTTCTTGCGCTAACGGAGCTTATGAGATTTCCTGTTCAGTTTTGTGTTGTGAAGTTTTCAAGTTTTGGGTAAAGATTTGATGGACTATGGAATAAGGAGTGGCAAGAGACCAAGCTTGGGGATTACCATGGCACCCCAAGATATCCAGGGACAACCAAAATCCTATCCCCTAGGAGCATGCGCGTAGTACTTTGTTTTCAATGGCTTGTAGATTTTTGCAATAAGTATATGAGTTCTTTATGACTAATGTGGAGTCCATGGATTATACGCACTCTCACGCTTCCACCATTGCTAGCATCTCTTGTGTCGTGCAACTTTCTCCGGTACCATACACCCACCATATACCTTCCTCAAAACAGCCACCATACCTACCTATTATGGCATTTCCATAGCCATTCCGATATATATTGCCATGCAACTTTCCACCGTTCTGTTTATTATGACACGCATCATCATTGTCATATTGCTCCTGCATGATCATGTAGTTGACATCGTATTTGTGGCAAAGCCACCTTCATAATTTCCATACATGTCACACTTGGTTCATTGCATATCCCGGTACACCGCCGGAGGCATTCATATCATATCTTGTTCTAAGTATCGAGTTGTAATCTTGAGTTGTAAGTAAATAAAATTGTGATGTTATTAGAGCATTGTCCCAAGTGAGGAAAGGATGATGGAGACTATGATTCCCCCACAAGCCAGGATGAGACTTCGGACTTTATATTAAAAAAAGAGAAAGGCCAAATAAGAAAAGAGAAAGGCCAAATAAATAAAAAAATTAGAGAAAAAGAGAGAAGGGACAATGCTACTATCCTTTTACCACACTTGTGCTTCAAAGTAGCACCATGATCTTGATGATAGAGAGTCTCCTATGTCGTCACTTTCATATACTAGTGTGAATTTTTCATTACAGAACTTGGCTTGTGTATTCCAGTGATGGGCTTCCTCAAAATGCCCTACGTCTTCGTGAGCAAGCAAGTTGGATGCACACCCACTTAGTTTCTTTTGTTGAGCTTTCATACATTTATAGCTCTAGTGCATCCGTTGCATGGCAATCCCTACTTACTCACATTGATATCTATTAATGAGCATCTCCATAGCCCATTGATACGCCTAGTTGATGTGAGACTATCTTCTCATTCTTTTGTCTTCTCCACAACCACCATTCTATTCCACACATAGTGATATGTCCATGGCTCACGCTCATGTATTGCGTGAAGGTTGAAAAAGCTTGAGAATACTAAAGTATGAAACAATTGCTTGGCTTGTCATCGGGGTTGTGCATGATTAAATACTTTGTGCGATGAAGATAGAGCATAGCTAGACTATATGATTTTGTAGGGATAGCTTTCTTTAACCATGTTATTTTGAGAAGACATGATTGCTTTGTTAGTACGCTTGAAATATTATTTTTTTCATGTCAATATGAACTTTTATTTTGAATCATTTGGATCTGAACATTCATGCCACAATAAAGAAAATTACATTGAGAATTATGCTAGGTAGCATTCCACATAAATAATTCTATTTTTATCATTTACCTACTCGAGGACGAGCAGGAATTAAGCTTGGGGATGCTTCATATGTATCCAACGTATCTATAATTTTTTATTGTTCCATGCTATTATATTACCCATTTTGGATGTTTATGGGCTTTACTTTACACTTTTATATCATTTTTGGGACTAACCTACTAACCGGAGGCCGAGCCCGAATTGCTGTTTTTTTTGCCTATTCAGTGTTTCGAAGAAAAGGAATATCAAACGGAGTCCAAACGGGATGAAACCTTCGGGAGCGATATTGTTGGAACAAATGAAACCAGGAGACTTGGAGTGGACGTCAAGCAACAAACGAGGCAGCCACGAGGGTTCCCGGTGTGCCCCCCACCCTCGTGGGCCCCTCGTGGCTCCACTGACATACTTCTTTCACCTATACATACTCATGTACCATAAAACATCGAAGGGCACCATGAAAACCTAATTCCACCGCCGCAACCTTCTGTATCCGCGAGATCCCATCTTGGAGCCTTCGCCGGCGCTCCGCCGGAGGGGGAATCGACCACGGAGGGCCTCTACATCATCTCCAAGGCCTCTCCGATGAGTTGTGAGTAATTTACCATAGACCTTCGGGTCCATAGTTATTAGCTAGATGGCTTCTTCTCTCTCTTTGAATATCAATACAAAGTTCTCCTCGATCTTCTTGGAGATCTATTCGATGTAACTCTTTATGCGGTGTGTTTGTCGAGATCCGATGAATTGTGGGTGTATGATTAAGTTTATCTATGAGAAATAATTGAATCTTCTCTAAATTCTTTTATGTGTGATTGGTTATCTTTGCAAGTCTCTTCGAATTATCAGTTTGGTTTGGCCTACTAAATTTATCTTTCTTGCAATAGGAGAAGTGCTTAGCTTTGGGTTCAATCTTGCGGTGTCCTTTCCCAGTGATAACATGGGCGGCAAGGCACGTATTGTATTGTTGCCATCGAGGATAAAAAGATGGGGTTTATACCATATTGCATGAGTTTATCCCTCTACATCATGTCATCTTTCTTAATGTGTTACTCTGTTCTTCATGCACTAAATACTCTAGATGCAGGCAGGAGTCGGTCGATGTGTGGAGTAATAGTAGTAGATGCAGAATCGTTTCGATCTACTTGTCACGGACGTGATGCCTATATACATGATCATGCCTAGATAATCTCATAACTATGCGCTTTACTATTAATTGCTCGACAGTAATTTGTTCACCCACCGTAATACTTATGCTATCTTGAGAGAAGCCACTGGTGAAACCTATGGCCCCCGGGTCTATCTTTTATTATATAAGTTTCCCATCTACTTTTATTTGCATCTTTACTTTGCAATCTATATCACAAAAATACCAAAAATATTTATCTTATCTTATTATCTCTATCAGATCTCACCTTTGCAAGTTTCCATGAAGGGATTAACAACCCCTTTATCGCATTGGTTGCGAGGTTCTTGTTTGTTTGTGTAGGTGTGTGGGACTTTTGAGGAGCCTCCTACTGGATTGATACCTTGGTTCTCAAAAACTGAGGGATATACTTACGCTACTTTGCTGCATCACCCTTTCCTCTTGAAGGGAAAACCAACGCAGTGCTCAAGAGCTAGCAACCCCTACCTCGTGGAGGTGCTGCAACACCCTCAATCCATTGAGATGCGTGAGGGGGTGCTGCACATCCCCGATGTTGAGGGACCAAGGAGGACCGGAAGCGTGGAGACAAGACACGAAGCAATGGAACAACAAGTTTTAAAGTGCCAAGGGATGGTGGAACACGGACTCAACGCCAACCACATGATGATCGCGGAGTTCACCAACAACCACAAGTTGGATGCCAAGAACATTGGGGAAACCATCTTCAAGCTTCATGAGAAAATCGAGCACCTCCAAGCCCAGATCTATGACCTGCAAAACCAGAACTGTGAGTATGAATATAGATTCAAGATGATGAGTTTGGCTGCAGATTTGAGGATCCCGGAGACTCGATCATCCTTCTATCATGGTGAGCCTTTGACTTGGAAGATGGATGACAAGCCTACATCATCAACAACTCCATCGTCACTACCTCCGAAGAAGGAGACATAAACACATGGGTATGGGCACTCCCCTTGGCAACGGTCAAGCTTGGGGGAGTTGCCCCGGTATCGTATCACCATCACACTCCTAACTTTACTATTTTTCTTAGTTTGATCCTTTTGGTAATATCTTGATCTAGTAGAATAAAGTTTTAGAATGATCTAGTTTTGAGTTTTGCTTTATGGTCCTTCTATGTAACTGAGTCCATGAGCTATACATAATAAAGATAAGTGTTGAATCAAAGGGCTTGATTATCTTACTTTGATCTTGAGGGAATAAAATAAAAAGAAAGAATAAAAAGAAATAGAGAGATTATATGGATCTTATGGAGCGTAATGACTTCACATATTAAGAGTATGATGAATAAAAGTTGTTGACAGTTGGCGAACATAGTTTTGGTCATCGTTGCAATTAATAGGAAGTAATAAAGAAAGAGAGGTTTTCACATATAAATATACTATCTAGGACATCTTTTATGATTGTGAGCACTCATTAAAATATGACATGCTAAAGAGTTGATTGTTTGATAAGGAAGACAACGTAATGGGTTATGTTTTCTTATATCCGAAATAAAGTATATTGTCATGGATCATCCAACATGTTGAGCTTGCCTTTCCCTCTCATGCTAGCCAAATTCTCTGCAGCAACTGGAGATACTACTTGTGCTTCCAAAATATCCTTAAACCTGGTTTTGCCATGAGAGTCCACCATATCTACCTATGGATTGAGTAAGATCCTTCAAGTAAGTTATCATGTTGCATGCAATAAAAATTGCTCTCTAAGTATGTATGACTTATTAGTGTGGAGAAAATAAGCTTTATACGATCTTGTGATATGGAAGCAATAAAAGCGACGGACTGCATAATAAAGGTCTGTATCACAAGTGGCAACATAAAGTGACGTTCTTTTGCATTAAGATTTCATGCATCCAACCATAAAATCACATGAGAACCTCTGCTTCCCTCTGTGAAGGGCCTATCTTTTATTCTTGTCTTATACATTATGCAAGAGTCTTGGTGACCTTCACCTTTCCTTTTTACATTTTATCCTTTGGCAAGCACATTGTGTTGGAAAGATCCTGTTATTACACGCTATGTCACAATACTTATGCCTTTTCTCTCTTATTTTACAAGGTTTACACGAAGAGGGAGAATGCCGCCAGCTGGAATTCTGGGCTGGAAAAGGAGCAAATATTAGAGACCTATTCTACACAACTCCAAAAGTCCTGAAACTCCACGGAAGTTATTTTTTGGAATTAATAAAGAAATACTGAGTGAAGAAAATACCAGAGGGGGACCACCCACCATCCACGAGGGTGGGGGCGCGCCCTACCCCCCGTGCATGCCCCCTGCTTCGTGGGCCCCCTGGCAGGCCACCGGTGCCCATCTTCTGTTATATTAAGTCTTTTACCTTGGAAAAAATCATAAGCAAGCCTTCGGGACGAGACATCGCCGCCACGAGGCGGAACCAAACTAGGGCTCCGGCGGAGCTGTTCTGCCGGGGAAACATCCCTCCGGGAGGGGGAAATCGTCACCATCGATCCTATCAGCGGGAGGGGGTCAATCTCCATCAACATCTTCACCAGCACCATCTCGTCTCAAACCCTAGTTCATCTCTTGTATCCAATCTTTGTCCCAAAACCTCAGATTGGTACCTGTGGGTCGCTAGTAGTGTTGATTACTCCTTGTAGTTGACGCTAGTTGGTTTATTCGGTGGAAGATCATATGTTCAGATCCTATATGCATATTAATACCCCTATGATTATGAACATGAATATGATTTGTGAGTAGTTATGTTTGTTCCCGAGGACATGGGAGAAGTCTTGATATAAGTAGTCATGTGAATTTGGTATTCGTTCGATATTTTGATGAGATGTATGTTGTCTTTCCTCTAGTGGTGTTATGTGAACGTCGACTACATGAAACTTCACCATTGTTTGGGCCTAGAGGAAGGTATTGGGAAGTAATAAGTAGATGATGGGTTGCTAGAGTGGCAGAAGCATAAACCCTAGTTTATGAATTGCTTCATAAGGGGCTGCTTTCGATCCATATGTTTCATGCTATGGTTAGGTTTCCCTTAATACTTCTATTGTAGTTGTGGATGCTTGCAATAGGGGTTAATCATAAGTGGGATGCTTGCCTAAGAAAGGGCAGTACCCAAGCACCGGTCCACCCACATATCAAATTATCAAAGTAACGAACGTTAATCATATGAGCGTGATGAAAACTATGTTGACGATAATTCCCATGTGTCCTCGGGAGCGATTTTCTCTATATAAGAATTTGTCCAGGCTTGTCCTTTGCTACAAAAAGGATTGGGCCTCCTTGCTGCACCTTATTTACTTTTGTTACTTGTTCCCCGTTACGAATTACCTTATCACAAAACTATGTATTACCGATAATTTTAGTGCTTGCAGAGAATACCTTACTGAAAACCGCTTGTCATTTCCTTCTGCTCCTCGTTGGGTTCGACACTCTTACTTATTGAAAGGACTACGATAGATCCCCTACACTTGTGGGTCATCAGTCTTCATCCTCTTTCTCGCAAAACATCAAGCGGCCGAGCTCCGCCGCCGCTGTCGACCTTCGTTCACTACCTCAACCTCGGTGCCTGCATCAACTTGAACGCACCAGAACTGCTCCGCGCGCATCCGCTGTCCAACATCCTCGGTAAGCTTTTCTCCTTCCCTCACCGTAGATCCCATTAGGGTTTGCTCGAGTTCGTAGGAGTTCTTCTCCGTTCATCTCTGTATCCCCTTAGATCTTGTAGTTTTTTAGTCCAAACACAACACCAACCTTGTGCGGTAGCAGTTTAACACTTGTTTTTCGTATTTGAATGCCTCCTTTCCGTAAGAAATCTTATCTGCGCACACGAACTATTCTGTTGTGCCACTTAGATTTAGAATTTTTCTTCTTTATATGAACTTTTGTATATCCAAAATTATAGCACCGATCCGTGAAAGTTGTTTGTTCAACACTTAGCAATTTTGCACTCATAGATCTGAAAATTGATAGCTGTGTGGGTGGGTTAACTTATAAACCATAACCCGCCAGGTACCATTAGTCCCCTCTTAAGCCTCCCATAGATTGCTCTGCATGTCTCAACACTAATCTCCAACTTAACATATTGCATGTTTATTTACCTTTGAACCAATCACCGGTTTAACCAATATAATCTTAAACCGGCAATGTTTTCCTTTCAGACCTTCATCAACAATGACTAAGACTTTCACCTCCTGCAATTGGGTACCGTCCCAGGTTACCGAGGACTATCTGAAAAACTTTGTTCAAACTAGCGTGTTAGCCAAGAAAAGCGACATCCATTGGAAGGTCCCAGGCGGTGAAAATCCTCCTCAAACCAAAGAAGGAGAAGTGATTGTTTTCACTGATCATATGATCTGGGGTTTTACCCCACCTGGCTCAAAATTCTTTCAAGACGTGCTACAATTCTTCCAACTTCATCCTCAAGACATTGGGCCCAATTCTATCTCCAACATTTGCAACTTCCAAGTCTTTTGCGAAGCTTATCTTCAAGAGGAACCCGGTTTTGAACTGTTCATGGAATTTTATTATTTGAACCGGCAGACGGAATTCACCGACGGCCCCATCTTGGAATTAGGCGGAGTTTCTATTCAGGAACGGAAAGAGGCCACCTTCCCATATGCCAAGCCGCCCAGTCATCCTAAGGACTGGAACCAGACTTGGTTCTATTGCCAAGATACTCCTCCAGAAAGTTAGAATCCCCTGCCGGGTTACCGTGAATACTAGCTCAGCAATACACATCAGCTCCCCCCAGTGTATCAGCACGAAGGAACGGACCAAGTATGCACCCATTTTTTCAAAGATCAGAGCCTTCATGGCTAACGGCTTAACCAGCATCGACCTTGTACGGTGCTGGGTCTCCTGGAGGATTCTTCCCTGAAGCCGTCGCCCCGGCTTAATGTGCGAGTACACCGGCGACTTGAAAGATCCACAACGCCACTGCAAAATCCAATTATCTGACGCAGAAGTCAATGAAGCGACCAAGGCTTTGTTGAATGAAAGATGGGCCGAGTGCAGTAAAACCAGACTTAGTCCTTTCTGCACCTTCAACAAGCCGCTAGCTATAAGTGTTGCACACAATTTTTCCATTTTAAATCATGTTTTCACCAACATTGTCCTCTTATAATTATCTGACCTCCACAGGCCGAATCCCCTTTTTGGAAGAAGAAGCTGCAGGATAAGCCGGCCAAGCAGGCCCGGACAAAGACGAAGGCTAAAAAGCCTGCCAAGAAGAAGACTAACCCGTCCAAGTTACTTGACTTGGATGATGATGGTGATGATGATGAGTCAGAGGTAGAACTTGACTCTCTTGGCTCATTTTTTTGTACATTTCATTGACAATGACTATTACCAGGATGAAGCGGAAGCCAGCCGTGTGGGTGACGGAGAGGTAATTGTTCTTTCCTCGGGCTCAGAATCTCTTCCAAAACAGAAAACTCAACAAGAAAGCCGGAAATTAAGGTTTTCTCATCCTTTGGCTTATTTGGATCCCAACTTTATTTTGAAGAAGCAGCAACATGAAGCTTGCCGCACAACCCGGAATAGTGGAGGCGGGATCCTTTCCTCCGGCTTACCAAACACTCCAGCTCCCTGCAAGATTCGTCTAGAGGTCTCAACAATTTCCGACTTAACTTCTCCCAAGGCCGGTCTTTTTTGACAACCTCTTAATCCTTCCGATTCACATTATAAGGGAACATCTAATTCCTCCTCTAGTGACTCAATGGGGACTCATGTCCCAGTCTTCAAGACTGTGCCTGGGCAAGAATACTAAATCTCTGCTTTCAATCATGTACTCAATTGTTGTGTTAACCTCATCTTGTGTTTCATTCATAGAGCTATGGAAAAGCCCAGCAAGAAAATGAAGGTGACAAAAACCACTAAAAACACTTCTGAGCCGGAGCAGCAGTCAATAGAGGCCTCCCACCATGCCCCTGAAGCCACAACCGATGAACCGCCACTAGTCGAACACAACGTCTCCATGGATCAAATGGATGTTGACCCAGCCAGCACCAAGCCGCCAAGCCCCCATAAAGCCTACTGAAGAAAAGGTTGATGATGTTATCATCATTGTGCTTGGCTTTACAGCACCAGGAAATCCCACTGTCTTGGCAAAGCACAGCGCCAAGGAAGAAACTTATGTTGCGGACAAAGGAAAATGGTCAGACAACTTAGAAAGTTATGCCCATTTCAGTGCTCAAGAGATCCACTCTGGGTACTTGAATCGCCTACATACAAGCCGCGATTTTGAAGCCAGCTTAGTGAACTTGATGAAGGAGCATTTTGAGGTAAACACTACAGGTCTCTTCATATGAACATACTTTATCAGCCACCAAGTCTACAGGATATGATAAAATTGAATGTGTTGTAGACTTTTAAATAACCTTGTAGAACAAATCCAGTAGCCGCCAAGGGCCCACTTATACTTTCAAGATAAGTCGGGACTTCAAATAGTAATGATTCAATCTTGCACCTGTAGCCCCCAAGGGCCGGCTTAATCTGTCAAGATAAGCTAGAACTTCAAATAGTAATGATTCAGTTTTGCACCTGTAGCCCCCAATGGCCGGCTTAATCTGTGAAGATAAGCTGGAACTTCAAATAGTAATGACTCAATTTTGCACCTGTGCCCCCAAGGGCAGGCTTAATCTGTCAAGATAAGTTGGAACTTCAAATAGTAATGATTCAATTTTGCACCTGTAGCCCCCACGGGCTAGCTTAATCTGTCAAGATCAGTCGGGTCTCATTACCATAGTTGTCCATAAAATCCAAGCATATAGCCCCCATGAATCTCCTATAGTCACCATAATGTAGCTGGGTCATCATAAAATTGTCTTCAAAAAGAGCAATGTGCATTAGCCCCCAAGTGACAAGTGAAGTACTTGTATTGTGCTTGGGACTTCTAAATAAAATGATTGTAATGCCGCCTATTGTTTATATCCTATAGGCTGAGCTTAATATCAAAGAAATCCAAGTCGCTGATCTTCAAGAAAACATCAAGTATTGGCAATCTGAAACCTCCAAGGCCAAAGAAGAATTAACCACCGCGTTGGCAGAGATGGAAAAGCTGAAGAAAAACTTCAAAGTTGACCAAACAGGCTGGGAGACCGAAAAAACAGCTCTCTTGAAGACAGCGGGGGAAGCAAAAGCAACTCTTAAGCCGGTGGCTGAAGAGCTTGCCGGTCTAAAACATCAAGTAAATGCCATGAATGCTGCCATCTTCGATAAGTAACTTCATCTTAATTTGATACTACAAAGGCATTGCAATAATCTTTCAACCGGCTTATAGATGTACTTGGTAATGCAGGCTCCAGAATCAAATATCTTGGCTCAGACATGCGGAAGAGGCTAAAAGCCGCCTATACTCTTATAGAGCAACTGTACATAGGCGCACAACGAGCTATCTCTGTTGCCTCGCACAAGAAACAACCGCCAACCCTCATCAAGGGCACGCTGGAGAAGTTATTTGTGCTGCCCCAATGAGTTGAAGAGCTGAAGCAATCTTCTGCTAGAGCCGGTGCAATCACCGCCCTAACCCGGGCTAAAGCATGGCAAGCAGATCTTGACCCGGAGGACTTGGCCAATGGTTATCCCAGTGTAAAGGAGGACGGGTCTCCCTTTAGTGCTGAGGAATTTGCTTCAATAGCAAGATAAATGCGTCCTTTATCAAGCAAGTTAGCTGAAGATACCGACCTATCCCATTGGCGACATCGATCAACTCGCCACCCACGAAGTGCAGGAGAGTGCATGGAACATCGGCGTCGGCACCCTGCGAAAACATGTAGGGCGTCAGGGATGCCTAGCCAAAGGCAAGGAGATGAAGTCATCGGCCGAGAGGCTTAATTACCGTGATGGCGTCGAGGTCGGCTAATGTCGAGGCACCACCAACGGTGGGCGTGCAAGTGACGGAGGGGCCGCTTGCTGCCGAGGTGCCGGCCGGCGTATTCTTCGCACACCCGGGTGCATTAAGCTCCAATGCCCACGCCGGAGCCAGAGACACCAATACCGCCTTTGCCGGAGACACCAATGGCGCCGCCTGCGCATTGTGCGAGTTGTTGGCCGTGAAGCTGGGAACCGGGGGGGGCCCTATTGGCCGCCCGCAATCCACGCCTGCAGCCCCTCAATCAAGGTAGGCACAATGGCGGTGAGCGTCCTTGCCAATTGGTGTTGCACTTGCTCTTGGACCATCTCCGGAATCCGCGCCACTTGTGCCTTGAGTTCTTGAACCTCGCGCGGCTGGCTTTCTGAGCTAGTCTTTCTCTCCTTTCGCCCACCAGCGTTATAGTATGACGACCATTTCATGGACAAGCCTTTGCCGGCCACACGACCAGCTGACGACGGCTTACTGAACTTATCCTTGTTTTTCATTACGTTCAACGCCCTATTTAAAGTGTTGTCCCAAGGGGAGCTCTGAGACAACCCCGCGCCATCGCTTTCGGTGTCTGCGGAAGGAATGTGAACCATTTAGAAATTTGGCTTCATTAATTAGAATGCAACCATATGGAGATAATTACGCGGGGGTGTATTCTTTACCAGAACACGCTCAAACGCCTTGGTCTTCGCATCCGTGGTAAGCTCCTTTGTTACCGGGTCCACCTTGTACCGGGCCCTGACATAGTTCCGGGTCTGCTTGTCACGGTATTTCTCGGCGGGCGGTAGGCCTTGCTCGGCATGCTCCGCGTCCTCCTTGTCCCATATAGGTTCCGCCACTCTGTAACCGCCGGGACCGAGTTGGTGGACCCCTAAGTTCAAGTCCCGCATATCTTTCCCCCACTGACTTGATTCCATGGTTGCACTGCTCTCGCACTTGATCTTGAACTCCTTGTAGTCATCTTCGTTGATCGAAGGATTTTTCGCCTTGATCTTCTCATAACTATCACCTTTGTCAATCATTCTCTTCACCGCGCCTCTCCAAGTAGCCAAGGCGGTGCTCATCTTCGTGAGGGCGGCACTGTTCACTTTATTCCCTGAGAGGCGTGTGTTTGCGACGTCACCGGGGAACTTGTATCGTTCGTGCAGCTTCGTGAAGAGGAGGTTGCGCAAATTCCCTCGGTCAGGATGCCTTAGGTTCTCGGTGTTGATCGAGACGGTGCTCCAGAGAATGCACCTGAGCTGAACCGCGTACCCCTTGACTAATTCTTTGGGCGCCGTTGGATGCCCCTCGGAGGACACTTCAGTAAATTCCTCCTTGACGGTGCCGAGCATGTTCGGGCGCCGGTCCTTCCGTTGCCTCTTCGGTTGGATGCCATCTGTGCGGGCGCTGCCATCATCAGTGGTGGCATCCTCAGCGGCACCATCAGTGGTGTCATCCCCGACGCCACTAGGGGTTGTGTAGTCAGGATCGGTGTCTTCCGCGGCGTCCTCATAGCGGTGAGGTTCTTCCTCCATCTCCTGGGACAGCTCCCAGAATTGCTTGCCCAAACCGCCGGCCTCATCCTTGTGGGCCATGTTTCGCTCTAAATAGGAAAAAAGTTTGGTCAAAACATTGGTTATTGTCAAGGAACAAGATCTCTAAGTTGACCAAATAACCTAATTCTCGAGGAATTCGTTGTTAGTGTGTTGTTGCTAAGGTCCAAGTTCCTTCCTAACCCCTTTCTTCTTGTCTCCTCTCACTATCTCTCTCACACACATGGCAAGCAAGGGTTTTTGAGTGTATGAAAAAATACTAAACTAACCCAAGGGCTGAAAATTGATCTTCTGTTTCAGATTGCAGTTTTCTTTCTTGGGGCTTTGGTGTGTGGTACAAAACTGAATTTTGGAAATCTACAGAATGAACAAGCTAAGGGCTAAGCTTTCATCATTTAGGTTTTTATCGACACCAAGGCACCCTAAAAGCTAAGGTTTTATGATTTAGGGTTTGACTCTTGGCTAACCAACCTCACCTCCTCCTCCTCCTCTTCTTCTTCGTCGTCTTCCTCGGATTAAATGGATTTCCAGGATGTAGGTGGATTCATGTGTATATATGCACCTACACTAACTACTAGCCAGCCAATGTGTTTAGACTAGATCGGGGGGTATTGTCTTCTGTTTGTCATTTTCATAGTTTCTTTCTGATCACAGTGGATAAGGAGCTTGATTGGTTACTTTAATGGCGGTCAGGGTCAGGTAGGGGAGGTGGGCAGGCAGGACAGGAGCGAGGTCAACGGCTCGTGGATGGCTCACACGTGGCCGCCCCCAGCTCCAATCGTGAGATTACGCAGGAAAATAAACAAAGAGGATTTACCTAAGTGATCAGGACTAATCACACCGCTGTCACAAGTCAGAATGAGCTTTGAACACATGTGAATATTTCATGAGAGTTACTGACTGACATCAAGAGCCAACTTTAGAACGACCGAGTATGCAACCCAAGTCGCAGGCCTATCTATCTATCTATCTATATAGGGAAAAATATTTACAAGTGGAAGTAGAAAATGGTGTGTCGGCGACGAAAATTGAGGTCTACTTCCTAAGCAGGTGTACTTTCTATTATATTGTTTTCCTTCAGAAAACAGCCAGCCGGCGTTGATGACTTGCTCAGATGATTAAGAGTTTACCAACATTAAGAATAAAGGGGCAGTTGATCCTACTTAATTAAGTACTAAGATACCCTGGCCCATACATTAGTCGCAAGTACCCCATATGTCCTATTTTTAGCAAATCATGCTAAAATTCACGGAAAATTTCAGCATGACCTTTGCTGAAAATAGGACCCGAATTTGCCGGAACGGAAGTTAATTGACATTCCGGCAAACTCAAGGGCCTCTCGGGGTACCTGCAAAATCATTATCCAATGAAGGAATTGTGCCGCACACTGCTGCCTCACACTGCTGCCAAAATCATTATCGGCATGCTGGTACTGTGTTTCTCAAAAAAAATCTTGCCAACTAGTAGACCATCATTTGCCAGGCCAAATTGAGGCCAAACAGAAAATCAATGTGGCCATGGCACAAAGTCCATGACCCAGAACAAGAGACATCTGAAACTATACAAGTATACAAGCCTACACTAGATGCATACTGCTCCCCTATGAGGTACAGAGAGGAACTTTGCTCTGCTCACTAGATACACAAAATGACCAAGATTACTATTCATTAGCAAGTAAACTCCTTCCATTTCACTTTATAGCTTATATAGTTTGTCAGTCGTGGTTACATACATACAAACAATGCATACTGAAAATCTGAGGATGTGCAAGCAGGAAAGCAGGCAACAACTAGGTGCCACAAGCAGGAAAGCAAAATTTGTATAATTGAATACTTCTCTGGTATAATCAGCTTCCAACAGAACAAGTACAGATTGTACAACTTAACAGTCAAGCAGAAGTTTTGCTTGCATAAAAACAAGTGAAACAAGTTATCTAGCAGACCAACACAAACACAGGTGGTACAAGAGGGAGTATATATGTAAGTTCTATGGCACAAGTTAACAAATCAAGTATGAAGGGCACATAAAGACACCATTCTTTCGTTATAAGTAAGTGGATGATGAACCCCACCTATTCTGGTCTCTATCACTGAATCACTCTGTAAAAGCTGCTGATGAACCCCACAGGACTGTACTCAAGTTCTGCAAGAATCCCCTACATACGGATTACACAAAGTAAGTAACAGCAAACAAATTTTCGACCAAATTACACGGCAATTACCTGCAGAAATATTCTACTGGTAGCTGCCTTGTGTCGTAAATCAGAAAAAGGTGAAGGTAATATTTTAACTGATGAAGATGCAGCAGCAACATAACATCCCCAATGCTCTGTGATGGCTGGGCTGTAGTCCCAGAGGATTGGGAGGTTTCGATTCATATAGCAGATTGGATGGTAGAGTTCGCGAGTGAGTATCCAAAATCTGTGTTTGCTAGTACATAATTTTGCCTGTCTTGTTTCAACTGAATCTAATATTTTCATCAGGCCTGAGATTGGCTTCAGGAAGCAGGAGGCTACTACACCAACCCGAGTTAACAACAACAGCTACTACATTTTTCTCCGAGACAGCATAGCAACAAGGTTTAATTAGCTCCATACATTTAATATTGACACTGATGTCTTATGATCATAGCATAGAAGGAGATAATCTGAAGATTAAACATATCACCAAACTAGTCTATCAGTAGCTAGGAGCACTTTATAAGACTGATAAATGGCACATGGATGTCCATGTCCATTGCAGTAACAAGAACAAGAAGAGAAAGCAGGAGCATATTATGGGGTGGCTACTACTCGAACTTCTTGATGAGTGAGAGGTCATTGAGCATCTTGTCGACCCAGTCGTCGCTATCGAACCTGCCGCTGGGGACGAGGGAGGGGACGAGCACCTTGGCCTCGTCGGCGGTGTCGGGGCAGAGGTTGCCGAGGGCGCAGAGCACGGGAGCGCGGGAGCGCGCGAGCACACGGGAACGGCGGCCGCACGAAGCAGCAGTAGTGACACGACGGGGCGGCGGCAGCGAGCTCCTACACCTAACCCTAGGTCGCCGCCCCGTGGGGGCATGGGGATGAGGGGTGGAGAGAGGGAGGGAGGGAGAGACTAACCAGAGGCCGCGCGGGGAGGCTCGTGCCGCCATCGAGGAGCGCATCCGACGAGGCTAGCCGCCTTCGAGGGGCAGCTCCGACGAGGCAGACGCCGCTGGGAGCGAGAGAGTGATTTGGGGGCGGCGGCGGTCTGGTGGGGGTCGGGGGCGTCGGGTGCAGTGGGGGTCGGGGCGTCGGGTGCAGTGGGGTCGGTGTCGAGGCGGTAGGGCGATGGGCAGCGAGGCGCCGGGCGTTAGAAGGCGGTGGTGGTCGGGTGGCGGGCGGTGGGGTCGGCGGCGGGCATGAGCACGGCCAGGGGACAGCTGCAGCACGGCGCGGGTGAGGTGAGGCAGTGGCGGGCTGAGAGAGAAATGTGAGATTGTGGATTTTAGTGGGAGGGGGGAGGGTTAGCAATGGCGCACCCCCTAGCGGTGCACCATTAGTAAAAAAAATTGATAGCAATGGTGCACCTCCTGGCGGTGCGCCATTAGTAACCTTTTTTTGTAGCAATGGCGCACCTCGTAGCGGTGCGCCATTAGTATTTGGTTCAGTTTGCGAATTAATATTAACTAAATAAATTATTAGCCTTCATTTGGGAATTAATGTTAACTAAATAAATTATTACATTTAAGTACTTATCATTTAAATAAACTTCCGGGATATAATTTTTTTTCATATGTATCATTCATTTAATAGTTCACATATAAAAAATTTATATCAAGTGGCGATCCCGGCCGACCCATTGGCGTACTCGATGCAGACGGAGGAGGCACGGCTCTTGGAGTGGACAGAGGGGGCCGCGGAGGGTTCGGACGGCTGGGCGCGCCGCGGCGGAGGGCCGGCAGCGGCGGCTTGAACCTTAGGTCTCGCTCGGGGGGAGGGAGGGGATGGGTGGTGCGCTCGGCCGATTCCGTTCAGGGGATCCGAGCGAGGAGACAGGGGAGGGTGCAGGAGGTCGTCGGCGACGGTGTTGCTAGCGGGGGAGGGTGCGGGGGGTCATCGGCGGCGGTGGAGCGGGGGAGGGTGCGGGGGGTCAGCGGTGGCGGTGGAGCAGGGGAGGGTGCGGGGGGTCGTCGGCTGCGAGGGGGGTCTGGCGAGGGGGGATAGCGCGCGATCGAGCTGGAGGGGAATCTGGCGCGGGGGGCGAGGGGGAAAGGGATAGAGGGGGGAAGGTTAGCAATGGTGCACCTCCCAGGGGTGCGCCATAAGTACATTGATAGTAATGGCGCACCTTCTCCTCGTGCGCCATTAGTAATTTTTCTTGGAATATTATTTTTAGTTGCATCTAATAATTTTTTAGAAAATGACAATCAAATTTGAAAACATTTATGAATGTGAAAAAATATCATCAAATTTGTTATTTCAAAATATTTATGAATATGAAAAAATATCATCAAATTTGTTATTTAAAAATATCATCAATATTTTTTTGGATTTTTAGTTGCATTCATTCGTGAATTGGTAAAACATTTATGAATATGAAAACATTTGTTGAAATACAATCGATAAATGAAGGCTACAATTTAAATACAATCGATCTTAGCTACCTATCTGTTCACAATCTTCTTGCCCTTATTTTTTCGCAAATGGAGTTCTTCTCTTGAACGAACGTCCTTTAGGTAGGGTGGTCCTACTTCTTCTTGTGGTGTATGCTGGTACTTCATCGTCGTCGTCATGTTCCATCTTCGGGTTGCCGTACTTGTCGAAGTCTGCTCATTGGCGACTCCATCCATTCTGATGATCTTCCTTTTCCCTCTCCTCACGACAACACGACTGGGCTTTGACGGGCCGGTAATGAAGAAGCATTGGTCAACTTGGGAAGCCAGTACCCATGGCTCAATTTTCGCGGTGACGTTTGCGCCGGCGGTCTTGTATTTGGCTTCGGGTATAACCATGGTGGTGAAATACCGGTCTTCTTTTAGGACGCTCTTGGCCAATCTGACACGAAACATCGGGTCCTTCTTTCCAGTGTAGCTCAGCTCCCAGATCTCCTCGATCCTTCCGTAGTATCTGTCCTTGTTGTTAATGGTGTAGGATTCCATTGTTACCTCGTTGTAGAATGTCTAGCCGTTGATATCGTACGCCTCATACGTCATCAGGTTGTGCTTGGCGCCCTGTGACAAGGCAAATATGAGTTGTTCTTCCGCGGAAGAATCCTCATGTAAAGGGTACGACAGAAGCTTCTCCTTGAACCAACGCGTGAAACAAGAGTTGTGCTCTTTGATTATATCTTTATACAACGTCTTCTCAATAAAGATTTTGTGCTCTACCACCCAAGGATCGACCACGTCTATGTGTTGTAGCGCGACTAGGTTTGCTCTTTCAAAGTCAACGAGTCGACCCTCAAAGTCGACATGCATTTCGCGGCGACCCTCACGGTGACCCCATCCAGCGAGCCTGCCGAGGTGCCTATTGACGGGCAGACCAACGGGGTTCTCGATGCCTAGATAATTCGTGCAGTAGGAGATGCACTCTTCGGTCAGAAAGCCCCTGGCTATGCTTCCCTCTGGACGTGACATGTTGCGAATGTATCCTTTGATGACACCATTCATCCTTACGAACGGCATCATGCTGTGCAGGAACGTCGGCCCGAGTTGGATGATATCCTCCACGACATGGACCAGCAGATGCACCATAACATCAAAGAACGCGGGCGGGAAGTACATATCAATTTCGCATAGTATCACCACGATCTCTTCCTGTAGCCTTCTGAGTTGACTCACGCCAACCGACTTCCGAGAGATGACATCAAAAAAGTTGCATAGGCCAAATAGCGTTTCACGGATGTGCGCATCCATGATCCCATGGATTGCAACTGGAAGTATCTCCGTCATCAGCACGTGACAGTTGTGAGACTTCATCCTGCTGAACTTCTGCTTCGCTGAGTCTAGGTATCTGCTTATCTTCCCACAGAATCAGAAGGAAGTTTTACTCCTACGAGGCAGGTGAAAAACTGCTCGATCTCCTCCTTACTTAGAGTGAAGCACGCGGGAGGGAAGTCATTTCCGGTCTTCTTGGCCTTTTTGCCTTTGCGACGACTTCCCGTGTCCTGCTTCGCCTCATCATCATCCTCATTAGCGTGAAGCTCCTCTCTGATGCCCATTGATTTCATGTCTGCCCTTGCTTTCGGCCCATCTTTGTTCCTCTCTGGCATGTTGAGCAGGGTACCAAGCAGACTCTCGCACACCATTCTTTGTGATATGCATGACATCAAGGCTGTGAGGCACACGGTGGATCTTCCAGTATGGCAAGTCCCAGAAAACAGACCCCGTTTTCCATACATTCAGCAGCGGCTCTGGCGCCTTTCGCTTCTTTCCCGGCTCTGGTGCCTTTTGCTTATTTCCCGGCAGTGGGCAATCTTTCCAATTTTTCAACAGCTCGTCTATTTCCTCGCCGCTCCTCGTACGCGGGCGTCTTCGGGGTTCGGTTTCACCATCGAAAAGATCCTTGCGTTTTCTCCATGAGTCATCGTCGCGAAGCCACCTTTGATGTCCCATGAACACGGTTTTCAAAGACCCGGGATCTCTATCTAGCTGGCGATACATTGTGTCATCCATGCACCTAACGCATCCAGAAAATCCGTGGACCACCTGCCCCGCGACATATCCGTAACTGAGATAGTCCTGCACCGTCGTGAGCAGTGCGTCTCTCATAGGGAAATATTCTTTCTCTGCGGCGTACCATGTATTGGCTGGCGTTTTCCACAGCGTGTCTAGCTCCTCTTTCAGCAGCCCCAGATACAGATTGATGTTGTTCCCTGGTTGTTTCGGCCCTTCAATTAGCATACTCATGTGAATGTACTTCCTCTTCATGCACAACCAGGGGGGAGGTTGTACATCCACACAAACACAGGCCAGGTGCTATGTGTGCTTCTCTGGCTGTCAAACGGATTGACTCCATCGGTGCTCGCGCCCAGCATGATGTTCCTTGGATCGTCCCCAAATTATGGGTATTCGAAGTTCAACACTTTCCACTGGCTCGCATCCTTAGGGTGACTAAGCATCTTGTCTTTTTAATTTATCTCCGGATCATTTCCGTCATCTTCTCACTTCTTCTCCTCCCTATCCGCGTGCCAACACAGGAGCTTTGCTACCTTAGGGTCCACGAAATACCGCTGCAGACGAGGAGTGATCGGAAAGGACCACACCACTTTTCGAGGAGGTTTCTTCCACTTCTTGTACCGAGTGACGCCGCACACCGGACATAGGTAGACTCCGCGTGCTCGTCCCGATAAATGATGCAATTGTTCATGCACACATGGTATTTCACGTGCGATAAATCCAGAGGACACACGATTTTCTTCGCCTCCTCGAAACTGGTCGGGCACTTGTACCCTTTGGGAAGACGTCGTGCGTAATGACATGTTCTCGCCGAGCATGCGCCGGTCATTTTGTGTTTTACCTTCATCTCCGTGAGCCATGAGCGTTACTTTCAAAGCGGTATCCTCGGGCCTGCATCCTTCATACAATGGAGTAACCGCGTCTATCTCTAGTTGATCCAGCTTGGCTTTCTCTCGGGCGGCAGCTCTTGCGTTATCCGTCTGCTTGAGAAACAGCTCTTGAATATGAGGGTCCTGCACCCAACCCATCGATGGTCCATCGTCGTCTAGTCCGGAATATTCATCTTCATGATCATGCCCTTCGTCTGCTCCGGCATCTTCCTCATCATCATGTCCGGCATCTTCTACATGATGACTGTGTACTGCATCTACTTCGTGATCTTGTCCTGGAGATTCTTCGTCTTCTCGCCCGCCCTCGCCGCGGTTGTCTTGCTGCCCTTCCTAATTTCTTGTCCGGCCCCCATGGACGACTTCATAATCATCTTCATCACCTTGCCACCGATAGCCATCCATGAAACCACGCAAGAGCAGGTGGTCCCGCACCTATACGGAATCCGGGTCCATAAGGCTCCTCATCTTGCATCTTCGACACGGACATCTTATCTCCGTCTCGTTCTTTTGAAGAATCTCGGCCTTCGCGGAGCTAAAAAACATATTCACGATGCCTTCGGTCATCGTGCGGACCATGCATGGTCTCCTGCGGGGTAGAGCAAAACGATATTTTAGAACCAAGAAAAAATTTGGCATGACTTTGCCTAAAAATAGGACCAAAAAGAATGCATAGTGCCAAATTCTCGCCGAAACGGAAATGAATCAACATTCCGGCAAAATATTGGCAACTATCGCATTTCAAATACCGGTACCTGCAAACACAAACATATATGCAACACCACAAACATACATAGATCTAGGTAGGCCATAAAAAGTGCATGTGCGCGTTGTTGGAGGGAGAAAAAAGTAGATCTACAACATAAAGAAAGCTTTCCCCTTACTTACCTATCAAAAAAAGGTACTTGAACCACTTACTTTAGATGAATCTATGGTGCAAATGAGGTGAGGAGGAGGAGGCAGACGAGACAAGCTTGGAGGAGGAGGTGGAGAGAATGAAGTGGGGAAAGTGAGTGTGGTAGGTGGTTGTCCAAAATATCTAGCTGGTCTCAGGTTACTAATGGCGCACCACCTATCAATGCGCCATTAGTAACCCTGGTTACTAATGGCGCACCAGTTAGGTGGTGCGCCATTACTAGTTTTGCAAAAAAAATGTTAGTAGTGGCGCACCGTGTGCGTGGTGCGCCATTACTAGTTTGAACTAGTAATGGCGCACTATACACTGGTGCGCCATTACTAGTTATGAAAAAAAAAGTAAAAAAAAATTGTTAGTAGTGGCGCACGGGGTGAGTGGTGTGCCATTACTAGTGAAAACTAGTAATGGCGCACTGTGCCCTGGTGCGCCATTACTAGTTTTGGAAAAAAAAAGTTTGTTAGTAGTGGCGCACCAACACATGGTGTGCCACTGCTATATAGTAGTGGTGCACCACATGTGTGGTGCGCCATTAATGTCCATATTATCTATAGCCCATTTCCTAGTAGTGCACGTTCTTCATCCAACAGGTCAATAACATCCTGACATGATTTCTCATTTTCAGCTTCAACATAAGCCGCCACACAGGGCGAGTCGTGATGTATGTCACTAGGGAGAACCACATCTGCTCCATAAACCATGAAGAAAGGCATGTAACCCGTAGATCTGTTGGGGGTGGTATTGATACTCCAAAGCACTGAGGGCAACTCTTCCACCCAACAACCCGGTGTCCTCTGCAAAGGGACCATAAGCTGGGGTTTGATACCACACAAGATTTCTTGATTAGCTCTTTCATCTTGACCATAAGACTGGGGGTGAGCCACTGATGATACATCAAGCCGTATATGCTCTTGTTGACAAAATTCTTTCATTGCACCCTTAGACAGATCAGTACCATTATCAGTAAGGATACTATGAGGGTATCCAAATCGAAAGATCACCTTTTTGATTAATTGAATCGTCGTGGCTGCATCACATTTGCTGAGCGGCTCAGCTTCAACCCACTTTGTAAACTTGTCAACAGTTACCAGGAGACGAGTCTGTTTATCCTTGGAACTTTTAAAAGGTCCAACCATATCCAGCCCCCAGACTGCAAACGGCCAAGTAATTGGAATCATCCTCAATTCTTGAGCTAGCACATGAGCTCGTCTTGAAAATTTCTAACAACCATCACACTTAATGACCAGATGTTCCGCATCAGCATGAGCCGTCAGCCAATAAAACCCATGACGAAAAGCTTTAGCAACAAGAGATTTAGATCCGGCATGATGACCGCAATCCCCTTCATGAATCTTGATACGTCCATATTGCATCATGCTTTTATATCGATATTTATTGCAATATGGGATGTTACTACACATTATGTCACAATACTTATGCCTTTTCTCTCTTATTTTACAAGGTTTACATGAAGAGGGGGAATGCCGGCAGCTGGATTTTGGGCTGGAAAAGGAGAAAATATTAGAGACCTATTCTGCACAACTCCAAAAGTCGTCAAACTCAATGAAAGTCAGTTTTCTAATATATTAAAAATATTGGGCGAAGAAAGCACCAGAGGGGGGTCGCCCACTGTCCACGAGGGTGGGGGCGCGCCCTACCCCCTTGGGCGCGCCCCCTGCCTCGTGGGCCACCTGGAAGCCCCCTGATGCCATGGAAAAAATCATAAGAAAGCTTTCGGAACGAAGCGTCGCAATTTCGAGGCGGAACCTTGGCGGAACCAATCTAGGGCTCCGGCGGAGCTGTTCTGCCGGGGAAACATCCCTCTGGGAGGGGGAAATCATCTCCATCGTCATCACCATCGATCCTCTCATCGGCAAGGGGTCAATCTCCATCAACATCTTCACCAGCACCATCTCCTCTCAAACCCTAGTTCATCTCTTGTATCCGATTTTTGTCTCAAAACCTCAGATTGGTACCTGTGGGTTGCTAGTAGTGTTGATTACTCCTTGTAGTTGATGCTAGTTGGTTTATTCGGTGGAAGATCATCTATTCAGATCCTTTATGCATATTAATACCCCTATGATTATGAACATGATTATGATTTGTGAGTAGTTACGTTTCTTCCTGAGGACATGGGAGAAGTCTTATTATAAGTAGTGATGTGAATTTGGTATTCGTTTGCTATTTTGATGCGATGTATGTTGTATTTCCTCTAGTGGTGTTATGCGAACGTCGACTACATGACACTTCACCATTGTTTGGGCCTAGAGGAAGGCATTGGGAAGTAATAAGTAGATGATGGGTTGCTAGAGTGACAGAAGCTTAAACCTTCGTTTATGCGTTGCTTCTTAAGGGGCTCATTTGGATCCATATGTTTCATGCTATGGTTAGGTTTACCTTAATTCTTCTTTTGTAGTTGCGGATGCTTGCTAGAGGGGTTAATCATAAGTGGGATGCTTGTCCAAGGAAGGGCAGTACCCAAGCACCGGTCCGCCCACATATCAAATTATCAAAGTAACGAACGTGAATCGTACAGTACTAGGGAAAAGCCTATACACAGAGAGTTACTAGTAGCGAGGGTTAAAAACCCTCGCCATCACATTTACCAAGAGCGCAGGTTTTTAAACCTCGCTACTACTAAGTTGATAGCAGTAGCGGGTTTTAACCTCGCTACTACTAAGCGGTCTCTACCGTGCCCCGGGACATGCCATAGTAGTAGCGGGTTTTAAAACCTCGCTACTACTAAGTTTGATAGCAAGAGCGTTGGTTTTACCCTCGCTACTACTAAGTGGTGCCATAGTAGTAGCGAGGGGTAAAAACCGCTACTACTAAAGGTTCCATTTTCAAACTCTACCCCCGTGGATCGCCTTTTTAGTTTTAAAAAATAAAAGAAAATGATGAAAATGTCAAAAAAATAAAAGAAAATAAGTTTCCATGTGATATGTGGTCTAGTTGTTGGGAAAATTTGCAAATATGTATTTCGACTTTATTTGCAAAATCTCTCGAGAATTTGTAAAAATGGGCATAACTTTTGCATACTAACTCGGATGAAAAAGTTTTTTATTTGAGTTTTTTATATGGGAACCCCGTTAAACATTTTCAAAATCCTCAAAAACCAGACAGAAAAAAGTTACGGGGCTTTTAAGATCTAGAGTGGAAAAAATCGAAAAAATTTCAAACTGTGTGGTCAAACTGTGATCAAACAATGGTCAAACTAATTATTCTAGAATATTAGTGTTACTAAATAATTTTTTTTTGAATTTTGGTCAAATCTGGTCAAACTATGGTCAAACTAATTATTCAAGAAATATTAGTGTTACTAATTTTTTAGAACAATAGTTTCAAACTCAAATAGTGAAATGTGTGACTTCATGCTCAAGCTAAATTCCTGAGGTTAATAGGATTGACATCTTACTATTGTCGGAAAACAACAAGTGCAGACTTGGAAACGAGGAGAATAGCACCCGTGGTTAAGCATGCTCAGGCTGGAGTAGTGAGTGGATGGGTGACCGTCCGGGAAGTTAGATGATTTGGAATGATGAGGGGTGATTAGAGATTTGAGGTTAAAATAATTCAGAAATTTGAAAATTAGGGAAAAAAATCGAAATATTTTTTCGAAAAAATTCAAAAAAACACAAGATCGGTAGTAGTAGCTGGTTTTACCCACGCTACTACTAAAGGACATAGTAGTAGCGCTGGGGCACCCTCGCTACTGCTATACGTTAGCTGTAGCGCCTTATTAGTAGCGCCGGCCCCCGCGCTACTAATAGGCCCAAAACCCGCGCTGCTGCTAGGCTTTTCCCTAGTAGTGGTATGAGCATGATGAAAACTAGCATGACCATAATTCCCATGTGTCCTCGGGAGCGCTTTCCTTTATATAAGAGTTTGTCCAGGCTTGTCCTTTTCTATAGAAAGGATTGGGCCACCTTGCTGCAACTTGTTTACTTTTGTTACTTGTTACCCATTACGAATTACCTTATCGCCAAACCATCTATTACCGATAATTTCAGTGCTTGTAGAGAGTACCTTACTGAAAACCGCTTGTCATTTCCTTCTGCTCCTCGGTGGGTTCGACACTCTTACTTATCGAAAGGACTACGATAGATCCCCTATACTTTTGGGTCATCAAGACTCTTTTCTGGCGTCATTGCCGGGGAGTGAGGCGCCTTTGGTAGGTGGAATTTTGTAACAGCCTGATGTTTGGCCCTTTCTTTTTCTTTTGACTTTCTGAGATTTTTGCCTAGGTTTTCTTTTTCCATGGCTATGTGGTCTGGAAACTAAAGAAGATGAACTCTTCTTTGGTTCCAAAGTGGTTTGTCATACCCAAATCCTTCCCGAGACCTTTCCATTTCCACCTTGGACCAAATCCCAATATTCTTTTTATTGGGAATATTCCTTTTCTATTAAAGGAATAACCCGAATTGCCCTAGGTTGTGAAGCAACCTATATTTCCATCACTCCAAAAATTCCCAAATAATTCTCATAATTTTTTTGGGTCATATCTTCATCAAATGTGGCAAAAAATTTCGTATCCATGTTAAAAAAATAATCCTCAAATAATTCATTTCCTATTCTGCCCTAAATAGCACATTGTGAAGCAAGTGCTATTTTCCTTTGCCCAATTGACCTCAAAATCCTTGGACATCATTGCCTGTCCATATCATTGCCACATGCCAAAATGCAACCTCATTTTCCTAGTGATTATTTATTTATGATTTTCCAAAGTTTCTGTCCAGAAAGAATCTTTGTGAAGGAGGTACAAGCTAGGCATATCCAAATGAGTTGCAATTTTCCATGGTCCTTCGTATCATCAAATCATAGCCCTCCACCAAAGTTGAGCTCATGTCATGCCTCCATGTAAGCTCATCATCAATTGTTTTATTCTGTCCAAATTTTTAGTTTGTGAAGCAAGTATATTTTATCTTGCTCAATTATGGCTGAAAATTTTCTTAGGCCTTCTCTTATCCATATAAACTCCCTCCATCTGGTCAGTCGTGATGCTTGTGAAGCAAGTACCATTTTGGAATGTCCATTTGGTATGAAACCTTTTTCAGCTTCTTCACATGACCAAATACCTCTGCCTTCCCCAAGTTGAGCTCAAGTTGGCACTCCTAGTGAGTGCTTCTTCCTCATTTCCCAATCTGGCCAGTAGGGCAATTTCTACAGCAAGTGCTATCTAAAATCCTCTTCTTGAGCGGAAACCTTTCCATCCTAATGACCTTAGTGAGTGATCAACCCCAGTCAAAGCTCAGCTGTGATGGAAAAGCATGTGAGTCACAGCAAGATACAAACACCTTGTTGTTCAACTGAAACACTACAAGCCCTAGTCACCCATCAAGTCCATGTGCTCATTTTCTTGCACTTTGGCACTCTTCTTTGGATGTCCTATCTACTGGACATGGTCGGTTGGCCAGGGCGCAACCGCGTGCGCCAGCTTAGGCAGTGACCATGGGTCACGCCAGCCAAACGCGCGCTCTGGCGCCTCTGTCTCCTGCTCCCCGTCTATGCACTCGTCCCCTCATCACCTGACCATGTCTAGCATGTTTTCCGCGTCGTTGCCGTCCCCTGGAGCCACCTCCCCCTCCGGAAGCCTCCTCATTGGCGCTTGTCGCCGTGCGCCCACGGATGGTAGCCGGCCATCGTTTCCTCCTCTGTCTTCTTCCTCCCCGTGTCCCCTTGGCCCTCTCTGGTCCGTGAACGCTGCATCGAGCCCTCATCGCGTTCCTCGCCCCTCCCGTGCTCGCTGAGCATTGCCAGAGGCTTGGCCGGACTCCGACGACGTGTCACGCGGTCGTGCTCACCCAACCGCCTCGCCCCGCCTATATAAGCTCACCCCGAGCGCTCGCGACCTCACCAGCGGCCTCACCCACCTCCCAGGACCACGTCCAACCCCTCCAGGAGCCCTCCTGCCCCTCCATGGCCGCCTCGGGCCTCCTCCTAAATCCGTGGCAACCAGGCCCTCCCCTCCACCAGTCTCTCCAGCTCTAGCTCCCTCGTACCCCAGCGGTCCTCCCCACCCCCTCAGCGAGTCGCTGGAGCCCCTGTTGCTGTCGTCCCCAAGATCGGTTGCCGCCCCCTACTTTCGGTTATCACGCAACGCCACTGTCCTAGCCCTTCCCTGGTGCTCATTTTCCCCCTAGGCGGGTGCGGCTCCTTCTCCCGAGCACTCTGGTAGCCGGAGCTCCACCGGAGGCAGCCGGAGTCGCCCGGGCCAGCTCTAGTGCCGCGCGTCGTGCCTCTGCCTCGCGGGCGCGAGTGAGGTTGAATAAAGTGCGCTTCTCTGTGCGGATAACATATTTTCAGTAATGCACTTTCTCTTTTTCAGCTCAGCCGGCCGAAACCTCTAAGTTGTGAACGTTCACCTGTTAGCGCAGAAAAAGAATACTTTTTATTTATTTTTCTCCCTAACGAACGAACGGCCGTAACTTTTTCCTCGAGACTCCGATTGAGGTGAAACCAACGCCCACGTCTTCGTCTCGTCGAGCCCATTCTGTTCCCATCATTTTCACTATGGTTTGACATACTATAAATGACCAGTTTTCCCTTGCCCCTAATCAGCCCCATCTGAGAGAGAACCCTTTCCGGCGATTCTTTCCGCCGCTTCACCGCACATCTTCACGGAGCCTTCTTCATCCCCAGGCAAGCCACACCACCCACTTCCATGATGGCCATGCAGTGGTCATGGTTTTCAACTTGAACATTTAATAACTGTCTGTTTGTTTGTCTGCCACTGTTATCATTGTTTCGGTACTTCTTATGGTTTCATGTTCATCTTTGTCCTATGTTTCGATGCATCTGGTTATCAATTGTCTTGCTAGTATTACTTTCATGCTCGGTAGTAGTACATGTTGATGTTGGTGATGGTCTTCGGTGCATCGCTATCGTCTGTTCCGAGTGTCGTTGCCATGCATGTTCCTTTGCATCTAGTTGGTTAAATGCTTGCATGATAGTATTATCGTTATGTCATTGCATGGTATTTATTCTCGATGCTAGTGGTCATGATCTGTTTATGAGTAGTGTTATGCTTGTGATATTCATGCTCCTCTGTATGCCATGCTCATCTGGATTAATGCTTCACTGTTGTCATGCTTAAGATTTATGCTGCATCCATGTTTATGTTGATATCATGCTCATGCATTGTAGTTGCATCATGTTATTCTCATATGACTCAGATTATTGCATTCAAGTTTAACCGGACTTAGTTGAACTTGAACAGTTGTTGGCCGAGTCATGGTGCCACCATATCGAGCTGACCAGTGCAACCACATTTACCTTTATGTGGGGTATTTATTCGGTCCTTTGTCGTGCCTCTTGCCGGTGCCTCCAATGAGGGAAGGTTATGTGTGCGCTACCCTGATCAGGTAGGCGG
Organism: Aegilops bicornis; assembly: GCA_021605145.1. Taxonomy (NCBI): domain Eukaryota; kingdom Viridiplantae; phylum Streptophyta; class Magnoliopsida; order Poales; family Poaceae; genus Aegilops; species Aegilops bicornis. The sequence continues at coordinate 818,927,180 of CM038670.1, forward strand.
ACATAAGCCTTGTGTGCCCGTTGTTGTTGTGTACCCGGGTAGTCCCCGTTTGGGACCGTTTTTGTTTTGCCACGACGGTGGTTGTTGGTGGCTTTGGTAGGCGGGGAAACCCATGATTTAGCCCTGACACTACTAGGGAAAAGCCTATACACAGAGGTATAGCAGTAGCGCTGGTTAAAATAGGGCGCTACTGCTAATTTGTACTAGCGCGTTCATGCAAAGCGCGCTATAGCTCAAACTTTAGCAGCGACGCATGTTCAGAAACAAGCGCTACCACTATAATTCCCACAGCTTAGCCGATAGGCTACACATAGTAGTAGCGATCCATATTGATCCACGCTAATGCTACTTCCTTTGTAGCAGCGCGTTTTCTTCTAAACTCGCTACTTCTAAAGGATATAAAATTAAATGGAAAGCAAATAGAAAGGTAATGGAAAATGAAAGAAATAGAATAAGGTGAAAGGAAAAAAATGTGAAGAAAAATAAATGAAAAAGGGAAAAAAGAGAAATGAGTAGTAGTAGCGTGTATACCAGAACGCGCTGTAGCTAACGTAGCAGTAGCGCGCTTTCTGGAACGCACTACTACAACTTCTGAATTAACCACCCGTGGGCTCAAAATTTTGCTAAGTCCTCCATTCCCCCCTTTCGTCTACTCCTCTGTCGCCGCCGCCCGAGCCTGCCCTCAGTGCCACCGCCCGCCGCCGCTCTCGACCTCACCGTCGCCGCCCTCGACCTCATCGCCGCCGCCCTCGACCTCACCGCCGCCCTTGAGCCCGTCGCACTTGAATCCCGACCTCGAGCCCGCCTCGCCGCCCTACCTCTCCGTCAGCCGAGCACCTCCCGCCACCATCTCTCCACTCTCTGTAAGCCCCCCACCCCTCCCCCACCCCCTTTCTCTCTGCTTAGTTAGTACTAGATGTTTTTTAGTAGAAGAAGATGTTAATTTAGGGTTCATAGATAATGATTTTTAGTAGTTGAACTAGTTTAGTTTTAGTTGAACTAGTTTAGTTTTAATTGAACTAGTTTAGTTTTAGTTGAACTAGTTTAGTAAGTAAATCAATAAACTAGTTGAACTAGTTGAAATAATATAACTAATGTATTTTTAGTAAGATAATTAATATAACTAGTTGAACTACTTTATTTTTAGAAAGAACTAGTTTTTTTCTATTTATAGTAAGTTTATATTTAGTAAGAACACGTTGAATTAATAGAACTAGTTGAACATGTCATATTTGTTGTTATTTTTTTAGTTTAAGAAATTATTCGGGATCTATTAGTGATAACTTATAGGGTTTTTGCGTTTGCAGAAATCAAGGAGCCCCTCCATCATCCCCGCCGTCGTCCCCATCACCGAGCCCCTCCGACCTCGAGGTGAGACCTGCCAAATCTCCATGTAAATCTTGTGTTGCTCAAATAGGATATATGGTTGCCCAAGTGGCCGGTCATGTTCAGGTTACACCTCCGAGTGGCCTATGTTTTGCTGGAGTGTTGATTAATTTCCATTCCGGCAAATTTCAGGCGCTCGATACACTAGTAGAAAAGGGGGCAATGGCCCAGGCCAGTTCAGCCCATTAGTCCCGGTTCAATCCAGAACCGGGACCAATGGAGCTATTTGCCCTGGTTCGTGAGCCCGGGGGGCCGGCTGGGCCACGTGGTGCATTGGTCCCGGTTCGTCAGGACCTTTTGGTCCCGGTTGGTGGGACGAACCGGGACCAATGGGCCTGGCTCCTGGCCGACCACGATTGGTCCCGGTTGGTGGCATGAACTGGGACCAAAGGTTCCTTTAGTCCCGGTTCATCCCACGAACCGGGACCAATAGTGCTGTTTATATATACCCTCGCTCATGAAAGCAGAGCACTCCAAAGGTTCGCTTTTCTCTTGCCATGAGGGGCTTTGTGGTGCTCTAGCTCACCTCCTATGGACATGAGGTGTTCGATGAAATGCCCGAGCCACACTACTTAAGCTTTCTCCTCTCCAAGCTCGACCTCCAACCTCCATTTTTCTCAATATTTGTCTAGGTTTAGCGGTCCCTCACGCCCCGTCCCCCTCTTCACCGCCGTGGATCACCCGCGCCGATCTCATCGCCAGCACCACCATGGTGAGCCTCTTGTTCTTATCTTCTTTCTGAAAGGAAAAATATTCTTACTTGTATTATTTTCTTACTTTTATTATTGCATCTTATATAGTGCGATGGTTTTGGTATCCGCCCCGTCGGCCCTCGTCACATCTATGATTCGGATGTGGTATATATTATCTTTTCATAACTATTGGTTCATTTATTGTTTATGAAAATTATGCCGACCAACGTGACATAGATTTTATTTATCTAGGAGGTTGTTGAACCGAAATTCCAACGACCCTATTGTCGAGAGGTTAAATTTAGTTGAAGAAGAAAACAATTTCTTGAAGGAAAAATAAAAAAACTTGAGGAGGAGAAGATGATATTGGAGTTGCATGTTGCGGATGTCGCCGATGATCACAAGATCAAGATGGATGCAATGCGCTTGAAGATTAGAAAGATTAGAAAATATGCCATTCATACCGAGGCTTGGTATCATTATGACGTTGGATCAGTTGTTACCTAGGTTTAGATTATGATCGCATTTTTTTCGCATTGAAATGTATTACATATTTTCAATGTATGGTTTAATTAATTTAGATGCTCTGCAGAGCTTTATGTTGTTAGATGAGAACTATGTATGTACTTTGGTTTTTATGTGATGATGAACTTCTATTAATTTGGTCACTTAATTATCTATTCATGATGTTCTGTAATGATTTTTGACACACTTAATTCTATATAATGCACGCAGATGAACCGCAATGGATGTACAGTGGCAGACACACCTCCGAGTACATTAAGGGCGTGCATGATTTTCTCAAGTGGCTGAGGCAAACAAGCAAAATGGTTTTATGTGTTGTCCATGCCCTATATGTGGGAATATGAAGTGTTACTCTGACCGGAAAATCCTTCACACCCACCTGCTTTACAAGGGTTTCATGCCACACTATAATGTTTGGACGAGGCACGGAGAAATAGGGGTTATGATGGAAGACGGCAAGGAAGAAGAGTACGATGACAACTATGTGTCCCCTGAATACGGTGATGCTACTGAACATCAAGATGCACCAGACGATGTGCATGATGGTGCTGCAACGGGCGAAGCTGCTGAAGATCAAGAGGAACCAGACGATGTGCCCGATGATGATGATCTCCGCCGGGTCATTGTCGATGCAAGGACACAATGCGAAAGTCAAAAGGAGAAGCTGAAGTTCGATCGCATGTTAAAGGATCACAAAAAAGGGTTGTACCCCAATTGCGAAGATGGCAACACAAAGCTCGGTACCGTACTCGAATTGCTGCAGTGGAAGGCAGAGAATGTCAGTGCTCGATAAAGGATTTGAGAAGCTACGAAAATAATGAAGAAGAAGCTTCCAAAGGATAACGAATTGCCCGACAGTACATACGCAGCAAAGAAGGTCGTATGCCCTCTAGGATTGGAGGTGGAGAAGATACATGCATGCCCTAATGACTGCATCCTCTACCGTGGTGCCTACAAGGATCTGAACGCATGCCCGGTATGCGGTGCATTGCGATATAAGATCGACGAGATGACCCCGGTGATGTTGACGGCGAGCCTCCGGGAAGAGGGAGCCTGCGAAGGTGATGTGGTATGCTCCTCTAAGCCCACGGTTGAAACGTCTGTTCAGAAACGGAGAGCATGCCAAGTTGATGCGATAGCACATTGAGGACCGTAAGAAAGACGGGAAGTTGAGAGCACCCGCTGACGGGTCGCAGTGGGGAAACATCGAGAGAAAGTACTGGGATGAGTTTGCAAAGGACCCAAAGAACGTATGGTTTGCTTTAAGCGCGGATGGCATTAATCCTTTCGGGGAGCAGAGCAGCAATCACAAAGACCTGGCCCGTGACTCTATGTATGTATAACCTTCCTCCTTGGATGTGCATGAAGCGGAAGTTCATTATGATGCCAGTTCTCATCCAAGGCCCTAAGCAACCCGGCAACGACATTGATGTGTACCTAAGGCCATTAGTTGAAGAACTTTTACAGCTCTGGAATGGAAACGGTGTACGTACGTGGGATGAGCACAAAAAGGAGGAATTTGACCTAAAGGCGTTGCTGTTCGTGACCATCAATGATTGGCCCGCTCTTAGTAACCTTCCAGGACAGACAAACAAGGGATACCATGCATGCACGCACTGTTTACTTGACACCGATAGTATATACCTGGGAAGCTGCAGGAAGAATGTGTACTGGGCTATCGCCGATTTCTTCCGACCAACCATCAATGTCGAAAGAAAGGCAAGCATTTCAAAGGTGAGGCAGATCACCGGAAGAAGCCCGCCATGCGTACCGGTGATCACGTACTTGCTATGGTAAATGATTTACACGTAATCTTTGGAAACGGTCCCGGCGTACTAGCTGTTCCGAATGACGCTGAGAATCACGCACCCATGTGGAAGAAGAAATCTATATTTTGGGACCTACCCTACTGGAAAGACCTAGAGGTCCGCTCTTCGATCGACGTGATGCACGTGACGAAGAACCTTATGCGTGAACCTGCTAGGCTTCTTGGGCGTGTATGGGAAGACAGAAGATACACCGAGGCACGAGAGGACCTGCAACGCTTACTTGCGAAAAAGAGGGCATGCCTCCGAAGCAAAGATGAAGGTCCTGCCAGCTACGCTCTTCTGAAAGAAGAGAAAGAAATATTCTTTCAATGCCTGCTCAAGATGAAGGTCCCGACTGGCTTCTCGTCGAATATTAAGGGAATAATAAATATGCGGAGAAAAACTTCCGTAACCTATAGTCTCATGACTGCCACGTGATTATGACGCAACTGCTTCCGGTTGCATTGAGGGGCTTCTACCGAAAACGTCCGATTAGCCATTGTGAAGCTATGTGCATTCCTCAATGCAATATCTCACAAGGTGATCGATCCAGAAATCGCATCAACGCTTAAGGAGTGATGTGGCGCAATGTCTTGTCGGTTCGAGCTGGTGTTCCCACCATCCTTCTTCAATATCATGACGCACGTCCTAGTTCATCTAGTCGACGAGATTGTCATTCTGGGGCCCGTATTTCTACACAATATGTACCCCTTTTGAGAGGTTCATGGGAGTCCTAAAGAAATATGTTCGTAACTGCGCTAGGCCAGAAGGAAGCATCTCCATGGGCCATCAAACAGAGGATGTCATCGGGTTTTGTGTTGACTTCATTCCTGGCCTTAAGAAGATAGGGTCCCCCTAAATCGCGGTATGAGGGGAGACTGACTGGAAAAGGCACGCTTGGAAGGGACTCACTAATATGCAGGGACGGATATTCTTGGTCTCAAGCACACTACACAGTTCTACAGAACTCTACTTGGTGACCCCGTATGTCGATGAACACAAGAACAGTCTGCGCTCCAAACACCCGGAGCAAAGGCGATTTAATCGGATTACATGTGAACACATCAGGACTTTCAGCAGTTGGTTGGAAACACGTCTCAGAGGAGAAAAAGTTTATAATTTTGCTGACCTAAAAGCAAAAAGAATTAAAAAATAAAGCAAAAAACAAAAGAAAATAAATAATGCAGAAAACAAAGCAAAAAAACTTGAAAAAAAATAAAAATAGCAACAATAAGTATTTTGTTGTAAGTAGAAACAAAATAAAATAAATAAAGAAACAAAGAAAACAAAAAAGTGTTTTCAAATTTGAAAACTAATGGCACTAACAGAAAGTTTATAATTTTTCTAAAACTAAAAGCAAAAAGAATTATAAAATAAAGCAAAAAACAACAAAAAATAAATAATGCAGAAAGCAAAACAAAAAAACTGCAAAAAAATAGCAACAAAATAAAATAAATAAAGCAACAAAGAAAACAAAAAAACAAAAAAAAGTGCCCCCTACTGGGCCCCAACGGCCTGAATACGACTAGAAACCCTACCAAGGCCAGGATTCAGGCCCGCGGGAGGCCCAGTGGGCCCACAGGCACAGATTGCAGGTTTAGGCCCGAAAGCCTGCTTTAGAGAGGAGTTCGAGAGGGAAGGCGCACCGCACCTTATAAACAGTGCGCCTCCTCTCAACTAGCGAGGTGGGACTAAATATTTGGGTTCAGGCAGCACAGGCCTTTGGTCCCGGTTGGTGGCACCAACCGGGACTAAAAGATATCCCGGTTCATGGAACAAACCGGGACTAATGCCTTTAGTCGGTTGGTGCCACCAACCAGACCAAAGGCCGCCGCTTCCGCCCTTTGGGCTGCTGAAAACAGGCCTTTGGTCCCGGTTGGTGGCACCAACCGGGACTAAAGGGGGCATTGGTCCCGGTTCATGGAACAAACCGGGACCAATGCACTTTCTATATATACAGGACTTTGCGAAAATTTCATTCAGTTCCTCATCCCGCCGCAGACGCCGCCCTCTGCCCCGACGCCCTGCTCCTCGTCGTCGTCGCCACAAGACGTTGTCTTCGCCCCGTCGTCGCCACGCTTCGCCGCCCGTCGTCGCCGCGCCGCCCTAGCGTCGTTGCCGCCTCGCTTGTCGCCCCTGCCCAGCGCCGCCCGAGCCCGTCGTCGCCTGCCCCTTGCCGCCTCGAGCCCGTCGTCGCCGTCGCCGACGCCTCGCCCGCCCGCCGTCGAGCCTCTGCTCATATGTTGCAATATGTTTTTTATTTTTATTAGTTTATTTTTTTGTTCATATGTGATGTATATGTGTATGTGGCTATAATGTATATGTTTTTTATTTTTATTAGTTTAGTTTTTGAAATACTCATTTCTTCTTCAACATCATGGATCACTTGGTTGCTTTAGTTTCTCTTCCTTCTTATTCTTGGAAGGACGAATAGACATAAATAACACCAAATTGTTTGAGTTTATGTGCTTCGCTTAGCTTTGCTTGTTCAGTTTCTTGCGCTCTTGTTTGGCGTGTTGTGCTTTCCTTGTATATGTGGGATCCGCAATATTAGTGTTTGTGTGGGGGCGCACGTGTGTGTGCGTGATCTATAAAATGGGGTGAAGGCCTATTTTGAGATTGATTGTCAGTTTTTGTCATCCAGACCCATGGTCTATATCGTGAACCTCGATGCAATCCCATCATAACTCCCAGTTCATTTGTCTCTCCTTCGTCCTCCATCCGCAAGCATTGCCTAGAGAGCCTGACGACCAACTTTGCGCTAAGCATGTTTCAATACTCTCTCAGGCTCTCAGTGCAGTACATATCACAACCAGCTTCCCCCGGTTAGAGCAGAGGGCCACTTCAATGGGGTCAAGTATTCCACGTTCGCTGGGGTGCACCACAAGAAACAGGTCGATCCACTTTCATTTGGTAGCATTGCAGCTCATTATTTCATTGAGAAAAACAGCACTCTTTACAAATCAAACATTCTTTGGAATGGATCATGTGGTGATGCTAGCTGGGAAGAAATGAGTGGAACTCCATGTATATCTGCAACGAAGTCATGCTTATTTCTATATGTATAATTATGGCTATCTTTATACTAAATACTTGACAAAGTATGCACCTATGGCAGTGAGACGCATGATTCCCTCAATGATCTGGACTCCGACAATTAACAGATAAGTTTCGAAGAAAGCTGATAAAAGAACATTTTATATGTGCATATAGTTCTTGATTCGCAGTCCAACTATCTTGCATGTGCACTAATTTTTATTTTCTGTCAAGACTGGGATGAGTAGTTGATCTACAAACAAAAGAAACACAATTTAATTAAGCCATCAACGTCAATTTAGTTGACCTATGGTGATCCTACGTATCAACCATAAAAGGTTTCCTACAACCATGTGCATCACCATCTCCTACAAATAAAGTCACCATTTCCTACTGATGCAGTGTGGCAGCTTTGCTGAGCGTCGCTCTCGGCAAAGAGCTGACGAAACCAGCGGCCGTGAAGTCACTTCATTTTGCCGAGATGCACTGTTTGGCCCTCGACAAAGTCTTGGCCGAGTGTCCGTGTCTTGGCTCTCGGGAAATTCCTGTTTGCCTGGGAGGTATACGTCGAGTGGCTTTCCCCAGTGCAACACTCGGCAAAGGCTTTGCCGGCGGTTATTGGCCCTTTGCCGAGTGTTCCCGGCACATGGAAAAGGTGATGATTCTAGTAGTGCATACACCACCGATATGAGATCTACTATGGAGTCATGGAGAGAGAGGGAGAGAGAGAGAGAGAGAGAGAGAGAGAGAGCGGGTCGGCATTAGTGGATTCGGCAGCCAACTGTGGTGTGGCAACAAGGGACATCGTCATCGACCAAGGTACCGGCGTGTTCGTATGCCTGTTTCTTCCCTCCCAAGTTGCTGCGGCCGGCATGAGGCTTCTCCTCGGTTTTCACATCCATGGTGGTACTTTCTGCACGGAGAGTGCTTTCTCTCGAAGGTACCACCATTACGCCACATACCTCGCTGATAGCGCAGGGGTGCTTGCCGTGTCCGTGGAATACCATCTGGCACTGGAGTATCCCATGCCGACGTCCTACAATGACACCTAGGCCGCATTGCAGTGGGTTGCGTCCTTGTGCGACCCTGCGCATGAGAGAGAGAGAGAGAGTGCTTTCTCTTGAAGGTACCACCATTACGCCACATACCTCGTTGATAGCGCGGGGTGCTTGCCGTGTCCGTGGAATACCATCTGGCACCGAAGTATCACGTGCCGACGTCCTACCATGACACCTAGGCCGCACTATAGTGGGTTGCGTCCTTGTCCGACCCTTGGTGCGCGCAAGAGAGAGAGAGAGAGAGAGAGAGAGAGAGAGAGAGAGTTCGCGTGCATGAAAGACAGGTCGATATGACCATGTCTAGGGACGAGGATGGGCGATACAATACAAACAACAATCAAACATATCTTAGCTAGATAAATTAAGTTAGACAATTATCATGCTGCATGCATTGGGTCGTGTATCTCTCTCTCTCTCTATCTCTCTCTGTAATTATTGTACACACATGTAGTAAATACAAGTTTGTGTTGCATCCTAACCTCTCTCTAATTCCCAACGTCCATGTATGATGAAATTAATTAGTAAACCATTACTTGATACCTAGGATCACCATCTCTGATTGATGCATTAGTGCACTGCATACAGTGCATGACAACAAGATGGATTTGTTCTAGGTCAACTCTTCGAGGCATCCCCTACGCACGATGCAATTAGTTAGTGCAAAGAATGCAACTTGTTGATTCCTAGGATCACCATTTTCTTCTGATGCACATGCTTGTAGGAAACCTATTGTAGTTGATACAGAGGATCACCATAGGTCAACTGAATTGATGTTACTGGTTTAAAATGTGTTTTTTTTTGGCATATCAATTACTCGGGGCAATTCATAGGATTACAAACTTACCAACACCAATTACCAAAGATTCAAGAAAAAGTAATGCACCGAAAAAGAAAATGCCAGGAGATAGAATCATATGAATTTTTATCAAAAGATGTTGTTAGTAGGCCCACGTTTATCCCTAAATTGACAATTTGACCTACATAAGACGAGGTATATGTTACTAAAATTACGTTGGAGCTAAAGCTCTAGCACTAGCTCGCCGGATCCTCTCTCTCTCTCTCTCTCTCTCTCTCTCTCTCTCTATCTCTCTCTCCCTGCTCACCTCGCACGGACTCGAACCGAGGAGGAAGAAGGGGGGGGGAGAAGGAGACACGGTGGGCACCGGGAGTTTTTCCGGCGCTCAAACGCCTGCCGCACGAACGGTCTTTTACTTCTACCTAGCACGAAGTCGACGGCCCAGCTGTTACAACGGACACCGCGCGACTTTATACCCGAGCCAGCGCACTGGGAGTCACCCACGCCTCCACTGCCCGAACGTGCGCGCGTTCCGCCCGCTCTGGCCCCGCCCGCATTGCGCTCCAACGCACGCGGCTCACGGCGAGCTCCAACAGAAACGTCCACGATCGTACCACGCGTCTTGCCGACAGTCTAGCCCTACACAGGCGCACACGGTTTGCTTGTGCACGGACACCCCCGTGCACCACACGCACACACACACCCACACACACGCCGCGGAGCCGACGCGACCAGCGCGCCCACACACGCGCCCGAGCCACTGCCGCGGATTATTTGGCTAACAAATTATACCAGTAGAAACTTCAAATATTATTATTTTTCTGATGATATAATTTTCTAGTGATACACGCAGAGCCTATAAACAGGAAAGGAGGTATAGGTCATATCGATTCGGTCCCTTGTATTTATGTTAGCTAAATCCAATAAGTTAGACAGTTATTGTGCTCCGTGCATTAGCTCATGTATATATATATGTGCACTTTTGTGAGGCATCCCTCAGGAATGATGCAATTAGTTAGTGCAAAGAATGCAACCGGTTGATACCCAGGATCACCGTTTCCTACTGATGCACATGGTTGTAGGAAACCTTTTAAGGTTGATACGTAGGATCACCATAGGTCAACTAAATTGATGTTGATGGCTTAATTAAATTGTGTTTCTTTTGTTTGTAGATCAACTACTCATCCCAGTCTTTACAGAACATAAAAAAATAGTGCACATGCAAGATAGTTGGGCTGCAAATCAAGAACTACAGGCACATATAAAATGTTCTTTTATCAGCTTTCGTCGAAACTTATCTGTTAATTGTCGGATCCAGATCATTGAGGGAATCGTGCATCTCACTGCCATAGGTGCATACTTTGTCAAGTATTTAGTATAAAGATAGCCATAATTATACATATAGAAATAAGCATGACTTCATTGCAGATATACATGGAGTTCCACTCATTTCTTCCCCGCTAGCATCATCGCTGGATCCATTCCAAAGAATGTTCGATTTGGAAAGAGTGCTGTTTTCCTCAAGGAAATAATGAGCTGCGACGCTACAAAATAAAAGTGGATCAATCTGTTTCTTGTGGTGCACCCCGGCGAACGTGGAATACTTGACCTCATTGAAGTGGCTCTCTGCTCTAACCGGGGGAAGCTGGTTGTGATATGTACTGCGCTGAGAGCCTGAGAGAGTATTGAAACATGCTTAGCACAAAGTTGGTCGTCAGGCTCTCTAGGCAATGCTTGCGGATGGAGGACGAAGGAGAGAAAAATGAACTGGGTGTTATGATGGGATTGCATCGAGGTTCACGATATAGATCATGGGTCTGGATGACAAAAACTGAGAATTGAGGTTCACGATATAGTTGATGCCGGACGAAAACCGCCCGAAGTGGCACAAGGGACGAAAACTAACTGGTTTTGATAGTCGAGGGACAAAAACTATCCGGTTTGGAGTTGAGGGACGATTTGTAAATTCTTGAAATAGTTCGAGCACGAAAAATATTCTTATCCCATCTCAAAATAGGCCTTCACCCCGTTTTATAGAAAGCACACACACGCGCGCGTGCTCCCACACACAAACACTAGTGTTGCGGATAACACATATACAAGGGAAGCACAACACGCCAAACAAGAGCGCAAGAAACATGAACAAGCAAAGCTAAGCGAAGCGCATACAGTCAAATAATTTAGTGTTATTTTTGTTAATTTTGCGAAAATAATTCTGTCATTTATAATTTGCAAATAAAATGAATAAATACAATTATATGCGATCATATTGTACAACTTTCTCTCCACAAAGAATTGAAATATTTTTTGGTTAGCATATTTTCTTCCACATTTTGTTTGCTTTCTATGAAATATGTGTAGTGTATTTTGCTTCATTTTCAAGATGCATTAATAAATTTAACTTAACTTATCGTATAACATAGATCAGATACCAGCTTTTTTTGGAATGAAACTAGCTAGCACATTAATTGGCCCACGATATCGTATGACAAATTGGAAGGTTATTGGTAACTATGATTTCATCAGGATATATAAGACGGTGGAGTAACTTTTTTGGGAAATTGCACCATATGTACAATAGGGGATATTCAGCGCTATGTTGCTTCAACTCGTCTGTATTGTGATATTTCGGTGCACTGTGTAAGGAATTTTTTTTCTTTCAAAAATGTGTAGTATTTCTCAATTATATATTTCTCAGACTTTATGAAGAGATGAATGTGAAGATGAATGTGCTACTGTGTGTATATTTAGTGATGAGTATCTGCTATGTCTAGTTGGATAGAGTGATGGTTTTGTGAAACCGCTGATAAAAACTCTCCTCTAGGTGGTTTTCAGGAATGAACATATCAAAATGAACTCACCGACTTGAGTCGGCTTTGGCTTTTATTTATAATGTACTCTGAAATAATATCTCCAGTCTGTACAGAAAAAGGATTACACCGAATTTGTTCAGATATCCTAGCTGGCTTATTTCCCCCTCATATACACGGGCCCTACTCCCCTCCCGTCTTTATAAATACTTGCCATCTTTCTTCTCTAACGTATCCCATCTCTTAGAGCAAAGGGTCTTGAAGCAGGTTTTTCCCACTCCTCCATCACACTGAGTTCTCGACTGACCGCTCGTTATTTAGGTATTTCCTCTATTGCTCGCTTATCTTTCTCTTTTTCCCCCTCAAATGGGCCTAGTTAAGAGCTGTTGATTTTGTGAAAAGACCATGGGTAGCAGCACCATGCCGTCGTTGGGTCAGATCCGGTGTTCGCAGCGCGCGGACGGTCCCGCGGCCATCCTCGCCATCGGCACAGCGAACCCGCCCAACTGCGTGTCCCAGGAGGAGTTCCCGGACTACTACTTGCGAGTGACCAAGAGCCAACACCTCACTGATCTCAAACAAACACTCAAGGCCTTCTGTAAGCAGAAAGAAAAGCAAGTGTACATGCATCTTAGTAGTTTGTAACGATGATCATTCAGTGACAAACTCTTGTTTCCTAAATATGATTATCAGGCCAGATGTCATCCACGGTGAAGCGCTACTTCCACCACACGGAGGAGCTACTGGACGCCAACCCTGATTTCCTCTGCCGCGGGAAACCGTCCCTGGATGCACGGCTGGCCATTGCTGCCGCCGCTGCGCCAGAGCTGCGGCCGCTGGCGGCGTCGGCCGCAGCCAAGGCCATAGCCAAGTGGGGCCGTCCAGCCAGCAACATCACCCACCTCGTCGTCAGCACCAACTCGGGAGCGCACGCCCCAGGCGCCGACCTCCGCCTGGCATCTCTCCTTGGCCTTCGCGCTTCTGTCTGCAGGACGATGCTCAACCTCACCGGCTGCTCCGCTGGCTCCGCCTCGCTGCGCCTCGCCAAGGACCTGGCCGAGAACAACCGGGGTGCGCGCGTCCTAGTTGCCTGTGTCGAGCTCACCGTCGTCTCCTTCCGTGGCCCAGAGGAGGAATGTCCCCACGAGCTCATCAGCCAGGTAGTTTTCGGTGACGGCGCAGGCGCGGTCATCGTCGGCGCTGACGCCGTGGAGCCCTTGGAGCGGCCCCTCTTCGAGATGGTGTCCGCCTCGCAGACCACGATACCGGGAACGCATGGCGTGCTCAACATGCAGCTCACGGAGGCCGGCCTGGACGGCCGCATCTTCCCCAGGGAGCTGGTTCCTCTAGCGGGGCAGCACATCGTACAGTGTCTCACGGATGCGTTCATGCCGCTTGGAGTAATGAGCGGCGCCGGCGGCGCGGCCAAATGGAAGTGGAACGACCTCTTCTTCGTGGTGCACCCCGGCGCCCGGGGAATAATGGACCACATCGACGGCGCTCTCCACCTGGAACCGGGGAAGCTGGCGGCAAGCCGGACTGTGCTGAGAGAGTACGGGAACATGCTTGCCGCCACACTGATCTTCGTGCTCGACGAGCAACGCCGGCGGATGGAGGAGGATGGGGAGACGGGTGAGTGGGGTGTGATGATGGGATTTGGACCGGGCTTCTCCATTGAGACCATGGTGCTGCATGCGGCAGCCAGCAACCTCAAAAACAAGATTTGACACTCGACCCTGCGATCTTTCTGTCTTTCAGACAAGTTATCCCTGTCATTAATAAAAGTATGCATACTAATGTGCAATTTGGGATGTATTTTATATCATTTTCTGGATGCATTAATAAAAGCGTATTATCACGCAAATGTAAGTATACTAATAAGGGATTGCTAATCTTAGTCGACTGAGATTTAACAAAGTCTTACTCGATGCTACATTCCGTAAAGATCCGTGCATGATTTCTTTTACTTTTTAAATAAAAGTATGTATACTAATGTGTAAGTTGGGATGTATTTTATATCATTTTTTGGATGCATTAATAAAACCGTATTATCACACAAATGTAAGTATACTAATAAGGATTGCTAATCCTATTCGATTGAGATTTAACAAAGTATCACTCGATGCTACATTCGTTAGTTCTTACGTAGAGATCCGGGCACGATTTCTTTTACTTTTTAAACAAAAGTATGTATACTAATGTGCAACTTGGGATGTATTTTATATCATTTTCTGGATATATTAATAAAAGTCTATTAACAACAAAAATTACCAAAGATCCAAGAAAAAGTAACGCTCACAAAAATAAAATGCCAGGAGGTAGAATCACATGACAAATTTTCATCAAAGATGCATGAAAAAGTAATGCACTCAAAAAGAAAATGCGATAATATTGAACAACTTTCTTTGTTAGGAGAAAGACCGAAAAGATCGTGTAAGGTTGCCGAATGCCCAAGCATAGGAAAGTCTTTTTACACGGTTGTCGGTTTTAAAAACTAAAAAAATATTCATATATTAAAGAAATGTTTACATGTTTAAAAAAGTTCATTGATACGAAAAAAATACACAAATGTGACAAAAAAAGTTCCAAAAATTGAAATAAATTCATAAATTTGGAAATAAATTCACGAATTTGACAAAAAAGTTCCAAATTCAAAAAAGTTCATCGATTTGAGAAATGTTCACATATTTGTCCAAAAAAATCATGAAATCGAAAAACATTCATTCATTGAAAAAAACTATTCAAAAAATAAGTTGCGGGTTTAAATTTAAGAGCGATTATATGTATCTCTTGTAACGAAAACAAGGAGAGAAAAAAAGAGAAAGATGCATGTCGGAGTAATGGACTACGGGTAGGCAGACCCGAGCCCCTGAACCTTTCAAAACATCGGGGCAGACTGCGCCCCTCAAGACCCCAAGACAAAGAGCCGCCTTCAGATAGTCGGCAACAGAGTCGCCGACTACCCCTCTGGGCCGAGTCCCAGAGGCCGCCTTCAGGACAAGCCGACTCCAAGCCAGCGACCTCCAGCGAGGCCGGCTACAAGGAGTCGGCCCGCGACCTCCACCACCTCACGCCTGGGCGACTATGGGGTAAAGCCGCCTCGCGGCCCATCCCCGCCCAGTCCATAAAGGGCAGGTATGGCTACAGAGCGCCGT
This sequence comes from Aegilops bicornis, assembly GCA_021605145.1. Classification (NCBI taxonomy): domain Eukaryota; kingdom Viridiplantae; phylum Streptophyta; class Magnoliopsida; order Poales; family Poaceae; genus Aegilops; species Aegilops bicornis. The sequence goes on from CM038670.1 coordinate 818,942,446, forward strand.
ACCGACGGAGATCTCCGTCCGGTGCAAAGATCAGTAGCCATGCCGTCTCGACATCAAGACCGTGGGTAGATTCCTGTACCCACGATGGCTCGTCTGACGACCCGAGGACGGCGGGACTACCGGCGGGAGTACCAAGACGGCGAGAGCACCCAAGGACGGACCCGATTGAGTCGGCCTCCGAGTCGGCCGGCTCCTCCGCTGGATCCACGCGCCATTAACCAGACAAGACAGGAATGGCAGCGGTGATCGCCGCCAGCGGCGGGATCCTGCCATAACCCCATGACCAAGGTGCGTCATTAGAAGCACGGCTGATGTCTGCAGCCGGCAAGATCCGCCCGCGGCGGACAAGGGCTGTCGGCCCCATGCTGGGCCGTCAGCGGGGCCCAGTAGTTGGCGGGCCCCAGGAGTCGGCGGAGAAGAGGCGACTTAGACACTGACGGCTTGGACCCACACCCAGTTGGATTACCGTTGTACCCCCGGGGGGTAGACCTATATAAACCCCCCGGGGCACCCATGCAAAGGGTTGGAAGCTAGTAGTTTTAGACACACACATAGAGGGAGAGAAGAGCAAGCCGTGCCCTTCTCCTTCCTCACCCCGAACAGCTCAAGGAGCCTCTTGTACCCACTTTGCCATAGTGATATCTCCTCGGAGAGCCCTGAAGAGCAGCAGTAGGGGTGTTATCTCCTCGAAGAGCCCTGAAGCTGGGTAAGATTCGCCGCGTGCATGTCTTCGCCTCATCCCGTTTCCAGGCACCGACGACGTTCTACTCGCCCCCTCCATGGTAAGTCATCCTTTGGCATATGTCGCACCCAACCCCCGACATTTGGCGCCCACCGTGGGGCCTGGTGCACCGTCGTTCGGAGACCTGCTCTGGACGGGAACCCTCTTCCTCCCTGGCGAGCGCAGCCAGCCCGACACGCCAGATGGAGTTTGCGCCGACGCGCTGCATGGCGCTGAGGTTGCCTGCACGGCGAGTTGCCTCGCCGAACTTGTCGGCGAGGTTCGCCTCTCCGACGAGCCTGCGTCCGACGCAGGCACGGACGGCCCCGAAAGCCTCCTCGCGGGCCTCCTCGAGCAGCTCCACGTCGACGGCGAGCCTGCCGCCGACTGAGTCCGAGGGCTCCACCGACCCGATCTGGTCGATTTCGACACCGCGTCGCCGACGCGTTCCCCACTAACGTGGTGGTTCACGACGAGCCTCTCCCTCGTGCGGAGAGCGGTGGGAGCACCGTCACAGAAGTACTCGTCATCAGTCACGGCGAGCCCTCTGGCGGGGGCTCGTGACCTCTCGACGCTGTTACGCAAGACCTGACCGCCTCCATTCCGGAGGACGCCGACGCCAAACGCTGGAGGCACGCCGCCTTCAGCTCCTCGTGGGCGCCTGAAGTTGGCAAGCATGAGACGCTTTGTCGGAAGCCTATCGGCTGAGATGGATCGCGGCGGGCTTTCGCCGGCTGCTCCGACTGGGCCTAGCCGCCTAGGCGCGGTCCAGCAGCACGGCGCGGCCCTCACCAGTCTGTTTGGGGCCGGTCGCCCTGTGTACGCCACGCCAGCGGAGAACATTCGCGATGCCCAGGCAGCGGCGGACGATCTGGATAACTTCGAGGGCGAGGAGCGCCGCCTGATGACGGAGCGAGTCCAGCAGCTCCTCGACGCGGCAGCCGCGCAAGACGAAGCCGGCTGCCGCACGGAGGCGCCACGATGACAACACGGTGACTTGCCTCCTCGCCGAGATCAAGGCGCGACATCTCGGACGCCGACTGGCGGCGTCCGCGGAAGAAAGAACCAGAATCCGGCTGTTAGCCATAGCCGGACTCACATCTCCATCGAACGCGACGAAGACGGCCTTAGGGCGGTGGAGCGGCGGGACGACTATCAGCCTCCTCCTCCCCGCAGAGAAAGGCGAATCTCCCCGCCACCCGTCGAGCATCCGACTCTCGATGACCGCCTTGGCCGCCGAGAGGGAGTCGGAGAGAACGACGCCCGCCACCGGATCGAGCGACTCCACCGATCCCTGGCGCTAGAAGAAGAAGGTGAGTTGGGCCCACCCTGTTTCGGACCTCGCATCCGCGACGAGCCCTTCCCCCGAGGATTCACACTCCCCCGAGACACACCCAAATACACCGGCTCCGTGAAGCCGGAGGACTGGCTGGTGGACTACTCCACGGCCGTCAGCATAGCGAACGGCAACAAGCGCGTTGCCGTAAAGTATGTTCCCCTCATGCTCCAGGGCACGGCCCGGACATGGTTGAACAGCTTGAAGCCCCGCAGCATCAACGGCTGGGTCGACTTCACCGAGGCCTTCGTCCGCAACTTCACGAGCACATACAAGCGACCTCCCAAGCCTCGTCAGCTGTCCTTGTGCGTACAAGGCCCCAACGAGTCCACTCGCGACTACCTCACGCTTGGGCGAAGCTCCGAACTCCTGCGAAGGAGTGCACGAGGTGCAGGCAATCGAGTACTTCACTGCCGGGTGCAGAGAAGGCACCCTCCTCAAGCACAAGCTCCTTTGCGACGAGCCGGAGACCCTCGACGAGCTGCTGGTCATAGCAGACAAGTACGCCACTGCCGACTCCTCCATGAAGTCGGAGATCAAAGTCAGTGCGACTGGCAAAGTAGCTCCTCATGCTCCTAGAACTCCATTGGCGACGCCACGGCGGCAAGCAAAGCGAGAATGATCACAAGCGGAAGGCCCGCAGCCGGCTTCCAACAGCGGCCAGTGGCGGCGATCGAAGACCAGCAGCGGAGGGCAGCCTCGCTAAGCGGTAGAAAGGCGGCAAGTCCAACTGGTTGCCGTCCTTCTCTTCTGGCAGACTACGGACGGACCTCGCAAGTTCCACAGCGGCGCGAAGCCGTCAAATCACACCACCCGGAAGTGCCACTGGCTCACCAGGATCACCAAGGGAGACGGCCTTGCCCCTCCTCCGCCTGCTGGGCCGCCGCGTCCACCACCACGCCAGCAGCCGGCTGTCCGGCCAGTCGGCGCAGCGCAAGACGATTACCCAGAAGAGCACGGCGCCTATGTCGTGTTTACCAGTGTGGCTGATGATCGCCGCAGCAGGCGGCAGCAGCAGCAAGAGGTGAATGCCGTAGCATCAAACGCCCGAATTCATGCACTGGTCCGAGAAGCCCATCACCGAGTCGTGGCCGATCACCCAGGTGATGCGAATCCGGGCTCCTACGCCTGGTCTTGGGAGCCACCCTTGCCACGCGGATAGGCGGGCTGCTCACTTCTCGAAATCTTGATAGACGGAGGCAGCAGCATCAACATCCTGTATAAGGATACGATGGAGAAGCTAGGAATCAAGCTGCAGGCAGCTTCAAAGATAGTCGGTTGTGTTCCACGGAATTGTGCCCGCCTTTCCTGCTCACCGATTGGCAAGATTCGATAGACATCCTCTTTGGGGACAAGGATCACTTTCGCCGAGAGTCGATGCGGTTGAAGTGGTGGACCTCGAGAGCCCCCACCATGCCTTGCTTGGCCGACCTGCTTTGGCCAAGTTCATGGCGGTCCCCACTACGCCTACCTCAAGATGAAGATGCCGAAGTTCCAAGGGATTTCGACCGTAGCCGGGCGACTACAGAAAGTCGTCCGCCTGTGTAGCTGAAAGCAGCCGGCTAGCAGAGTCCCTGGTGATCGCAGCTGAGAAGCGGCTCCTGGATCGGGTCGTGGCGATGGCCGGCAAGCAGCCAGAGATATCGTCCGACCCCAAGGAGTCAGAAGCTGAGGGCTCGTTCAAGCCGGCCAAAGAGACCAAGAAGATACCCTTGGACCCGGAGCACCCAGAGAAATACGCTGTCATAGGTGCGAACCTCGACAGCAAATAGGAAGGCGAGCTCGTCGATTTCCTCCGTGAGAATCGGGACATCTTCGCATGGTCCCCCAAAGACATGCCAGGTGTACCGACGGATTTCGCCGAGCACAAGTTACATGTCCGACCTGATGTGAAGCCCGTCAGGCAGCCCTTGCGCCGCCTGTCAGAAGAGAAAAGAAGAGTTGTTGGAGAAGAGATAGCCGGCTCCTTGCAGCCGGTTTCATCATGGAAGTTTTCTTTCCAGAATGGTTGGCGAACCTGGTCCTGGTACTAAAGAAGAACAAGCAGTGGCGGATGTGTATTGACTACACAAGCCTCAACAAAGCCTGCCCCAAGGACCCGTTCGCTTCTGCCCGAATTGATCAGTGATAGACTCCACGTACCGGATGCCACCGTTGAGCTTCTTAGATGCATATTCAGGATATCATCGGATCAAGCTGAACCCGCAGACAGATTGAAGACCGCCTTCATCATGCCATTTGGAGCCTTCACACCGACCATGACGCTCGGCTTGAGGAACGCCGGGCCACCTTTCGCCGTTGCATGCAGAAGTGCCTCCTCAAGCAGCTTGGCAGAAACGCCCACGTTTACGTGGACGACGTGGTGGTGAAGACGGAGAGGCGAGGAACGATGTTGGAAGACCTCAAAGAGACCTTTGAAAACCTGCACCGATTCCAGATCAAGCTCAACCCAGAGAAATGCGTCTTCGGAGTACCAGCCGGCCAGCTCCTTGGCTTCCTGGTATCCGAACGCGGCATAGAGTGCAACCCTGTGAAGATCAGGCGATTGAGAGAATGGAAGTGCCCCGCCGACCGTTGGATGTGCGAAGTTCACCGCTGCTTACGCCTATCACCGATTCATCACCGGCTGGGTGAGAAAGCCCTTCCTCTGTACTCAGCTTATGAAGAAGACCACCTTCTTGAATGGAACTCAAGGCGGACGAAGCTTTTCTCCGCTTGAAAAGAATGCCGACTACTCCCCCAAAGGTCTTTGGAAGCTCCGACTCCAAAGGAGCCCATGCTCCTGTATATTACCGCCACCAAATAGGTAGTCAAGATGCTTATTGTGGTTGAACGCAAGGAGGAAGGCAAGGCGCTACCTATCCAGAGACCAGTATATTACCTGAGCTAGGTACTATCGACCTCCAAGCAGAACTACCCCCACTACCAGAAGATGTGTTACGGCGTGCACTTGGCAGCCAAGAAGTTGAAGCCTTACTTTCAAGAGCATTCAATCACCGTGGTTTGCACGGCCCCACTAGCAGAGATCATCGGAAGCCGAGATGCTTCAGGCCGAGTGGCCAAATGGGCCATAGAGTTGGCCCCCTACACCATCTTTTACCAGCCCACACCGCCATCAAGTCACAAGCACTGGCCGACTTCCTCGTCGATTGGGCGAGACGATTCTGCCGCCAACGCCTGACTCCACCCATTGGCGGATGCACTTTGATGGCTCCAAGATGCGAACCGGCTTGGGAGCCGGCGTGGTCCTCACTTCCCCTAAAGGCCACAAGCTCAAGTACGCGCTGTAGATCCATTTCGCCGCCTCCAACAATGTCGCTGAATACGAGGCGCTCATCCACGGGCTCCGGCTTGCCAAAGAACTCGGCATTCGCCGGATCCTGTGCTATGGCGACTCCGACTTGGTGGTCCAACAGTCATCCGGCGACTGGGACGCCAAAGAAGCAAATATGGCGAGCTACCGCTTCGGTACAGCAGCTGAGTGGATATTTTGAGGATGCGAATTCCTCCATGTACCAAGGAACGACAACGACCAAGCAGATGCTCAGCAAGAATCGGTTCCACCCGACAGGTAATACCATCCGGCGTCGCCCTTCAGCGCCTTCTCAAGCCATCCGTCAAACCGTCACCAGAATCAGACTCCATTTTTGTGCCGGCTCCCCCTGAAGAAGGACGATCCGACTCCAGAGCATCGGCAGACGGCACAAGAATCCTTGAAGACGCCCCCAAGAACGAGGCAGTCGAAGCCGGCCTGGGGACTTCGGAACCCGGCCCGGGGACTGCGGCGACCTTTGCAAAGACTCCAAGATTGCCCGGGATCGCGCTTAATCGCCCGGGACTTCTTCAACGCAGCAAGTTGCTGCAGACTCCAACCCGCCGCCTCCCAGCCCAGCCGCCCTCGTCGAAGTAGCAGTACTGGCAGTCGAAGAAATAGCAGCACCCTCATGGGCCCAGCCCATCTTGAAGTTTTTGGTAAGCGGAGAGCTACCAACTGATGAAACCTTGGCTCGGCAAGTGCAACGCCGAGCGGCAGCCTATAATATAATCAATAGAGAGCTGGTCAGGCGCAGCGTCACCGGTGTCTACCAACAAGGCCGAATCGTAGCAAGGCCAAGCAATCCTCGAAGACATCCATCAGGGCGAGTGCGGCCATCATGCAGCCTCTAGAGCACTCGTCGCCAAAGCCTTCCGACACGGTTTCTTCTAGCCGCTGCCCTAGAAGAAGCCAAGGAATTAGTTCAAAAATGCAAGGGGTGCCAGGTGTTCCGCTCCAAGTCGCGTCACCGCTTGGCGCCAAGACTATCCCCATCGCTTTGGCCCTTTGTCGTTCTGGGCCTGGACATGGTGGGACCATTCAAGACGGCACGAGGTGGCCTAACTCACCTACTTGTCGTGGTGGACAAGTTCACCAAGTGGATAGAAGCAAAACCCATCAAGAAGTTGAACGGTCCTACGGCAGTGACTTTTATCACCGACATCACGACTCGGTACGGCGTACCACACAGCATCATCACCGACAACGGCACAAATTTCGCCAAGGGCGCTTCGCCCGCTTTCGCTGACGCAGGGCATCCGACTGGACTTAGCGTCCGTTGCCCATCCGCAGTCAAATGGCCAGGTGGAGCGAGCGAACGGCCTCATCTTGTCTGGCATCAAGCCTCGTCTGGTCGAACCACTGGAGCGCTCGCCGGCCGTTGCTTGAGGAGTTGCTACCGCCCTTCGGAGTCTGCGACGACTCCAAACAAGTCAACTGGCTTCACACCCTTCTTCCTCGTCTACGGTGCCGAAGCCGTCATCCCAACGGATATAGAGTTCGACTCCCCGCGAGTCACCATGTACACCGAGGAGGAAGCAGAAGAAGAATGTCAACACGGCGTCGATCTGCTGGAAGAGGGCCGGCTGCTGGCACTCAGCCGGTCCAGCATCTACCAGCCGAGCCTGCGTCGCTACTACAACAAGAAGGTCAAGCCAAGATCCTTCCTAGAAGGTGACCTTGAGCTCCGGCTGATCCAGAATACCGCCAAAGACAAGCTGTCGGCGCCTTGGGAAGGACCGTTCATCATCAGTAAAATGATGGGCAATGACTCCTACTACCTGATCGACACTCAGAAGCCCCGAGCACGCAAGAGGGACGACTCCGGCAAAGAGATGGAGCAGCCATGGAATGCGAATCTCCTCCGAAGATTTTACAGTTGATGCAGTATGTACCACGCTACCCTTTTGTGTTTGAAATACCAAGACTCCGGGCCCTCGAGACGCAGCTCGGGACTGCCCTCTTTTGTTATCTGAATAATAAGAATTATGCCTTTGAGTATGTTACCCTTCGATTATGCTGTTTGGCACCGGGCTTGACTAGTCGGCCCGGGGACTCGCCGCTTTTGAACTATGAAGTGCTTCCTGAAGTCCGACAAGTAGCGTGCGGTGCCCAAGCCGCCTCTGTCGAAGCCGCTCATGAGCGGCTATTTGGTGGGCAGGAGTAAGGTAGAGCGGCGCCCACACGAAAAAAAGGGCTAAGGACCCAAAGCATAAACTTTGTTTAAATCGGCGCCCGACCCGTTTCGTTAACCCGACTCTTAAGACGCCGGCTTGCCGTTTTCTACCCACCTTGCTAAAACGACTCTAAAATGGCCAAGTACTTGCCTTCTCAAAGTAGCCAAGCACTTGACCTAGACGGCAATCCGCAGAGCGGTTGCCCGGCAGGTAAGCGGCATCTAAGGGAAAGGCGGCAAGGGAAAAAAGACACAAGAGCAATAAGCAAGGAAACATGAAATTAGAATAATATTTACACAAATTTAGGCCCTTGGCCGGATCTTCGAACAGAGGTTCAGAATACACCCCGCGGGTGGAATTGTGCGAATTAACAAAGTTCTTTCGAAAGACTAACAAGCAGATAAAATAAAGCCAAGGCAGCGGCCTAAGAAGCAGCGGATGGGGTTGGAAGGCCGGAGGCGGCGGCGGCGTCAGGCGCCGGGGCGGCTGGCTGGGCAGTCTCGGTTTGATCATCTCTGGCAGCGGCTGGCTCAGATGGGAGCGGCTCGTTGCTGGAGGCACAGTCGAGCTGAGGCTGGCCGCCCGCTCCGTCTTCTGACGCCTCCATGCCGTTTCCGTCCTCCGCCTCGTCTTCATCCTCGGTGCTGGAGTCGATCACCTCCGCTGAGTCTCGCCAGAGTCCGGGTTCATCCCGAACCACTCCGGTGGCGCCTCCCCACCGTCTTCAGCCCGCTCCGGGACGAAGACACTGGTGTCCGTATAGTCGGTGATCGCCACCGCACGCTCGACGAGGGCGCCCTCCGCGGCCTGCAGCTCCGCCTGTGCTTCTGACCGGAACGCGGCCAGCCGGTCCAGGTCGAGCCCTGGATCCATGCCTTGACGAACTCCTGTGGCTCGGCGAAGCTCCAGCCCGAGCCGGGAGCCCTTCCAAGCCTCAAGACGCCCGGCCGCGACCTCCGGCCGGTCGGCGGTCCGGCTGGGAAGGCAGAAACCGGCATGTCTGGCCACAGGCAGCAATCGCTGGGCCCGACACGGCGAAGACGGCGCAGCATCCGATGTGCCGGCCGCAGACGAGCCTCAATGCTCAGGAGCTGCTCATCAAGGGTCCGGGGGGCGTTGGCTGCGATCTCGGCGCCACCCGCCCTCCGCGCCTCGTATTCGGCCTTGATGGCCTGATTGGCCGCCTGCGTATGACGAGGGAAGAAGACTGCCAAGAAGAAGAAAAAGCAAGTTAGAAAAAACAGGAGCCGGCTTAACCCGTAGTCAGCAACCCAAAAGAGAAAGTAAAAGCAAACTTACCATCGACGATATCTTCGATTTCATGGAAGCGGTGGTCATTGCGCCTCTCTGTCGGTCCAGGCAGAGCGCTCGCTCTCAAATTCGGCCAGGAGGGCAGCCTCTTTCTTCTCCGCCTCGGCCCGCGCCGCCTGGAGCAGCTCCTCGCTCCGCCACCGCGGCCAAGCAGGTCGCGCTCAAGGGCGAGCTTGCCGCCTCCTCCTCTTTGGCGCGCAAGGCGGTCTCGACCTTACCAGCTGCTCCCGCAGAGCGGCGTTGGATTCTGAAGAATAAAAGAAGAAGGACGCGAAGTCGTCAGTTAAGAAGGTCGCCAGGAAGATCCGGCCCGACTGCGCAGCAGTCGGCCCGAATCTCGGGGACTACAGCCCGCGGGTGCGCAAGCGCGCCCCCGCGAAGAAGAAAACTCACCTCGGCTCCTCGCCAGGTCAGCAGCCCGCTTGTTCAGCTCTTCAACGTTGCGGTTGAAGGCGGTAGCGCGGAGGTTGTGATATTCCTATAACAAGGATTGCAGACACAGATAAAAACTTGGAAGTAAGCAAATAAAGTTCCGCGCCGCCTGCTCAGCAGCTGACCCAAAACTCGGGGACTACACCCAGTGGGTGCGCTGGCGCGCCCCCACAGAGAATATCAAAAGAAAATTCGGAAATAAAACATACCCGCACGGCGGATCGCGACGCCAGGTGCGCCTTGGAAAGGTTCTGGAGGGCGGCGCCTTCGGCCCGCAGCTTCGCTTGGACGTCCAGGAGCGTCGTGTTCAGCAGGGCCGTGCCGCCTGCTCGCACCCACCCAGCGGGCGCGGCGCTTGTCGCTTCAGCGTTGGGGATGGCCGAGCTGACGGCGCCGGTCTCCAAGGGGTGCGGCGCCGAGTCCGCCTTCTCAAGACGGCGCCGCGCTGGCGAGGCGACTTGAAGAAGCAGTTGCGCCACGGCTTCGTCGTCGGTCGGCGACACGGGTGGGTCCGCCGGCTGTTTGCCTCGCGTGACCTCAGACTGCGGCGGAGGTGGCGCGGCCGCGCCGGCGAAGAGACCTCGCCGCCTTCCCTCCCTGCGACGGGGACCTCACCACCGATTCCCTCCGACTGCCCCGTGAACTCCGGCGGTGGTGGCGCTGAGCTCAGCGGAGTGACAAGCAGCGCCGATTGAAGGCGCGCGGCCTCCTCGGCTTGCCTTCTTGCTGCTGCTGCGGCTTCGACCGCCTTCTCGGCCGCCGCCTTCTCTCGACGGGCGGCCGCCTCCTCGTCGCTCTTCTCCTGCGCATTCCGCTCTGTTGCCTCCCGGAGGGCGGCCGTAGGGTCAACCCGCCGACTGCTGGCGGACGTCTCCGCCGACCCCATGACGGAGGCACTGGCAACCCTGTCCAAAGTGAGGGGAGCCCTGATGAGAAAAAAGGACATGAGAAGACTTGGGCAAGACGGACCAGAAGAAAACAAGACAGAATAAAAAGATACTTATGCAGAGACCAGCGGTGGTTTCTTCACCTCCTTGCGGAAGCGGTTAGCCTTCGCGACCGCTTCTTCGCGCTGAGTCGCGGCGGCCGCTCCCCTGATTCTCTTTGCCTGGCCGCTTGGCTGACTCGGCCCGGCCCGACGCTTCTTCGCGCCGCCTCGGCCCCCCAAGGCGGCGGAGGAGCTCAGCGCTGGATGGCCGGCTCTCTGCTGGCGGCGGGGGCGACTTCATCATCAGGCCAGTCTGCAAAAGTGGCCGAGGGCCTGAAGTCGTCGGCCCCTCCCCCTCCTTCGGCATCGGCCTCCATCGCCGCCACGCCCAAGTCGGGGTCGTCGGCGTCACTCTCCGCCCGGTCGGGGACGAAGTCGCGAGCCGGCCCCGCGGCGCCGGTCGAGGGCGGCATGAGAGGATTCTGAGTCAGAAAGGACCAAGGAAAGTAAGAACCGGATCCGGCTAAGGAAGGAAACAGAGAAGCAAGAGACGACTTACCATCGGCGGGGGATTGGCGCGCGAGTATGGCTCCTTGCCGAAACGCCATTCCTCCGTGAGGTCGCAGTTCGCCAAGAAGTTCACCGTGTCCACCACCTCCGCGTGGGGCATGTCCTTGGAGCACAGTCGGCTGGGGTCCCGGCGGCCGCTCATCTGGCAGATCGGATGAGGGCGGCCTGAAGAGGGAGAACTTCGGCGCGCCATGAAGGCGGCCAGCAAGTCTGCTCGGCCAAAGCCCTCCGATCAGTATCATCACGCTGGAGTCGCTGCTGACGGCGGCGGTGCCTCGCGAGGGTCAGCGTCAAGGCCTCAGGACCAGCTGGTGGGTCGGCCCGCCAGTTCGCCGCCCACGTAGGGCGGCAAGTTGACCCAGTCGTCGTCGGGGGCGACGTTCTTGACGTAGAAGTACGAGCGCTGCCACATCTTCACCGACTTGATGAGGGGGATGGTAGGGAAAGGATTCTCGGGCACCGGCCTCCTCTTGGCGATGAACGTGCCGCACAGAGCCGGCACGCGAGTGACGTGGGTCCCGAGCTTCGCTTGAAAGAACTCCCCTCACTGCTCGATGGTGGGAAGAACTCCGAGGAAACCTTCGCATAAGGATGCGAAGGCGGCCAGCAGCACCACCGTGTTGGGGGTGAGGTGGTGCGGCTGGAGCCCGAAGAACTCCAAGAACGCTACGGAAGAAGCCGCCGCCGGCAGCCCCCAGCGCGCATGAGGTGCGAAGCGGAAGATCACCCGCCGCCCTCCTCCGGCGCCGGGCGTGATTTTCGCCCTCGGCGGCGCGGGCTCGCACTAGGTGGCTGCCGGGGATGCGGCGCGTCGGCGAAGAACTCGATTATGTCGCCGTTGATGATGGAGCCGCCCCACGCCGGAGCGCGGTGGGGATTGGCGCGGCTGATGAGGAGGTCATTTCCATGGCGAGGAAGAAACGAGGCTCGCGCGGTGGAGCAAGGAAGAAGACGAGGCAGGGGAGCGGGATGAGAGAGTGCGCGTCGTCGCCGCCTCCCTCCCCGCTTACTTATAGGCGCTTAGGCTGCGAGCCGAGGCGGGCGTGGGATTAACGGCGCCACGCCCTCACGCCCCACGAGTTAACCCACGACGTTATCGCGCAGAACGGGCGTGAAATCAACCGCCCGCACGACTGCAGCGGATCCGCTGCGCGCCGGGGCATGGTAGTGGCGAGCCCCGCCTGACGGGCCTGTCTTGTCACGCGCGTGGGCTGGCAGACTGGCTCTACCACGTGGCGTCGCGTGGCGGGCCCACGGCGGGCGGCTGCCGGAAAGCTTATCAGGCACGCCGCCCGGATCCCGCTGCGACCTTCGAAACTTTTGAAGAGCAAGACGGCCCCCTGCAAAGCCGACTCCAAATGGAGATGGCGGGCCGAGTACAGATTCTTTCATCAAAGGGATGAAGCTGTCGAGGCTCCTCGACGGGCTGCCCTCGGCGCCTCCCCAGCTTCGGGGACTATTGTCGGAGTAATGGACTACGGGTAGGCAGACCCGAGCCCCTGAACCTTTCAAAACATCGGGGCAGACTGCGCCCCTCAAGACCCCAAGACAAAGAGCCGCCTTGAGATAGTCGGCAGCAGTCGCCGACTACCCCTCCGGCCGAGTCCCAGGTGCCACCTTCAGGACAAGCCGACTCCAAGCCAGCGACCTCCAGCGAGGCCGGCTACAAGGAGTCGGCCCGCGACCTCCACCACCTCATGCCTGGGCGACTATGGGGTAAAGCCGCCTCGCGGCCCATCCCCTCCCAGTCCATAAAGGGCAAGTATGGCTACAGAGCGCCCGTGCAAGCGGAGATCTCCGTCCGGCGCAAAGACTGTTGCCATGCCGGCCCTGACATCAGCACCGTGGGCAGATTCCTGTACCCACGATGGCCTGTCTGTACGACCCGAAGACGGCGGGACCCGCCTGTCGGCGGGAGTACCGAAGACGGCGAGAGCACCCCAAGGACGGACCCGATGGAGTCGGCCTCCGGGAGTCGGCCGGCTCCTCCCGCGGGATCCACGCGCCATTAACCAGACAAGACAGGAATGGCAGCGATGATCGCCGCCAGCGGCGGCACTGCTGCCATAACCCCATGACCAAGCTTCGCGTCATTAGAAGCACGGCTTGTGAATCTGTAGCCGGCAAGACCCGCCTGCGGCGGACAAGGGCTGTCGGCCCCATGCTGGGCCGTCAGCGGGGCCCACTAGTCCGCGGGCCCCAGGAGTCGGTGGAGAAGACGGCGACTTAGAGACTGACGGCTTGGACCCACACCCAGCCGGATTACCGTTGTGGGTAGACCTATATAAACCCCCCGGCGCACCCATGCAAAGGGTTGGAAGCTAGTAGTTTTAGACACACACATAGAGGGAGAGAAGAGCAAGCCGTGCCCTTCTCCTTCCTCACCCCGAACAGCTCAAGGAGCTTCTTGTACCCACTTTGCCATAGTGATCATGCGGAGACACCGCAGAGCAGCAGTAGGGGTGTTATCTCCTCGGAGAGCCCTGAAGCTGGGTAAGATTCGCCGCGTGCATGTCTTCGCCTCATCCCGTTTCCAGGCACCGGCGACATTCTACTCGCCCCCTCCATGATAAGCCATCATTTGGCATATGTCGCACCCAACCCCCGACAATGCATATTTCTGAAACTATAAGAGAAATGTGTATCTCTTGTAACGAAAACAAGGAGAGAAAAAAGAGAAAGATGCATATTTCTGAAACAATAATTTTTTTTTCGAGCGGCTCAAACTATAAATTCTACGACTTCTGTTTCTGTACACCCTCCTAATTTGAACTTGAGACCTCCAAGCAGCGTAAAAACAATGGTAACCAACAGGACACTTTACTTGTTGCAACTTTTATACTTCTTTTTTCTTCTCAATAACACTAAAAAGACGCAGTTGTTTCCCTGCTTTGGTTTTATTTTTTCTGGTTTTCGTTTGGCTGGTTTTTCCTCTATTCTTTTCTTTTTTTCTCTTTCCCTTTCTTTTGCCTTTTCATTTTCTTTTTAAAAATTCGTGCAATTTTCTTACAAATCATGAACTTTTCTTAAATTTGCGAACTTTTTAAACACAGAGAACTTCTCTTCAAATTTGCGAACTTTTTCTTTAAAGTTGTTTCCTTTTTGCAATCCACACATGTCTTTTTTCGAAACATATGAACTTTATTTTTCAAATTCATGAACTTTTTCTGAAAATTAGTATTTGTTTCGAAATAAATTAACTTTTTACAAAATTGATGATCTTTTTTACAAAATCGATGAACTTTTTTTCCAAGTTTGTGATTTTTTTTAAACAAAGAACCTTTATCAAAATTGATGAACTTTTCTTTGAATTTGTGAAGTTCTATTCAAAATATAGTAACTTTTTCCAAATCCATGTTTTTTTAGTTTTTTTGTGTTTTTCCCAGAGTCATTGGTTTTTACAAAAGTCAATTATTGTGTTTTTAGGCGAGCCAACAAAGCAGGGACACGCGCTCCTATTAGGCCAGGCCCAGGTTCCGAAGCACGTGAGCGCTAGCAAGCACAAGCGGCGTTGGACACGCTGTTTAGTTGCTCTCCCCTTATGCGGCCTGTGTATACACCGCCTCCACACCCCCTCCGCCCTGGGCCGACATATTTTACACTTTTGGTTCTCTTTTGTAAGACCTTCATAACACCTTTCCGAATTTTTTGTCCACAAATTTAAGAAATGTTTATGTTTTAAAAAGTTAATAAATTTGTAAAAAGTATGTTGTTTGCAATTTGTATTAAACATCAATTGTTGGGAATTTGATAATAATTTTGGAAAAAGTCTTAGATTGTAATATTTTCATACACAATTTGAAATTATAAAATTGTTGCTAAATTTTAAGGAATGATTAGGATACAAGAAAATGTTAATGTTGATTGAGAATGATGGAAATTGCAAATAATAGAAGAATTTACATTAGAAAAAACTACAAGCTCACGGATGCGCCCTTGGCCTAGTCTAGCACACTCTGAAGTGGTGTTTTTTTTAACTATGGATAAATGACCTCAACTTCCTGCAACAGTTTGACACAAACATATGAGGCATTCATGCTAGGTTTGAACGAATTCCGACACTGTATGCAAGTTGCGTCACGTCTAGCCATTTATTGGCCATTTTTTACAGAGAAAATTTCAGAGAATGCAAAAATTGTCAAACACTAGAACAACATGGCATGGTGCCTTGAATTGGTCATAGAAGCATGTTGAATAAATTTGGGGACATTTTACAGATGTCGACCAACTACGTGCTTTCAAATGAGCACTTCTGGCATGATCTAATTTTGGACATTCTTCAAATGACCTCATCTTTTGCAAGCAGGTGGGTATGCCCATGGTACGAATCCATGCTTGGTTGGAATGATTTTCGACACTGTATGAAATTCATGACACGTCCGGCCGTTTATCGTCCTTTTTGGACCGAGAAAACTCCAGAAAATGCAAAATTTATCGAAAACCAAACAAATTGACATGGTGCCTTTAATTGGTCACAGAAGGCCATGATTTTTTTGGGTCATCTCAAGGATGTCGAGAAACAACGTGATCTCAGACGGAGCTTTCAGGCCTATCCAGACACCCTCGGTTGAACTTGATTTAGTTTTTGAAATTCTTGAAATGACCCAAACTTTTGTAAGTAGGTGAGCATGCCATGGTAGGTGTCGGTGTACGAAAGTATGGGCCTTTATGTACCCTTTACTTGTGCACGGGAAGTTGAAGCTGCACCTGTGGCGAGGGCTTGGCGGGGCAGTAGAAGAAAAGATACAAGACTACCAAGACAGAATTCAGGCCAGTAAACAGAGAGCAGAAGACAAGCTAGATTTCCCCGGTTACATCCTTGCCGGGGCGGCTTGCGTAGCCCCGGCAAGGGAGCTTGCCGAGCAGCTCGTGAAGCACTGGCAAGGCCATCACCCTTCAAGCTGAGAGCTCTGACATCATCGACAACGTCAAGGCCAAGACTTGGGGGCGCGTGCATAGTAGCATGCAAATATGTGTGAAGACTGGTGGCACGTAGATCTACTTGGAGACCAGAAGACGAAGACCCCCTGGCAAGGCCCTTGCCGGGGACGACTGCGAGACCCCGGCAAGACCCTTGCCGAGGACAATTGCAGGGCCACAGCCAGGCCCGCACCCGACAAGGTTTCGCCACCTCACAGCCGTTCCAACACGGCGACCAGCTTGCCAACTAGGCAGACCCCTACGTGGTGGTATGCACATTCTAGGCCAACTAAGCAAGCACCTTCGTGGTGGCATGCAGATCTTTGTGAAGGTCCTGCCAACGCGCCAGCACAGCAGCAAGCCAGCCAGCCTGGCGCTGCATGCCTCATCAGCCTGGACGCATGTCAAGGCAAGGTGAGGCGGCGACGAGCTAGACAAGTTCTATTACCGTCCCCGATAAAGTTGGAGGGCACGTAAGAAGCGCATTTAATGTGTTTTGTCCTACAATGCCAGTGATAAGCTTGTACACTGTAGCTACTTTACACCTCCTGTGAGACACTGTGGCGACCCCTTTGACATATAAAAGGAGGCCCGAGGCGTACTGGAGAAGGATTCAGACTTTTTGGACCAGGCACGCATAGCAGCTAGCTAGGGTTCAAGAACACCAAATATACACTCAAGCAGGACTAGGGTTTTACGCTCCATAGCGGCCCGAATCTGGGTAAAAATCCCCCGTGCTGATCACCAGACCTGCTTTTTGTGCAACTCTCTCCCCGCCAACTGTAGAAGGGATCCTCGTGATCCCATAGGTGTCGATTCCCAGACATCTTTGGCGCGCCAGGTAGGGGAGCAGAAGTGGTGCAAATCTAGTCCGGTGTTTAGTACGTCAGTTTCATCATCACGATGGCTCCGAAGAAGAAGACGATCACGGCGATCGGTTCGTATGGAGTCGGTCTGCCCGTGCCAGCGCGAACGGGCGACGCGGCAGACGCCGGTGGCCGAGGAGATCCTCGTCAGACAGACATAGGGGTATTCGAGGAAGGAAGACCCTTCTACCCATTTGTTGTCAAATCACGATTTCTGCGTCAATGGCGTTCCTCTCAAAACCTCGGACCACACCAATGAATCTACTGACTCGAACGTCAACCGCATGCAACCCTTAATTTATACAAACATACATACATACTATGTACGTTAGGATGAAACATACAACAATCCTACCTAACATTGTAAGGGCACGCAGATTTTCATCTTGGATAAACAGATCATTTTTCATCTGATAAACAGGTCATCTTTGGGCGTTTATCTGCTCCCTCTTTTCTTGTGACAAGGCAGGATTGCAATGTACCACACGTATTTCATTGGTTTGTTCGGCGTCATTCAAGACAGCTCCTGGTGAAATTCAGGACATAATCAGAAGCCAAAAAGAAGATAAGCAGAACCTAACATTGAATGCTTACCGATTTCGTCCAATATAATTGACGACATTGCAAAATGTCACAAGTGTACCTGATATCAAATGTGAAGTTATGAACATTCGTGATATCACAGAGAGGGGGTCGGTGAACAATCTGCAAGATTAAACAAACATACCAGATTTTTCTTCATAATGGACCTTGACCGTACGCTCATCTTTTTTCTTCTGATAATTAGCTCCCGTGTGGGTATTAACGTGCTCCCTTGCATTATCACTCAAGACAACTCCTGTTGTTTGGTGCTGGGATGTTGGACATTCCCTCGAACTCGCATCAAGCCCTACCGGATTCCCCTCATATGTACATGAAGATGAACAACCATAAGCATAAATTTTTTCATATGAAAGGCGGATCCGGCAGTACCATTTGAATTTTGAGGTACATCTGTGCCATAAACCAGTGTGAGATTACTTAGAGCCGGCAATGAAGCATCAAGATGCTGTCCTACCCATGCCAAACTTGATCCATCTGATGTGTTGTGGCCTGGAGCATTACAAGGCCAATGATATATTAGGTGACAAAGTATGCAGGCCATGTTCACACAGACTTATACCTGGATCCATTGAGTAAGTATCGTCAACATTCTTAGCTACGGGTAGGATATTTATGTTGTATCCGTCAACATTTGTCCTATCAATATGGTCTGCAACACATATTATCAGAAGGGCATGATGCTTGCCATGTGTAAGAAATTCTGATAGCGGACAATTGTTGTTTTGCTTTTATCATGTGGTCGCAAGTAAACATGCATTGATCACTTTATTGTTTAGTATGTTTTTTTAGAAAAGGAGGAGGGCCCCCGGCCTCTGCATCTGGGCGATGCATGCAGCCACTTTATTAATTGCTCACACAAGACCTTACAAAGTGATACAACAGTAAGACTAAAGCCACCGTCTAGGCAACATCTGTCGCTACTCCTATCCAATTGATGAAGGGATGCTGATAGTCTGGGCCTAATACCAAACAGACCTCGCAGCCAAACCTAACATCTAAGACCTCAGGTCCCATCCAGGACGCCTGCCGGGTATGGGTCACCAACCAGTTTGGCGTACTCCTCAACCAGGACACCTGTCGGGTACGAGGCCGCCGCAGCCACCAGTCCATCTTCAGAGTTGTACTGTTGCATCTACCTTGCCCGGTCTAGCTGCCGTCGACGCCACCACGACGCCAGGCCGCGTCACCCTCCTGCATGAGTCCATCTCCATGCATCGAACACCGACTCACCACAACGCCATGCCGCCGAGACCCGCCGCCATCAATGAGTGAGACGACACACCGCTCCACCGAAGAATCCGTCCTCTAGTCCCTCAATCACGTGTTTACCTCCAAGAATGACGCCCCCAAGGGGGGAACGACACCAGAGCGTCGCTGCCATCCGATCATCCGACCTAGGGTTTCCCCCGGAGGTAGCAGAGAGTGGCCTTGAACTTATCCACGGCAATGCCTTCAAGAAGGGAACGATGCAGATAGCGCTGCCACCATTGGCCCTGGCAGTAGCCGAAAGCAAGTTTTCACTCAGATCTGTTCGAAGGATTCCAACTCCCGTGCACGGCCGCCGCCACCACCAGGCTAGCACACGCTGCCGCTGACATCTCCACGATTCCCAGATGCCGCGAGATCACCGACGGTGTCGGGCCAACAGATGCACCACCACCGCCATCCCATAGGGCCACCGGCCACTCCCATCTCCAAAGCCTCCATCCCCGATGCAATCTGGGAGTACCCAGATCCGCCGCCAGGAGGCAGCGCCCTTGCAAGGGACGCCACACCAACGGAGGGATGCTATGCCGTCGAGTTAGCAGGGCGTCAGGGGAAGACGCTGGGGACGGAAGTGACCTGCTGCCCTACAGCGCTGTTGAGGAGAAGGAGCCCCGCATCCCACCTCGCAGAACAGGTGATGAGCAGCCCCGCCGCTGCCAATGCCACTAGGGCTTTGCCCGGTGGCGCCCGTCGATGGCAGCGAGGGGAAGGGCAACATGGAAGGGAACCCCTAGGCGATTGTGGCAGCGCACTCCCGGGTTGCCCGTGGGAGCGGGGGAGGGAGGACGACACGGAAGTCCTAATCATACAATCATACAATACATTACGGAACTTAAGTAGGCACTTGTATCAAAGGTCTACTTTGTGATTTAAAATGAAGGTTGTGTGAACTATTTTATATAATGCTTATGTGAGTTTGTTGTTAAAATTTGAGACTTCAAATGCATGTTTGTGTATTGTATATCTATTTTTGCTGCAGGGATGCAGGGAAAAGTAGGAAAAGTTGGACTGGAAACGTATCTTTACCCATTGCTGCTCTCGGCAAAGTAGCATGCGCTGGCGGCAGCTAGCAGTTGGCTGTGGCAGCTTTGCTGAGCGTCACTCTCGGCAAAGAGCTGACGAAACAGCGGCCGTGAAGTCACTTCATTTTGCCGAGATGCACTGTTTGGCCTTCGACAAACTCTTGGCCGAGTGTCCGTGTCTTGGCTCTCGGGAAACTCCTGTTTGCCTGGGAGGTATACGTCGGGTGGCTTTCCCCAGTGCAACACTCGGCAAAGGCTTTGCCGGCGGTTATTGGCCCTTTGCCGAGTGTTCCCGGCACATGGAAAAGGTGGTGATTCTAGTACTGCATACACCACCAATATGAGATCTACTATGGAGTCATGGAGAGAGAGAGAGAGAGAGAGAGAGAGAGAGTGGGTCGGCATTAGTAGATTCGGCAGCCAACTGTGGTGTGGCAACAAGGGACATTGTCATCGACCAAGGTACTGGCGTGTTCGTACGCCTGTTTCTTCCCTCCCAAGTTGCTGTGGCCGGCATGAGGCTTCTCCTTGTTTTTTACGTCCATGGTGGTACTTTCTGCACGGAGAGTGCTTTCTCTCGAAGGTACCACCATTACGCCACATACCTCGATGATAGCGCAGGGGTGCTTGCCGTGTCCGTGGAATACCATCTGGCACTGGAGTATCCCATGCCGACGTCCTACAATGACACCTAGGCCGCATTGCAGTGGGTTGCATCCTTGTCCGACCCTGTGCGAGAGTGAGTGAGAGAGAGAGAGAGAGAGAGAGAGAGAGAGAGAGAGAGAGAGAGAGAGAGAGGGGATCGGCATTAGCGGATCCGGCAGCCAACTGTGGTATCGCAACAAGGGACATCGACATCGACCAAGGCACCGGCGTGTTCGTACGCCTGTTTCTTCCCTCCCAAGTTGCTGCGACCGGCGTGAGGCTTCCCCTCGTTTTTACGTCCATGGTGGTACTTTCTGCACGGAGAGTGCTTTCTCTTGAAGGTACCACCATTACACCACATACCTCGCTGATAGCGCGGGATGCTTGCCGTGTCCGTGGAATACCATCTGACACCGAAGTATCGCGTGCCGATGTCCTACCATGACACCTAGACCGCACTGCAGTGGGTTGCGTCCTTGTCCGACCCTTGGTGCGCGCAAGAGAGAGAGAGAGAGAGAGAGTTCGCGTGCATGAAAGACATAGGTCGATATGACCATGTCTAGGGACGAGCATGGGCGATACAATACAAACAACAATCAAACATATCTTAGCTAGATAAATTAAGTTAGACAATTATCATGCTGCATGCATTGGGTCGTGTATCTCTCTCTCTCTCTATCTCTCTCTGTAATTATTGTACACACATGTAGTAAATACAAGTTTGTGTTGCATCCTAACCTCTCTCTAATTCCCAACGTCCATGTATGATGAAATTAATTAGTAAACCATTACTTGATACCTAGGATCACCATCTCTGATTGATGCATTAGTGCACTGCATACAGTGCATGACAACAAGATGGATTTGTTCTAGATCAACTCTTCGAGGCATCCCCTACGCACGATGCAATTAGTTAGTGCAAGAATGCAACTTGTTGATTCCTAGGATCACCATTTTCTTCTGATGCACATGCTTGTAGGAAACCTATTGTAGTTGCTACAGAGGATCACCATAGGTCAACTGAATTGATGTTACTGGTTTAAAATGTGTTTTTTTTGGCATATCAATTACTCGGGGCAATTCATAGGATTACAAACTTACCAACACCAATTACCAAAGATTCAAGAAAAAGTAATGCACCGAAAAAGAAAATGCCAGGAGATAGAATCACATGAATTTTTATCAAAAGTTGTTGTTAGTAGGCCCACGTTTATCCCTAGATTGACAATTTTCTCTTTCCCTTTCTTTTGCCATTTAATTTTCTTTTTTAAAATTCGTGGAATTTTCTTACAAACCGTAGACTTTTCTTAAATTCGTGAACTTTTTAAAAAGCAGAGAACTTCTCTTCAAATTTGCCAACTTTTTCTTAAAAACTGTTTCCTTTCCGGAGTCCACGCAAGTCTTTTTTCGAAACATGTGAACTTTATTTTTCAAATTCATGAACTTTTTCTGAAAATTGATATTTTTTCGAAATAAATTAACTTTTTTACAAAATTGATGAACTTTTTTCAAAATCGATGAACATTTTTTGAAATCGATGAACTTTTTTCCAAGTTTGTGGTTTTTTAAAAAACCAAGAACCTTTTTAAAAATCGATGAACTTTTCTTTGAATTTGTGAAGTTCTACTCAAAATATAGGAACTTTTTGCAAATCCATGTTTTTTAGTTTTATTTGTGATTTTCCCAGATTCATTGGTTTTTACAAAAGTCAATGATTGTGTTTTTAGGCAAGCCAACAAAGCAGAAGCGCGTGAGTGCTAGCAAGCACAAGCGGCGTTGGACGTGCTGTATGGTTGCTCTCCCATTATACGGCATGTGTATGCACCGCCTGCACACCCCCTCCGCCCTGAACCGGCCCATTTTACACTTTTTTTCTCTTTTGTAAGACCTTCAAAAAACCTTTCCGAATTTGTAGTTAATAAATTTAAGAAATATTTATGTTTTAAAAAGTTAATAAATTTGTAAAAAGTATGTTGTTTGCAATTTGTATTCAACATCAATTGTTGGGAATTAATAATTATGGAAAAAGTATTTGGTTGTAATATTTTCATACACCATTTGAAATTATAAAAAATTTGATAAATTTGAAAGAATGGTTAGGACATAAGAAAATGTTAATGTTGATTGATAATGACGGAAATTGCAAATAATAGAAGCATTTACATTAGGAAAAACTACAAGCTCTCGGATGCGCCCTTGGCCTAGTCTAGCACACTCTCGGATGCTAGGTTTGAACGAATTCCGACATTGTATGCAAGTTGCGTCACGTCTAGCCATTTATCAGCCATTTTTAGAGAGAAAATTCCAGAGAATGCAGAAATTGTCAAACACTAGAACAACCTGGCATGGTTCCTTGAATTGGTCATAGAAGCTTGTTGAAGAAAATTGGGACCATTTTACAGATGTCGACCAACTACATGCTTTCAAACGAACACTTCTGGCCCTATACCTGAACACTCTCTGTTGAACATGATCTAATTTTGGTTGCAAGCAGGTGGGCATGCCCATGGTACGAATCCATGCCAGGTTGGAATGATTTTCGACACCGTATGAAAGTCACGACATGTCCGGCCATTTATCGCCCTTTTTGGACCAAGAAAACTCCAGAAAATACAAATTTTGTCAAAAACCAAACAAATTGGCATCGTGCGCCTTTAATTGCTCATAGAAGGCCATGAATTGTTTTTGGGTCATCTCAAGGATGTCGAAAAACAACATGATCGCAGACGGAGCTTTCAGGCCTATCCGGACACCCTTGGTTGAAATTGATTTTGTTTTGGAAATTCTTGAAATGACCTTAACTTTTGTAAGCAGGTGAGCATGCCATGGTAGGCATCGCTCCCAGGTTTGAACAATTTATGACAACGTATGCAAATTGTGACAAATCCGGTCATATATCGGCCTATTTTGACCGAGAGAACTTCAGAAAATGCAAGAATTGTCGAAAATTTCATGGGCCAAGCTGATCACTTGCACGCAAGGCATAAACCTGTAGGTAGCACACTGTGCCATTGGGGTTTCAGTCCCACCTCCTCTGGTTACACGAATGGATGCAGTAAGCTTGGGTATATAATATATAGGGGTGGTCATATATAGGGGTGGTCATACTATTTTGGTCATTAAATCTTTTGAACATTTCTTTAATATATTATTAGTATATGTTTTAGTTTTAAAAATTGGCAACCGTGTAAAAAGACTGCCCTAGGCCTGGGCGTTCGGTAACCGACACGATCGATTCAGTCTTTCGGCTAACAAAATTTTTTGGTTTCCACAACTGATATATTTTGGAACCAAAAAATTGGTTCGATCATCGGATTGACCGAGCAAAACTGAAATTGACGCATATAACTATAAGAATGTATGTTCCTTTTTAGCCTCACCATGCGGCACGTCCCAAAGAAATGGATGGCAAGTGCGAATCAACGTGTGGTCGGATGGTTAGGAATACAGTGGTATCCCAGCCCACCAGGGTTTAAGTCTTGGTGCTTGCATTTATTTCTAGATTTTTTTCAAAATTTCCAGCAATGCACTTCCAGTGTAAGGAGGCGTTCCCATTGACTATGAGGCGTCTTTGGTGACTTTGTCAATCTCAAGATAATATACCGGCTCAGTCTCTCGGAGGTGCTTATAGAGGTAGGTGTACGTGTGGGTTCACAGAAATGAGTGGATGCGCGTATATATAAGCGTATTGTGTTTAAAAAATAAGAAATGGATGGCAAGCTGCTACCTTCATAGTGCCGCGTATACTTCCTTTATCAACGCCACTCGAGGTGGTCTTTTTTTTTGAGCGAAACTCGAGGTGGTACTAAATCAAAAGCTGCTATAATGTTTGTACGGGCCGATTGCTAGACTATTTTTGGGCCTTAACAAACATATACATGTACATGACAAAAACTGAGATACAAAGAGGCTTGGAAGCCATGAGATAAATTGGGCTGCTGGGGAAGTGAGGATAGGAAAATACAGGGAGAAGCGAGGCGTGTTATCATGGTTACGGATCTGGATGTAATTTTTATTATTTCCAATATTCATTGTACTATCATAATTGAAGATGGATAGATCGGAAGTTTATCCCACAAAAATAAATTCTTTTTGAAAAAAAGTACACAAAAGTGGCAAACAAGTTTGCAAAATTGGAAGAAGTTCATCAATTTGAAAAAAATCACGAATTTGACAAAAGAAGTTCATAAAATCAGATCATTGATTTAAAAAATTCATGATTTTTTAAGAAAATATCGCAAATTTGATAAAGTTTGCAAAATCGGAAAACATTCTTTCACTTGAAAAAAGAACCACTGATTTAAAAAAAGTTGACGGATTTGAAAAAACTTCACGAATTTAAGCAAATGAAAATGAAAAGAGAAATAAATAAAAATAAAAGCTAATTAAATCGAAGGAGAAAAAAGGCCAAACAAAAGCAAAAAGAAGAAAACCAGACTATGAAGATGGGCAACAAAAACAATAAAAGAAGTAACTAGGCATAAGGTGTGAGTTGTCCTAGTTGGTTATAGTGAGTGTAACTAAAGGTTGAGCAGTACAAATCCTACCTCACACACTTATTATTTGAAGGTAAAAAAAAGAAAAAATGGGCCAAGCCCAGGACGAAGGGGTGAGTGTTGTGGTTTGTGTGATGCGACGCCCCGTACAACATATACGTATACGGCTGGTAGTGTCTAAAACAAAACGTATACGGCTGGTGACCCTCATACATACGAAAGTGCTCAAAAGACCATACTGCCCTTATGGTTTTTGTAGGGGTGTATAGAGGCACGACTCAATTTCTACACCTGAGCCCTTATATGGTTGGTGGGTGTGGGTGTGTGTGTAGGGGGGGTACCGAGGCAAGGCTCAAATTCTACATGCACTAGTAGAAAAGGGGGCAATGGCCCAGGCCAGTTCAGCCCATTAGTCCCGATTCAATCTAGAACCGGGACCAATGGAGCTATTTGCTCCGGTTCGTGAGCCCAGGGGGGCCGGCCGGGCCACGTGGGCCATTGGTCCCGGTTCGTCCGGACCTTTTGGTCCCGGTTGGTGGGACGAACCGGGACCAATGGGCCTGGCTCCTGGCCCACCACTATTGGTCCCGGTGGGTGGCATGAACCGGGACCAAAGGCTTTCCTTTAGTCCCGGTTCATGCCACGAACCGGGACCAATAGTGTTGCCTATATATACCCCTCTCTCGCGAGCAGAGCACTCCAGTGCTATGTTTTTCTCTTGCCGGCGAGGGGGGCTTTGTGGTGCTCTAGCTCACCTCCTATGCACATGAGGTGTTCGATGAAATGCCCGAGCCACACTACTTAAGCTTTCTCCTCCAAGCTCGACCTCCAACCTCCATTTTCCTCAATATTTGTCTAGGTTTAGCGGTCCGTCACGCCCGTCCCCTGCCTTTCACCGTGGCCGATCACCCGCGCCGATCTCATCGCCAACACCACCGTGGTGAGCCTCTTGTTCTTATCTTCTTTACGAAAGGAAAAATATTCTTACTTGTATTATTTTCTTACTTTTATTATCGCATCTTATATAGTGGGATGGTTTTGGTATCCGCCCCCGTCGGCCCTCGTCCTGTCTATGATTCGGATGTGGTATATATTATCTTTTCATAACTATTGGTTCATTTATTGTTTGAAAGTTATGCCGACCAACGTGACATAGATTTTATTTATCTAGGAGGTCATTGAACCGGAAATTCCAACCGACCCTATTGTCGAGAGGTTAAATTTAGTTGAAGAAGAAAACAATTTCTTGAAGGAAAAAATAAAAAAACTTGAGGAGGAGAAGATGATATTGGAGTTGCATGTTGCGGATGTTGTCGATGATCACAAGATCAAGATGGATGTAATGCGCTTGAAGATGAGAAAGATTAGAAAATATGCCATTCATACCGAGGCTTGGTATCATTATGCCGTTGGATCAGTTATTACCTTGGTTGCGATTATGATCGCATTTGTTTTCGCGTTAAAATGTTTTACATAGTTTCAATGTATGGTTTAATTAATTTAGATGCTCTGCAGAGCTTTATGTTGTTAGATGAGAACTATGTATGTACTTTGGTTTTTATGTGATGATGAACTTCTATTAACTTGGTCACTTAATTATCTATTCATGATGTTCGTAATGATTTTTGACACACTTAATTATATATAATGCACGCAGATGAACCAGCAATGGATGTACGGTGAAAGACACACCTCCGAGTACATTAAGGGCGTGCATGATTTTCTCGAAGTGGCTGAGGCAAACAAGCAGAATGGTTTTATGTGTTGTCCATGCCCTATATGTGGGAATACGAAGTCTTACTCTGACCGGAAAATCCTTCACACCCACCTGCTTTACAAGGTTTTCATGCCACACTATAATGTTTGGACGAGGCATGGAGAAATATGGGTTATGATGGAAGACGACGAGGAAGAAGAGTACGATGACAACTGTGTCCCCCCTGAATACGGTGATGCTACTGAACATCAAGATGCACCAGACGATGTGCACGATGGTGCTGCAACGGGCAAAGCTGCTGAAGATCAAGAGGAACCAGACGATGTGCCCGATGATGATGATCTCCGCCGGGTCATTGTCGATGCAAGGACACAATTCGAAAGTCAAAAGGAGAAGCTGAAGTTTGATCGCATGTTAGAGGATCACAAAAAAGGGTTGTACCCCAATTGCGAAGATGGCAACACAAAGCTCGGTACTGCACTCGAATTGCTGCAAAGGGAAGGCAGAATGCTGTGCTCGATAAAGGATTTGAGAAGCTACTAAAAATAATGAAGAAGAAGCTTCCAAAGGATAACGAATTGCCCGACAAAGACATACGCAGCAAAGAAGGTCGTATGCCCTCTAGGATTGGAGGTGGAGAAGATACATGCATGCCCTAATGACTGCATCCTCTACCGTGGTGCCTACAAGGATCTGAACGCATATGCCCGATATGCGGTGCATTGCGTATAAGATCGACGAGATGACCTCAGTGATGTTGACGGGCGAGCCTCCGGGAAGAGGGTTCTGCGAAGGTGATGTGGTATGCTCCTATAATACCACAGTTCAAACGTCTGCTCGTAAACGGAGAGCATGCCAAGTTGATGCGATGGCACAGTGAGGACCGTGAAGAAAGATGGGAAGTTGAGAGCACCCACGACGGGTCGCAGTGGAGAAAAATCGAGAGAAAGTACTGGGATGAGTTTGCAAAGGACCCAAGGAACGTATGGTATGCTTTAAGCGGCGCATGGCATTAATCCTTTCGGGAGCAGAGCAGCAATCACAAAGACTGCCCGTGACTCTATGTATGTATAACCTTCCTCCTTGGATGTGCATGAAGCGGAAGTTCATTATGATGCCAGTTCTCATCCAAGGCCCTAAGCAACCCGGCAACGACATTGATGTGTACCTAAGGCCATTAGTTGAAGAACTTTTACAGCTGTGGAATGGAAACGGTGTACGTACGTGGGATGAGCACAAAAAGGAAGAGTTTGACTTAAAGGCGTTGCTATTCGTGACCATCAACGATTGGCCCGCTCTCAGTAACCTTTCAGGACAGACAAACAAGGGATACCACGCATGCACGCACTGTTTACTTGACACCAATAATATATACCGGAAGCTGCAGGAAGAATGTGTACTGGGTTATCGCCGATTTCTTCCGACCAACCATCAATGTCGAAAGAAAGGCAAGCATTTCAAAGGCGAGGCAGATCACTGGAAGAAGCCCGCCATGCGTACCGGTGATCACGTACTTGCTATGGTCAACGATTTACACGTAATCTTTGGAAAGGGTCCCGGCGGACTAGCTGTTCCGAATGACGCTGAGAATCACGCACCCATGTGGAAGAAGAAATCTATATTTTGGGACCTACCCTCGGAAAGACCTAGAGGTCCGCTCTTCGATCGACGTGATGCACGTGATGAAGAACCTTGCGTGAACCTTCTAGGCTTCTTGGGCGTGTATGGGAAGACAAAAGATACACCGAGGCACGAGAGGACCTGCAACGCTTGCACGAAAAAGAGGGCATGCCTCCGAAGCAAAGATGAAGGTCCCGCCAGCCACGCTCTTACGAAAGAAGAGAAAGAAATATTCTTTCAATGCCTGCTCAGTATGAAGGTCCCGACCGGCTTCTCGTCGAATATAAAGGGAATAATAAATATGCCAGAGAAAAAGTTCCAGAACCTAAAGTCTCATGACTGCCACGTGATTATGACGCAACTGCTTCCGGTTGCATTGAGGGGGCTTCTACCGGAAAACGTCTGATTAGCCATTGTGAATCTATGTGCATTCCTCAATGCAATATCTCAGAAGGTGATTGATCCAGAAATCATACCAACGCTAAGGAGTGATGTGGTGCAATGTCAGTTTCGAGCTGGTGTTCCCACCATCCTTCTTCAATATCATGACGCACGTCCTAGTTCATCTAGTCGACGAGATTGTCATTCTGGGGCCCGTATTTCTACACAATATGTACCCCTTTGAGAGGTTCATGGGAGTCCTAAAGAAATATGTTCAGAATCGCTTAGGCGGAAGGAAGAATCTCCATGGGCCATCAAACAGAGGATGTCATCGGGTTTTGTGTTGACTTCATTCCTGGCCTTAAGAAGATAGGTCTCCCTAAATCGCGGTATGAGGGGAGACTGATCGAAAAGGCACGCTTGAAGGGACTCAATAATATGCAGGGACGGATATTCTTGGTCTCAAGCACACTACACAGTTCTCTGAGAACTCTACCTTGGTGACCCCGTATGTCGATGAACACAAGAACAGTCTGCGCTCCAAACACCCGGAGCAGTGCGACGACTGGATTACATGTGAACACATCAGGACTTTCAGCAGTTGGTTGGAAACACGTCTCAGAGGAGAAAAAGTTTATAATTTTGCTGACCTAAAAGCAAAAAGAATTAAAAAATAAAGCAAAAAACCAAAAGAAAATAAATAATGCAGAAAACATAACAAAAAAACTTGAAAAAAATAAAAATAGCAACAATAAGTATTTTGTTGTAAGTAGAAACAAAATAAAATGAATAAAGCAACAAAGGAAACAAAAAAAGTGTTTTCAAATTTGAAAACTAATGGCACTAACAGAAAGTTTATAATTTTTCTAAAACTAAAAGCAAAAAGAATTAAAAAATAAAGCAAAAAACAACAAAAAATAAATAATGCAGAAAGCAAAACAAAAAACTGGAAAAAAAATAAAAATAGCAACAAAATAAAATAAATAAAGCAACGAAGAAAACAAAAAAACAAAAAAAAGTGCCACCTACTGGGCCCCCACGTCCTGAATACGACTAGAAACCCTACCAAGGCCATGATTCAGGCCCGCGGGAGGCCCAAGAGGT
This sequence comes from Aegilops bicornis, assembly GCA_021605145.1. NCBI lineage: Eukaryota > Viridiplantae > Streptophyta > Magnoliopsida > Poales > Poaceae > Aegilops > Aegilops bicornis. The sequence goes on from CM038670.1 coordinate 818,971,874, forward strand.
CCCAGCAGTACAGATTGCAGGTGTTTAGGCCCGAAGCCTCATGAGAGGAGTTCGAGAGGGAAGGCGCACCGCACCTTATAAACAGTGCGCCTCCCTCTCAACTAGCGAGGTGGGACTAAATATTTGGTTTCGGGCAGCACAGGCCTTTGGTCCCGGTTGGTGGCACCAACCGGGACTAAAGACATTGGTCCCGGTTCATGGTACAAACCGGGACTAATGCTCTTTAGTCCCGGTTGGTGCCACCAACCGACCAAAGGTCGCCGCTTCCGCCCTTTGGGCTGTTGAACAGGCCTTTAGTCCCGTTGGTGGCACCAACCGGGACTAGGCAGGCATTAGTCCCGGTTTGTGCCACGAACCGGACCAATGCACTTTCTATATATACAGGACTTTGCGAAAATTTCATTCAGTTCCTCATCCCGCCGCAGACGCCGCCCTTCGCCCGACGCTCGCTCGTTGTCGCCGCTCACAAGACGCTGCCGCCCGTCGTCTCCACACCCGGCCTTCGCCGCCGCCCGCGCCGACGTCGTCGCCGCTTCATTGTCGCTTCGCTTCGCCGCGCTTGCCCGTCGTCCCGTGGCCGCCCGAGCCCGCCGTCCCGTCGCCGCCCGAGCCCGCCGTCCTCGTCGCCCTGCCCGCGCCTCCCAAGCCCGCCGCTGCCGCCTCGCCCGCCGCCTGCTGCCCTTGAGCCCGCCGTCGCCTGTCGCGCCGCCCGAGCCCGTCGTTGCCGCCGTCGCCGCCTCGCCGCCGCCTCACAGAGCCTGCCGTCACGAGCCTCTGCTCATATGTTGCAATATGTTTTTTATTAGTTTATTTTTTGTTCACATGTGATGTATATGTGTATGTGGCTATAATGTATATGTTTTTTATTTTATTAGTTTAGTTTTTTGTTCATATATAGAAAGTTACAATTTTAATTAGGTTAGTGCAGGAAAGGTTATTGAATTTTAATTAGGTTAGTGTAGAGGAAAAAGTAAAATAAGGAAAAGGAAGAAAAGAGGAAGAAGGAAGAAGGAAGAAGAAGAAGAAAAAGAATGAGAGGAAAAAGAAGAGGAGAAGAAGAAAGGAATAGAGGAGAAGAAGAAAAAATAGAAAAAAAATTCTATTTTTTCTTCTTCTCCTCTATTCTTTTCTTCTTCTCCTCTTTTTTTTTTCTTCTTCTTCCTTCTTCCTTCATCCTCTTTTTTCTTCCTTTTCCTTATTTTCCTTTCTCGAGGGATAAGAAGAAAACGAAGAGGAGAAGAAGAAAGAAAGGAATAGAGGAGAAAGAAGAAACTTCAACACGAGGGGGAGGGGGTACCGATACCCCCTCCCCGATAACATTATTTTCCCATCTATATGTATGTCACGTCGTTGTCGATATAACGAGGGTGTCGAGGATCGCCGAGGGGTCGAGGGTCGGGAACTAGGGTAGAGGGTCGAGGGTCGTTAAGGGGTCAAGGGTCGAAGGTTTCAGGGTCGAGGGTTCCTATAGTGTCAAAGTATTGAAGAAATCCATGGCTTCATCATTAGACGGAAGTAACCATGGCATGATGGTGCGAAGTCCTCCAAAGTTATTACGGAATGGAGTCCGGATAGGATAATTTGCCTTTTATGCAATTTCAGCAAAGGCCTTTCAAATAACGATATTCGGAAGGTTCTTGCTGAACTTTGTACCAAAAAGCTTAATTATCCTATCTCGGGACCTGCTCCAAAATAACTTTGGAGAGCTTCGCACCATCATGCACCTGTTACTAGCCTAATGATGAAGACATGGTTTTGTTGAGTCCTTTGACACTAGGCAACCTCCCGACCCTCGGCGATCCTCGACCCCTTGAACCTCGACCGCCGGCAATCCACGACCCTCTACCCTATCATGGGCGTCGATGCCCACGCCACTTGTGGGACATAGATGTAGTGTTCAACGCCGACCCCTCCCGATAGCTTCAACACGTGGGGGGGGGGGGTCGATATTACCCCCTCCTTGAAGCGTTCTCGAGGCCACCCCCTAACCCTTGAAGCGTTGTCGAGGCCACCCCAAACCCTAGAGAAGCAGCGTAGAGGCCACTAATATGATTCCTTATTGTGATTAACTAGCTAGTTCTATGTTTTCCACTAATATATCCATATCTGTCATGTTTGAATAATAATTGCCATGTTGTAAATATTTGTAGAAACTATGGACACCCCCCGAGACGAAGCACAAGAAGCGTTGTTGAGGGACATATTCGCACAAGGAAGTGATGTTGTCTGCTCGTTGATGTTTCTCAACGACAACGATGGTCTGGAAGGAGAGGATGAAGAAGCAGCTGGCTATGATTTACATGGCTCCGATGACCCAATGCCGGTGCAAGAAGGAGAGGGTGAAGAAGTAGACCGCGAGGACGGCTCCGGTGATCACCAAACCGAGTCCGCCAGGTATATATATTAGTTAAGCCTGTCTTGACTAGCTAATTGATGCATTCATTGTTTTGGTATGTACACATATTAATTAACTCTCGTCTTTGTTCTTTTTCTAGCCCTCCGGATCGAGCACAACTTCCAGTAAAGAGACAAGGCCGAAGAAAAAGTTGAGCTCGGATGAAAAGTTTGAGATCATACAAATCGCGCATGACGGCCAACCGATTGAACCCTACCGGACAAAGAAGGCATTTGTTGCTCGGTGGGGGTTACGATTAGGGACAAGATCCCGATCAGCATCCACCAATGGTATAAGCCTAAGAACGAAGACCACGAGGTGTCTTATGTCAATGATATGAGAAAAATGATCTTTGGGTGAGCTGAAGTCAAATTTTACCCTACCGCTAGAGGATGATCCGGAGAAGCTAGTAATAGAGCCATTAATCAAGTCTTTTGCTCTTAAGAAGATGGCAGGCCTATTCAGGAATTGGAAGAAAGAACTCAATACGTATGTCAAAAAAAACGAGACACCAGAATTCAAGGGCAAATATGAGAAGATCGGAGATGACTGGCCCGCATTTGTGGCCTACAAGACATCGAAAAAGAGTAAAAAGATGTCGGCGACAAACAAGAGAAATGCTGCGAAGAAGAAGCTTCACCATCGCACGGGTCGGTGTCTACCTCGTAGCCCGGCCTAAGTGGGCCAAGGCTGAGAATGATCTGCTTGATAAAGGGATCGCACCAGAGACAATGAACTGGCGAGACCGTTGCGGACTTGGTTCTTGAGGCTGGCGGATCCTTGGACCCTATAACGAGGGAACTGCATTTGGGACGGACGAACAATTGGACATACCGGTCAAGAGGCTTCAGCAATATATCGAAGCAGCGCAGCAAGGGAAGTTCGTTCGAGCATGGGAGAAGGACGAGCTCACAATGGCCCTCGGGAATCACGAGCACCACGGGCCGGACACGAGGCACGCCAGCTCCGTTTCGTGGAAGGATGGATTTCCGGACGCAGGGTTACAAAACCCATGAGAGGAGGAAGAAAGCGGAGCGAGCCAAATGCAAAGCGCTGCACGAAAGGGTAATGGGGCTAGAGGAACAAGAAGAGGAACGAGAAGCAGCAGATCGCAGCAAACGACCTGCCGAAGCTTCCCCCGAAGCTACACCGCCATCTCAGCGGAGAAGCAGCATGGCTTCCACCGAGCTGCTTCAGCCAGAGCAGCATGCCTTGACGGCTCCTGCCAGCTATCCCGTGGATGCTATCACGGATGCTGAAAATTGCCACCTTATGGCGCAATGGAGCAATTTGAAGGTCAAGGCGGCTGTTGGCTCTGTTTATCCTACTAAACCCGACTCAACTTTTCACTGCCGGCTGATTCCAGAAGGATATGCTAAGGTGATGGTCGATGAAATAACGGAGGGATTTGAGGACCTCCGGCTTGACCACCCTACCGGTGAAGGGGTGTATCGGCTGGGTTCTTCTCTCAAGACTCCATGCCTATGGCGGAAGGTGTTGGAAATATGCCCTAGAGGCAACAATAAAAGGATTATTATATTTCCTTGTTCATGATAATTGTCTTTTATTCATGCTATAACTGTATTATCCGGAAATCGTAATACACGTGTGAATAAATAGACCACAATATGTCCCTAGTGAGCCTCTAGTTGACTAGCTCGTTGATCAATAGATAGTCATGGTTTCTCGACTATAGACATTGGATGTCGTTGATAACGGGATCACATCATTAGGAGAATGATGTGATGGACAAGACCCAATCCTGAGCATAGCACAAGATCGTGTAGTTCGTTTTGCTAGAGCTTTTCCAATGTCAAGTATCTCTTCCTTAGACCATGAGATCGTGTAAGTCCCGGATACCATAAGAGTGCTTTGGGTGTACCAAATGTCACAACGTAACTGGGTGACTATAAAGGTACACTACAGGTATCTCTGAAAGTGTCTGTTGGGTTGACACGGATCGAGACTGGGATTTGTCACTCCGTGTTACGGAGAGGTATCACTGGGCCCACTTGGTAGTGCATCATCATAATGAGCTCAAAGTGACCAAGTGTCTGGTCACGGGATCATGCACTACGGTACGAGTAAAGTGACTTGCCGGTAACGAGATTGAACAAGGTATTGGGATACCGACGATCAAATCTCGGGAAAGTAACATACCGATTGACAAAGGGAATTGTATACGGGATTGTTTGAATCCTCGACATCGTGGTTCATCCGATGAGATCATCGAGGAGCATGTGGCAGCCAACATGGGTATCCAGATCCCGCTGTTGGTTATTGACCGAGAGCCGTCTCGGTCATGTCTACGTGTCTCCCGAACCCGTAGGGTCTACACACTTAAGGTTCGGTGACGCTAGGGTTGTATGAATATGAGTATGCAGTATACTGAATGTTGTTCGGAGTCCCCTATGAGATCCCGGACGTCATGAGGAGTTTCGGAATGGTCCGGAGGTAAAGAATTATATATAGGAACTGGTATTTCGGCCATCGGGAAAGTTTCGGGTCACCGGTATTGTCTGGGACCACCGGAAGGGTCCCGAGGGTCCATCGGTGGGGCCACCCATCCCGGGCGCCCCATGGGCTGAAGTGGGAGGGAACCAGCCCATAGTGGGCTGGTGCGCCCCTTGGCCCACCCTGCGCCTAGGGTTGAAACCCTAGGGTGGGGCGCCCACTGCCTTGGGGGCACTCCACCGCAGCCGCCCCCCTTGGGAGATGGGATCCCCAGGGCGGCGCCCCTGGGGCCTATATAAAGGGAGGGGGGAGGGGGCAGCCGCACCCTGAAACTCTGGCGCCTCCCCCCCCCTGCTACACCTCTTCCTCCTCCGTCGCGTGCTTGGCGAAGCCCTGCCAGAGTGATGCTGCTCCACCACCACCACGCCGTTGTGCTGCTGCTGGAGCCATCATCATCAACCTATCCTTCCCCCTTGCTGGATCAAGAAGGAGGAGACGTCTCCCGTCCCGTACGTGTGTTGAACGCGGAGGTGCCGTCCGTTCGGCACTCGGTCATCGGTGATTTGGATCACGGCGAGTACGACTCCATCATCCACGTTCTAGTGAACGCTTCCGCACGCGATATACAAGTGGTATGTAGATGCAATCTCTCTCCCATGACTCGTTGCTTAGATGAACTCATAGATGGATCTTGGTGAAACCGTAGGAAAATTTTTAATTTTCTGCAGCGTTACCCAACAGTGGCATCATGAGCTAGGTCTATGCGTAGTTCTCTATTGCACGAGTAGAACACAATTTTGTTGTGGGCGTAGATCTTGTGAACTTGCTTGCCGCTACTAGTCTTATCTTGCTTCAGCGGTATTGTGGGATGAACGGCCCGGACCAACCTTACACGTACGCTTACGTGAGACCGGTTCCACCAACTGACATGCACTAGTTGCATAAGGTGGCTGGCGGGTGTCTGTCTCTCCCACTTTAGTTGGAGCGGATTCGATGAAAAGGGTCCTTATGAAGGGTAAATAGAAGTTTACAAAATCACGTTGTGGTTATTCGTAGGTAAGAAAATGTTCTTGCTAGAACCCAATTGCAGCCACGTAAAAGATGCAACAACAATTAGAGGACGTCTAACTTGTTTTTGCAGCAATTGTCATGTGATGTGATATGGCCAGAAGTTGTGATGAATGATGAATGATATATTGTGATGTATGAGATCATGTTCTTGTAATAGGAATCACGACTTGCATGTCGATGAGTATGACAACCGGCAGGAGCCATAGGAGTTGTCTTTATTTTTGTATGACCTGCGTGTCATTGAAGAACGCCATGTAAATTACTTTACTTTATTGCTAAACGCGTTAGCCATAGAAGTAGAAGTAGTCGTTGGCGTGACAACTTCATGAAGACACGACGATGGAGATCATGATGATGGAGATCATGGTGTCATGCCGGTGACAAGATGATCATGGAGCCCCGAAGATGGAGATCAATGGAGCTATATGATATTGGCCATATCATGTCACTACTATATAATTGCATGTGATGTTTATTATGTTTATGCATCTTGTTTACTTAGAACGACGGTAGTAAATAAGATGATCCCTTACAACAATTTCAAGAAGTGTTCTCCCTAAGCGTGCACCGTTGCTAAAGTTAAATCGTTTGAAGCACCACGTGATGATCGGGTGTGATAGATCCTTACGTTCACATACAATGGGTGTAAGACAGTTTTACACATGCAAAACTCTTAGGGTTAACTTGACGAGCCTAGCATGTACAAACATGGCCTCGGAACACGAGACCGAAAGGTCGAACACGAGTCGTATGGAAGATACGATCAACATGAGAATGTTCACCGACGATGACTAGTCCGTCTCACGTGATGATCGGACACGGCCTAGTCGACTCGGATCGTGTAACACTTAGATGACTAGAGGGATGTCTAATCTGAGTGGGAGTTCATTAAAATAATTTGATTAGATGAACTTAATTATCATGAACTTAGTCTAAAACCTTTGCAAATATGTCTTGTAGATCAAATGGCCAACGCTCATGTCAACATGAACTTCAACGCGTTCCTAGAAAACCAAGCTGAAAGATGATGGCAGCAACTATACGGACTGGGTCCGGAACCTAAGGATCATCCTCATAGCTGCCAGAAACAATATGTCCTAGAAGGACCGCTAGGTGATGCACCGTCTAGAGAACCAAGACATTATGAATGCTTGGCAGTCTCGTGCTGATGATTACTCCCTCGTTCAGTGCGGCATGCTTTACAGCTTAGAACCGGGGCTTCAAAAGCGTTTTGAGCAACATGGAGCATATGAGATGTTCGAGGAGCTGAAACTAGTTTTCCAAGCTCATGCCCGGGTCGAGAGATATGAAGTCTCCGACAAATTCTATAGTTGTAAGATGGAGGAGAACACTTCTGTCAGTGAGCACATACTCAAAATACAGGTTGCACAACCGCTTTGTTCCAAATTGGACATAAACCTCCCGGACGAGGCGGTCATTGACAGAATCCTTGATCGCTCCCACCAAGCTACAAGAGCTTTGTGATGAACTACAATATGCAGGGGATGGTGAAGACCATTCCGAAGTATTCTCAATGCTTTGAAGTCAGCAGAGGTTGAAGTCAAGAAAGAACATCAAGTGTTGATGGTCAATAAAACCACTAAGTTCAAGAAGGGCAAGGGTAAGAAGAACTTCAAGAAGGACGGCAAGGATGTTGCAGCGCCCGATAAGCAAGTTGCCGGAAGAAGTCAAAGAATGGACCCAAGCACGAGACAGTGCTTTTATTGCAAAGGGAAGGGCCACCGAAGCGGAACTGCCCCAAATACTTAGCGGACAAGAAGGCCGGCAACACTAAAGGTATATTTGATATACATGTAATTGATGTGTACCTTACCGATTACTCGTAGTAACTCACGGGTATTTGATACCGGTGCCGTTGCTCATATTTGTAACCCACAGCAGAGCTGCGGAATAAGCGGAGGCTGGCGAAGGATGAGGTGACGATGCGGCGTCGGGAATGGTTCCAAGGTCGATGTGATCGCCCGTCGACGCTACCTCTACATTTACATACGGGATTAGTTATAAACCTTAATAATTGTTATTTGGTGCCAAGTTTGAGCATGAACATTGTATCTGGATCTCGTTTGATACGAGATGGCTACTCATTTAAATCTGAGAATAATGGTTGTTCTATTTATATGAGAGATATGTTTATTCTTAATGGTTTATTCTTAATGAATCTCGAGCGTAATGTTACACATATTCATAGCGTGAATACCAAAAGATGTAAAGTTGATAACGATAGTCCCACATACTTGTGGCACTGCCGCCTTGGCCACATTGGTGTCAAGCGCATGAAGAAGCTCCATGCTGATGGACTTTTAGAGTCTCTCGATTATGAATCATTCGACACATGTGAACCATGCCTTATGGGCAAAATGACCAAGACTCTAGTGCAAGTCGGAGACTGTTGGAAATATGCCATAGAGGCAATAATAAAAGGATTATTATATTTCCTTGTTCATGATAATTGTCTTTTATTCATGCTATAACTGTATTATCCGGAAATCGTAATACACGTGTGAATAAATAGACCACAATATGTCCCTAGTGAGCCTCTAGTTGACTAGCTCGTTGATCAATAGATAGTCATGGTTTCACGACTATGGACATTGGATGTCGTTGATAACGGGATCACATCATTAGGAGAATGATGTGATGGACAAGACCCAATCCTGAGCATAGCACAAGATCGTGTAGTTCGTTTTGCTAGAGCTTTTCCAATGTCAAGTATCTCTTCCTTAGACCATGAGATCGTGTAACTCCTGGATACCGTAAGAGTTCTTTGGGTGTACCAAACGTCACAACGTAACTGGGTGACTATAAAGGTACACTACAGGTATCTCCGAAAGTGTCTGTTGGGTTGACACGGATCGAGATCGGGATTTGTCACTCCGTGTGTTACGGAGAGGTATCACCGGGCCCACTCGGTAGTGCATCATCATAATGAGCTCAAAGTGACCAAGTGTCCGGTCACGGGATCATGCATTACTGATGCGAGTAAAGTGACTTGCCGGTAACGAGATTGAACGAGGTATTGGGATACCGACGATCGAATCTCGGGCAAGTAACATACCGATTGACAAAGGGAATTGTATACGGGATTGTTTGAATCCTCGACATTGTGGTTCATCCGATGAGATCATCGAGGAGCATGTGGGAGCCAACATGGGTATCCAGATCCCACTGTTGGTTATTGCCCGAGAGCCGCCTCGGTCATGTCTACGTGTCTCCGAACCCGTCGGGTCTACACACTTAAGGTTCGGTGACGCTTAGGGTTGTATGAATATGAGTATGCAGTATACCGAATGTTGTTCGCAGTCCCGGATGAGATCCCGGACGTCACGAGGAGTTTCGGAATGGTCCGGAGGTAAAGAATTATATATAGGAAGTGGAGTTTCGGCCATCGGGAAAGTTTCGGGTCACCCGTATTGTACCGGGACCACCGAAAGGGTCCTGGGGTCCACCGGGTGGGGCCACCCACCCCGGAGGGCCCCATGGGCTGAAGTGGGGAGGGGAACCAGCCCATAGTGGGCTGGTGCGCCCCCCTTGGCCCACCCCTACGCCTAGGGTTGAAACCCTAGGGTGGGGGGGGGGCACCCACTTGCCTTGGGGGGCACTCCACCCTTTGGCCGCCGCCCCCCTTGGGAGATGGGATCCCCAAGGGCCGGTGCCCCCCTGGGGGCCTATATAAAGGGAGGGGGGAGGGGGCAGCCGCACCCTGAAACTCTGGCGCCTCCCTCCCCGTGCTACACCTCTTCCTCCTCCGTCGCGTGCTTGGCGAAGTCCTGCCGGAGTGCTGCTGCTCCACCACCACCACGCCGTTGTGCTGCTGCTGGAGCCATCATCATCAACCTCTCCTCCCCCCTTGCTGGATCAAGAAGGAGGAGACGTCTCCCGTCCCATACGTGTGTTGAACGCGGAGGTGCCGTCCATTCGGCACTCGGTCATCGGTGATTTGGAGCACGACGAGTACGACTCCATCATCCACGTTCTAGTGAACGCTTCCGCACGCGATCTACAAGTGGTATGTAGATGCAATCTCTCTCCCATGACTCGTTGCTTAGATGAACTCATAGATGGATCTTGGTGAAACCGTAGGAAAATTTTTAATTTTCTGCAGCGTTACCCAACAGAAGGATCTCATCAACCTTCCGAACTGGACGCCTCCGCCTCCTCCTCCTCCTTCGGCGAGTTAGGGCACTCCGCCTCCTCCACCGCCTCCTCCTCCGGCGAGTGACGATCAGGGCACTCGGCCGGCTCCTTCTCGGCGTGGCGGCACTCCGCCTCCTTCTCCGCGCCCTGGCCAGCGCCCGAGCAGCCAGCCTCCTCCTTCTCCGCCTCGTCGGCAAGGGCGGAAGAGACCCTGCTGCTCCGGCTGCTCCGGCAGCGTCGTAGTCCTTCTCCTCCGCCTCGTAAGCAAGGAAAGAAGACATCCGCCCGTCTGCTCTGCCGGGCGTCTAGCAGTACAGCCAAAGGCGGGAGGAGATACTGATTCGGTCCTTCCGTGAAGACTCCAGAAGTTACCGTAAGAGAGGAGCGAGGAGGAAAACGCGAAGATCGCATGCATCAAGTGGATGACTGGTTTCAAGGGTTGAAAGCAAAGAGACATCCACCTCCGGAGGAGAAGGTAGATCCGGTGAAAGCGAAGCGCACTCTGGCTGCCCTGACAAAACCACCCAAGTCTCCGCCGAAAGGCAACTATGAGCGCATTATTGGAAAGGCATTTGCCGAAGCAGAGAGGTCGGGAAGTACTATCAGTGATCAAAGGATGAAAGAACGACGAGCTGGAAAACAAATTTCCCAGCTCGGCGAACAAGCTGCCTGCTAGCGACATCGTCGATCCGAGGATGGTGCCCGGTTATGGCAATCCTGCAGATTACCTGCCCGACGATGTACATTATCATTTCTTGGAGGTGCAGATACAAATATACGAGTACGGGAAGCCTCTCGTCAAAGATGAAAGTTCTCTATCAACGATGATGCGAAGATTGCATGATTGGTACATGAAAACCTGCAAAAGAGTCTGAGGGGAGGAGTACTTTGTATGTGAGAGTTAAAAAGGAGCATGACCTCCTTGGAATTGAACTGTTGCCTATTCCATTTGAGGAGTTCTATCAGTTTTTCAATCAATTGGCCCTCGATAAAGCAACGGTCACCTGCTATCGTCTGTAAGTAGTACTACTTGTCATTAAGTCTCTATATAACTCAGCCCTTTCATTGCATGTATTTATAATTATCCTCACTATATTATGCAGATTGAAGATCGCGAATTGAAGAAAAGACAAGTGGGTGATATTGGGTTAATTAACACATATCTCATAGATAAAACTGAGGTTGAATTTCATAAAGAAAATACCGAGGCCAACTTGCTACAATCATTGGTAATAAATGAACACAAAGATATAATACTCTTTCCTTACAACTTCAAGTGAGTGTTACTGTCTTGTGGCATATTCGGTTTCCTTATTAGTGAAGGTTATAGTAATGTAATATTGATGAGTTATGCATGTGTGCAGCTACCACTATATTCTCCTAGAGATTAAGCTTGAGAAGGGAGTAGTAACTGTCTTAGACTCCAAGCGAAAAGATCCCAAGGAGTATGCGGACATGACTGAAATGCTCGAGAAGTAAGTTAAATCGATCATTATCCACCATGTTAGCAACTTTGTTCATTTCTGATATCAAGTAATTGTTCTCTTTGTATGGCAGGGCTTGGAGAAAATTCACCAAAAAGCTCGGGACTACCGAAGAAGCTGCAATTTAGACACCAAAGTAAGTACTATATAGTAGCATATTCCACGCATCTCCTAGTGATTCAAGCGCTAGTTTCATCAATACCATTTAGCATGCTTGCTAATTATCAGTTTGATTGACCTCTATTTCTTGTAAAGTGGTTGTGGCAGGAACAAGGGAATGATTTACGTGGATACTACGCTTTGCAGTCCATCCGCCACACGACACGTGAGCGGGCTACCGACAAACAATATGAAGTGCGTAAATAAAAATATTCACAATTTTATTTTATTACCATCATTTGTGTTGAGTTTCATTCATTCATATATATATATATATATATATATATATTTATTGACCCCTTTCTTAAAATTAGATGTTTCGGATGCGGGATGAACTCCTAGCACCAGATCGCATGCGAGCAATTCAAGAGGAATTGGCGGCATTCTTTCTTGACCACGTGATCGCTGAAGACGGAGAATACTATGTGGACCACGCATCCGTATGTTAGGAGATTATATATTTGTAAAAGATAATTATTGTATATATGTAGCCGGTAGTGTCGGATATATATACGAGAACTTGTTGTTCGACCAATCTCTCGGAGAAGGAGAGGTGGTCGATATCACTTCTCTCTGTATGCATATATGTTCATGACGATCTTCTGTTTGCTTAATTGCTAGCTAGCTAGCATGTCTAGCTAGTCCTCTCTATACGTATGTATAGTACGTAGCGTCGACCAAGCACGGACAAAAGAGAGGACACTTTTCTCTATTAATTAGCTAGCTATAGCACAATATATGAAACACCTAAATTAACCCCCCCAAAACCCCCCCAGCCCCCCCGGATTCAAAAAAAAAAAAACCACAGCCATAGAATTGTCGACGTGGATGCCTATTGGTCCCGGTTGGTGCCACCAACCGGGACCAAAGGCCCTCCCGCTCGGGCTCGTGGACAGGCCACGTGGAGGCCCATCTGTCCCGGTTCTGGATTGAACACGGACTAAAGGGTCAGAGGCATTAGTATCGGCCCTTTAGTCCCGGTTCATGAACCGGGACTAAAGGCCCTCACCAACCGGGACTATAGGCCCTTTTTCTACTAGTGATATGTCCTTTTTTAGCAAAGGTCATGCCGGATTTTTCTGTGATTTCTGGCATGACTTGTGCTAGAATATGTACAAGTTTAATCTTTGAATTATGAACGTAGGAAATGTCGTACTCGGACGCATTTACGCCTCTCTGGGGAGTGCAGCTGGTTCCACGACGATCGAGGTATGTGCGACAGGTTCGTTGAGCTGGACGAAGATCGGCGCTTCAGTATTAAGCTCGAGGAGACATTCGATGTTGAAACGGTACGCAACAACGACAAGTGTTTTTTCGTAATTAAGCATGACTTCAACTATTTCAACATCTAATTTTCATCTTTTACAATTCGACTAGCTTATCCCATGCCATGCAAGACGCTATGTCTTGGAGAGGATAGGTTTTGAAGACCATGAAAATTTTGAAACAAAGAGAATACACCTAGGGACCCATCATGATATGGATTTTAAAGTAAATCTATGAAATGCTCAGAGCATAACCCATTTTGGTTGCCAAAATTGGGAAGCACTTTGCAAAATGTATGGTTTTTATGAGGGTATGATTATCACCATGGATCTTGGTGATCCTGACATTGAGCAAGAGAATATGGACATTTGGGTCCTTGTTGATACGCTTCCGATTCCACCACAATGTGAGTTTCTCAAACATAGTTATTAACTAATTTATATTGTTTATTTCAAAATAGTTGACAGCTTATTTCCATTGACAGCTTATTTTGATTCTTCAAAGAATGTGTGGAAGATGGTAGACAAAACCCACTACAATCGATGGCTCGAATTAACTTATAAGGAGAAAAGTCATCTGATCGCTTATTGTACTTATCTTGAGAATTACAATACCTATTATCGAACTCCTCCAAATTATGGTGAATACGTGCCACTAGTGCACGTGTTGAACCACGGTAACTTCTATGGAGATACCCTGGTAAGATTTTTTTACTATTACGACATCCGTGCATCTTTTGTATACTTCTAAAACTAGTATATCATTGCTAACTACGAAGTTATTACTATGTTTTTCAATAGAAAATCCCGATGGATTGTGTGCCTCATCTGATGTATCTGAATGGTCGGCTTAGAGTTCTGAACATACTACCAGGTCAATCTAGGGAGCTTACCTGTGCATATCGGATTTCTAAAACCGGTTAACACATGCTCATCAAAGAACAGAAAAAATGTTTGGACATTCGCAAGGAGGTTCTTGGAAGTAACATTAAGCGAAAGGTAAGAATTGGAGACAGGATAATCTCCATTCTCCATAATGGAGATTCATGGGCTATCTTGTTTTTTTCTATTTTACCTTAGATAATGTAGTAGGTCCTAAGAGAATGTAGTAGGTCCTATAAGGTACAATATGTTTATTATGTGGTACAATGTGTTAGTGTTGATGATGAGGAGTACTGGTGATTACGACTAGTGACCAATTTGCTATGTGATGTCATTGGTGAAAACGATGATCTTGAGGAGGTATTATATGACAACAATGATGTATTATGATGATAAGTTGTTAATGATATGATGATGATGATGATGATGATGATGATGATGATGATGATGATGATGATATTTATTATATCATTGGGTGAAAGAACCGCAGATTAGTTTCAAGTGGATGGACATCCACTTGAAACTAGTCCACGGTTCTTTCACCCCATGATGTAATAACTCATTATGATGTAAAAACAATCTCTTAATTCCTGTTGTATGAAAACTTGTGTAAAGGTGTATGAATACAACATGAAATAAAAACAAATAAAATACGAAATAATAGTAGTAGCGCGGGCAGGGAGAAGCGCTACTACTAATTACCAGTGGCGCTCCTCTAGGAAATCGCTACTACTAAGTCGATTTAGCAGTAGCGTTGGTTGAGGCACGCTACTGCTAAGCTTTAGCTGTAGCGCCGTACCAGTAGCGCTCCAGCCCGCGCTACTGATAGGCCTAAAACCCGCGCTGCTGATAGGCTTTTCCCTTGTAGTGTGAGAGGCAGTTGGTCGGAGTGGCCGGGAGAGTGTCATGTCAAGGGAAGGGTTTCGTCGGAACGTCGTTGGTCCACCCAAATGGGAGTGCGAGGCCATGCGTTCTGTGGTGTGGGTAAAGTGTGCTACCTCTGTAGAGTGTGTGTGAAATCTATCGATAGCCGCGCCCACGAATATGGGCCTAGTTCGTAGTTGGTCACACCATGGGTCAACAGTAATAATAATGATGTGCGTAATAACAACCCCGGTTCGATGATAAGAGAAGTTGGCTGATCTTTATGTGATCGTGAGAGGATCACCGTGGTATCAAGGATACCGGGTTGTTGGATATTTGTGGTGTTACTCGACAATCATGGGTAAAGGTGAAGCTCCTTGTGGTCATGTAATGATTACTATGGTATTGTTAGACCAAGCTTGATTTGATCCTGAGATGATCATGTGATGTCCATGGTGGTAAGTAATGCATGTGGTTGTTACGAGGTAACCCCGAGCAGAGTAAGTTGGTGCATGATAGTGTCATCATGCTGCATGTTAGTGTCATCATCTTTATATGTTCATGCCATGCTCATATTAGGCTAGCGGTATCATGTTGTTCCTGCCATGTTATGCTGACGGTATCATGTTAATCCTTGGTAACCTGTAATTGCCATGCTATTTTTTGTCCTGAATGCTTCTGGTTATTGTGAGCTTGCAAGTACATTCAATGTACTGACCTAGCATGTCATGCCAGTTTGTAGGTCATGTCGGACTTGATTGCTTGTTTGCCGTGGATTCCTTGTTTGCGAGCTAGGATAAGTGTTCCAGCCAGAGTCCCTGCGGAGTGGAGTTCACCACCGTCGTCGTTGTTCCACTGCTAGAAGTTATTCCGCTGCTTCGCGTTGTTCTGCTGCTTGCATAGTGCAACCGTGGCAGGCGTAGTGACGCCTTGCCGATGTAATTCCCTATTATATCGGAATCCCCTTGTACCCAATATAGATTGTAGTAAAGGGCTGATTTGTTCTATGCTAAGTAGTGCCGTATTCTAGAAGACTTCTCCTCGATCTCTGGGCTAGAATATGAGGCGTTCCGGTTTCTGTGAGCCGGGGTGCCACAAATTTGGTAAGGAAACATTTATATGGTGTGCTAAAATTTACTGTCACTTGTTACTATGGAAAATAATCCTTTGAGGGGCTTGTTCAGGTATCTTCACCCTGACCAGTAGAGCAAACAGTTTCTACTCAACCTCCTGAACCTACTGAAATGTTTACTTTGAAATTCCTTCGGGTATGATAGAGAAACTGCTAGCTAATCCTATTGCAGGAGATGGAAAATTACATCCCGATATGCACATTATCTATGTGGATGAAGTTTGTGGATAATTTAAGCTTGCAGGTATGCCTCAGGATGTTATCAAGAAGGTCTTCCCTTTATCTTTGAAGGGAAAGGAATTGACATGGTTTAGGCTATGTGATGATATTGGATCATGGAACTACAACCGAATTAAACTGGAATTTCATCGGAAGTTTAATCCTATGCATCTGGTTCATCGTGATAGCAATTATATATATAATTTTTGGCCTCGCGAAGGAGAAAGTATCGCTCAAGCTTGGGGGAGGCTTAAGTCAATCTTATATTCATGCCCCAATCATGAGCTCTCAAGAGAAATTATTATTCAAAAAATTTATGCTCGGCTTTCTCTCAATAATCGCTCCTTGCTCGATACTTCTTGTACTAGTTCTTTTATGATGAAGACTATTGAATTCAGATGGGATTTATTGGAAGGAATTAAACGCAACTCGGAAGATTGGGAACTCGACGAAAGTAAGGAGTCAGGTATAACACCTAAGTTTGATTGTCTTAAATCTTTTATGGATACCGATGCTTTTCGTGAATTTAGCACTAAATATGGACATGACTCTGAGATAGTAGCTTCCTTTGGTGAATCATTTGCTACTCATGTTGATCTCCCTAAAGAGAAGTGGTTTAAATATCATCCTCCCATTGAAGTAAAAGTAGTTGAACCTATTAAGTTGAAGAAAAGACTATCACTTATAGTGTCGATCCTATTGTTCCTACTGCTTATATTGAGAAACCACCTTTCCCTGTTAGAATAAAGGATCATGCTAAAGCTTCAACTGTGGTTCGTAAGAGTAATGCTAGAATACCTACACCCTCTGAACAAATTAAAGTTGAACCTAGTAATGCTATGGTTAAGGATCTCTTGGTCGATAATATTGATGGGCATGTTATTTACTTCTGTGATGAAGCTGCTAGAATTGCTAGACCCGATACTAAACATAAACATGGACCTGTTGTTGGCATGCCTTTTGTTTCTGTTAAAATAGGAGATCATTGTTATCATGGCTTATGTGATATGGGTGCTAGTGTCAGTGCAATACCTTGCACTTTATATATAGAAATTATGCATGATACTGCGCCTGCTGAGACAGAAGATATTGATGTTACTATTAAGATTGCCAATTGAGATACTATTTCACCAATTGGGATTGTTAGAGATGTTGATGTCTTGTGTGGGCAAATTAAATATCCTACTGATTTTCTTGTTCTTGCTGCCCCACAAGATGATTTTTGTCCCACTATATTCGGTAGACCCTTCTTGAATACTGTTAATGCTAAGATAGATTGCGAAAAGGATATTGTTACTGTTGGTTTAGGGGACATGTCTGATGATTTTAATTTTGCTAAATTCCGTAAACAACCCCATGATAAATAATTGCCTAGTAAAGATGAAATGATTGTTCTTGCTCCAATTGTCGTGCCTCCTAATGATCCTTTAGAACAATATATGCTAGACCATGAAAACGATATGTTTATGAATGAAAGAAGGGAAATAGATGAATTATTCTTTAAACAGGGACCTATAATAAAACACAACTTGCCTGTTGAAATCCTAGGGGATCCTCCTCCACCCAAGGGTGATCCCGTGATGAGGACATCAGTACCATTGTTACACCCGTAGCCCCTACTGCTACATATACTGGACCAATTACTAGAGCTCGCGCACGCCAATTAAATTATCAGGTACTTTCGTTTCTTGGTAATGATTCTAATGTTCATGAGAATATGATGCTGCCTAAATTGGAAACATTTGTTTTGCTTACAAATGAAGGGCCTAGCTTCGAGAAGGATGGACATTGGAGCAAGAACAAGCATGGAGATGATGCCATGCTCAAGGGGAACAAGAACGGAGTTACAAGTGATGATTTCAGGACTTTGAAGCCACCATAATGGGTGAATGAAGCCTTGGACGAAATATATAAGATGCTACTTCATAAATTTCGTCCCGAGGCTATTCTAGGTGCTGCGTCACCTTATTATTGGGCCAGGCCCTTGTAATTTCGAAATACACAAGTATAGGCTATTTTTAGAGTCTCATGTGTGGGGACACAAGAGATAGGGTTGATTTCGGATCCCTCCACCAAGGGCCACGAAATCCCCCCTCTTCCTCCATATATACAGCCCTTAGGGCATCGTTTAGACTTTGGGTTTTGTTTAGATTAAAAGTTCGCCATAGCTGTAACTTCGCGTGCATTTCGCTTGTGTTCAACGACCGGACAAAGGCGTCACGTAACCCCACCTTGATCAATAAAGCTTTCATCTTATATTCGCAATATCCAGATTGCAATCTCAGTTTCTTGCTTGTTCTTCGTTTGCTCGCAGGAAACAGACCCTCGTGGTCAGGTTGATCATGCTCTGGCGTGGTCAATAACCTCTCGGAGTTGGTTTAGCGATTGCTAAGGCGCGACGTCCTCGCACGTTTGTAGTCGGATCGTCAAAGTCGACTTCCTCCAAAGCGAAAACCAACATCTCATCGAAAGACGGGACACCTTTGCCTCTATCAATTGATATCAGATTTCCAGGTTGCTCGGTGAGATTTTACAGTTTTTCGTAGTTTAGATCGAGTCTGTTCTTCATACCTATAGTCCACGAAAAAGCCACAAAAAAATTAGGGTTAGTTCATCATATCCGAACCAATCTGAGCCTTTGCATAATCTTTTTAGGGTTTTGCTTTGTTGAATTTGCGGTTGCATCATCGTGTCTAGTTGCTGGTCTTGGCGTCTAGTCTTTTAGAGTTTCGAGTTCTAGTCATAAGTTGTCACGCCGCCACAACACCATCATCATCGCCCCTGCCACCTACCACCACCGCTCCGAATCCGTATCCATATACCACCACCAATCCGTGTCCATATACCACCACCGCTGCCATATACCACCACCATATATCCACCACCAATCCGAGTTCCTTGCATATTAGGTTGTTTTTCGAGATCCATCTAGTTTCCGATTCGTGTTTCCTTGCCGGAGTAGGTTTCGGAAAAAAAGAGTCCGGAAACCACCCACCATTTAGGCCCAAAATTTTCCAAAAACGCACTTGTCGAAAAATTTTCGGGCTATCCTATTTTTAGGTGTTTCTAAGCGTATTGAGACAGTCGCCATTATAGAAAGTTTTTTTTGACCCGTTTCCAGTTTTTGGGTCCGGGCAGTCGAAAAAAAAAATTGGTCGAAAAAATTCCGTGCCCATCCTGTCTGTTTGACCTGGGAAGAGTTTTGAGACACTCGCCATTATAGTGATTTTTCGCAAAAAAAGAGCAGCGCAAAAAAAGCAGCGCAAAAAAAAGAGCGAAAAAAAATTCCAGAGTGTGCTTTTCCCTTCTTTACGTGCAGCGCCGTGATTTTGTTAGTGTTCTAGGCTCGCGTCTCTAGCACGGTCTAGCCTAGGACCAGCACAGTACCGTCGTTGAGCGTTTATTCAACTTTGCATCTCTGAATTGATTATTGCTGACCCTTTTTGCTACCATACTATAAGCCTTCCCAGCTCCACATACATCTACGTCGTGCGTTTGACTCTCCCTGGTAGTCGCTCTATCCAACCTTTAAGAGTTTTGACTACAACGGTTGCCGATCACCGCCTGCTGCTGGGTAAGAACTGGTAAGAATTTGAGATTTGCTTGACGGATTTGTGATCATCACCACACCACCACCACCACTTCCTAGAAGTCTGTCGAATCATATTCTTGTGTGTTTCTATTGCTGCTAACCATGGCAGGATCACAAGCCGACGAGACTGACTGGGAGAACATGACAAACAAAGCGCTACATGATAAGTTTCGACAAATGATGAGTGGGCAGGTGGAAGATGTGCTAAATAGATTTGAAGAGGCCATGGAGAAGATAGATGGCATTGAGAAGGCGTTCGAAACAAAGCTCGATAACAAGTTTAATGAATTGCTCGCGCGTCTACCACCACCACCACCGGCTGCACCTAACGCACCTCTACAACAACAACAACGACTACCTCCATCGCGAAACAGCCCTCCGGCGAGCGACCCGTGTCCCTCTTCAGCCTGGCCAAGCTGCTGGTGCTGCTGTTGATACTTCTGTGGCTCCTGCTGCTGATATGGGGGAGGATGATTATGTGGGAGATTACGAGGATGAGGTTGATCAACATCAGAACTACGTGCAACCACCAGCACCACAACCACCAGGTCGTCCACATGCACATAATGGCAATGTTAGGGCTCCCCCTCAGGTACGAGATCATGACCATCTCCCTAAACTGAAATTGAATATTTCACCATTTGAGGGTAGATATGTTCCTGATATATATCTTACTTGGGAGTTAGAAACTGAACAACGATTTACATGTTTACAATATCCTGAGGAGAGACGTGTTCCTGCTGCTGTTTGTGCTTTCACTAGCTTTGCATGTGTTTGGTGGTCCGAACATTGTAGATTATATCCTGTTCCAGCTACTTGGGCTGCTTTGAAAACTGCTATGCGTACTCGTTGGGTTCCACCATATTATCAACGTGAATTACTTCAAAAATTGCAGCGCTTAAGACAAGGAAAAAATTCGGTAGAAGAATATTATCAGGAATTACAAACTGGCTTGATTAGATGTGGTATTGTTGAGGAGAATAAAGCTATGCTTGCACATTTTCTAGGTGGATTAAATAGAGATATTCAGACCATTCTAGACTACAAGGATTATAATAATATCACTCGATTATTCCATCTTGCTTGTAAAGCTGAACGTGAAGTGCAGGATCGATGAGCGTTGGCGCGGACTAACTTTTCTGCAGGTCGACCTTCATCATGGACACCACGTGCATCATCTACTTCCACACGTTCTACTACACCGGCACCTCCGTCGGCTGCCACCCCAAACCGTGATACAAGAAAGCAGGCACAACCACCACTATCTGCCAAGAGCACACCTGCCGGGCCTACATGAGCTCTTCTTCTTCCATGGCGTCAACAGGCACACAAGTGATATTATTTGTCGTTGTTGTAAGGGAATAGGACATTTTAGAGAGAATGCCAATCTCAGCGTGTGATGATTGCTCACGAGGATGGTGGGTATGAGTCCGCTAGTGACTATGATGAAGAGACTTTGGCTCTTATTACACATGAAGAACACGGTGGAGATGATTCTGATCATGAGACGCAATACATGGCTGTCAAGATCTTGACAGTACGAATGTTTAGTTGCTCAACGTGTTTTGAGTGTGCAGGTTACACAAGCTGAGCAAAATCAGAGGCATAACTTGTTCCATACAAAGGGAGTTGTGAAGGAACGTTCTATTCGCGTCATCATAGATGGAGAGAGCTGCAACAACTTGGCTAGCATGGATATGGTGGAGAAGCTTTCTCTCACCACAAGGCCACATCCACATCCTTACTACATCCAATGGTTCAACAACAGCGGCAAGGTTAAGGTAACACGTCCTGTTCGTGTGTATTTTAGTATCTCTACATATGCTGATTATGTTGATTGTGATGTGGTACCTATGCAAGCATGTTCCTTATTACTTGGTAGACCATGGCAATTTGATAAAAATTCTGTACACCATGGTAGAAACAATCAGTATACTCTTGTTCACAAGGATATAAATATTACTTTGCTTCCTATGACTCCTGATTCCATTTTGAAAGATGATATTAATAGAGCTAATAAAGCAAAATAGGAGAAAAATAAGAGTGAAAATCAGATTGTGGCAAAAGAATTTGAGCAACAAATGAGGCCTAATAATAAACCATCTAATGTTGCTTCTGAAATTAAACTGAAAAGTGCATGTTTACTTGCCACCAAATCTGATATTGATGAGCTAGATTCTAGCAAATCTGTTTGCTATGCTTTTGTGTGCAAAGAGGCATTATTCTCATTCGAGGACGTGCCTTCCCTTTGCCCCTGCTGTCACTAACATTTTGCAGGAGTTCACCGACGTCTTCCCACAAGACGTGCCACCGGATTACCACCTATTCGAGGGATTGAGCATCAAATTGACTTAATTCCCGGTGCATCGCTACCCAACCGTGCACCATACTTGTACCAATCCGGAGGAGACGACGGAGATTATGCGTCAATTACAAGAGCTGCTCGACAAAGGTTATATACGAGAATCTCTTAGTCCTTGTGCTATTCCTATTATACTAGTGCCTAAAAAGGATGGTATGTCGCGTATGTGTGTTGATTGTAGAGGCATTAATAATATTACTATTCGTTATTGTCATCCTATTCCTAGGCTAGATGATATGCTTGATGAATTGAGTGGCTCTACAATATTCTCCAAAGTTGATTTGCGTAGTGGATACCATAAAATTCGTATGAAATTGGGAGATGAATGGAAAACAACATTTAAAACTAAGTTTGGTTTATATGAGTGGTTAGTCATGCCTTTTGGGTTAACTAATGCACCTAGTACTTTCATGGGACTAATGAACGAAGTTTTACGTGCTTTCATTGGACGATTTGTGGTAGTCTATTTTGATGATATACTGATTTATAGCAAATCTTTGGAAGAACATTTGGAACATTTACGTGCTGTTTTTAATGCTCTACGTGATGCACGTTTGTTTGGTAACCTTGGGAAGTGCACCTTTTGCACCGACCGAGTATCTTTTCTTGGCTATGTTGTTACTCCACAGGGAATTGAAGTTGATAAAGCCAAGATTGAAGCTATTGAGAGTTGGCCGCAACCCAAAACGGTCACACAAGTGAGGAGTTTTCTTGGACGCGCTGGTTTCTATAGGCGTTTTATGAGAGACTTTAGCACCATTGCTGCACCTCTCAATGAGCTTACAAAGAAGGATGTGCCTTTTGTTTGGGGTACCACACAGGAAGAAGCCTTCATGGTATTGAAAGATAAGTTGACACATGCTCCTTTACTCCAACTTCCTGATTTTAATAAGACTTTTGAGCTTGAATGTGATGCTAGTGGAATTGGATTAGGAGGTGTGTTATTACAAGATGGTAAACCTGTTGGATACTTTTACGAAAAATTGAGTGGGCCTAGTCTGAATTATTCTACTTATGATAAAGAATTATATGCTCTTGTTCGGACTTTAGAAACATGGCAACATTATTTATGGCCCAAAGAATTTGTTATCTGATCGATCATGAATCTTTGAAACATATTAGTAGTCAAGCTAAACTGAATCGTAGACATGCTAAATGGGTTGAATTCATTGAGACTTTCCCTTATGTCATTAAACACAAGAAGGGTAAAGAAAATGTTATTGCTGATGCATTGTCTCGTCGATATACTATGCTTTCACAACTTGACTTCAAAATATTTGGTTTGGAGACCATCAAAGATCAATATGTGCATGATGCTGATTTTAAAGATGTATTGCAGAATTGTAAAGAAGGAAGAACGTGGAACAAGTTCGTCGTTAATGATGGATTTGTGTTCCGTGCTAACAAGCTATGCATTCCAGCTAGCTCCGTTCGTATTTTGTTGTTGCAGGAGGTGAATGGTGGAGGACTAATGGGACACTTTGGCGTGAAGAAGACGGAGGATGTACTTGCTACACATTTCTTATGGCCAAAGATGAGACGGGATGTTGAGCGTTTTATTGCTCGCTGCACTACATGTCAAAAAGCTAAGTCACGACTCAATCCTCATGGTTTATATATGCCTTTGCCTGTACCTAGTGTTCCTTGGGAGGATATATCTATGGACTTTGTTTTAGGTTTATCTAGAACAAAGAAGGGGAGGGATAGCATATTTGTTGTCGTGGATAGATTCTCGAAAATGGCACACTTTATACCATGTCATAAAAGCGATGATCTTGTTAATGTTGCTGATTTGTTCTTTCGTGAAATTATTCGCTTGCATGGTGTGCCAAATACTATTGTTTCAGATCGTGATACTAAATTTCTTAGCCACTTTTGGAGATGTTTGTGGGCTAAGTTGGGGACTAAACTGCTTTTTAGTACTACTTGTCACCCCCAAACTGATGGACAAACTGAAGTAGTCAATAGAACATTGTCTACTATGCTTAGGGCTGTTTTGAAGAATAATAAGAAAATGTGGGAGGAATGCTTGCCTCATATTGAATGTGCTTATAATCGTTCATTGCATTCTACTACTAAGATGTGCCCTTTCGAAGTTGTGTATGGTTTCCTACCTCGTGCACCTATAGATTTGTTGCCTCTTCCATCTTCGGAGAAGGTTAATTTTGATGCTAAACAACGTGCTGAATTGATTTTAAAAATGCATGAGTTAACTAAGGAAAACATTGAGCGTATGAATGCTAAATATAAAGTTGCTGGAGATAAGGGTAGAAATCATGTTGTGTTTGCTCCTGGAGATCTTGTCTGGTTACATTTGCGTAAGGATAGATTTCCTGATTTGCAAATCAAAGCTAATGCCACGTGTTGATGGTCCCTTTAAGGTGTTGGAGAAAATAAATGATAATGCATATAAACTTGAGCTGCCTGCAGATTTTGGGGTTAGTCCCACTTTTAACATTGCAGATTTGAAGCCTTATTTGGGTGAGGAAGATGAGCTTCCGTCGAGGACGACTTCATTTCAAGAAGGGAGGATGATGAGGACATCAATACCATTGTTACACCCGCAGCCCCTCTTGCTACATATCTTGGACCAATTACTAGAGCTCGCAAGACGCCAATTAAATTATCGGTACTTTCGTTTCTTGGTAATGATTCTAATGTTCATGAGAATATGATGCTGCCTAAATTGGATACATTTGTTTTGCTTACAAATGAAGGGCCTAGCTTGGAGAAGGATGGACATTGGAGCAAGAACAAGCATGGAGATGATGCCATGTGCAAGGGGAACAAGAACGGAGTTACAAGTGACGATTTCAAGACTTTGAAGCCACCATAATGGGTGCATGAAGCCTTGGACGAAATATACAAGATGCTACTTCATAAATTTCGTCCCGAGGCTATTCTAGGTGCTGCGTCACCTTATTATTGGGCCAGGCCCTTGTAATTTCGAAATACACAAGTATAGGCTATTTTTAGAGTCCGTATGTGTGGGGAAACAAGAGATAGGGTTGATTTGGACCCCTCCACCAAGGGCCACGAAATCCCCCCTCTTCCTCCATATATACAGCCCTTAGGGCACCATTTAGACTTTGGGTTTTGTTTAGATTAAAAGTTCGCCATAGCTGCAACTTCGCGTGCCGTTTGTGTTCAACGACTGCACAAAGGCGTCACAGAACCCCACCTTGATCAATAAAGCTTTCATCTTATATTCGCAATATCCAGATTGCAATCTATGTTTCTTGCTTGTTCTTCGTTTGCTCGCAGGAAATGCAGACCCTCGTGGTCAGGTCGATCGTATCTGGCGTGGTCAATAACCTCTCGGAGTTGGTTTAGCGATTGCTAAGGCGCGACGTCCTCGCACGTTCGTAGTCGGATCGACAAAGTCGACTTCCTCCAAAGCGAAAACCAACATCTCATCGAAAGACGGGACACCTTTGCCTCTATCATCTCGTGTTTGAGCTTAAACCTTTACCTGATACTCTTCAATATGCTTATGTTTATGAAAAGGAGATATATCCTATTATTATTAGTGCTAACGTTTCATAGCAGGAAGAAGAGAAAATATTGAAACTCTGAAGAAGCACCGTGCTGCTATTAGATATACTCTTGCTGATCTTAAGGGCATTAGTCCCCTCTATGCCAGCACAAAATAAAATTGGAGAAAGACACTAAACTGGTTGTTGATCACCAATGATGGTTTAATCCTAAGATGAAAGAAGTGGTAAGAAATGAAATACTAAAGCTTCTGGAGGCAGGTATAATTTATCCTGTTGCTGATAGTCAGTGGGTAAGGCCTGTCCATTGTGTCCCGAAGAAGGGAGGTATTACTGTTTTTCCTAATGATAAAGATGAATTGATCCCACAAAGAATAGTTACAGGTTATAGAATGGTAATTTATTTACGCAAATTAAATAAAGCTACTGGAAAACATCATTACCCTTTTACTTTTATTGATCAAATTCTAGAAAGATTATCCAAACATACACATTTTTGCTTTCTAGATGGTTATTCTGGTTTCTCTCAAATACCTGTTGATACATCCATTTTGCATCATGCTTTTATATCAATATTTATTGCATTATGGGCTGTTATTAAACATTATGTCTCAATACTTATGGCTATTCTCTCTTATTTTACAAGGTTTACCATGAATAGGGGGAATGCCGGCAGTTGAATTCTGGCTGGAAAAAGAGCAAATATTGGAAACCTATTCTGCACAGCTCCAAAAATCCTGAAACTCCACGGAAGTCATTTTTTGAATTAATAAGAATTACTGAGCGAAGAAAACACCAGAGGGGGCCCACACCCTAGCCAGTAGAGTGGGGGTCGCGCCCGCCCCTACTGGGCGTGCCCCCCTGTCTCCTGGGCCCCCTGGTGGCACGCCGGTGCCCATCTTCTGCTATATGAAGGATTTTACCCTGGAAAAAATCATAAGCAAGCTTACGGGACGAAACTCCGCCGCCACGAGACGGAACCTTGGCGGAACCAATTTAGGGCTCCGGCGGAGCTGTTCTGTCGGGGAAACTTCCCTCCGGCAGGGGGAAATCATCACCATCGTCATCACCAACGATCCTCTCATCAGGAGGGGGTCAATCTACATCAACATCTTCACCAGCACCATCTCCTCTCAAAACCCTAGTTCATCTCTTGTATCCAATCTTGTATCAAAACCACAAATTGGTACCTGTGGGTTGCTAGTAGTGTTGATTACTCCTTGTAGTTGATGCTAATTGGTTTACTTGGAGGAAGATCATATCTTTAGATCCTTAATGCATATTAATACTCCTCTTATCATGAACATGAATATGCTTTGTGAGTAGTTACGTTTGTTCCTGAGGACATGGGTGAAGTCTTGCTATTAGTAGTGATGTGAATTTGGTATTTGTTCCATATTTTGATGAGTTGTATGTTGTCTCTCCTCTAGTGGTGTCATGTGAACGTCGACTAGATGACACCTCATCATATTTGGTCCTAGAGGAAGGCATTGGGGAGTAATAATTAGATGATGGATTGCTAGAGTGGCAGAAGCTTAAACCCTAGTTTATGCGTTGCTTCATAAGGGGCTGATTTGGATCCATTAGTTTCATGCTATGGTTAGGTTTACCTTAATACTTCTTTTGTAGTTGCGGATGCTTGCAGTAGGGGTTAATCATAAGTGGGATGCTTGTCCAAGTAAGGGAACTACCCAAGCACCGGTCCACCCACATATAAATTATCAAAGTACCGAACGCGAATCATATGAGCGTGAGGAAAACTAGCTTGACGATAATTCCCATGTGTCCTCGGGAGCGCTTTTCTCATTATAAGAAATTGTCCAGGCTTGTCCTTTGCTACAAAAAGTATTGGTCCACCTTGCTGCACTTTATTTACTTTCATTGCTTGTTACCCGTTACAAATTATCTTATCATAAAACTATCTGTTACTTACAATTTCAGTGCTTGCAGAGAATACCTTACTGAAAACTGCTTGTCATTTCCTCCTGCTCCTCGTTGGTTTCGACACTCTTACTTATCGAAAGGACTATGATAGATCCCCTATACTTGTGGGTCATCACATGTGTCAAAAGAGGATCAGGAAAAGACCACCTTTACTTGCCCTTTCGGTACCTTTGCTTATAGATGTATGCCTTTGGGTTTATGTAATAGACCTTCTACCTTTCAAAGATGTATGACTGCTATATTCTCTGATTTTTGTGAAAAGATTGTTGAGGTTTTCATGGATGATTTATCTGTGTATGGAACTTATTTTGATGATTGCTTAAGCAACCTTGATCGAGTCTTGCAGAGATGCGAAGAAACTAATCTTGTATTGAATTGGGAGAAGTGCCACTTTATGGTTAATGAAGGTATTGTCTTGGGGCGTAAGATTTCTGAAAGAGGTATTGAAGTTGATAAAGCTAAAGTTGATGCTATTGAAAAGATGCCGTGTCCCAAGGACATCAAAGGTATAAGAAGTTTCCCTGGTCATGCCGGTTTTTATAGGAGGTTCATTAAAGTCTTCTCAAAAATTTCTAGGCCTCTCACTAATCTATTACAAAAAGATGTTCCTTTTGTCTTTGATGATGATTGTGTAGAAGCATTTGAAATACTTAATAAAGCTTTGATTTCTGCACCTATTGTTCAGCCACCTAATTGGAATTTACCCTTTGAAATCATGTGTGATGCTAGTGATTATGCAGTAGGTGCTGTTCTAGGACAAAGAGTTGATAAGAAATTAAATGTTATCCAATATGCTAGTAAAACTCTAGACAGTGCCCAGAGAAATTATACTACTACTGAAAAATAATTTTCAGCAGTTGTGTTTGCTTGTGATAAGTTCAGACCTTATATTGTCGATTCCAAAGTAACTGTTCACATTGATCATGCTGCTATTAAATAACTTATGGAAAAGAAAGATGCTAAACCTAGACTTATTAGATGGTTTCTCTTGCTACAAGAATTTGATTTGCATATTATTGATAGAAAGGTAGCTGAGAACCCCGTTGCAGACAACTTGTCTAGGTTAGAGAATGTTCTTGATGACCCACTACCCATTGATGATAGCTTTCCTTATGAAGAATTAGCTATCATAAGTGCTTCTCGTACTGCTCCATGGTATGCTGATTATGCTAATTACATTGTTGCTAAATTTATACCACCTAGTTTCACATACCAGCAAAAGAAAAAGTTTTTCTATAATTTAAGACATTACTTCTGGGATGACCCACACCTTTATAAAGAAGGAGTAGATGGTGTTATTAGATGTTGTGTACTTCAGCATGAACAGGAACAGATCCTATGCAAGTGTCACTCCGAGGCATATGGAGGACACCACGCTGGAGATAGAACTGCACATAAGTTATTGCAATCCGGTTTTTATTGGCCTACTCTCTTCAAAGATGCACGTAAGTTTGTCTTGTCTTGCGATGAATGTCAAAGAATTGGTAATATTAGTAGACGTCAAGAAATGCCTATGAACTATTCACTTGTTATTGAACCATTTGATGTTTTGGGCTTTGATTATATAGGACCGTTTCCTTAGTCTAATGGGTATACACATATTTTAATCGTTGTTGATTACGTTACTAAGTGGGTAGAAGTTATTCCAACTAGTAGTGCTGATCATAACACCTCTATTAAGATGCTTAAAGAAGTTATTTTTCAGAGGTTTGGAGTCCTAGATATTTAATGACTGATGGTGGCTTACATTTTATTCATGGTGCTTTTTGTAAAATGCTTGCTAAGTATGATGTTAATCATAGAATTGCATCTCCATACCATCCACGGTCTAGCGGTCAAGTAGAATTGAGTAATAGAGAGCTTAAATTAATTTTGCGAAAGACTGTTAATAGATCTAGAAAGAATTGGTCAAAGAAACTTGAAGATGCATTATGGGCCTATAGAACTGCATATAAAAATCCTATGGGTATGTCTCCGTATAAAATGGTTTATGGAAAAGCCCGTCACTTACCTCTCGAACTAGAACATAAGGCATATTGGGCTATTAAAGAGCTCAATTATGTTTTCAAACTTGCCGGTGAAAAGAGGCTATTTGACATTAGCTCACTTGATGAATGGAGAAGCCAGGCCTATGAGAATGCCAAACTGTTTAAAGAAAAAGTTAAAAGATGGCATGAAAAAAGGATACAGAAGCGTGAGTTTAATGTAGGTGATTATGTTTTGCGATACAACTCTTGTTTAACATTTTTTGCAGGAAAACTTCTCTCTAAATGGGACGGTCCTTACATTATCGAGGGGGTCTATCATTTCGGTGCCATAAAAATCAACAACTTTGAAGGCACAAATCCGAAGGTGGTGAACGGTCAAAGAATCAAACATTATATCTCAAGTAATCCCATAAATGTTGAAACCAATGTTATTGATACCGCAACGCTGGAGGACTACATAAGGGACACTTTCCAGAACGTTTCAGACTCCAAAAGGAATAAGTATGTGGTACTGTAAGTAAACCGACTCCAAATCAGTTCTAATAGCAATTTTTCTCCGTTTTGGAATATTTAAGAAATAAGAAAATAAGAAGTAGTCCGGAAAGGACAGAGGGCGTCCACGAGGGTGGAGGGTGCGCCCCCCTGCCTCGTGGGCACCTCGTGTGCCCTCCGGACTCCGTTTTCTTGCACGATACTTCTTTTGGTTGGTAAAAATTCATTATATAATGTCCCGAAGGTTTTGACCACCGTACCACGACAAAATCCTCTGCTTTTGTTTCGAGCTGTTTTTCTGACATATCTAGATCACCATGACGTCTCCAAGTGCCCCCAAGGACAAGTTTTTCAAGAAGGTCATCAACCCCTACCTCGCGGAGGTGCTACAACACCCTCAAACCATTGAGATGCCTAAGGGGGTGCTGCACATACGTGATGTTGAGGGACCAAGGAGGACCGGAAGCGTGGAGACAAGACTCGAAGCAATGGAGCAACAAGTTTTCAAGTGCCAAGGGATGGTGGAACGTGGACTCAACACCAACCACATGATGATTGCGGAGTTCACCAACAACCATCAGCTGGATGCCAAGAACATTGGGGAGACCATCTTCAAGCTTCACGAGAAGATCGAGCACCTCCAAGCACAGATCTATGACCTGCAAAACCAAAACTGTGAGTATGAATATAGATTCAAGAGGATGAGTTTGGCTTCAGATTTGACGATCCCGGAGACTCGATCATCCTTCAATGATGGTGAGCCTATGCCTTGGAATATGGACGACAAGCCTACGTCATCAACAACTCCATCATCACCACCTCTGAAGAAAGAAACATAAACACATGGGTATGGGAACTCCCCTTGGGAATCGCCAAGCTTGGGGGAGATGCCCCGGTATCGTATCACCATCACACTTCTATCCTTACCGTTTTTCTTAGTTCGATCATTTTAGTTATATTTTGATCTTTTAGAATAAAGTTTAGTATGATGTAGCTTTGAGTTTTTGTGTTGATCCCTATCAATGTAATCGAGTCTGTTAGCTATATATAATAAAGATTAGTTTTGAGTTGAGGGCTTTGCTATCTTGCTATGATCTTGAGGGAATAAAATAAAAAGAAAGAATAATAATAAACAAAAAGATCATATTGATCTTATGGAGATTATGACTTCACATATAAAGAGTATGATGAATAAAAGTTGTTGAGTGTTGGCAAACATAGTTTTGGTCATCGTTGCAATTAATAGGAAGTAAAAAAGAAAGAGAGGTTTTCACATATACATATGCTATGTTGGACATCTTGTATGATTGTGAGCACTTAATAAAATATGACATGCTAGAAAGTTGATGTTGGACAAGGAAGACAACGTAATGGGTTATGTTTTCTTATATCCGAAATAAATTATATT
The DNA here is from genome assembly GCA_021605145.1 of Aegilops bicornis. Classification (NCBI taxonomy): domain Eukaryota; kingdom Viridiplantae; phylum Streptophyta; class Magnoliopsida; order Poales; family Poaceae; genus Aegilops; species Aegilops bicornis. The sequence goes on from CM038670.1 coordinate 819,003,234, forward strand.
GTCATGGATCATCCAACATGTTGAGCTTGCCCTTCCCTCTCATGCTAGCCTCCTTTGCACCAAGTATCCTTAAACCCAGTTTTGCCATGAGAGTCCACCATATCTACCTAAGGATTGAGTAAGATCCCTCAAGTAAGTTGCCATTTTTGCAAGAAATAAAAATTGCTCTCTAAATATGTATGATTTATTAGTGTGGAGAAAATAAGCTTTATACAAGCTTGTGATAGGGATGAAATAAAAGCAAAGGACTGCATAATAAAGTTCCCTATCACAAGTGGAAATATCAAGTGATGTTATCTTGCATTAAGATTTTGTGCATCCAACCATAAAAGAACATGAAAACCTCTGCTTCCCTCTGCGAAGGCCTATCTTTTATTTTTGTCTTCTATCTTATACAAGAGTCATGGTGATCTTCACCTTTCCTTTTTACACTTTATCCTTTGCCAAGAATTATGTCTTGGAAAGATCCTACTATATATATCCAATTGGATGTGGGTTTTCATAAAACATTATTGTTGACATTACCCTTGAGGTAAAAGGTTGGGAGGCAAAACTATAAACCCCTAACTTTCTCTGTGTTCGATTAAAACTTCATACCTATAAGTATCGTGTGAGTGTTAGTAATTGTGAAAGACTAGATGATAGTTAAGTATGTGGACTTGCTGAAAAGCTCTTATATTTGACTCTTTCCCATGTTATGATAAATTGCAATTGCTTCAATGACTGAGATTATAGTTTGCTAGTTTTCAATGAAGTTTCTGATTCATACTTAACATTATAAAAAGATTGTTACTTTCAGCATAAGAAATCATATGACAATATTATATATATATATATATATATATATATATATATATAGACACACACACTACAAGAAGTATGTCAACTAGTGACCTTATCTTAGTGACCCTAGCTGAATTGGTCGTAAATCCACGGCCATTTCGCTTGGAAGGGCTCAAACCCTAAATAGGCTTACACCAAATGGTCATAAAGCAGACAAGAGTGGTCCATGACCTTATTTCTACCTGATTACGACCAATATAAATGGTCATGAGGTTGTGAACGTGGATGCATTAGTACTTATTGCTATGACTAGGCGCCACCTCATCAGTTTTGCCTATGTGTCATGTCCATGTGGCAGTTTTTGCCCTAGGTTGTGAAGCAACCTATATTTCCGTCATTCCTAAAATTCCCAAAAAAAATCTCATAAATTCTTTGGGTCATATATTCATCAAATATGTAAAAAAACTTCCTTGCCTAGTTCATAAATAATTCAAAAATATTCATCTTCCTATTTTGTTCAGAAAAACACTTTGTGAAGGAAGTACCACTTTGGCATATCCAAATGGTATCCATTTTCTACAGTGCTTTCCTATGCCCAAATAACTATCCTCCACCAAATGCCAGCTCAATCCATTCATTATTTATGTCCAGTGTGGTACTTTGCAAAGCAAGTACCACCTAGGATCCTCCTTTTGAGCTGACAATTTGTGAAGACGGTCTTCTTAGTAACTGATCATCCTCAGCCAAAACTCACGCCCATTAGCCATGTGCATTTCCGTGCAGCTAATCAAACACTTCGCTGCTTATTCATGTTTGAGCATCGATCGGTCTCCTCGTGAGAATCTTATGTTGTGATTTTATTCCTAGCACCTACCTAGGGAGTGCCCAACCCACTAGACATGCGTAGGCCACCCAGAACACATGGCAACGCCAAGGTCACGCAGTGACCACGCGGCGGGCATGCGAGTTTACGCGCTCTAGAGTTGGGGCCCTTGGCCACCGTCCAAACCTCGACGTATTGCCAGCAAACCATGTTTTTATGATTAAATAGGTACTTATGTAACTAGAAAATATTTTTGGAAAAAATAAATAGCAAACTATGAGGCAGTTGCGGTTCAAATTTGACCCGCTTCCTGCTGAATCATCGGGAATTTGTCTTTTTCACCAGAGGTGGATCAAAAATTTTGACACCCAACCATTTTGTCAATTGTGCATTAAATATGGCCTATTATTTTATAATAATGATTTGGTCCAATTTTGCAACAAATATATGGTAGGTCCTTCACAAAAAAACTCATTTCGGGCACTCGAAAAATTGAAAATGAAATTTTCGTCCAAAGAAAACGAGAACTCCCTTAGGAATCATTGTATGGAATTCTAAGATGCACCATTGCGCACAATATGAGATCATTTGAACAAACTATGCCATGAATGTGGCCATAACATTGATCATTTTGCTTGAAAAGCCATGAATTTTCACGCATGATAGCTCATTTCTGAGAACACTTTTTAAAAATAATTATCGTATTACAAGTTTATTATTTTTCCTGGAAACTTGGTCACATATAATGACACAATGCGAAGGTTTTCCAATTTTTTGATTTTTTTTTGAATTTTTTATGCCCGTTTCAAAATGCTGTCTAAACGGAGGGCATGACCGTTCCTAGCTAGTGGTTGAATCTTGGATTTTTTTGGTGTTTCTCTGATTAAATAGATACTTATGTAACTAGAAATGATTTTTGGAAAAAATAAAGAGCAAACAATAAGGTAGTTGCAGTTCAAATTTGACCCGCTTCTGCTGAATCGGCGGAAATTTGTCTTTTTCACCAGAGGTGGATCAAAACTTTTGAAACCCAACCATTTTGCCAATTGTGCATTAAATATGTCCCAGTATTTTATAAAATTTATTAGGTCCAATTTTGAAACAAATATATGGTAGGTCCTTCACAAAAAAAACTCCCTTAGGCAAATGGAAAATGAATTTTCCGTGCAAAGAAAATGGAAACTCCCTTAGGCAACATTGTTTGGAATTCCAAGATGCACCGTTTTGCACAATATGAGATCATTTGAACAAACTATGCCATGAATGTGGCAATAAGATTGATCATTTGGCTTGAAAGCCATGAATCTTCACCCATGATAACTCGTTTCTGAGAACACTTTTTAAAAAAAATTATCGTAGTACAAGTTTATTATTTTTCCTGGTAACTTGGCCGCATATAATGACACAATGCGTAGGTTTTCCAATGTTTTGATTTTTTTTTGAATTTTTTATGCCCGTTTCAAAATACGGTCAAAACGACGGGCATGACCATTCCAAGCTAGTGGTTGAATCTTGGAAAACCTTTTCTGTTTCTCTGATTAAATAGATACTTATGTACCTAGAAATGATTTTTTTTAAATGAAGAGCAAACTATGAGGCAGCTACAGTTCAAATTTGACCCTCTTCCAACTAAATCGGCGGGAATTTGTCTTTTCCACCAGAGGTGGATCAAAACTTTTGACACCCAACCATTTGGTAAATTGTGCATTAAACATGGCCTAGTATTTTAGAAAATTGATTTGGTCCAATTTTGCAACAAGTATATGGTAGGTCCTTCACAAAAAAACCTCATTTTGGGCGCTCGAAAAATGGAAAATGATTTTTTCGTGCAAAGAAAATGAAAACTTTCTTAGGCAACATTGTTTGTCATTCCAACATGCACCCTTGTGCACAATACGAGATCATTCGAACAAACTATGCCATGAATGTGGTCATAAGATCGATCATTTGGCTTGAAAGCCATGAATCTCCACGCATGATAGCTCATTTCTGAGAACACTTTTTTTAAATAATTTCTGTATTACAAGTTTATTACTTTTCCTGGAAACTTGGTCATATATAATGACACAATGCGAAGGTTTTCCAATTTTTTTTATTTTTTTTATTTTTTATGCCCGTTTCAAAATGCGGTCAAAACGGTGGGCTTGACCGTTCGTAGCTAGTGGTTGAATCTTGGAATTTTTTTGGTGTTTCTCTGATTAAATAGATACTTATGTACCAAGAAATGAGTTTTGAAAAAAAATAAAGAGCAAACTATGAGGCAGCTGCAGTTCAAATTTGACCCGCTTCCTACTGAATCGGCGGGAATTTGTCTTTTTCAATAGAGGTGGGTCAAAACTTTTGACACCCAACCATTTAGTCAATTGTGCATTAAACAGGGCCTAGTATTTTAGAAAATTGATTTGGTCCAATTTTACAACAAATATATTATAGGTCCTTCACAAAAAATCTTATTTTGGACACTCGAAAAATGATTGTGTGCCAAAGTGGTTGTCCCCACTAGGCTTATAATCAGCGCGGGCCCATCCTAATTGCAGTTCTTCCATCTACGACCCCTATTAAACAATTTAGACAACATGGGTAGATCGGACACATGCTCCCACTAGGCAATCCTACTTCTGGTTGCGATGTCACCTCATCGGTGGGAAAGCAGTTATGTTACGCGTGTGGCATGTTTCTGTTCTCTTCTCTGTGGCATTTTGGAGTTTGTTTGTACCAGATAAATACTTAAATAGATAATAATGTAATTGTTATACATTAGTTTGATCATTATATGTTGTATCTGGTATGCGGTATGCATATATCTTGCTATCTGTATCTATCGTTAGTAGATACTAGTAGTTAGGTACTTAGGCCTTGGTTGCATTATTCCTATCCATCCAGGGGGATTAAGCAAAGATGTTGTCATTATAAGTTCTTTCCTTGCAAAATTATGATGCACCCGTCCTGGCTGAGAGATGCACTTATTGGTGCTGATTTGAATTGATGTTCGTGACTGTTCTACAGATGCAGTAGACCGATGTTTATCGCTGTTTTGTTAATTGTACAGAACAAGGATGCATCCAAGGTTGAGTATAGGGTGTGGAACCCCTTCAGATCCAAGCTGGCTGCTGCTGTGATAGGTGGTGTGGACAACATCTGGATTGTAAATCCTTTTTGTGCCTCCGCTTGCATTTCGGATTGTTTGAATACCTTGTTTTGTCAAGGATGTAATTCAGACTGGAACCATTGTTGTAGTAGCTGACTTTGTGGTTCTTGGTTCAGGCTCCTGGAACACGTGTGTTGTACCTTGGAGATGCCTTTGGAACAACCGTATCTCATGTGTCTGACATTGTTGGACCGGTGAGATCTCGTCGCTATTTCCTTTGTGTATTTCAAGTGAATGCAACTTAATGTGAGTTGTCTTAACGAAGTCTTGTCACTTTGCAGACTGGGTTGGTGTATGCCATTGAGTTCTCTCACCGGTGTGGTAGGGATCTTGTCAACATGGCCAAGAAGAGGACCAATGTCATCCCCATCACAGAGGATGCTAGGCACCCGACAAAGTAACGGATGCTCGGCATGGCTCAAGCTGTACCAAATCAAGGTATCTTGCTTTCCATGTTCGCCCCTTTCTTTATGCTTGCTAGCTGCATCTGGCGCAAAGCTCGGTTTTTTCTGCTCCTAATTCAGTGTCGCAGCTACAGCTCATTGGTTGCATGGTCTACGGTTTTGTTGTGTTGATTCGGTGTTGTAGGATATACGTAGTACTATCTTCAAACCTTGATGCAATCATTCGTTGTGTGGTCCGTGGACGAACTATAATTAGCTGGTTCACTCGGATTAGTCTGTGTTAACATAGTAAGTTAGCAAGACCATGTCTAGTGAGATATATCAGCAAGAGCAGCTGCATTTGCTTCAGTTGTACTCTATATGTTTGGGAGAGATATATCTTTAGAATATTGCCTTCATATACTATCTAATTTCTGCAGTTATTGAAGTTAAAATGCACGATGCTGCTAACTAACCAGAAAAGTTCTTTGAGTTCCATACATTGAGTAAAAAATTCAGTCTGTCATTGAGTTAGCTATATATATCCGTGATACCATTTCTGTACTGTGATAGTTTCTCATATTTTTGTATTATACTTGTATACATTATTCCTATTTGAAGTCATCAACTGAGCTGTTGTAAACATTCCTGCCATGTGCTTCTTCCTTTTTCATGCTTTGCTACTATAGATGATTTTCTTGAACTGAGATGATTGGTATATTTGTGCTTATAATTATGCTTCTATGTGATTGTTGCAGCATGACCCAACCAAATAAACATTTTGTGCCTTGATCTAGCTCTAAAAGTGTGGTGTTACCTCTCTTTATAGGAGCTCTGGGCTGAAGAAATTTGAACAAGCTTAAAGCCCGACAAAGTAAAGAGTAGCGAGTAATAATGTAGTGCTAGTTATGTTGTACAGTAGCCAGCATATCTGGTTGTATGAACACTATTGTAAATACTGTAATTTCGTATTTGTACAGTAGTCAGCATATTTGGTGCTAATATTGGCTATCATTTTACAGTTTCATATGTTCTCTTGCCATTTGAAATATTTTTCATTTGTTTATTGTGAAAGTGTGACAAACGAAATGGCCAAGGCCCAAAAAGTAGATGGAATGTAAAAAGGCTGATGCCCAAAACAGAAATGGACTATAAAAGGGTTGAGGGTGAAAAAAATGTACTATAAAAGGAATTGGCCAAGAAAAAAACACTGAATTGCTGGGCTAGGCCCATGTAGCTAGCCAAAAAAAAACAGGAAAAAATACATCAAAAAGGCCGAATTGTTGGGCTCGGCCCATGTAAAACGCCGAATCGGACCGGGCTGATTCTTGTGCCACATCAGCTTGCCATGTTTGATGCCTACGTGGCCAGGGGAGGTTACTAGTGACCAAAAATTTGGTCGTGGATCCAACGACCTTTTACATATCACAAAGAAGGTCACTAATTTCAGTTTACGACCGCCAGCTTTTGACCTTCTGTTTTTGGTCACAAAAAGGTCGCAAATGAAAAACTATGATCTTTCAGCGACCAATAGTGAGGGTCACAAGTTCACATATTTCTTGTAGTGATATATATTATATATATATATATATATATATTATATATATATATGTGTGTGTTGTTGTTCTAAGAATGGTCATGATGCCCTCATGTCCATATTTTATTTGATCGACACCTCTATATCTAAACATGTGGAAATATTTTTGATATCGGCTTCCACTTGAGGATAAGCGAGGTCTAAGCCTGGGGGAGTTGATACGTCCATTTTGCATCATGCTTTTATATAGATATTTATTGCAATATGGTCTGTTACTACACATTATGTCACAATACTTATGCCTTTTCTCTCTTATTTTACAAGGTTTACACGAAGAGGGAGAATGCCGGCAGCTGGATTCTAGGCTGGAAAAGGAGCAAAATGTTAGAGACCTATTCGGCACAACTCCAAAAGTCCTGAAACTCCACGAAAGTCAGTTTGGAATATATTAATAATATTGGGCGAAGAAAGCACCAGAGGGGGGCCACCCACTGTCCACGAGGGTGGGGGCGCGCCCTACCCCCCTGGGCGCGCCCCCTGCCTCATGGGCCCCTTGAAGCCCCCTGATGCCCATCTTCTGGTATAAGATGTCTTTTGCCCTGGAAAAAATCATAAGGAAGCTTTGGGGACGAAGTGCCGACGTCTCAAGGAGGAACCTTGGCGGAACCAATCTAGGGTTCCGGCGGAGTTGTTCTGCCGGGGAAACATCCCTCCGGGAGGGGAAATCGTCGCCATCGTCATCACCATCGATCCTCTCATCGGGAGGGGGTCAATATCCATCAACATCTTCACCAACACCATCTCCTCTCAAACCCTAGTTCATATCTTGTATCCGATCTTTGTCTCAAAACTTCAGATTGGTACCTGTGGGTTGCTAGTAGTGTTGATTACTTCTTGTAGTTGATGCTAGTTGGTTTATTTGGTGGAAGATCATCTGTTCAGATCCTTTATGCATATTAATACCCCTCTGATTATGAACATGAATTTGATTTGTGAGTAGTTACGTTTGTTCCTGAGGACATGGGAGAAGTCTTGTTATAAGTAGTCATGTGAATTTGCTATTCGTTCGATAATTTGATGAGATGTATGTTGTCTTTCCTCTAGTGGTGTTATGTGAACGTCGACTACATGACACTTCACCATTGTTTCGGCCTAGAGGAAGGTATTGGGAAGTATAAGTAGATGATGGGTTTCTAGAGTGACAGAAACTTAAACCCTAGTTTATGCGTTGCTTCGTAAGGGGCACATTTGGATCCATATGTTTCATGCTATGGCTAGGTTTACCTTAATTCTTCTTTCGTAGTTGCGGATGCTTGCGAGAGGGGTTAATCATAAGTGGGATGCTTGTCCAAGGAAGGGCAGTACCCAATCACCGGTCCAACCACATATCAAATTATCAAAGTAACGAACGTGAATCATATGAGCATGATGAAAACTAGCTTGACGATAATTCCCATGTGTCCTCGGGAGCGCTTTCATTTATATAAGAGTTTCTCCAGGATTTTCCTTTGCTACAAAAAGAATTGGGCCACCTTGCTGCACCTTGTTTACTTTTGTTACTTGTTACCCGTTATGAATTACCTTATCACAAAACTATTTGTTACCGATAATTTCAGTGCTTGTAGAGAATACCTTACTGAAAATCGCTTGTCATTTCCTTCTGCTCCTCGTTGGGTTCGACACTCTTAATTATCGAAAGGACTACAATAGATGCCCTATACTTGTGGGTCATCAAATCTCCCTTACAATTTCACGGCCCTCCTCAGGAGAAATGCATCATTGAAACACTGCTGTAACACTGCATCTGTGTAGCTCACCATTGACAATAGTCATTGACTTAGACCTCCGGGTTATTTGCCTGGCCAAGGTTTCATCCTCAGGTAACTCACCCCGGGTCATATAAGCCAAATACGGAACAGGACAATCAGGAATATCATGCCACCACCAACTGTGCCTCCGGGTCAGGAATTGCAAGATCTTCCTCTGTAGGCAATTTGACTGATGGGTTATGCAAAACATGGAGGAAAACATTAGGGTGTACCTGAGGGAGTCCTGCATTAATGGGTCCTCGGACAGCCGGACTATATATGCTTTGGTCGGACTGTTGGACTATGAACATACAAGATTGAAGACTTCGTCCCGTGTCCGGATGGGACTCTCCTTTGCGTGGAAGGCAAGCTTGGCAATTCGGATATGTAGATCTCCTTCTCTGTAACCGACTCTATGTAACCGTAGCCCCCTCCGGTGTCTATATAAACCGGAGGGTTTAGTCCGTAGGACAACAACAATCATAATCATAGGCTAGCTTCTAGGGTTTAGCCTCTACGATCTCGTGGTAGATCAACTCTTGTAATACTCATATCATCAAGATCAATCAAGCAAAAAGTAGGGTATTACCTCCATCCACAGGGCCCGAACCTGGGTAAAACATCATGTCCCCTGCCTCCTGTTACCATTAGCCTTAGACGCACAGTTCGGGACCCCCTACCCGAGATACGCCTGTTTTGACACCGACGTTGGTGCTTTCATGGAGAGTTCCACTGTGTCATCGCGGTAAGGCTTGATGGCTCCTTCGATTATCTTCAACAATGCGGTCCAGGGTGAGGTTTTCCTTCCTGGACAAATCTTCGTATTCGGCGGATTCGTACTACGGGCCAACTCGCTCGGCCATCTGGAGCATATCGATAGCTACGCCCCTGGCCATCAGGTCAGGTTCGGAAGCTTGAACTATACTGCCGACATCCGCGGAGACTTGATATTCGACGGATTCGAGCCCATGTCAGGCGCGTTGGACGGTCACGACGGGCATGACTTTGATCTGCCATTGGACACTATTTAGGAGGTCGCGCCTTCGGCGGCGCTGGGAATCAATCCGGAGCAGATCGTTCCCTCCGAGGACGGGTGGATGGACCCCGCCACGGAGGCCGCGCACTCATCGGGGTTGGAGCCAAACACTGAAGCCACCTCCTGTGAGGATGGTATCCTCAGACCCCAGACTCATCTCCGGCCACAGGATCTGAACTGCGTACGTCCATGCCTATCGAGTCGGACTGGGCACCAGTCATGGAGTTCACCTCCGCGGATATTTTCAACACTCGCCCTTAGGCGATATGCTAAACTTATTAAGGTCTGTTTCCTTGTCGGGAGATTCTTGGCCGAACTATGTCCGGCTCGAGTGGGAAGCGGACGATGAAGAAATTCGTTCCCCACCCACTACCCACCTCATAGGCAATGTCGATGACTTAACCAACACGCTCGATTTCGACTCCGAAGACGTCGACGTTATTTACGACGACGTAGGAGAAGAACAGGAACCACCGCCCACTGGGCGCTGGACTGCCACCTCATCATATGATATATATATATATATATATATATATATATATATATGGTGGATACACTAAAATAAGGTGATGGTGATGATGCAACGAAGGATAATCCCCTTGATAAGCCACCAAAGCGGCACCGTAGACGCCGCTCTAAATCCCGCCACAGTAAAAACAGCGAAAACAGCGCAAAACATAATAATACCCCGATTGACTCCAAAGGAAACGACGACCCCATGGACCCAGCGATGGAGCAGAATGAGCCAGGGGACGATGAACATAGTCCAGAGGTGACGTCAGATGACGCCGATCCCGAGGGTTATCGCAACTGCGAGGAGCCTAAAGAAGCAGAAGAAAAGGCTTAAGGCCGCGCAGGATACGCTCAACTTCAGGTGGAACAAAGTGCTCGGCACAGAAGAAAAACACGGCGGCGATTGTCACACAAAGAGCTATCCAAAGCGCAAGCTGCTGCCCGAATTCGACGACGAGGCCATAGAGCCCATTCAGCCGAAAACGACCGATCAGCCGGACCGACCGCCCCGTGGCCGTGACAAGACGGCTAATGAGGCCGTGCACAAGACAACACACGATTTACGTGAGCTCCTGGACAAAAAGTCCGGTATGGCCAGATCCATCTATGGATCTAGGAAGCGCGCTTCGGCACAGGATCGGAGCTACCGAAACGATTACATTTATCGAATACCAGCTAGGAACCAACACCGAACATAACAACCATCGACAGCATGCGACGACACGTCCAAATACAGGGGTGCCGCACACCCCCTGTGCTTCACCGATGAGGTGCTGGATCATGAATTTCCGGAAGGATTTAAACCCGTGAATATAGAGGCATACGACGGAACTATAGACCCTGGGGTCTGGATCGAGGACTTTATCCTTCACATCCACATGGCTCGCGGAGACGATCTCCACGCCATTAAATACCTACCCCTCAAATTGAAAGGACCAGCTAGGTACTGGTTGAAAAGCCTTCCTGAAAACTCAATTGGAAGTTGGGAAGAACTTGAGGATGCTTTTAGGGCCAATTTTCAAGGGACCTATGTCCGACCTCCGGACCCAGACGACCTAAGTCACATAATTCAACATCCCGAAGAGTCAGCACGAAAACTCTGGAACAGATTTCTTACTAAGAAGAATCAAATAGTCGATTGGCCGGACGCCGAAGCCTTCGCGGCCTTCAAACACAGTATCCGGGGCGAACGGCTTGCCAGACACCTCGGCCAAGAAAAATCAAGGACAATGGCAGCCTTAACAAGCCTTATGACCCGCTTTTGCGCGGGTGAGGATAGCTGGCTGGCCCGTAGCGGCACTAGTGACCCAGGCACATCCGAAGTGAGGGATGGCAACAGGAAGCCGCGATGCAACAAAAACAAGCGTCAAAACAATGATGACAGCCCTGAGAACACGATGGTCAACGCTTGATTCAGGGGCTCTCGACCCGGTCAATGGAAGAAGCCATTTAAAGGCAGCAGAGATGGACCTTCCAACCTAGACAATATTCTAGACAAATTACGTCAGATTCACGGCACCCCCGAAAAACCTGCAAACCACACCCACAGAGAGTGTTGGGTTTTCAAGCAGGCCAGCAAGCTGAATGCCGAACAAAAGGGGAGGGAGACGCTAAGTGAAGACGAGGATGAGCCTCGCCATCCGAACACTGGAGGACAGAAAAATTCCCACCAGAAGTCAAAATAGTGAATATGATTTACGCAACTCACATTCCAAAGAGTAGGCGCAAACACGCACTCCGAGACGTATACGCTGTGGAGCCCGTCGCCCCCGAATTTAATCCCTGGTCGGCCTGCCCGATCACCATCGATTGCAGGGACCATCTGACTAGTATCCGGCACGGAGGATCGGTTGCCTTGGTGCTCGACCCAATAATTGACGGATACCATCTAAAACGAGTCCTTATGGACGGCGGTAGTAGTCTAAACCTGATATATCAGGATACTGTCTGCAAAATGGGGATAGACCCTTCAAGAATTAGCCTAAGCAACACTACCTTTAAATGAGTGATACCAGGCGTCGAGGCCCACTGTACGGGCTCTCTAGTACTAGAGGTTGTATTCAGTTCCCCCGACAACTTCAGAAGCGAGGAACTAACCTTCGCATCGCTCCATTCCAAAGCGTTTATCACCCACTACTCGGAAGAACGGCCTTTGCTCGTTTTAATGCAGTACCGCATTACACTTACCTTAAACTTAAGATGCCCAGTCCACGCGGCGTCATCACAATTAGCGGAAATACAGAGTGTTCCTTACGTGCGAAAGAATACGTGGTGGCTCTAGCAGCCGAACACTGAGCGGTCCCTCCAACCAGGAGAAATGGTCGGTCGTCAAGACCACGGACACGGTTAGACGAGTCCGGCGCTCCACCCAATGTAACAGCCCAGTTGGGCTGCCCGCAAAAAGAGCCCATAGTTTGGCTCGACCCTATCAGTACAATAACATATTGAATTTTCGTGGTTCATTCAGATTAACTAACTCCTCGCACGAAGTCTTTCAGCGGGGTTTTTTCTTTTTACAGATGATCATCGTGCTACACCCTTCCAGGATACAGCACAATGGAGATAAAGGCGCAGACATGCAGCAGGGCCCCGCTCAAAGGTTTCTTTTTAGATTAAGACCCCGCGTAAACCTTTTTAATGTCTCTTGTTGCTTCTTCCCCTCCAGAAAGTTTATGCAATCGGGAGGGATACTGGCATTTTCGGCATTTTTGTCACACCAGACTATTGCTCATACCTGGAAACTTAGGGCTTATTATCAAGGGCGTTATTCAGCCTGGTACACATTATAAAGTCCGAATACATTAGGGAGTGTTCGGCGTCGCTAGTTTGGCCTTATATGCATCAGCTCCCAATCATGTCTTTGGTCAAATGTTGGGTTTGTCCGGCTCCCGTGTTTTGCTACCTTACGTTCCGCTCTATCGGCTAAGGCGGCACCGGGAGAACTACTACAATTGTGCCCTGGTTCATCTGGATGAGCACCTCAGTAGAGAAAGCCGAAAACTGACTGTCATGACAAAGTGCGAGACTGGTCAACCACTCGATGACCCAGCGGAATCTTCACGATTTCTCCGCATTAACGAAGGACCAGTTTCCCGGTCAAGTACATACGCGCACCATATCTGGATGAACGCGAAAGTACCAGGGGCTATATAGTAGCCCTACCGTCAAACTCCTATGGCTAAGTGAAAGTGTTAAAGCTATATAGTCCGATTGCCTGGTTCGCCGCGCTATCACCTCCTTAACGGACCAAGACGTTGGATCCAGTGTGACTACGCGTTGTCTCGAACACCCCCGCATTATATGCGTGGGGGCTGAAGCCGATGACTACAAACATTCAGGTTATATACATACATAAATGGCCGCACATGAGGCATTATAACACTTTCGGGAAAAAGTATAAACACAACCTTTATAATCAAAATAGCATTGTATTTACAATCGAGATACATGTCATTCGAACATGGCACTCTTCGAGCACTGAGCCTCTATTAAACGGGCGCCTTCTAAGACTTCTTCAAAATAGTGCTCGGCCGGGTCCTGGCCTTCCGCCGCACCCAGGGTTGCAATAGCGGTGGTTTCCATCCAAGCCCAGTATGTTTTAACACGGGCAAGATCCATTCGCGCACCCTCTATGCACAAAGACCTCTTCACAACATCGATATGCGACACAGCACGAAGGAATTGTCGCACCAATCCAAAATAGTTGTCCGGCCTTGGACCACGTGGCCAAAGATGATCCACGACAGACCTCATAGCAAGCCCGGAGAACCTGTGGAGGTCAGCCCATGCGGCCAACTTTTCATTCAATGGAAGGGGACGCGTCGGGGCACTGAACTGCGACCAGAATAACCTCTCAGCCTTATGGTCTTTCCGATCTTTGAAAAACTCGGTCGCATCAGCAGCATTCTTTGCCAGGTCCACATATGCGTCCGCCACACTCCAAGATTGATCCAGAGGAGCATACTTCGGATCTCCGAATTTCATCCGCAACAAATAGGGCTTCCCAGCCACGATATCTCCGGCTTCACGAAGCTCCTCCCTTATCCCCCTCATTTCAGAGTGGGTTTCCTTAGCTGCCTCCAGAGCCTTCTTCAGGTCAGCCACTTTTGCTTGATTTTCCTTTTCAAGGAGCTCACGGCGGTTGGCGGCATCTTCTAACTCGGTAGCCATCTGGGCTATCTTTTCTTTGCTCCGGCGATGCGCAGCCTGTTCGGCTCTTAACTCTTCGACCGCCTTCAGAGCGGCCGCATCACTTATTCGTGCTTGCTCCTTGGCTCGGGCAAGCTCCACACGAAGGGTCTCCACGGCAGTAGCTCCATCTGCAGTCACAACATATTATAGATACTAGCATCATGCTCCTCTTAAAACATCTGCTGACAAGCCGAATATACATACCCTGGGCCTCGTCAAGCCACTTGTTAACCAGCGCGATGTTGACATCGGCCACGTCAAGCTGTCGCTTTAGTTCGACAAAATCACCAGATCGGTCAACCGTTGGACCCTCAGCCACCTGCACATAAAGCAGCACACTTATTACCAGAGATTATGATCCTCTGTTCGCCACGTTGATGGAAACCAGAGTCTCAGGGGCTACTATCTATACAGAGCACACTTAGCATGTGCGGTACCATCAAAAATACATTTTTTGCGTACCTCAAAGCCTCTCAGCAGACTCGTAAAAGCTTCATTCAAACCGCTTTTCGCGGATGAAATCCTCTCAACCACCGTACCCATTAAGGCACGATGTGTCTCTGAGATGGTCGCTCGCTCCAGAAGGCCCATTAGTGTGTCCGGCTGTGTGCCAGACAATCCCGGACTCCTCCTAAAGCTCTCTTTGGGAGCCCGATATTCTAGACTCCAGGCAGTCGAAGTGTCAACTTCTGGCCTTGGTGGATTAGGAGAAATCCTCCGCGACGACATCTCGGGGTCGTCCGCCCCATGTGGCGGGGAGGCAGGGGAGCCGTCTCGCTCTCCATCATCTCCGGAGGAAGATCCCCCGAGGATGAACTCTATGGAGAAGGGCTACGAGCCGGACTGCAACAAATACGTTTCGGTCATTATCCTCATAGACAAAACAGGTTATATTTACCAAAGTACTCTTTTAGTTACGGCTCGGTGGAGGGCTGGCCCCCTTGCGGGCGCTGTGCGGCAAGAACACCCTCGGGGGCAGGGCCCCTTTGGCGAGGTTTTCTTCCATCGTTTAGAAGCCTTCGTTTCCAAATCTTCGGAGGCGGCCCTTTTCTTACCTTGAGGAGGGGGGATTTTAGATTCCCCTCCCCGATTATTCTCCTTCGCAGAGGCACTTACTCCTCCGATTTGGATGTGTAGAATGTGAGGCCCACCTGTATTCCTCCCCTCTTCTTCTCCTGATGGCACCTGATACGGCGCGCGCTCAAGCATCCTGGTCAACAAAGGATCCGGCGAGCCTTCGAGAAGAGGGGCCGGACACCTAATCCTCTCTGCCTTCCTTAGCCAGTCCTGGCAGAGAGCAATTTTTTAGAATGATAATAAACATAAAGGATGCTGTGTTCAGTAGCGGAATTACTTGCTTGGGTATCCGGGCGGTTGCAATTGAGACCCACGTCCTCGGTGGTGTCCGGACACTTTATTCGTGATCCGAAGAATGACCCATGCATCTCTTTGAGCGTCATGTCAAAGAATTGTTGAACGGTTTGTGGTCCTTCCGGGTTGAACTCCCACATACAGAGAGGACAACGTTGGCAGGGCAGGACTCGACGAACCAGCATCACTGGCATTATCTTGACAAGACTGACATCCCTCACTACAAGAAATATGTCAACTAGTGACCTTCTGTCAGTGACCTTGGAAGAATTGGTCATAGATCTATGACCATTTGAGACCAATTGGTCAAAAGCTGTTCGGGGGCCTCCAAACCCTAAACCATTGCGACCATTTTGGTCAGAAAGGTCGTAATTTGCTTACACGAAATGGTCACAAAGCAAACAGTGCAGGTCCGCTGCCTTATTTCTAGTTGTTAATGACCAATATAGATGGTCATAGCCTTGTAGATTGTGGTGGGTTGTGATGACTAGGCGCTATCTCATCAGTTTTGCCTATGTGTCATGTCCATGTGTCAATATTTCTGTTATTCCAAAAATTCCTAAAAAATTCTCATAAATGTTTTGGATCATATCTTCATCAAATATGTAAAAAACCTTCCTTTCCTAGTTCAAAAATGACTCAACAATATTCATTTTCCTATCCTGTTCAAAGCAGCATTTGTGAAGGAAGTACCACTTTGGCATGTCCAAATGGTATCCATTTTCTACAATGCTTTCCTATGCCCAAATAACCATCCTCCACCAAATGCCAGCTCAATCCATTCATTATTTTGAGCCCAGCTTCAACATTCGTATTTATGTCCGGTGTGGTACTTTGCAAAGCAAGTACCACCTAGGCTCCTCATTTTGAGCTGAAAATTTGTGAAGACGGTCTTCTTAGTAACTGATCATCCTCAGCCAAAACTCACTCCCATTAGCCATGTGCATTTCTGCACTGCAAATCAAACACTTGGCTGCTTATTCATGTTTGAGCATCGATCGGTCTCCTCGTGAGAATCTTATGTTGTGATTTTCTTCCTAGCACCTACCTTGGGAGTGCCCAACCCACTAGACATGCCTAGGCCGCCCAGAACACATGGCAACGCCACGGTCACGCGGTGACCACGCGGCGGGCATGTGAGCTCTGGCAGCTCTAGAGTTGGGGCCCTTGGCCACCGTCCAAACCTCGATGTCTCGCCATCAAACCATGTATTTCTGATTAAATAGATACTTATTTACCTAGAAATGATTTTTGGAAAAAATAAAGAGCAAACTATGAGGCAGCTACAGTTCAAATTTGACCCGCTTCCATCTGAATCGACGGGAATTTGTCCTTTTCACCAGAGGTGGATCAAAACTTTTGACACCCAAACATTTTGTCAATTGTGCATTAAATATGGCCTAGTATTTTAGAAAAATGATTTGGTCCAATTTTGCAACAAATATTTGGGAGGTCCTTCACAAAAAAACCTCCTTTTGGGCACTCGAAAAATGGAAAATGGTTTTTTCGTCCAAAGAAAATGAAAACTTCCTTAGGCAACATTGTTTTCCATTCCAATATGCACCCTTGTGCACAATATGATATCATTTGAACAAACTATGCCATGAATGTGGCCACAAGATTGATCATTTGTCTTGAAAGCCATTGATCTCCACACGTGATAGCTCGTTTCTGAGAACACTTTTTTAAAATAATTGTCGTATTACAAGTTTGTTATTTTTCCTCTGAACTTGGCCACATATAATGACACAATGCGAAGGTTTCCCAATTTTTGTTTTTTTTTTGAATTTTTATGCCCTTTTCAAAATGTGGTCAAAACGGCGGGAATGACCGTTCCTAGCTATATTAAATAGCAAACTATGAGGCACATGCAGTTCAAATTTGACCCGCTTCCAGCTGAATCGGCGAGAATTTGTATTTTTCACCAAAGGTGGATCAAAACTTTTGACACCCAACCATTTTGTCAATTGTGCATTAAATATGGCCTAGTATTTTAGAAAATTGATGGAGTCTAATTTTGTAACAAATATTTGGTAGGTCCTTCACAAAAAAACTCATTTTGGGTATTCGAAAAATGGAAAATGGTTTTTTCGTCCAAAGAAAATGAAAACTTTCTTAGGCAACAATGTTTGCTATTCCAAGATGCACCCTTCTGCACAATATGTGACAATTTGAACAAATTTGATCCACTTCCAGCTGAATCGTCGAAAATTTGTCAATTTGACGAGAGGTGGATATACAACTATTGAGACAAAAGCATTTGGTCAAATGTACCTAAAATATGATCTAATATTATTGAAAAATAGAGTGGTACCATTTTGCAAAAAATATTGGTAGGTGCTTCAAAAAATATATACCATTTTCGACACTCCAAAGGTAGAAAATGTTTTTCTTTGCAAAAAAAATCATTTTTGAGATCAATTTTTAAAGATATTTGTATTATTCCAGGTTTGTTATTTTTCTGAAAAACAAGTCTCACATGTGACACGATGCTATTGTTCTTATTTTTTTTCTAATTCTATGATGTTATAAAATAGCTGGCATGATTTAGCATATTATTTAATCGATTACGGCCAATTGAGATGGTTATAAAATCGTTAAAGTGCGTACTACATTGTGATTGGTGGAACCGTTTGTGGCACGGATCGATGAGATGGCAAACATCCTACCATCCATTACTAAAAATCCAACGTCCATCCATCCGTCCATGCAAAGAAAAGGAAAAAAACCACCGCACCAAACCCTACCTCTCTCTCACCTCTCCTCCCTTCCTTCCGCCTGCTGCCTCCCTCTTTCTGTCCCCGATCCAGATCGGCCTCTCCCTCACCCCTGGCGCGGCGCCCTCCTTCCCTCGCGCTGTCACCGACGGCGCCCTCCTTCCTTTCTGTCACCGGCGGCGCCCTCCTTCCCTCATGCTGCACCTGAACCTCGCTCCCGCTCCTAGCTCTTCTTCCTCCTCCGCTGCAGCTAGGGTTTCGTCTCCCCGACCCCCAATCCCCAAATCTCGGATCCAGCAGCAGCAGCAGCAGTGATGGCGTCCGCGGGAGATCCTCTCCAAGGTCAAGCACGTCCAGGCCAAGCTTGTTGGCCGCCCTCACGGGTGACTGCCTCCGCGGTGACGACGACGGCCTCGTCGTCCCCGGAGGCCGCGGCGCCCCTCAAGGCCGACCTCCGCCACGGGAGTGATCCGTCGATCTCGTCTCTCCAACAGTTCGGTTCTCTCCGCTTCGATTCCTTCGATTCAACAAGATAATGTGTACCACTTGATGCGATGCGTGCGTGTGAGCTGACTCTTCTTCTGTGGTTAGTAGGTGTTCGGATGCATGCACGAAGTTCGACTGGACAAGCCGCCGGTGCTGCAGGAGGTGGCGGATTTCTTCGATGGCCACGAAATCGAGGACTTCACCTTCAGGGGGGCAGGCTGGTGAGTGCAGCTCCCACGAATCTCTAGCAGGAAATGTGTGGGATGATGTGTCTATTTGGTTTCCACTAAATTAGTTTGCATAGCTTCGGTCACCGATCCTGTAAGGGAGAAGAATTTTAGGTTCAAAATGTTCCCACTTCCTAGTAAATGTTTTAGGTGCATATGCAATTGATGTGATTAGTTGGTGGATTTGCTTTGTCGCTAAGTCTGAATGTGGGAACCTTGTTTTTAGTTAGAATGGCGGTGCCGGGCAAAGCTAGCGGTACGCGGAACACTAGAGAAACCACTGATTGGCCTGTATCAGGAATGGACACATATTGTTCAAGATATTACCGATTGCAGAGGTTAGCTATGAAATTCTGTTAACTGTAAGAGTTACAACAGTTCGGTTCTCGTCATCTCTTATGGCATAGACTTTTCCAGCTTATACCAAAGAGACGTCCCTGTTTGAGCTGAAGTTTATATCCAACTAGGACGATTGAGATGTCACTTGAGCTACTAGACATGCAGGATTAGTCTATCCGTGTACTAATTCAGCTACTAGATATAGATAGCAGTGCAGCATGCTTACATTGACTAGTCTGTATGCGTACGCATTTCATCAGATTCTGGTTGGCGTTGAAGTCAACTTAGAAGACCAATGTTTTTCTACCTCGGTCAGAGTATTATGCCTAGACAGAGCATGGTTTCTCAATCAAGTTTCTTGCTGCACACACTACATTTTAAATAGATTTATTAACTTGATCTTAGAGCTATTTATGCAACAATATCACAAAAATGACAGTGATGTGAATTTCTTAAGGGAGATAGCTGCTTTTATGTGAAAAGTGGCATAAATAGTGCAATTTTAATTTTCCAGTATGTCTTTGGGGTAATAATGTCAAGGAAGTCCTTGGTAATACTCATATGAGTGCTTAGTATACTCACATCATGGTCTACACGGTGTTAGTTGTCAACTAGCTGTAACCCATATTAGTGCTTAGTATACTCATGAAAAGGGTTATTTCTCCTCCTGTAGTTCACGGTTTATGCAGCAGCTGTTCTTCTACCAATCTGTTGCTCGATTGTGTTGCGGATTCATATGATATTGGTGTACACACAATTTGGTTATTTCTTGCTAGTTGTGCTACTAGGTATTGTGTACTCCTAGTACTACAGGTGGATCAATCTCCCCCTCCCTCTCACCCCCATCTCTGTCTCTGCAGGTAGGACAGGTCGGCAGCACGCGCGTGCATTGCACTCTTCCTATTACTCTGTTCTTGGGCTGATGCTGGCGGCGATGCAGGGGATCCTGATCAACATGTAGTTCCCGGGGCCGCAGATCGACGCCGTCACCAACAACAACATCGTCATCAACGTCTTCAACAACCTAATCTTATATTGTTCTCAGATCCAGTGGCATCTCTATCCTCTTACAACTCATAACATTTTTTAAACTTCTTTTGGCCGTGCTTTCGCTTTCACTACAGATCAGATAAGTGGTGAACGAAAGAAACAAGTGCACAACTAGTATCAGTGGGCTTGTATTTTTCTTGTGTAGCTGCTCTGCACTTGTTGTAGAGCATAGCTTGCATCAGTATTTTTACCTATTTTTGACCTCTCATTCTGAAATACATCTAGCAGTGCGGCTAGTACTCTATTATTCTCCTACATATAGCTATATATGCATCTAAAAGGGCAAGTACTTGGATGACCTTGACAACATCATGCTGATTGTAATAACTTTGCACAAGACTCTCAGATTCGAAGACTTCTACTTAATTTATCATGCATTTCTAAACAATAGCATATGTCTATCTACCTGCTGGGAATTTTCACTTTATATAAAAATTTGAGAGGCAAATCTTTGGGAGTTCCAGTCTTGTCTCGATGGCTAGGAACTCAACTCGCTTCTTGTTGTTGGAGTTTCAGGGCTTGTTGCATAGTTCGTAGCTTCAAGTGTACTCTGGCTTCTAGCCACAGTGCACTACAAATTATTATAGAATTACAAAGTGTACACAACATTGCACCTTACACATTCTTCTCTTATGAAATCAAATGCCATGACTGGGCATTCTTTTATCAACTTGCCCTACACTTTCTCTGCTCGAGGCTACTGTATAACTTTTGCCTTTTAACTTGATGTACATAGCACACAATTTTTTACTGTATCACATTCACACATGATACTCTTAATATAGAGTTGTTTTCCGAGCTAGTTCTTTTTACTCTTAATATAGGTCTATTTGTCACCAATACTTGCCTGCTATGCTATAGTAGACCTTGTTCATATTTATTAGCTAAGTTTGCTTGTCCTTGGTATATATATGCATGCCATTTGTGTTTCATGCTTTCTCTGAAATGAAATAATAGGTCTATTAGTCACCAATACTTGAGTTAATCTAACTCCTTAGCTGCTATGCTATAGTAGGCCTTGTTCATCTTTATTAGCGAAGTTTGCTTCTCCACAGTGATCCATATACATGCCATTTGTGTTTAACACTTCCTTTGAAATGAAATAATAAGGCTCACACTCCATGACCAGGATGGCCACCGGGACCTCCGCGGCGACGATGAAGCCCTGCACATGGTCGAGCTCGATGGAACAACAGTGCCTCGGTGTGGTGCAGCCGAGTTGGGCCACACCAAAGGCATCGTGAACTCTGCATGCTGTTGTCCTTTGTCTCATCATCTTAACTACTACACTAGTAGGAGTATATTATATGTTGTTCATTTCTTTGTTAATTACTTGTGCTACTCCCTGCTCCTGTTTTCTATTAGCACCAAGTCTGCCTTGCCTATGTATTATATACTTTATTCTTCTTGCTTTGGAGTACTAGAAGAGTAGTGCTATCTGTCAGCCGGTGACACTCCATGGAGTACTCACGTTAATTTATTCCGAGTGGCCATAATTCCCTTCCTAGCGGCACCACAGTAGTACCACACGCTCTCTTGTCTCACCCATAACAACAATTTACTAGCAAGATGTGTCACAGGTACTATCTAGGTCCCTTCTACTACTACACCTAGTTACTTGTGTGTATCCTATTACTTACTAGTTAGTACATGTGTGTAGTAATCTTGTACTATAATCTTCTTCCTCAACTATTACAATAGTACTTGTAGTAGTGGTGTCTTCTTGCCAAGGATGATGTTTATCGAGTTTATTAACTCCAAATGAAGTGAACTGGGCATAATTCTCTAGATGCGGTACATAGTGCTGTCAGTTTCCTTGCCTCACAAAGAAAATGTACTAATATGTCTCTTGTGACACGCTAGGTCAATTCTACACCTTAGAGAAACCTGTAGTACGTGTATCTCTGCATGACTAAGTGTTCAGTTGATACAATTTCGAGTCTGCACTTCTGTATGTTTTTTTATGTGAAACACTTATGCATGACTAAGTGTTAAGTTGATACAATTTATTTGATAGACAAGCATGGAAATATGTATTAACTTTCCTGAAAGTAGACAAGCATGATAATCCTGTTCAATTCTGATTTCTTTTGTAGTCAATTCTGTTCAACCGATTTCTGAATATTTCTTATGTGAAACCATATCTAGATCAGCAACAGTTTGCATGACTAAATGCTGGTCAGTGATGATATCTGCATTCGTACTGTTTGGTATTGTTTTATGTAGTTATGTGAATTGCATGTTTATTTGGATCCAATTGACCTTTTCACAATTAACTTAAGTTTGGATTTTCATGTTTATTATTACAACCTTCCGGGAAGGCACGATTGAGCCTGCATGCCCATTGATGCGTACCTGTTGTGTCGGGGAGGCTGATCGGACCCACGAACACCTATGGGACCGGCGGACCGAGTCCCTTTTGGTTCGGAGGGGGGGCGGAGATCGCACGAAGAGCGGATCGAGGCGAAGCACACGAGCAGTTTACCCAGCTTCGGAGCTCTCCGGGAGAGATAATACTCCTACCGCTTGTCCGATTTGTATTGTGTTCTTGCTAGGGAGCGATGAGAGCTACAAGACCTAGCGTGAGTGTTCTCTTGTTGCATTGGAATCGAACCCCCCCACGCTATGCATGGGCCTCCTTTTATATGCTCAAAGGGACTCGGACGGTGGCAACGTAGATGAGGGTACAAATGGAAAACAGTAGTTGGTACACCTACTTATACAAAGGTCTGGTGTACTCTACCTAACCACGACGGCAAGGGACAAAAGCATTAAATGCCCGTCCTGCCGCCTAAACAAAGGCAACTGTGAGGACCGTCAGAGCGCCACCGTTCGCCACAATGGCAAGCTTGTCGTGCCGCTTATCGCTGCTCCACCGGCTGCCTGACCTCTTGACACGCCAAGACATGGAATGGTCCCACGGCGACACGTTGGTGAATGAGCTGGAACGGAGATGAAGAGAGTTGCCTGCGCGGCAAGTGCCTTGTCAGCGGCTGAATCCTTGTCGCGTCCGGAGGCTTGTCGCTCTCCGAGCCTTCGGCGAGCTCCTCTTGCCGGGTCTTGTCTTCTGCGTGCCTTGAGTGGCCTTCCGGCAATCTCCTCTTGCCGGGCCTTGTCTTCTTGGTTAAATACTTTGTTCTTGAATGGCTCCAAAGGAACCACGGAGGATCTTGGCGGTGACCGAGCAAGCCTTGTTGCTGGTGTCAAGAACTGCCCGTGTACGAGTTCGGGATACTAGGGTACCCCTACTCTAGTACACCGACATGTTGTCAGTTGGACCATCTTCTTTAGCTTTTTGATATGAAATCGTATCTTAACCCTTAGAACTTTGCATGATTAGTAGATCGATGGTGATATCTGCACGCATATTGACTTTACTGTTGCTCTCCGGCGGAAATTTCTCCCTTATGTAATGAGTTCATCTTGCATTGCATCTACCCATGAATGAGAATTGTACATACTGTAATTTTCAGTTTTAACTAGGCTGAAATGTGCATGTTTTGTCTTCTCAGCATTGTTCTTATTTACTTGCAAGTTTTTACTATGCAAGGTTCAGTCATGCCATCTTTGCTTGTGTTGCATGTTAATGTCATAACAAATGCTCACACCAAGTTTGTGAACTGTGGCCAGGTACCAGAGGCTGACCAGGTACTCCATTGGCATCTCTAGCTCCCACATGTCGCCCTGGGCTGGAGCGCCTTGGGTGATCGGCATTCTCCTGGTGGCGCCGCTCCTCACAAAGTGTTAAGTTGGATTACTGCCTCATGTTGATGGCCTTGTTTCTAAACATTTAATAATGTCGTTTAGGTTGCTGCTGCTGTGATGGAAGATCAGAAAAGGCTGGAGATGCGCACCACATCTTTAGTTGATGTTGAACCATGTTTTGGTGCTTGTGTATCTGTTTTTGCTTGTAAGAACACTTGTATGTGCTTGTGTATCTGTTTTTGCTTGTTTTAGATCATGTTGGACGTGCAGAGTTGTATGTGCTGTCGTGTGTATTTGGAAGAATGATTTTTGAATTTAATCATTTAGTTGAGAGAATTATTTAGTGTTTGTTGTTCAAATGTGTAAACTGGAAATCAGTGGATAAAAATACCAAATGTTTTATTGGACCAAATAATATATGGGCTCTAAAAAGGCTACAGCCCAAATAATAGTGGACTGGAACATTGTGCATTTCTGGAAAACCTGAACAAAAAGGCCTAATGAAATGGTTTGCAAAAGGGCCATGGCCCAAAAAATTAAGTCTGAATTGTAGGGCGTGGCCCATGAAGCCGACTAGAATTAACATGAAAAAAAATTCTAAATGGGCTAGGCCCATGTAGAAAATTGAATTGGACCGGGCTGAATCTTGTGCCACATCATATTGCCATGCTGGATGCCTACGTGGCCTGGGGAGGTTGCTAGTGACCAAAACGCCATAGTAGACGTATTTTGGTCATAAACTTCTTCGACCATTCCAGAAGAAAGGTCGCTATAGTCAGTTTACGACCGCCAGCTTTTGACCTTCTGTTTTTGGTCACAAAAAGGTCGCAAATGAAAAACCATGACCTCTCAGTGACCAATAGTGGTGGTCATAAGTTGACATATTTCTTGTAGTGCCTCTTGAGAAGGTCTCGGGTGCGGCTTTGCAATGTCAGCACGTCATTAATCAGCCCCCAGTCCAGCCCCTGGTTGACCCATGATGCCAGTTGCGGCGGAGGGCCCGAGCGGAACGCGGGAGTAGCCACCCACTTTGTACCTCGGGGAGCGGTGATGTAAAACCACTCCCGCTGCCATAAATCAGAAGTTCTCATGAAAGAACCCTTTGGCCATGGGGCGCGGGCTCCTTTGCTTATTATAGCGCCTCCGCACTCCGCGTGACGTCCGTCGATCACCCTCCTCACATTGAAGGTCTTGAGCCATAGGCCAAAGTAGGGGGTGATGCGGAGGAGGGCTTCACACACGACGGTAAATGACAAGATGTGAAGGACGGAATCCGGAGCTAGATCATGGAAATCTAGCCCATAGTAAAACATGAGCCCTCTCACGAAGGGATCAACGCTAAAACCTAGCCCTTGAAGAATGTGGGAGATAAAAACAACACTCTCGTTGGGTTCGGGAGTGGGGACGACCTGCCCTTAAGCAGGCAGCCTATGCGGAATCTCGGCGGTGAGATACCTGGCCTCCCTAAGCTTCTGGACGTCCTCCTCTGTGACGGAGGAGGCCATCCACCGGCCTTGAAGATTGGATCCGGACATGGTCGAAGGTCCGAAGTGCTTTAGCTTGAGCCTTGGGTGTTGGAACTCGAGGTGCGGGAGGGGAAGGATCGAGCTTGGGAAGAAAAGGACGGGCCTTTGCCCCCCTTATAAAGAGGACGAATATCAAGCGTCCCCCGCGTGACCGTTTGGGACTTGCCTAAAATCGAGGAGTCACATTAAACAAACACGGTTGGGTTACCCACACCTGTATTGATGAGAATCCCGTGATAAGGGGGAGACGATCTCTACTTCGACAAGATGTGCCAATTGAACCGCCTCGCATTACGTGTAGTGGCTAGTTATGAAAAACGGTTCGAATAAAGATCGGGCCGAGGTGTGACGTCACGCTATGAAAAGTCGTCAGCAGATTAGATTTGTGGAATATTGTACTCTCTATGGTGGTATGTGGAATTTGTTTTGCGGAGCCGGACATGATCCTTCTGTTCAAAATCTTCTATGGAGTATTCGGAGAAGGAACCCGCCTTGCAATGCCGAAGACAATCTGCGCGCCAGACTCATCGTCATTGAAGCCTCGTTCAGGGGCTACTGAGGGAGTCCTTGATTAAGGGGTCCTCGGATAGCCAGACTATATGCTTTGGCCGGACTGTTGGACTATGAAGATACAAGATTTAAGACTTCATCCCGTGTCCGGATGGGACTCTCCTTTGCATGGAAGGCAAGCTTGGCAATTCGGATATGTAGATCTCCTTCTCTGTAAATGACTCTGTGTATCCCTAGCCCCCTCCGGTGTCTATATAAACCGGAGGGTTTAGTCCGTAGGAGAACAACAATCATAATCATAGGCTAGCTTCTACGGTATAGCCTCTACGATCTCGTGGTATATCAACTCTTGCAATACTCATATCATCAAGATCAATCAAGCAAGAAGTAGGGTCTTACCTCCATCGAGAAGGCCCGAACCTGGGTAAAACATCATGTCCCCTGCCTCCTATTACCATTAGCCTTAGACGCACAGTTCGGGACCCCCTACCCGAGATCCGCCGGTTTTGACACCGACAGTACCGACTTATGCCGAGACCCCAGCCAGCTTAAAGCATCATCGGTTTCATTTTTCCTTCGATCAACATGCTCCACTTGATAACCTTTGAAATGACCAGTAGTAGTGTCAACCTCTCGGAAATAAGCCACCATGAGTGGATCCTTTCAATACCAAGTTCCTGACACTTGCTGAGCCAGCAAGTCTGAGTCGCCAAAACACCTCACCCGGCTTAGATTCATCTCTTTAGCCATCCAAAGACCATGGAGTAAGGCTTCATACTCAGCTGCATTGTTAGTACAAGGGAAAATCAGCCTTAAAACATAACAAAATTTATCACCACGTTGGGAAGTCAATATAACTCCAGCCCCCGATCCTTCCAATTGCCTGGATCCATCAAAGTGAATAGTCCAATATGTGTTATCCGGCTTATCCTCAGGCATCTGCAATTCCGTCCAGACATTGATGAAATCCACAAGTGCTTGAGACTTTATAGCTGTCCGAGGCATATACTTCAAGCCATGGGGTCCAAGCTCAATGGCCCACTTAGCTACCCGACCTGTTGCTTCGTTGTGAATAATATCCCCCAAGGGAGCAGAACTAACCACAGTGATGGGATGACCAAGGAAATATTGCTTCAACTTGCGGCCAGCCATGAACATGATGTACACCAATTTCTGCCAATTGGATATCTCTATTTAGACTCAATGAGCACCTCACTGACATAATAAACCGACCTTTGAACCGGATACTCCTTGCCTGACTCCTTCCTTTCAACCACAACTACCACATTGACGGCTCTGTTGTTTGCATCCACATATAATAGCAAGGGCTCCTTCTCAATAGTGGCTGCAAGAATCGGCAGCTCAGACAGCTGTCTCTTAAGCACCTCAAACGCCTCATTAGCAACATCACTCCAGACGAAGTCATCTGTCTATTTCATCATTTGATACAAAGGGATGGCCTTCTCTCCCAGGCGGCTTATAAACCGGCTCAAAGCCGCAATTCGACCCGCAAAACGCTGGACGTCATTGATACATGCCGGCTTAGCCAAAGAAATGATAGCCTTGATATTCTCTGGGTTAGCTTAAATGCCCCTCTCAGAAACCAGGAAACCCAAAAGCTTATCTGCTGGCACGCCAAAGACACACTTGGTCGGGTTGAGCATCATCTTATAAACCCGGAGATTGTGAAAGATCTCTTTCAAATCATCTATCAAAGTCTGTTTTTTCCTGGATTCACAATGATATCATCCACATAGGCATGAACATTGTGCCCAATCTGGTCATGGAGGCAATTCTGAACACACCGTTGGTAAGTTGCCTGGGCACTCTTAAGCCCATAGGGCATAGACACATAGCAGAAGGCTCCAAAGGGAGTGATGAAAGTTGTCTTCTCCTGCTCCTTAACTGCCATCTTGATCTGATGACAACCAGAATAAGCATCCAAAAAGCTCAAACGCTCACAACTCGAGCATCAATAATCGGATTAATACGAGGGAGAGCAAAAGGATCAGCCGGACATGCCTTATTAAGGTCTGTATAATCCACACACATACGCCAAGTGCCATTTTTCTTAAGTACCAGCACCGGGTTAGCCAACCACTCAGGATGAAAAACTTCAATGATGAACCCTGCCGCCAAGAGCTGGGCCACTTCTTCACCAATTGCCTTGCGCCTCTCTTCATTAAAACGATGAAGGAATTGCTTGACCAGTTCATACTTTGGATCCTCATTAAGATTGTGCTCAGCGAGTTCCCTTGGTACACCTGGCATGTCAGAAGGTTTCCATGCAAAGAAATCCCGGTTCTCATGGATGAACTCGATGAGCGCGCTTTCCTATTTCGGATCCATATTAGCACTGATGATGAACTGCTTGGATGAGTCGCCAGGCACAAAATCAACCAAATTAGTATCATCTGCCGATTTAAACTTCAACAAGGGATCATTCTCTGTAGTTGGCTTCCTCAAAGGTGTCATATCTGTCGGGTCAACATTATCTTTATAAAAAATTAACTCCTCAGTAGCATAGGTCGACTCAGCATACGCTGCATCACCTTCTTCATAGTCCATAGCAATCTTCCTATCACCATGCACCGTGATGGTGCCCTTACGACCTAGCATTTTAAGCTGCAAATAAACATAACACGGTCATGCCATAAACTTTGCGTAAGCCAGCCGCACGAACAAAGCATGGCAGAGGCTCTTGATCTTAACCACCTCAAAGGTTAGTTTCGCAGCTCTAGAATCAAGGTCATCTCCAAAGGCCACCTCCAGAGTTATCTTACCCACTGGATACACTTACTTACCAGGCACCACCCCATGGAAAACAGTAGAAGACGTCTTAAGATCCTTGTCAATCAAATTCATATGACGAAAAGTCTCATCGTAAAGGATATTGATGCTACTGCCCCCATCAATGAGCTCCTTTGTAAGACTATGCTCTCCTACCTGGGGAGCAACTACCAACGCCAATTGATCAGGGTTGTCAACCCAGGGCGGGTGATCCTCTCGGCTCCATACAATAGGCTGCTTAGACCACCTCAAATAACGAGGTACTGCCGGCTCAACTGAGTTCACCGCCCGCTTATAGATTTTCTGATCTCGCTTGCATAGGCTTGTGGATAACACATGATATTGACCATTATTCAGCTGATTTGGATTACTCTGATAACCAGAATGTTGCTGCTGATTCCCTTGGCCAGATTGCTGATTAAACTACCTTGATTACCTTGGCCTCGAAAACCAGAGCTTGAACCGCCACCCCCAAAACCAGGCCCGTGAGAGCCAGAACCTGAACCTCCGTGCAGGCCATGATTGTTCTAGAAAAAAATAGAGTTTCTATACTCTCTAATGATGAAGCAATCCTTCCACTGATGACTGGCCGGCTTGTCCTAGGTTCTGTGCTTGGGACAAGGCTGATTCATCATGGCCTCAAGGTTGAACTTCGGCCCTCCAAACCGGGGCGCTTGCATTTTAACCTTACGATGCATGTTATTACTATGCGTATTGGTGTTAGCCACGAAGTCTAACCCACCGTCCGCCTTACCTTTACCATTGCCACTTTGACTCGCCGTGTTATGCTGTCCCTTTGCATTGCCACTCTTCTTCCCTTTCCCAATCTTCTCCTCATCAGACTCGGGGTCTTTAGTAGTGCTATCAGAGTCGTCATACATGACGAGAGACACCATGAGATCCCCCATATCATTGCATTGGCGCTTAAGCCGCCCCAATTTTTTCTTAAGGGGAAGAAAACGGCAATTCTTTTCTAACATCAGGACTGCTGAACCGGCATTGATATTGTCCGATGAGTGTATAACGGCTGAGATCCGGCGCAACCAATTGGTTGTTGACTCGCCCTCACCCTGGACGGAAGGGTCCAAATCCAGAATCGACATAGGCTGCTTGCATTTGTCTTTGAAATTTTCAACAAATCGCTTTCTCAACTCTGGCCATGACCCAATGGAGTTAGCGGGAAGCCCTTTCAACCAAGTACGAGCTGGCCCATCCAACATCATGGTGAAATACTTAGCACATGCAGCATCAGTGACATCCAGCATCTCCATAGCCATCTCATAGCTCTCAATCCTAGCTTCTAGGGGCTGATCCGCTATGTAATTAGGCACCTTGCGGGGGCCCTTGAAATCCTTATGCAAGCGCTCATTGCGTTGAGCCGGCACTAAACACGGCACACCCAAGGTTCTAGAGGTCACTCCTGCCTCGACATACGCTGACAGATAAATTGGAGATTGCTGTTGAGCCGCCAGCTGAGCTGCCAACTCCGCCTCACGCCGCGCTCTACCTTGGTCCACCAAAGTCTGAGCCTAATTACCAGCACGCGGCGGGTCAGGCCTACGAGGTTGATTGCGGTGCCGCTCATTGCTCGACACGGCTGGTTCATCAATGTGTCTATTGTAACTCCGGCTTGCACGTTGGGTTGAATGAATCCGATCACGACTATATGAATAGGCAGCCTGTTGAGCCACCGTTGTCTGAAGAAGTTCTCCGGCTCTCCATATTTCCATCGCCGCTGGCGACTCATCCTAAACCGGGAGAGCCGCCAATCGGGTAGCCTCAGCTATCATGTTATCCAAAGGAGTAGTCGTTTACCTCCGGGGGCGTCGGAACGTGCTGAGGGGTCGAATTCAAACGTGAGGGATCTGCAGCACGAGGCTGAACCGGTGCTCCAGCCGCCGCGCCTGAACGGCCTGATCCACACCAGGCGGGTTACTGGTTCCTGCCCCAGGCGTGTTGAAAAGATTTCTCGCATCGTAAACTAGAGGTAAACGACTCACATGCCATCTGTTGAATACAGTGTTTGATGCGTCCTGGTCCAAGCTCAAGCAAAAGTTCTCTGCTTGAAGCCGTTCTGCCTCCCTCTCCAAGGTGGCTCGCTCCATCGCCATCCGGGTGTTCTTAGTGTTTAGATCCTCTTTGGCTTGAGCTATCTCATCACGTAACTTTGCAACGTCCACGTTATGCTGTGTATGGTTCGCCGGGGTCAACTCTGCCATCAACAACATTGCCAGAGCCTCCAACAGATCAGATAAAACTTGAGTCGGCGGGCGCACAGGGCCTCCTGCCCCGGCTGTCGTTGATGTCACCGAACCGGAGATCCTTGCGGCTGCAGTTGAAGAATTCTGCCCTGGCTGTGTACCGGCCATGAAGATTGTAACCCGGTTTGGCGGCTCATAAGGGTCCGGAATACTGTCACCATCGGAACAGCCCCCAAGCCCACCATCTTGAACTTGATACATGGAATTGGTCTCACCGGTTGAGGACTCATCGCCTTAATAGACGACCGTCTCACCACCGGATTCAGATCCTCCTTGTAGATATACTCCTTGAGTAAAGCAAACAAAGACATGCTTCGGGGCGGTTTGAACTTTGGTGGGTCGCACGCGCTGAGCCTCTCAACGATGTCGGTGCAGGTGTCCGACTCAACTTCCGACTCACTAATCTTGCCGATGAAGACATGAATTCCACCGAAGGGGACCCGGTACCCATACTCGATTGAGCCGGCCTTAGGGCTCTAGCCTGCGTCGTCGATGTAGATTTTTCTGCGGACTCCTGTTCATCCGGCCCACAACGTAACCCTTGAGCCCTGCGAAGCTGCCCTTCAAGAACTCGAAACAACCGTGCACTGGCCCCACAGAAGGTGCTAACTGTCGTGGAATTGTCACGGCAGATGCCCTAGCATGAGGACTTAGGTGTGGAGCCATCGCAATGTAGTTATCTTGAAGGGGTTAAACGGGACAAAGGACACAGAGAGTTTTACCCAGGTTCGGCCCCTCGCAACGAGGTAAAGGCCTACTCCTGCTTTAGGTTGTATTGCTTGGGTCTCGATTAGTAGGGAGCGAATACGCTTGACCTAGTTCTCGACTTGTTATCTCTTTTTCTAACCCGCCGCCGTGTCACCCCTTTATATACACAGGCTGATGCCCGGCGGCTTATAGAGTCCTGGCCGGCTCATACACAACGTGTCCGGCTCGGTGACAGAACTACACTTTCCTTAACATACAAGTTAAACATATGGCGGCTTATGCCCGTGGGCCTCAAGTCTCCTCCAGGTCTTGGGCCTTCAATATGCTTGCTTCATGAACTGCCATCTTCAACATCTTCTTGGGCCTTCACATTATGAACAAGGAAATATAATATAATACAATATTATTGCCTCCATGCTATATTTCCAATAGAGAGGGCCTTCCCAAAGTCGGTTTGGACCTGAAAGATGAGACCTCCTCGGACTCTAGGGCTAAACGCAACGGATCATGGCGTTTACATAAACGCCATGGACTCTGGCATCTGGCATAGGGGTAGATATCGTGAACCCCTGCATCTAGCCCGTGCCTTCCATGCAACCCCTTTCTGCTCTAACCTAAGGCCTCGTGAGCCTTACCCCTTGTCCCAACCAAGGTGTCTTCGCAACAGGGACCCTTTGAATTCATCTAGAAGGTTCTGTAACCTTCTAGAATCACCAAAACTTCCTAGGACCTTCTGGGACCTCCCAAAACATTTTTGGGAACACCCAAAACTCTTTCGGAACCATTCGAAACTCTTTCGGAGCCCATTCACTACAAAAAAAGACACATCCGTGACATTTTGGGCCGAACGATTTTTTTTCTGTCATACATATGACACTTCTATGACAATAATTGTGACAAAACCCGGTATCATCATAGATGTGGTGGGCTCCTACTTCTATGACAAAAAATCATGACAGAAAATGGGCTTTTCGTCCTGGGCGGGCCGGAGACGCAGCTGCATGACATTCTTTGGGCCGTCCATGACGGAAAAAACCGTGGTAGAAGCGAGGAGGAGGAAAATTTCGGGGAGTTCCCGGTTACGGTGGGAGGTCGAGGGCCGAGCGATGCGCGTTTCTCTCGTACACGTGCGAGGCATTGGCTCTAATTGAACCCGAGCGAGGCGTTGGGCTCTAACTGAACCCGAGCGATTGCACTGCAGGCTATGCGTTACTGAACCCGAGCGAGCGATCGATGGCTGTTAACTGAACCCGATCGAGCGATTCTTTCGCTACTGCTGCTAACTGAAGCCGATCGATTGGATGAACAGTGAGCGCTGCGCGGTGGGGGGGGTTGGATGAGCAAAGGCGATGGCGTTGCCTCTGGATGAACAGGACCCCGTGGTGTGGAGGGCTGGATGAACAGTAGACGGTGGAGGGGTGGCCGTGGAGGGGTGGTTGAACAGGACCCCGTGGTGTGGAGGGCTGGATGAACAGTAGACGGTGGAGGGGTTCCCGTGGAGGGGTGGTTGAACAGTAGCCGGTGGAGTAGCGCGCAGTGGAGGTTGGATGAACAGGAGACTGTGGAGGCTGGAGGAGGTCGACGGTAGCCCATGGAAGCTGGAGGAGGTCGACGGTGGAGATGAACAGTATCCCGTGGAGTCCCGTTTTGCGGTACGCCACACCCCTCCCGATGAACAGGACCCCGTTTGACCGTGGCGCTCCAACACAAGTCCTTTTCGTCTGCTTTTGCGGTACGCCACACCCTCCCGATCAACAGGACCCCGTTTCGACCGTAGGGAGGTCCGTTTCCCTGCTTTGGCGGTACGCCACACCCATCCCGATCAACAGGACCCCCGTTTTGACTGTAGGAGGTCTGTTTCCTCCGTTTTGCGGTACGCCACACTCCTCCTGATCAACAGGACCCCTTTCTGAACGTAGGAGGTCCGTTTCCTCCGCTGTGCGGTACGCCAGGCCTCGTTTCCATCGCATGTTCCGTCCAAGCCAGTTGGCTCCCACGCGTTCTGTTGCCTCCCGATGAACACGACGCATTCCGTTGCCTTCCGATGAACACGACACATTCCGTTGCCTCCCCATGACACGACGACGACGCTGTTTCTCCGTTCCGACCCAGCCATGTACACGAGCCCCTGGCCGTACGTATGCACGAGTAGGTGCTCGAGACCCTGCCCGTATGTACGTACGTGGCCGTATTTTCTTTCTTGCACCCTCGCCGCTGTATGTACGTGTACATGCTACGTGCACGCCTCTACTACGACACGTGCACGCCTCTACAACGACCAACATGTACGTACACGTTCGCGACCAGAATGACAACGCTACGTACGCTTCGACCAGGTGGGTCCCGACTGTCAGGCACTTCCTTGCCTGTGAAGATGTAGCTGGTGGGTCCCAGCAGTCAGGGAGGTGAATCGTTTTTTTTGCCCATACGCACTTCCTTGCGTGCGAAGATGTAGCTAGTGGGTCCCAGCAGTCGGGGGGAAATGTTTTTTCGCGAAATACGGTGAACTGTCCGGTGGGTCCCCGCTGTCAGGTGGAGGAATAATTATTTTACGCGTAATAAGGAGGCACTTCCTTGCTGCGGCCGTGGACCCGGCTGTCAGCCTCTCCACGTACAGTCCACGTCCGATGGAAGCCATTCCTTGACCACGTTGACCATGCCGCGCCGAGAGCACCAGGGCGGTGTACGACGGCGAGGCCTAGGAAGGGGACGACCCGGAGCCGGGGAAGACGCTGCATTGCATGCCCACGCGTAGAGGAGTACGAGGGTTCATTGGTTCGCTGCGGTGTGAGGCTCCCGTCACCGCCGAATAACAGGGGGTGTGGGTGAGTAGAGGGATGTCCTGGCCAGCGGTGGGAGTAGTAGGGGGCGGTGAGGCCTCCGCCGCAGCCCGCCACGGGAGGCAGGAGCACGAGGCATGACCGGCGCTGGTTTGGCGGCTGGAGCAAGAAGACAATTCGTACGGTCACTGGAGCTAGAATCGTGCATATTGACTAAGTTGACAAAGCCCTCCGTCCCCATCAACTTAGTAGGTCCACAAGTTAGCCTGCCACTATACTGGGTCCCAGCTAACAGGGGGAGTATTCATTTTTTTTGTGCGTAATAAGGAGGCACTTCCTTGCGTGCGAAGATATAGCTGGTGGGTCCGAGCTGTCAGCGGCCGTAACGTTTTTTTCGCGAAATACAGAGGCCCTTTCGGTGGGTCCCTTATGTCAGGTGGAGGAATCATTATTTTGCATGTAATAAGGAGGCATTTCCTTGCGTGCGGCCGTGGACCCAGCTGTCGGCCTCTCCACGTACAGTCCTCTTCAGATGCATGTCGGTCATTGACCACATTGACCAGGCCGCGCCGAGAGCACCAGGGCGGTGGACGACGGCGAGGCCTAGGAAGGGAACGACATAGAGGCAGGGAAAACTCGACAGTTGTTTCCCACAAGGAGGGTAGTACGACTGTACGAGGGTTTACTGGTTCGTCTCCCGTCGCCGGAGAATAACAACAGGTGTTGGTGAGTAGAGGGATGGCTAGGCCAGCGATGGGAGTACGGTGGGGTGGTGAGGCCTACGCGGCAGCACAGCCGGCCGCGGGGAGGAGGGAGCAGGCAGTCCCGCCGGCGCTTGTTTGAGCGGGCCGAGCAGAAGAGCAGAGATTGAAGAAGACGGCGGCCGTTGGATGGACATCCAACAATCCACTGCCAAAGGCCAACCTTTTTAGGAAAGCCTCAAATCTGTAGAAAACAGCATACAGCCCATCTGCCATTATTTCTAATAATTTACAGCCCATTTGCTAATTCTTTAGGTTTTTTTTGGAGCCCATATTCTTTTTGTTAGCATTACAGCCCATATTGTGGCCACGGTTAAAAAGTTATACGAAATTTTGCATATTTCAAAAGCGGTCCGAACTGTTTTTAATCCCGAAATTTCGACTCACATTCAAACTGATTTAAAAAATAAATATATATCAATATAAAATCCAACAAATTCTCCACACATAAAAATTAATGTAATTTAAAATCTTGAAATGAAAAAAAGATATTTGAAACTAATTGCCGGTTAGATGTGTTTTAAAAATGTACAGCCCATTTCTCATTACTAATAGGCCATTTTCTCGCCAAATTAATGAAGTTCTCCTCGTCTTGAATGATTTGCAGCCCAACAGGCCTGACAAAGCGACTTACTTGGCAAATCACAAAAAAACTGGGCTGTGTCCGTGGACCTAGCTGTCAGCGTCTCCATGTACAGTACTCTTCCGACGGAAGTCGGTCGTTGACCAAATTGACCACGCCGTGCCGAGAGCACCAAGGCGGTGGACGATGGTGAGGCCTTGGTAGGGGACAACGCGAAGTCGGGGAAGGCGCGGCAGTGGATGCCCACGCGGAGAGGAGTACGAGGGTTCACTGGTTCGGCTGCGGCATGAGGCCGCCATCGCCGCAGAATAACAGGGGGTGTGGGTGAGTAGAGGGATACCCTGGGCCAGCGGTGGGAGTAGTAGGGGGCGGTGAGGCCTCCGCGGCATCACAGCCGGCCACGAGAGGCAGGAGCACGCGGCACGACCGACGCTGCTTTGTGCGGCTGGAGCAAGAAGACCAGAGGTTGAAGAAGCACTATGGCCGTTAAATGGACATCGTACGGTCATTGGATCTAGAATCGTTCATATTGACTAAGTTGACAAAGCCCTCCGTTCTCGTCAAATTAGTAGGCCCACAAGTCAGCCACCCACTATGGTGGGTCCCAGCTAGCAGGGGGTATTCATTTTTTGGTGTGTAATAAGGAGGCACTTACTTGCGTGCGAAGATATAGCTGGTGGGTCCGACCTGTCAGCGGGGGGAATGTTTTTTCGCGAAATACAGAAGCCCTTCCCACGTACAGTGCACGTACAGTGGATAATAAGGAGGAACTTCCCTTGCATGCGACCATGGACCTCGTGGGTCCCAGCCATCAGGCTCTCCACGTACAGTCCTCTTCCGATGACTCTCGTATGTTGACCATGTTGCGCCGAGCGCACCGAGGCGGTGGACGACGGCGAGGCCCCAGACTGGAACAACCCGGAGATGGGGAGGACGTGGCAGTGGAGTCGCAGACGGAGAGGAGTGGGAAACTTGACTGGTTCGGTGCAGGGTGGGCCTACACTCGGTAGAGAATAACAAGAGGTACGGAGTGGAGGGATGGCCTAGCCGTCGGCGGGGTAGCGTTTCGCTGAGGAGCGCAAAACAACGGCGCTGGATGCCGAAGGTCGAGCAAAGCGTTCCGCAGCTACTGGGGGAAGAAGACGAGAGATTGAAGAAGAATGCCGGCCGTTGGATGTAAATCCAACGCCTTCTTAGGCTTCGACCTACTGGCCCACATGTCAGCTAGTCCATTTGTTTTTTAGTCCATTTGGTGGGCTGGGTGAAACAATGATGTAGCATCTATGCAGCCCGTTTAAATCCCATTTGCATTTTTCTCGATATCCGCGGACTTGCTGGGCTGGGTGAAAATATCATGTTGGGCTAGACAGAGAAATGTTATAAAAACATAAACACATGATTGCACGTTAGTAAAATCTTTGCAAACTTATGTCCGCAATCACTAGGAGTTAACTTGCCAAGTTATATATAAACACTTATTATTAGAGTATTATTTTGTAAGAACTTTCAACTTACGAAATAAAATATCATTTTAATTTGATGAGTTAATAGTACGTGGGGTATTATTATTTTCTAGGCTAGACGTGGGACTGTTGAGTTGGTTCTAGAGGAAAGTACTGGGAGAAAACTCAGTTTACATCGAAAAAGAAAGTGGGAGAAAATTCAGAGACCTGCTGGGTCCACCTGAGGAGAGGAATATGTTGGGAGGAAGGAGATTCAAAGCACGCCAGCCGAGTGAACTAGTTTTTTTACGGACAAGTTAACTAGTTTTTTTTACGGACAAGTGAACTAGTTTACATACATAAGCAAATAGCCACTAAAAAAAGCAATCGGGTTAATGGGTTCTTAAAAGAAATATTTCGGACAAAACATATAATTACGCTACATAGTCTAGTGCATGAAACACTCAGATGATAAAGGTGCTTATAAACAGATAAAGTACAACATCTAGACCTTCTTGGCACGCTTGATCATGACGCTGCGACTGTCCTTTTACCCGTCGGTTACTAGAAGCAGACACGCCCTCATGTCCAAGATCTGCCTGTACATGTCGTAGCATGCGTATGCGTCCTTGGTTGCGTAGGTTATGTAGGATAGATTCAGAGGTACCTCCCACGTGTTCAGGTCGTCTTCTTTCATGTTGGCGTATCAGGGGTCGATGATGGTCTCAGCGAGGTCAACCACGGAGTCCTTCTCATGCCCGTTGCTGATGATCTTGTATTGCTTCTGGATGTCGACAACCTTGTTGCACCAGATGGCCGAATCGTCGCGTTCTTCCTTCTCTCCACCGTAGCGAAGGTGCAGTCGGCGCTGCCGATGAAATAGGCAAATGCTCCAGAACCTGGTGCAGCCATAGGATCGAGGCGAGGCGAGCTTCACCGAGTCCAGATCGTTGGTGTACATCACATTCAACTTGGTGCAGCCATAGGAATGAACAGCGAACTCAAAGGGGAACTCCTTGCTGAAGTCCATATCCAAAGAAGCTCACCCCTCGGATCGCCATTGGAGTCTCTTCGAGTGAACGAGTGTGTAGGCGGCGACAGCAGTTCGTTTTTCAGCTCTTGGGGAACTGTATTCAACAGTAAGCTGAGTGTGTACAGGCGACAACAGTTACTACCCCTCCCTCGTCCGCTGCACGCCGGGCAGAAGATGCACCCACGACGCATTCAAACGCCTCCATTAAGAAACCTACTCCGGCCACACGTCGGTTCATGAGCGGGTCTGTATTGGTACTGTAATAACAGGAGTTAGTGGTCACTTTACTTAAATTTAATTAGCTTTAATAGAAATTTATAATTAAAACAAACAATGCATTCACTCGTTCTATCAGTGCCACAGGATCAACATGTACAACAATTAGAATTATTATTCTCGGGACGCACACGATCAGCACATTTGTCGCACTTTCACAAAGATAATACTACCAAGTTTTAACTGTTTGTTATGGTTGTTGTCCTCTGCATCATCATGCCGTGTTTCCCAGCTTGCAAGATTCAGAACCAACAAAGAAGATCCAAATAATTAGTACAACAAAGATGCCTACACATCTCGTTGATTCCAAGCTTGCAAGATTCGGAACCAACAAATAAAATCCAAATAATAAGTACAAGAAAGATGCCTACACATCTCATTGATTCCCAGCTAGCAAGATTCAGAACCAACAAATAAGATTCAGATGATAAGTACAACAAATATGCCTACACATCTCACTGATTCCCAGCTTGCAAGATTCAGAACCAACCCATTAGAGCCTTTTGATAAAGTGAATATCGGGATTAAATCCATCTTGGCTAGCCATGTCATACAATCGAAGAACTTGGCGAATGCTCTTGACCGTCACAACATCTCGTAGTTGAGTATTCCTATTTGCACATCATGTTTGCACAAAGACAAACAAGGAGACAGGAGAGCATGATTTCACTTTAATAGCGGCCTCCTTGAACTCAACATCCAGCTCTACTTGGATGAGGTCTGCCTGGAGTTCCATGATTCAATTCATGCGCCTTTTTCTGCAGTTCACCTGAAATGAAGCAAAGATTGCATCATTCAGCTAGCAAGAAGTACTTGCACTTGTGAGCTGGCAGGTTCTTCTTTAGTAGTTGCACTAAAATTGAGGAACATTAAGGTTGGCTGTCCGGCTCATGTAAGGTGCAACTATAATTTTCTTATCCTTTTGTGCAGTTCCACTAAAATAAAGTGCCATTGTGGTGACAGTGATGGCTCCATCTTACAAAGGCTAATAAAATGTTGCACGAGATTACCAGCAGAACTTGACGGAGATTTTGGAAACTCCAATCACCATTTTGTGCAGTTCCACCAAAATTGAGAGATGTTTCCCACGTGATATTTTTGTTGAACTGCACAAGACACTCATTAAAAAAAGTGTTTTCTGCAGTTCACCAAAAGGTCACAATAGCAACAAGGTGAAATGGATATCCCTATCTGCACAAAATGATAAAAAGTAAGCGATTCTTTGGTCAATAAGAATATACGAAACATATACAAAATGAAAAGAAGCATCTTATTATGTTCATGGCAATCACGCAAGGACATTAGAAATTTTAAAATGTCAGCAATGCTTCATGTTACCAGAAGCATTATGATCAACAATGAGATTCCTCAAATATGGGATTACTTTAATGGTGGCATTGCTTGTTTCCCGCATTACGATAAATCAACAACAGCTAAAGAGTTGGTTTAAGGGCATGGGACCATGGGGACACCAGGACACTCAGCAGCAGTAAAGGAGCAACTTACTTATCATATCGGGGAAAATAGTAGTAGTGCCATTTGTAACACGCTTTAATTGCATCTTATCCTTTGGAGGCATTAGATTAACAATAACACTGGTTAGACATGTCCCTAAGGTAACAGTGTGATCGCTTCATTTTACATGCGCCCTTACATTAACAACATCAAAAGGTTGGTATAAGGACATGCGACAGTGGACGCACCAGCACAATGTACCTACAAGGAGGCATAAAGTGGTGATGCCGAGCTTGTTCACGCTATGTGAGGGCAGCAAACCTAATCCTGGAGACCTTGTACTATGTGAGGGCAGAAAATCTAATCCTGGAGACCTTTTACTATGTGAGGGCAGCAAATCTAATCCTGGAGAACTTTTACTAGGTGAGGGCAGCAAATCTAATCCTGAGACCTTTTACTATGTGAGGGTAGCAAATCTAATCTAGGAGACCTTTTACTATGTGATGGCAGCAAATCTAATCCTGGACATAATCTGTTGACTTGTCCACCAACCGCCACTTTCTATCCTTTTTTCAACCAATAATAGATCTGATCCTTAGCCAGTTTGTACTGCATTTTCCCATTATTTCCCTTTTCAACCAAGAGACCGGTTGGGTATCCGGTCTCTACTACTTTCACCATATTATTTCCTCTTTGAATCAAGTCCTAGATTCATGCTACAACTTTCCCCTTTCTTCGTTGTTTGAACAAAGGCCTAGATTCGAATGCATGAAGTAGCTTTACCTCTAATAATACTAAAAATTTAGGTGGCTTTGGAAGAGCTGATGGGAGTAGAAAAAGATGCACATGCAGACACGTGGGGAGCTGGGGTAGTAGAGCAAGGCTGCTTTCCAAGAACTTATACCTGAGGGTCGCCGGGATGTCGGCGGCGGCAGGTCAGATCTACGGACAATACGGCAGGGAGGAAGAAGGGTCGGAGGACCTCCCGAGCCAGCGCTGTGTCGGTGAGAACGGCACAGGCAGAGGATCGGGCCCCTCCGGCAGCTGTGGGTTTCCTCCCTCGACGGTGATGACCGCGTGAAAGATGCACCTTTTAGTCCTCTACACACACCGGCCGAAGGGATCCGGCCGGATCTGTGACCAGCGGTGAGCAGAGAGAAAATGTCGCTACGGCTGTCTTGTTTATATATGGAGAGGATGAGAGAATGAAGAGAGCAACCCTAGTAAAGCAAGCGTTCAGGCCCCTGCGTCCATATATAGTGGAGTGATTATATTTTTTCTCTCCACAACAAGCGTTTCAATTTGTGTACGTGGCATTAAAGAAAATAAACTCTCTATTTAAGGTTCAGTTGTTCTCCCCGCCCCTCCATTCATTGAACAACCCCACGGGTGAATAAACATACAGTAAGTACTGTATTTATATAGAATGGACAAGCTCGAACTATTTTCGCGTAGTTAAAAGTTGAGGGCGGGGCTTTTCCCGGGCAGTACGCGCGGTAGTTTTCAGGTAGGCGGTTTGACAGAGAGGCGAGGAGGGTGAGCGAGTGGGGCTGTGCGATTTGTCGGTGCGTTACTGCTGGATAGACTAGTGATATGACCACTCACTATAGTCATGAATTACTGGCGCTCCGACCGGGGTGATGCCCCCCTTCCGTTCCGCGCACTAAACTGGTGCATGACACGTCGCCCCGGATGCTAGCTCTCCCACATGTCAGAGTAGTAAGAAGGAGCAAAGAATGATGCGGTATATACTAGTACTATACTACTCCCTCCGTTCCTAAATATAAAAGTCTTTGGAGAGATTTCACTATGGACCACATACGGAGAAAATGAGTGAATTACACATAAAATGCATCTATATACATCCGTATGTGGTCCACAGCGAAATATCTACGAAGACTTATATTTAGGAACGGAGGGAGTACTACTCGTGTCGGAGGAGTGCAAACCACAAAGAGCTCAAAGAAACCAAAGAAGTGTGAACCACGGTAGCCCAAAGGAACCAGCAAGAGAAAACAAATGTGGTGATATGGCCATAAAAACAATGTGCTACGATCCACCTTTGTAGCATGTGCAAGAACACTCCTCTTTGTTTGGATCCCCGAGTTAGAGCTAGTTTGGGTTGAAATAGCCTCAAATTATCGAAACAAGAGGGGTTAGTTTGAGCTAGTTTGCTCTAACCCAGCTAAAAAAACTAGCCCGATGGAGAGCTTCTAATTGGGTTAGTTATCCTCGGGCCCACTAAAAGAGAACTAAAAAAATCTCACCTGCCCGCACCAGATCGCTCCCACCCCCCTCTCGCACGACTCCTCTCTGTTCCCCATAGGGTCGCCCGCCCAAGCGCCGCTTGCCCTCTCTCTCCTCCGGCTGCCCTCTCCTTCCGGCCTCCGCCGCCCTAC
The DNA here is from genome assembly GCA_021605145.1 of Aegilops bicornis. Classification (NCBI taxonomy): domain Eukaryota; kingdom Viridiplantae; phylum Streptophyta; class Magnoliopsida; order Poales; family Poaceae; genus Aegilops; species Aegilops bicornis. The sequence continues at coordinate 819,045,875 of CM038670.1, forward strand.
TCCGGCCGCCCTCTCCCTCCGGCCTTCGAAGGTCGCACCGCTCCCCCTTCACCAGTCGTTTTCTCCCTTTGTCGTGCACGGCAGCGGCGCATCTACCAGGGAGGTCGCGAGAGGGGTGAGTTTGTTCGTTCCTTCATAGTCTCACGGCCATATCATTGATCTTGCTTGCTCTAGCCCCAATTCTGATTTGGAAAATTAGATCCTGATCAAACTTGCTATAGATTTGTGGTGCACGCATCGAATTGTTTGATGCTGCTTGAGGAGGTAATAAATCTTTCTAGAGGCCCAAAGATTCAGGTCACCTTTCTAGGTATTTCAATTTCAGGCTTGCATTATTTGTAGAGTCCCAAAGATTCAGTTCACCTTTCTAAGTATTTCAATTTCAGGCTTTGCATTATTTCTAGAGGCCCAAAGATTCAGTTCACCTTTCTAGGTATTTCAGTTTCAGGCTTGCATTATTTCTAGAGGCCCAAAGATTCAGTTCACCTTTCTAGGTATTTCAGTTTTAGGCTTGCATTATTTCTAGAGGCCCAAAGATTCAGTTCACCTTTCTAGGTATTTCAGTTTGTGCTTGCATTATTTCTAGAGGCCCAAAGATTCAATTCACCTTTCTAGGTATTTTAGTTTCGAGCTTGCATTATTTCTAGAAGCCCAAAGATTCAGTTCACCTTTCTAGGTATTTAGGTTTCAGTGCTTGCATTATTTCTAGAGGCCCAAAGATTGATTCACCTTTCTAGGTATTTTAGTTAAGAGCTTGCATTATTTCTAGAGGCCCAAAGATTAAGTTCCCAATGACGGCAAGCGGCCCTGCTACCCATGCCAAGGTGTCGACCTCAACTCGCAAGGGCCAAGGCCGAGGGGTTCCTGGCTTGGGCTCTCTGAGCCTTCCTACAGAGCTTACGATGGCGAGCTCCTCCCTCGGTGCGTGAGGGGCTCCGGCTCCCACCCTATCGTGAATGACTTCCGTGATGAGTTAGCTCATTCTTTGTTCCATGAAGTGTTTTTTTTATTTCGTGAAGCTTGATTGACGACTTGTATGTTTAAGTGGGATATCTCATTTGTATGGACAAAGTAAAAATTATTATGTTATGCATGCTTGATTTGTATAGATGGTTCGTTTATGTCAATTGTGAGCGGGAGGAGGCCACAGAAGAGCCGGCCACACCAATAGGGTGCTTGGATCCAAGGGACTTATTTTAGTCTGACTAAAAATAGGGTCCAAAGTAGTCAAATGATTGAGATGGAGCATTTATTGTCAATCTAACCATGCCATCCATACACCTCTTTGGTTAAGAGTTAGTTCAGGGTTAGAATCTAACTCTAACCTCTAACTGAGTTAGAGTTCTCCTCGTCTCGGTTCATCGCCATCATACTTTCCCCATTCCTGTGTTTTCAGTATCCTGCGAATCAAAGAGGCCCTTTTTTGCGGGGAAAAATAAAGAGGCCCTTAGACTGGTTTAGGTCCGGTCATTTTTTATCAACGTGTTATGTCCAAAATTTAATGAACATGCTCCGGTTTCCATGAAAATAATCTGGTTTCATGTAGTAGTTCATTCATTTATTTATTCTTCTGCGGGGGTTTGCATGTAATTCGTGAGGTCTGAAATGTAAAGTACTCCGGCATATGCTCCGAGTCATGCATGCACTACGAGCCAGATGCTCTATGTCCCACATGTCGGCGAATGGGGGCATGTGGAAATAGCCTAGGAGTACATATAGGAGGATAAATGCGTGAAAAGATATGTACTGTGAAGCATAGCCGCGGTTCGGAAAGGAGACCTAAAGTGATGACAGCTATAGGTCGCACGCACCCAACTAGTGGTAATAGACATACGACTAATTTTTCCCTCAAAAAAAAAGAGGCACGAGTGCTCAAGATTCTATTCTATAAACACGAGTCCCATCTCGACAGCAGCGTCCGTGTTACGCCTAGCTCTCCTCCCTCGCTTTCTCTCTTCTAATTCTAAACTCGGCCGACGCCTGGGCGGGTTGGGTTTGCTCAATCATGCCCCACCTCACGGTGAAAACGTTGCGACTGGAATAAAATGCCATATACTCCCTCCGTTCTTAAATATAACCCTTTTTAGATACTAGTTCAAATGGAATACAGCATACAGATGTATGTAGACATAGTTTAGAGTGTAGATTCACTCATTTTGCTCCGTATGTAGTAGTCACTTGCTGGAATCTTTAAAAAGACTTATATTTGGGAACGGAGGGAGTACTATACTAATAAAACAATCAGGCCATGAGGCAATGCAGTGCTGGTTACAGGAGGCAAGAAGAAGAGATGCATCCATCGACGACGTCCACCTCCTCGACTCAGGGCGCCGGCCCACCGAACGGCGCCTAAGTAGCAGCGGCTTTCGTGGCCAGGTCTACGTGCTTCTGAACAATAGCGTCCAAAGATTCCAGCCGCTGAAAGAAGGCCAATGTCTTTTTGTCCTCGCTTGCCTTGTAGTGGCCTATGTAGACGATTTCCTCGTAACGTGGATGTGGAGGTCGACAGTTTCTTGCATGGCGAGGCGCTGCACGGTGAGCGCGGCCTCGAGGTGCACATTCTTCTTCGCGACCTCCGGCACCTGCAGGGCCACCAGGGCTTGAAAGAGTTCGTCACCATGTAGGCCGATGAGGGTGGCAGGCAATGAGGAGCCTGGGCGTGCGGGCTGGAGCAGTTTGGCAAGGTCGTCCGTGCGCTTCTTGACGGTAGGTGAACTTGCGGATGGAGTTGACCATCATGTCATCCATGCGAGAGGCGAAGCCGGCGTCAGTGAGGGCTACGATGCTGCGGGTCGCCAAAGACACCGTCTAGAACGTCAAGACGGTGCGGAGCCGCAGGCCTAAGGCACCTTGGATGATTTGGCACAGCTAACTACCGCTCGCTGGCCCATCGCCTCCATAGGTGCTTGTGGCTTCGTCACTTGGTCTTGGATTGGAGTGAGCAGTGTTGCGCAGAGACTTGGGAGTAGATGGATTGGAGTGGTAAGGCGCCTTTATTATATGAGAGTCCAAACTCTGTTGCATTCACATCGTGCTGGCTCTATTCTGCTTCTCCAATTAATTCCCTCTTCATCTAATTGAGGATGCATCATTGACCGTTCAACGTCTCGGGAACCGCTACCCTCTTCCTCCTTGGCATTCAAGCACCTATGGACCCGTCGATGACGAGGTGCCTATGGTGACTTCACAAATTTCAAGATGATAGTGCCGTGCGTGTGTGCATTCATAGGGGTGAGTGTATGCGCATGTATATGAGCGCTTGCGTCAGATCGTGTCAAAAAACGTAAATGCGTGTCAAAAAGAGACTAGTCAGTATACTCAATATTGTGCACCTCGGAAAGGAAAACGATAAAACTAGTACGTATTTATTTACGGTGCAGATTCACTCATTTTGCTCCATATGTACTCCGTCTTTGTGTAGTCTAGTCACTTGTCGAAATCTCTAGAAAGGCAAATACTCCTTTCTAGTTTACAGGGCTATACTAGCAAGTAGTTGTACGTACTAGTACAATAGTGGGCTCACATAGCAATTTTGTCTCATGCAAGAACCTGGCTATATGCATGCTCCAATGTTCGCAACTTCAAGGTTCGATTTGCGCTTGGCTCTTCGCCTCTTGGAGAAGACAAACAATGATGTTACTACTACTGCTTCTACAGTGTCGAATCCACTGCTGCATGTCCGTCCACCGCGAGCGGGATGGATAGCTTGTTGTAGAAGTACTACTAAGAAAAAGCATGTCCTCGTTTGCGGGAAACCGCACGCATGGGCGAGGGAGAAGGCGTGTAGTAAAATCAAGCTTCTCCTCATTGTACGAGTTGACGCGACACATTATAGCACTGGCCCCACATGCTTGCCTCTAAACTTGGCCAAAAGACCCGCAGTGTACAATATATTTGCTGCAACCTCTAACATTTACCCACCACAAATTAAAATATATGTGGTTGTATGCATCGTTCTGATGCAGAGGCCGGGGAGTCCCCCCTTTTCGAAAAAAAAACAAATTAAAATATATATTCCTGTCTTGACCAGATGAGCGTGCAAACTACAATCACCAGGGTGACAGGTAGGGCCAGAAGACTATTTTAATTTTTTAAAAAAACTTCGAGACGACCGCATAGCATGGAGCCGACCCCAATGATTTTAAGCTTACAGGCACGGTACAAGCTATCCTAGACTACTCTACACATGAAACTGCCACACGAGCGTCCGGGCTGCGCTTGCCTCTTCGCCTCTTCGGGAAGTCGAACAATGATGGAGTACTACTGCACTGGAGGAGTACTACAGTACGCTTCTGGCCAGCTGACACCGATTGAACTACTGCATGTCCACCGCGTGCGGGAGGGAGAGCGTGTAGCGAAAGAATCTCCTAGTCTTGCCAGCCACCACACTCATGGGCGAGGGAGGGACGCTCCTACCTTTGCGTGTATGACAGGTGGGCCCGATAGGTCTGTGGCCAACCTGTCATACAACCAAAGGCAGGTGTAGTTAAGTCCGTGAGGGAGAGGATAATCAACCTTCTCGTTGATGTACGAGTTGACGCGACACATCAAAGCACTGCACTCGATATACTCCCACCTTTCCGGTTTATAAGGCTCAATTCAAAAATCTCACCAACCAAGGTATTAGATGGTGAGTGGTGGAATATTTTTTGTAGTTTGCAAAAAGCACCCAATTAGTGGTCTTGTTTTTCTCAAAAAAGTATATGTATCAATGCATTAATTGCAATGCATGCATGCATAAATTACATGCATTGGTCAATTTTCTCTTAATACTTGCATGCAATGATTTAATGCATCTTGGAATCTGAACATGTGATGGGGAACAACCAAATTGAGCCTTATAAAATGAAAAAACTGAAATTTTGAGATAAGCCCTATAAACCGGAAAGGAGGGAGTATTTCAATAATTTGCGTTTTCCGATGCATTAATTACAACGCATGCAAGCATGTCGTGACTCTTCTTTTGATACTACTTGCATGTGTTGATTTAATGCACCTTGAAGTAGTACTATAAAATATGTGACGGTAAAGCTTTGTAATACCCCGGCCCAAGTCGAGAGATGGTTGTGCACGAGGAGGGCGAGATCATGCAGACCGAACAGGACCCGACGATGGAGCTCTCTAAGGTCTAGATAGACCTCACCGTGCTCCACTGCCCCTTGTGCCTTCGCCCCTTGACGCCTCCAGTGTATGAGGTTCGAATACAGCTCGTCCGTTCGGCTGATTGAGCAAGGTGAAGGTTTCTTGATTGATGTGATGTTTGATTGATTTCTGCAGTGCAAGGGAGGGCACCTAGCCCTGCGCGGACTGCCGCGTCGAGCACCCCGGGAACCAGCGGCAGTGCCAGAAGTGCGAGCGCGGCGGTGGCTTCGACGTGCGGAACACGGCGGTGGACTCCGTCCTTTCGTCGGTGAGGGTGGAGTGCCCGCACGAAGGTTGTGGGCTCTACGTCACTTACCACAAGCTCGCCGATCACCAGAGCGTGTGTCCGCTCGCGCCCTGCAAATGCCCCATGCCCGTCTGCGGCTACGAAGGCCCGCCGCCGGCGCTCTACCACCACATCAAGATCTGCGCATCCCATGCCCGCGGCACAGATCCAAGACGGCAAGGTGCTCCGGTACCTGCGTGCACCGCTGTCGGAGCCACGGCTCTTGCTGTTCGCGGAGGAGGACCGCCGCGCGTTTTTCTTGGTCGGCGGCGTGCTCGACATCGGCGTGCCTATCGCCGTGTCGGTCGTCTGCATCAGAGCGGGGGCGTCCCCACTGCCGCACTACTTGGCCAAGCTATGGGCGAACGGCCTGCTGGGGGAGCCCAAAAGCACGACCGACGCCGTCAAGGTGGAAATGGAGGTGACAAGCAGCAAGGATCCCGGCGACGTCGACGTGCAGGAGCTGACCTTCTTGACAGTTCCGCCCAAGCTGCTGGCCGAGGCTAAGCTTGTGTCCCTCCACATTCAGATTGACAAGCTCACGTCCTAAATGTTTCTACAGTGCCTTCTGTTTATCTTAGTAATATGCTAATATAGGGATTACCTTGGTCTACTTTAGCTTAAGAAATGGTGGGTTTTGGTGGCGATGCAGCAATTACTTGACATCGGATCGGTAATTTCCAACAGTCGAACGGATATTTTGTGTCTCTTGGATATAAAGTTCCTTTGGGTAAGAACTACTACTTGTCATCAAAATGGATAAAAGGAGATGTATGTAGACGTATTTTAGTTCTAGATACGTCCCTTTTTATCCATTTTGATGACAAGCACACCCTCCGTTCCACAATACATGCCTTCCATTTGTCAAAATATAGATGTATCTAGACATGTTTTAGTATATAGGTACATCCATGATAGAGCCAATCGGATGGTTGAGAACACTACCATTCGTAGCTACAGATGTGTGTGTGACTCCCAGATGCAGAGGCCGGGGGTCATCATCCTCCTTTTCGAGAAAAAACAGACGCGTGTGTGAGAGGACGAGTGCGTGTGTGCACCTCTTCTCTTCCTGTATAACGTACTACTAAACTCAGAGTACAAGTTTTTGTGGGTGGCATGATGGTGCGTGCGAGAAGTTAAGAGAGATAGGTTTAATGCGTCTGAAAAAAGGACTATCCTAGAGCTCGCCACACGGCTATTCCTGTCGAACGCCCCATTAACTATAAGATATGTATACGACGGTGCAGCTTATTGCACGCATGCAATGATACTCCCTCCTTTCCGGTTTATAGGGCTTAATTCAAAAATCTCACCAACCAAGATGGTGAGTGGTGGAATATTTTTTGTAGTTTGCAAAAGCACCTACTTAATGCTCTTGTTTTTTCTCAAAAAATTATGTTTATCAATGCATTAATTGCAATGCATGCATGCATAAAGTAGCTTGCATCTCGTCACATTCCAAATTACTCCATGCTATATTGAATTGCAAACCTGTTCACACTGATCACAACCTAAACGGTTTCCCACTTAGGAGTGTATTAGTACCACGCTATATTGAATTCCAAACCTGTTCACACCGATCACAACCTAAACGGTTTCCCACTTAGGAGTGTATTAGTACCACGCTATATTGAATTCCAAACCTGTTCACACCGATCACAACCTAAACGGTTTCCCACTTAGGAGCGTATTAGTACTCGGTTATAAATACTAGTATGCCAAGATGACTGCACATTCCTCCTCAACTCCTCATCCAAAAAAACAAACAAGTCATTCAGCATCCTTCCCTTGCGTTTGCCATGGCCAGCGTGAGTTCTGGGTCGAGAGATTGCCACCAGGAAGAGGCGAGCATGGAAGCGGAAGCACGAGAGATGCCCCGCCTCGCTGCGAGAGCAGCCGACATGTCCCGCCGCGCGGAAGTAGCAGCACAGAGGTCTCGTCGCGCCGCTGAAGTAGCACGGAGGTTCTGCCGCGCTGTCGATGCAGCAGACTGGTCCAACCGCGCAACAGAAGCAGCAGAGATGTCCCGCCGCGCCACGAATGCAGCAGAGATGTCCCGCCGCCATGGCTCGGGAAAATTTCTCGCGGCAGGCGATTTAATAAAGGCGCATGCATGCGATCGTCCATAGCCGGATGGATCGAGATCTCGGTGGGCGAGGTTGCGGAGACGTGAAAGCCTCATTTGAACAGGCTATAGGCGTCATCCGCAACTAAGGGAGGGCAATGAGAGGCTCCGGGCCGAGCGCGACCACCGAGGGAGAAGATCGTCCGAAGTGCAGACCAGCAGGAGGAGACCAGTGCCTTGTTGAAGAGGACCGGCGTCATTGTCAAGAAACTTATGGACGAGAATGACATGCTCCGCAACAAGCGCCAAAGGCTGGTGGAGCAATCCGTGGAGACTAGTTCCCGCGGTCTGCAGTAATGCATCAAGAAAGTAGAGATAAGCGAGCCAGATCCTTGTCTTCCTTCTTCTTTTGCCCTTGTATATTTCGGGCGTAGCCGCATGTGGCTTTTTAATTATCTTTCTAATTATGTAAGACAATTAATCGTCCTTATCTTTCTGTGGAAGATCAATGTAGCAAGGCTGGAATGAAGAAAACTCCTGATGTGGCGACCCTGGCGTTGCTGTTCTTCTAGTTGCTTGTGATGCCCCCGATTCAATCGTACACTAATCATGCACGCAAATGTGTACGATCAAGATCAGGGACTCACGGGAAGATATCACAAAACAACTATAAAACATAAATAAGTCATACAAGCCTCCTAATACAAGCGCGGGGCCTCGAGGGCTCGAACACAAGTGCTCGATCATAGACGAGTCAGCGGAAGCAACAATATCTGAGTACAGACATAAGTTAAACAAGTTGCCATAAGATGGCTAGCACAAACTGGGATACAGGTCGAAAGAGGCGCAGGCCTCCTGCCTGGGATCCTCCTAACTACTCCTGGTCGTCGTCAGCGGGCTACACGTAGTAGTAGGCACCTCCGGGGTAGTAGTCGTCATCAATAGTGGCGTCTGGCTCCTGGGCTCCAACGTTTGGTTGCAGCAATCGAGTAGAGATAGGGGGAAAGGGGGAACAAGGCAACCGTGAGTACTCATCCAAAGTACTCGCAAGCAAGGAGCTACACTACATATGCATGTATATATGTGTAAAGGGCCATATCAAGGATCGAATCGCAGAATGCCAGAATAAGAGGGGGATATCTAATCCTGTCGAAGACTATGCTTCTGGCAGCCTCCGCCTTGCAGCATGTAGCAGAGAGAAGACTGAAGTCCTCCAAGTAGCATCACATAGCAATAATCCTACCCGGCGATCCCCTCCTCGCAACCCTGAGAGAGAGCGACCACCGGGTTGTATCTGGCACTTGGAAGGGTGTGTTTTATTAAGTATCCGATTCTAGTTGTCATAAGGTCAAGGTACAACTCCAAGGCGTCCTGTTACCGAAGATCACGACTATTCGAATAGGTTAACTTCCCTGCAGCGGTGCACCACATAACCCAACACGCTTGATCTCATTTGGCCGGACACACTTTCCTGGGTCATGCCCGGCCGCGGAAGATCAACACGTCGCAGCCCCACCTAGGCTCAACAGAGAGGTTGACGCTGGTCTAAACCTAAGCGCATAGGGGTGCAGGCCCATCGCCCATAGCACACATGCATCGCTATGCACGTCTGGCCGAAGCAGACCTAGCCTTACAGGCGTTCCAGTCCAATCCGGTGCGCGCCACTCAGTCGCTGACGTCACGAAGTGCTTCGGCTGATACCACGACGTCGGGATACCCATAACTACTCCCTCGTAGATGGCTAGTGCGTATAGACCAAATGGCCAGACTCAGTTCAAATACCAAGATCTCGTTAAGCGTGTTAAGTATCCGCGAACGCCGACCAGGGCCAGGCCCACCTCTCTCCTAGGTGGTCTCAACCCGCCTTGTCCCTCCGCCACAAAGTAACAGTCGGGGGCCGTCGGGAACCCAGGCCCACCTCTACCGGGATGGAGCCACCCGTCCTTTCAGCCCCCATCTCCGAACAGTACCATAGGTAATGTAATAGTGTAAAGTATATAGTATATGCCCGTGATCACCTCCCGAAGTGATCAGAGCCCAGTAGTATAGCATGGCAGACGGACAAGAATGTAGGGCCATTGATGGAACACTAGCATCCTATACTAAGCAATAGGATAACAGGTAAAGGTAACAACAGTAGTAGCAAGGACAGGCTATGCAAAGAAAGATAGGATTAATCGAAAGCGGTAACATGCTACACTACTCTAATGCAAGCAGTATAGAGAAGATTAGGCGATATCTGGTGATCAAAAGGGGCTTGCCTGGTTGCTCACGGCAAGAGAGAGGGTCGTCCAACTCCGTAGTCGAACCGGGCAGCAGCGTCGGGTCTCGTAGTCTAGGAGAGAAGAGGGGAAGAAACAATAAATACAAAGTGCAAACATAAGCAAGACGACGCAAGACATGACAAAGAGCGGTGCTAGGTGTGTCCTAACGCGGTATGAGGTGATGCGGTGAAGGGGAAAACATCCGGGAAAGTATCCCGGTGTTCAGCGTTTTCGAGCGGAAGGAGCGGAGGGGAAAGTTGCGAGTTCGATAGGTTAGGGATGCGTGGCGGACGAACGGGCTGCGTATCCGCGTTCGCCTCGTCGTTCTGAGCAACTTTCATGTTGAAAATAATTTAATCCGAGTTACGGTTTAAAAGATATGATTTTCTAAAGATTTTATTAGTTTCTGGAATTTATTTAATTATTTAATTTAATCCGAAAATTGATTGATGACATCAGCATGATGTCATGCTGACTTCAGCAGTCTACAGAGTTGACTGGTCAACCTGACAGATGGGGCCATTGACTGGGTCAACAGCACGGTCAGCAGGCCCAGTCAGCAGTCAACAGTCCTGTTGACTTAGTCAAACTTACGCGTGGGTCCCACTTGTCATAGTCACAGTTTAACTAAACCTATTTATAATTAGTTAATTAAACATTAGGTTATCTAATCAGAGTTAATCAGGTTAATTAACAGATCTAATTAAGTTAATTAATTATCTAATTAATTAATTAATTGATTAATATTTTTCTAATTCTTTTTTTTATTAAAAACGTTCTGGGCGGGGCCCGTGAGTCATTGGGCCAAGGGGGCTTAGCGGGCGGCTGGTTACGGGCGCTGGAGCGGTGTGATGCACCACCAGCCGGCTGAGGTAGGGGACGGCGCTGGCGCCCGGCCACGAGTGCGAGGCGGGCGTGGCCCCGAGCGTAGGGCGACCGGAGACGGACAGCGAGTGGCGGCGGTGAGCCGCAGCGCAGAAAGGTGGGGCGCCATGGTGGGGCAGAGCGGGCCGGTGGCATGCTCGGCCGAGGAGACGGGTCGAGCAGCATGGCCACGCCGCCACGGACAACGCGGAAGGCGTCTGGTCACGAGCGCGGGGGAAGAGGAGAAAGAGGGGTGTCCTCACAAGGGGTTGCAGGGCAGAAGGCAGTGGGCGCGAGGTGGACGGTGAGGTAGCGGCGTCGTCCGACGAAGGGGATCGAGGCAAACGGTGGCGATGATGGAGATGCGTCGATGTGGTGGCCTCCGGCCTTGATCCAATGGCGTGACAGACGACGCAGGGTCGACGACGGTCCTCCCAAAGAAGATCCCAGCGGCAGGTGAGTGAGGCGCGGCGGCGAGGTCGACGGCGGCTATGGCGATGTCTTGGCGGTGGAGTCGGCGGATCCTCGAGCAGATCGAGAGGAGGCAGAGGAGTCCGGCGGGAGGGCGGCGAGGTGGTGACGGTGTCGCGGCGGGCGGCTCTGCGTTGTGGCGTCCGGCGAGGACGAGCGACGAAGAAGGGAAGGCGGCACCGACGACGGCGGGAGGTGGGGCGGCTCTAGCGGGGGTGAAGCAGGATCGAACGGAGGGAGGAGAGGCTGCGAGGGGGGTCGGGTATGAGGCGCCTCGCCTCTGGTCTCGATGTGCGGCGGCGCGAGTGGGGAGGTAAGGGATCGAGCGAGAGGAGTGGGGGGGAATCAGGGGGAGTGGGTGCGGTTAGGGACTTAGGGTTTCGGGGTGGCTCAGGCTACTGGGCCGGCCTGGTTGGCCCGATGGCTAGCTGGGCCGAGGCCCAGCGAGGGAGTGGGTTTCTCTTTTTTTCAGTTTTGTTTTCTGTTCTTGTTTTGATTCCTTTTCTTATTTTCTTTTCTGTTTTATTTCTGTTAAAAGAATTTAGGCATTTTATAAAAATGTGTTTACTCCACCATAATTACTGATGCAATAATTGACATAGCCCGGACATTTTTATTTTTATATTTGAAAACTTTTGTCGTTTGACTTATCTTGGATTTAAATTTGAATCGTTTTTGAACTAACTCGAGTTTATCAACAAGAATCGAGGTGACGTGGCATCCTTAGTAGAGGGTTACTGTAGTTTAATTACCCGGGCGTCACAAATCTCCTCCACTACAAGAAATCTCGTCCCGAGATTTAAGAGGTAGTGAAAGGGGGGAAGGTTTGGTTACGAATCTAGCGGGTCTTCTCATTCTGGCTTGCTCTTCTCGAAGAGAACCGGTCCAATACATTGATGTCTTCATTTCTCTGCTTCAGTTCCTTATGACGAAGTCGGCATCCTTTCTTCGGGATCTTCATCGTATTTACGAAAAGGTAACGGGGTAGATCAGAAACGACAGAATGCTATAAGGGTAATAACCTGGGATTAACTCATGAATGAGCATATGAGTACCTCTCGAGTTGAACAAATAGAACACATCGAGAGTAAAGTTGGAAGGTCCAACAAGAAGTTTCAGGTAGCCAGGCAATCGTTCAATGCCTAGTCATAAGGTGAAAGGGGTTTCAAAGCAACGGAATAATTATTGTGTCTGATGCCAGAATTGATGATCTCATCGGGAGGTGGCTCATGAATTACATACGAGTCCACGCGGGAGGAATAACTTTGGGAACAGGGGGTGTACAGGAGAGTCAGGTTTCGATCCTGTGGAACTGTGGGTTATGGGCCCACCATGTTTGGTAAGAGTAGGAAGGGCGTTGACGTCTTGCACGATCGCATAAGAAAGACATGTCAGAGCATAGCCTGTCAGTTATGTTAGCAACGATGTCGGTACCAATGGCGAGGGACGAAGAGAACCCTTTTCCTGCTCGTTGAATGAGGCGGACCAATAGGCAAAGTTCTCGTCCATCGGTGGTTACCAAAATGTCATCAACAATAGCAACAGGGTCTTACTGATAGAGTGGTACAACGAGGTGTTTACATAAGCAGGGAAATATTACTGCTTATATAATATAGATCACAAGGAGGTTTAAACAAACCAACGGAAAGGAGAAGTAATTATCAGGTTTAAACAGAACAATGGAAAGGAAAATGTGTATACACACATATTTCAAGGGTATATCCTTCCCAAGGACAAGTAGAGCATAATATCCATGACTTGATATAATGTAGAAAACTCTGTAGGTAAGGGGAAGAATTTTCATGACATTACCCATACAACGGTGTTTGGATAATTGAGCAGGAAACATTTAGCATTGGGCTTCAAATGTTCTTGTTGAAAATCAAAGTACCATAGACATGCTTCGAGATAGCATTGACATGGTCTTCAAGCAAAGGTCGGACTTTAGATACTCAATGGATCCATCAGGAACAACTTATAGAATAAGTCTTTCAATTTCCTCTTGGAAGAATGGTTAACATTGCTAAAAGGAAATTATAACAATAGGTCCTTCGGCTAGGTGTGCTAGGCATGACATCACCTAACCCGGTCATATAAAGACCAATGTTATAACTCTTAGAAATATGTTCAAACCATCATATCTGACCGAGATTCAGATCTGATTGGTGTCAGGATACCTCAGACTTAGGTTGCTTGAGAACAAAAGGTTCTACACAATTTGACGAGATGACATTGTAAGATTCTCGGAAATGAACTATGGGAGCGGGTTCCTGAAACAATAGTTCATCATTAAACCAAGGAGAGGACGAGGAGGTGGCTGATGGACTCAGCGACAATTCATTGAGATTAACTAAAGATGGATTTCCACAGTTATGTGAACAAGGAGATAAAATTTGTCAGAGCAAATGATATAATGATGTATGTTCGAGGAATACATCCACAGTTAAACATTGGTTGACAGGTGCACCCGAAATATGGGCATAGGTAGCATGATCAATGTTAGAATGGTGAGTTAATAACCAATAGTCTAAGGATGGACTATCAAACATTAACTTCAAAGTAATAAGTTTGCTAGAAGTACAGAATCCAAGTAGCATCATTCCCTTGTTGGAATCCCGGTTAGAATCAACACAGGGAATAAGAAGGAATGGTGACGGTGAGAAATATCACTTGTATCAAGAATTCTCAAGAGGTGGTGAAATTCCCACAACATTTTTCACATAAAAGGGTGGTAATATTCCAAGCTAAAGAAGAACAAACGTTGGATAGCAAGGAACTCAAGGTATAACACAAAACACGAACAAGTTTGTGTTGAACGGAAGGCAATAAAGTGGTCAAAGATAACACAAATCATCGGGGGCAAGGATGGTATTTCTCATCATGAACTCAATTGATATCCTGGAAGAGCTCATAAGGTTGATGATGATCATGACACATTTGTCGATAGATTTCATGAAGAAGTAATCAATCAGCGACGACATCAAGTCAAAGGAATGATGAAGCGGAAGGTTATTGGAACCATGGGTAGGACACAAACTTGATATCAAGCTTGTCACCCAAGGCGAACTGATATGACAAGGAAGATCGACGTAAGCTTAGCACATCATCGAAAGTTGTGCTCCGGGATTACGGACCAGGTAGCACAGTTAAAGTTTAGCATGATAATGATATAGCCGAATAGGCTAGGAATGACGTGATCGGGTACAAACCCGTAAGTAAAGAAGATTACTAAAAGTTGTTGAACCGTAGTGCAGACTCAATTCAGTTGTCGGTGTCTTTGAGTGTTTAATATCTCAGAGCCCATGAAAACTGTAACCAGTGAGAATGTAGTACTTGATGAAGAACTCATAAGAAGTTATGCAGTTCCAAGATAATCTCGAGATACCAGGGGGGTAATACTCGAAGACGGATCACAGTAGAGGTTGTACCGGGGTATTGATCCACAGAAGACAAGTGCTTAAACTTGCACAGGAAATGGTATTTAAAGGAGAACATGGTCGGAACCACGATTGCAAAATGCCAGATCCCAGCTATAAGATGAACTTATACCAAAGGAATAATTAATTTAAGAGAAGCTTTAATGATAAGATCTACATCGTGTCCATGGGCATGAACACAAGTTCAAGGTCGACTCCCACTTCTCCAATGTATAACCTTCCATTCACTTCTCGCTTTGATAAAGGCATTAGTGTTGAAAGTTCTACCTGGTGAAATACCAGATGAGTATGACTCGTGAAAACTTCCGAGTTCACACATATAAAGTAAGGCATAGGTTCAACCCGTCAAGGTATCATGGAAACATATACCACAAGCTTCAATAGTGAATACCACCAGCTCGAAAGCAGATCATGGTTGGTCAATCAGAGGGTTGGATTTACCAATGGAGAAAGAACTTCCAAAGTGATTGAATATGAAGGACGATGTCGGATGAAATCCAACAATGGATCGGGCGATCCGCAACGGAGCTGATGTGAGTATCGGTACTCAATCAGAGGAAGAAAGAATGCACGGGCATCATATTATAGAACATCTGAATAATTAGATGCTTAGATAACAAAGGAATTGTGATTTGCAAAACAAAGGATCAGAAGCAGACGCTCTGATCAAGGATGGATAAGTTCAATACTTAGGGGCACAATCGACGACAATTAGTTTGGTCGAGAACCAACTCATGTTCAAAATGACGTCTGAGCCAGAAAGATAATTTAGAAGGGTTGATAGATGATTGTGTGCATTCGCACACATGTTGAATCAATAGGATCAAAATGACGGTGTCAAAAGATACTAGCGAATATTGCCAGATATATGGGAAGCATCCATAATGCGAGTAGACAAGTATTTGCAGAGCAATAAAGCTGCTAAGGATTTTCGGAGGATTGAATAGTATTTCAAAGACTTTTGTGAAACACCTGAACAACTAGGGATGAGCGGATACTCGGAAAGTGCGAGAAATTACTCTTAGGGGTATTCAGGTGGCAAGGAAATGCAAGGCAGTAGGCACAAAATATTCTCAGGGTATCTTGTAGTAACAAGATCGACTAGGTATAAAGTAAGAACGACAAGTGTAAATATTTATCCATAGGGAATTGCAGAAGCAATGGGCACAAGGTCTCAAGAGAATATCGGAAGGTATCTTCAGAATCCTTCGATGCACCAAGTAATCATCCGGACTGAAGAGGCTCTCCGGGAGAAAGTATTATCGAGAACCTAGAGTCAAAGTTAGTAAAAATCATTTAACCCAAGTAGAAGAGAGTTCAGAGTCCCAGAGTAAAGATCGAGGAGTAAAAGATCCCAATACCACCCAATTGCGACGTGGGCCCATGGGCCGCACAGCCATGTTAGTAAAAGTTTTGTAAAGTCTAGACTCGACTTCGGCCAAGGAGTTGGAAGGGGATTCCTACAGGCAGTCGGCTCTGATACCAACTTGTGACGCCCCCGATTCAATCGTATACTAATCATGAACGCAAATGTGTATGATCAAGATCAAGGACTCACGGGAAGATATCACAACACAACTCTAAAACATAAATAAGTCATACAAGCATCATAATACAAGCCAGGGGCCTCGAGGGCTCGAATACAAGTGCTCGATCATAGACGAGTTAGCGGAAGAAACAATATCTGAGTACAGACATAAGTTAAACAAGTTGCCATAAGATGGCTAGCACAAACTGGGATACAGGTCGAAAGAGGCGCAGGCCTCCTGCCTGGGATCCTCCTAACTAATCCTGGTCGTCGTCAGAAGGCTACACGTAGTAGTAGGCACCTCCGGGGTAGTAGTCGTCATCAACGGTGGCGTCTGGCTCCTGGGCTCCAACATCTGGTTGCAGCAATCGAGTAGAGATAGGGGGGAAAGGGGGAACAAGGCAACCGTGAGTACTCATCCAAAGTACTCGCAAGCAAGGAGCTACACTACATATGCATGGATATATGTGTAAAGGGCCATATAAGTGGACTGAACTGCAGAATGCCAGAATAAGAGGGGGATAGCTAATCCTGTCGAAGACTACGCTTCTGGCAGCCTCCGCCTTGCAGCATGTAGAAGAGAGTAGACTGAAGTCCACCAAGTAGCATCACATAGCAATAATCCTACCCGACGATCCCCTCCTCGCAACCCTGAGAGAGAGCGGCCACCGGGTTGTATCTGGCACTTGGAAGGGTGTGTTTTATTAAGTATCCGGTTCTAGTTGTCATAAGGTCAAGGTACAACTCCAAGTCGTCCTGTTACCGAAGATCACGGCTATTCGAATAGATTAACTTCCCTGCAGGGGTGCACCACATAACCCAACACGCTTGATCTCATTTGGCTGGACACACTTTCCTGGGTCATGCCCGGCCGCGGAAGATCAACACGTCGCAGCCCCACCTAGGCTCAACAGAGAGGTCAGCACGCCGGTCTAAACCTAAGCGCACAGGGGTCTGGGCCCATCGCCCATAGCACACACCGCGTGACGTCTGTGACGAGCAGAACCTAGCCGAGCAGGCGTTCCAGTCAATCTGGCGTGTGTGCCACTTTCGATCGGCCCGGCGTCACGAAGTGCTTCGGCTGATACCACGAGGTCGGGATACCCATAACTACTCTCGCTTAGATGGTTAGTGCGTATAGACCAAATGGCCAGACTCAGATCAAATACCAAGATCTCGTTAAGCGTGTTAAGTATCCGCGAACGCCGACCAGGGCCAGGCCCACCTCTCTCCTAGGTGGTCTCAACCTTCCCTGTCCCTCCGCCACAAAGTAACAGTCGGGGGCCGTCGGGAACCCAGTCCCATCTCTACCGGGATGGAGCCACCTGTCCTTTCAGCCCCCATCTCCGAACAGTACCATAGGTAATGTAATAGTGTAAAGTATATAGTATATGCCCATGATCACCTCCCGAAGTGATCACAGCCCAGTAGTATAGCATGGCAGGCGGAAAAGAATGTAGGGCCATTGATGGAACACTAGCATCCTATACTAAGCAGTAGGATAGCAGGTAAAGGTAACAACAGTAGTAGCAAGGACAGGGTATGCAGTAAGATAGGATTAATCGAAGTAAAGAATATGCTACACTACTCTAATGCAAGCGGTATAGAGAAGAGTAGGCGATATCTAGTGATCAAAGGGGGGCTTGCCTGGTTGCTCTGGCAAGAGAGAGGTCGTCAACTCCGTAGTCGAACCGGGTAGCGGCTTGGCCGGTCTCGTAGTCTACCGGAGAGAAGAGGGGGAAGAAACAATAAATACAGTGCAAACATAAGCAAGACGACGCAAGACATGACAAAGAGCGGTGCTAGGTGTGTCCTAACGTAGTATGAGGTGATGCCGGTGAAGGGGGAAAACATCCGGGAAAGTATCCCCGGTGTTCCGTGTTTTCAGGCAGAGGAGCCGGAGGGGGAAAGTTGCGAGTTCGATAGGTTAGGGATGTGTGGCGGACGAACGGGCTGCGTATCCAGGTTCGTCTCGTCGTTCTGAGCAACTTTCATGTTGAAAATAATTTAATCCGAGTTACGGTTTAAAAGATATGATTTTCTAAAGATTTTATTAATTTCTGGAATTTAATTAATTATTTAATTTAATCCGAAAATGGATTTATGACATCAGCATTATGTCATGCTGACATCAGCAGTCAACAAAGTTGACTGGTCAACCTGACAGATGGGGCCATTGACTGGGTCAACAAAGACGGTCAAGAGGTGGTCGGCCAAGAAGATCCTGTTGACTTAGTCAAACTTACGCGGGGGTCCCACTTGTCATAGTCACAGTTTAACTAAACCTATTTATAATTAGTTAATTAAACATTAGGTTATCTAATCAGAGTTAATCAGGTTAATTAACAGATCTAATTAAGTTAATTAATTATCTAATTAATTAATTAATTACTTAATTAATATTTTTATAATTCTTTTTTTATTAAAAACGTTCTGGGCAGGGCCCATGCGTCATTGGGCCAAGGGGGGCTTAGCGGGCACGCGGGTTACGGGCGCCAGTAGCGGGTGTGGTGCACCCGCCAGCCGAGTAGGGGACGCTGGCGCCAGGCGCCACGGTGAGTGCGAGCGGGGGCGTGGCCCCGAGCGGAGGCGACCAGAGACGGGCAAGCAGTGGGGCGGCGGTGAGCCGCAACGGCAGAGGAGGGGGGCGCCGCGGTGGGGCAGATCGGGCCGGCGGCATGTTCAGCGGGAGAGACGGGGTCGAGCAGGCATGGTCACGCCGTTGGATAACGCTTGGAAGGCGTCTAAAGGGCCACGAGCGGGGAAGAGGAGAAAGAGGGGGGGTCCTCACAAGGGGTTGCAGGGCACAAGGCAGTGGGCGCGAGGTGGACGGCGAGGTAGCGGCGTCGTCCGACGAAGGGGATCGAGGCAGACGGTGGCGATGATGCGTACGTCGATGTGGTGGCCTCCCGGCCTTGATCCAGCGGCGTAGACGAAGCAGGGGTCGACGACGGTCCTCCCAGCAAGAAGATCCCGGTGCGTGGTGAGTGCGCGGGCGGGCGAGGTCGACGGCGGCCATGGCGATGTGCGGCGGTGGAGTCGGGGCGGATCCCCTCGATCCAGATCGAGAGGAGGCAGAGGGAGTCCGGCGGGGAGGGCGGCGAGGTGGTGACGGTGTGCGGCGGCGGCCTGCGTTGACGGCGTCCGGCGAGGACGAGCGACGAAGAAGGGAAGGCGGAACCGACGACGGCGGGAGGTGGGGCGGCTCTGGGGGGTGAAGCAGGATGAACGGAGGAGGAGAGGCTGCGAGGGGTCGGGTATGAGGCGCCTCGCCTCTGGTCTCGATGTCTGTGGCTGTGAGTGGGGAGGTGAGGGATCGAGCGAGAGGAGTGGGGGGAATCGGGGGAGTGGGTGCGGTTAGGGACTTAGGGTTTGGGGTGGCTCAGACTCTTTGGGCGGCCTGGTTAACCCGATGGCTAAGCGGGCCGAGGCCCAATGAGGGAGGGGTTTCTCTTTTTTTCAGTTTTGTTTTCTGTTCTTGTTTTGATTCCTTTTCTTATTTTCTTTTCTGTTTTATTTCTGTTAAAAGCATTTAGGCATTTTATAAAAAGGTGTTTACTTCACCATAATTACTGATGCAATAATTGACATAGCCCGGACATTTTTATTTTAATATTTGAAAACTTTTGTCGTTTGACTTATCTTGGATTTAAATTTGAATCGTTTTTGAACTAACTCGAGTTTATCAACAGTAACCGAGGTGACGTGGCATCCTTAGTAGAGGGTTACTGTAGTTTAATTACCTGGGCGTCACATTGCTGCTGGGCTTCCTTCAGTTTCCTTGTTTCTTTTGATGTAATAATAGGTTTAGTATGTGGATTGTGTCGTCGGTTGTGAAATTTTGGGTTCTAGCGCGGATGTTTGGCCTTTGTTGGCCTCTTGGGATGTTGCGATTTCAATCTGGTAGCTTTTAGTCCTTCGTGTTAGGCTGGAGTTGTGCTCAACTTCTTGTGAATTGTGGTGGTTTTCAGTAATGAAAATCGGAAGGGGCAAGCCCTTCTTCGATCAAGAAAATTAATCATCCTTATATATTCATGAGTCTTGCTATAAGTCACAGTAGATGCTATATAGGTCCGTCGGATCTTACATCAAGATCCGTGCTTTCAGATTTTCTTTTTTCTCTCTTAAATCTCAGTCAAGTGAGACATAGCCATGCCATTAAAGAGAGGCTCGGGCGCCATTAATGGAGACCTTGGGAGAGAGGTGGACGGCAGATGGAGGTCAACGGGCTCTCCTCCTGATAAGCACACGCAGGGGTCTGATCGCACGCCTCTCGTACTGAAATAGCTACCCTGCATGGCGCCTCCTAGCTAATAAAAAATGGGGACGCGTGGCGACACGCAAAAGGTACTAGTAAGTAGAACGCCCACGGTTTCAATAATACTTGTGTTTCCGATTGTAAGGTGACAGGACTTGTTCCAAAATGACTTTGTTGATTGTTAATGTGTGCGCCTTCGCAAATCGGACTGCAAATTTACCACAACATGTTGGTGCCATGTCATAGCACCAAGCCAAGTTTCATTATTTTCATGCATGTTTTGGATTTACAGGAATTGAAAAACTATGTTTCTGAATGTTTCCAACCCAGCCACGACGCCCAGAATTTTGAATTTCATTCCCATTTCTTGCATGGAACCTAGAAATTTACCCGAGGACACACATGTGATTTTTCAACCAACTTTGTTGCACCAGAACATGTGCTTGTATTTCAAATTTGAATTATGCACACAAAGGAGACACGTTCCCTCCTAGAACCACGAGGCTTCTTAAGAGAAGCTCCGATTTGCAAGAAGTTTATACCAAAATTTGTTCCTATTCGCCCAATTTTTTTTACCACGGCATGGTACTACCATGACATGACACCATGCCAAGTTTCATGATTTTAAAACCAAGTTTCTCAATGTTCTCGACCGAGCCACGATGCCCAGATGTTTGAAACTTATTCTCATTTTTTGCATGGGACCTACTCCCTCCTTCCATCTATATAGGGCCTAATGTGTTTTTCAAGACAATCTTTGACTATTGACAAGATTAATAGCACATGAGATGTATACTATGAAAATTATATTATTGGAAGCTCCTTTCACATACAAATTTGAAGGTATGCTTTGTGTAAGTTGCATGTCATATATTATTGCTCTAACGTTTGGTCAAAGTTAGCCTCGAAAAATGCATTAGGACCTATATAGATGGAAGGAGGGAGTAGAAATTCACCCGAGGACACAAATGTGTTTTTCAACCAACTTTGGTGCACGGGAGCATATGCTTGTAGTTCAAATTTGAATTATGCACATTAAATGAACAAAAACTCAATTAATGTGTAAATAAGGCCAAACGAAGCCGGAATAATTCCAAAATTTAACAGGGCACTCATGTAGTTCTATGTTGCCTTTGTAAATAACTCAAGGGGGACAACGTATATCGTTTCACACTCAAAGGTGGCACGTTCCCTCTCGTAACCATGAGCCTTCTTGAGAGAAGCTTCGGTTTGCAAGAAGCTTATACCAAAATCTGTTCCTATTCGGCCATTTTTTACCACAACATGGTAGTACCATGACATGACATCCATGCCAAGTTTCATGATTTTCAGACGTGTTTTGGATTTACAAGAATTTTAAAACCAAGTTTCTCAATGTTCTCGGCCGAGCCACGATGCCCAGATATTTTAATTTTATTCTCATTTCTTGCATGGGACCTAGAAATTCACCCAAGGACACAAACGTGATTTTTCAACCAACTTTGGTGCACGAGAGCATGTGATTGTAGTTCAAATTTGACTTATGCACATTAAATGACCAGAAACTCTATTAATGTATAAAAAACGACAAACGAACCCGGAATAATTCAAAAATTTAACAGGGCACTAATGTAGTTCTATGTTGCCTTTGTTAAGAAACTCAAGGGGGGGGGCAGCGTATATCGGTTCACACTCAGAGGTGGCATGTTACCTCTTAGAACCACGACCTTCCAAATCGGCCCATTTTTTTACCACAACATGTTAGTGCCATGACATGACACCATGCCAAGTTTCATGATTTCCAGCCGAGTTTTGGATTTACATAAATTTAAAATCTAAGTTTCTCGATGTTCTCGGCAGAGTCATGACGCCTAGATGTTTGAATTTCATTCTAATTTCTTCCATGGGACCTAGAAATTCAACCAAGGACACACATGTGATTTTTTAACCCACTTTGGTGCACCGGTGCATGTGCATGCAATTCATATTTAGATTATGCACATTAAAAGTCCAGAAACTCAATTAATGTATAAAAAGGCCAAATGAACCCGAAATAATTCCAAAATTTAACAGGGCACTCATATAGTTCTGTGTTGCCTCTGTAAATAAAATCAGGGGGGAGGCAGCGTATATCGTTTCGCACACAAAGGTGACACGTTCCCCCTCGGAACCACGAGGCTTGTTGAGAGAATCTCCGATTTTGCAAGAGGCTTATACCAAAACTTGTCCCAATTCAGCCAAAAATTATAATGATGAAAACAGGGTTTAGATTATCCCGAACATCTCGCTACCTAGACCAAAAATGTACTATGATTCGAATTCAACATAAAATGGATACAAATATTTGAATTGGAGAGCGATGGTACATGTACTTCATAGTGAAATATGATTACTGCTATATGCATGTATTTTTGTTATCAAGATAATATTTAAATTATATTATAACTTGACAACAATCGTAATAAAATAAGGAAAATTGATTCAAATTTAGTCCATATGGTAGACGACAATATATATGTTCACATGGTGGAGTAAAATGTTCATATATGATGGAAGATCAAAATGTACGACTACATCAATTATAAACCGCAAGGTCACCTAATGATATATTCGAATTCAACATAACGTGGATTCAAAAATTGAAATTCGAGATCATGGCATCTGTAATCATATGAAAAGGGACAATACTCTTTCTTTGGTGGGAATTGATTTGTTTTTTGTTGTTGTTGAGGGAAGTCTGAATCGATTTGGTACTGTGCAGGGTAATCTTGTTCTCCCGATTTTTTGTACATTTTTCTTGTAGTTTTTTCAATGGCATCTATAGCAATATAGTAAAAGGGGACATGACTCTCTTGTGTCTTGTATGAATTGTTTTTTTTACACGTTAAGTTTGTTCTGCCGAACAAGGAATCCACACCTTGTTATCCCGAAATTTTCAAGCTCGAGTATCTTTTGTCTCACCTGCTTTGAAACTCCCGCTTCTTCAACCCGCGCCGCGCCTTGTTATCCCAGAATTTGGACGCACGCGAGAACTCCCTCCTCATCCGAAATCGCTCCCGCGACCCAGACACACGAAATCCCCCTTCTACACCTCAGCCGGAAATGAAGCTCCATGTTGCGGTGTCAAAACCGGTGGGGTACGCTGGTAACTTACCCTACATTTCGGACAAGCGCGTCCCTAAGCTTGGCTCCCCCCCTTCCCCCCCCCCCCCATTCGTACACCGAGGCCGCCAAAACCTGCAAAACCCCACGCTCCTTCGTCGGCCTCCCGACCGCCGCCCAGCCGGAGACTCTTCCCCGACTACATCGTCCACCGCAACAGCTCGCCGTCCCTCATCCACCACACTGAATGAGGATTAGTTGTCGATCTCGTCGCCCCGCTGGATCAGCCGCCCCGTCCTCCACATCCAAGGAGCTGCCCCGATGTTCGCCTCGTCTATCGCGCCACCTCAATCCCCATAGCGCCGTCTTGGCCTGCCCCACCGGAACCGCAGCACCCTCACCAATTCCTCTGATGAAGCCAAGGCCAACTCGGCGCCACCAAGGAGGTTCTGCACTCACCGATGCATTTTATCTTGTATTCGATCTCACGGGGCTGCCGGTCCTCGATACCGAGCAGACATGGCGTCTCCATCGACGGTGCCGTCGTCGGCCACATCATCCACGGTGTATCTCCCCCATGTCGTTGCTTCCTAGGCGGCGACTTCCACAACTGCACTAGCTGCAGCTGCTCAGGCTCTCGCTCGTGATGTGGCTCTGTTCTTGTTGTCGGTCGCGCTGCTGCACTGCTCCTGCTTTCGTTCGTGCTGCTGCTCTGCTCTTGCTCTCGCATGCGCTGCTGCTGCTACTGCATGACCTCCGGCAGCTACAGGAGTTGTTGCGTTAGCTTTTCGCTTCATGGTGCTCTTGCATGACTTGCTCTCTGCTAGTGTGTTCCCTGCTCGAGCGTCTGCTGATTTAGATCACTGCTTCTCTTCTACTAGTGCTCGAACGCCCTAAACATCTATTGCAATGCTCTGCTACTTGTTCAATCAGTTTTGACAGTAAAATTCAGTTTCGACTGTGAAGTTCATTTTCTTCAGTCAAGTTCAGAGTGAACAGTCCTTACAGCATCTGTCGGAGCGGCCGTGGCGCGAATGATGCATTTTACATCTAGCACTTTTTGGTGATGCATTTTAGATCATCTATTGCAGATGATATTAGGGTCCCACTTCAGATTAATGTTGTATGTCTTGTCATGCTTCAGCCTCGTCGTCGTACACCTTAGCGGAGATGCTCCAACGACAGAACCGTCCATCACAACAGAGCAGTGCCCTCGGTGCCGTTTCCAGAGGCCTCGGATCTTCTTCCCCGCCTCCGATAGTCACACCAGCATCATCACCATCCTCCACGTCCAACCCAATGATGCTGAGGTCCACAAGGCTATGCCAAAGAGGTTGTACACTCGTCGCATCACTTTGTTTCTCCATTCATATGTTCTTCCAATTCATGTGAGCCAAACACCCAGGTTGACTGAAATCCTATGTTTCCAAATGCTCTGTTTTGCACGTGCATTCCTATCCTATTCCTTTGTTTTTCCTGTCCCTGCGTTTATAGATTCCTCCAGTTCTAAGGAGCCCTTACAGATTTACTTCATTTTTAGATTGGCGTAAAAGAAAACTCTGTGTGTTATGTCCTGCTCCTGCCGTGTTGTCATCCACCCCACCTGAGGTGCACCATCGACAGAAGCTTCCACTGCAGCAGAGATCCCCCCTGCAGACTTTCTTTCGCCGCCTCAGATCATCTTCCCCGTTGCCTGCAGCCACGCCAACTGCATTACCATCATCGGTGAGCAGATGAACCCGAGGACTACAGTTCGGAAGAGAGGTCGCAGTCTTTCGTGTTTGCTTACATTATACATCGGTTATTATTACCTGCTACTTTATCGTTCAATCTTGAGTTTTGAATTGCCCATGGGTCTGATATCGAGCCAGCAATGGATAGTATCTGTCTAATATCTGGTTTATCTGGGGTCTTCTATGTGGTTCATGTTGGGTGGGCAACAAACAATAGATGATCCATTGTCTATCTTTTTAAACTGAAGCTATAACCTACCTGCTATAATTAGTTTTGGATCCATCCACTCGTTTGCTACCATCAGTCTTGATTTTTGCATGCACCCCTTAGGCCTTACAAAATCTAACTATTTTTTTATTATGCATGTCGGATATTGTACACAATCGTACTGAACATGTAGAGAAAAAGAGAAGACCGTTGCGTGCGAATATAATTTCATGCAGACGCCACTCCATGGTGGGTGAAGTGACCCCCCCTCTCCTGGATTTCCAGATTGTATTCTAGAGGAAGATAACTTTTCAGATGGAGATTCAGAAGGAGCCGACCACGCCTGTTTACCACCTGAGGTGTTTGCTCTAACCTGGCATGCTGATGTTGGTCATATCATGCATATGGCGCCTTGCATTGCTTACATTATACATCTTATATGTCATCAGCTTAGTTTAGATTTGCTTGTGTGAATGCCACCTGTTTGGTTTCTATATCATACTCCCACCATTCCTAAATATTTGTCTCTTTTAATAGATCCGCAATAAGGGCCACGAGGCGGAACCTTGGACGAGAGCCCATGATGGTCCCACCTCGCCTCCCACCGGCGCCTTAGGCTCTCCGGCGATCTTCCTCCTCAGCCAGTAAATCTGGTTTCCTCTCCATCCATCTTATTCGACGTTCTCTGATCTACCACCCTATACCCATCTCACATGGGTCCGCATGGTGGATCGACTTTGGATCTGGATTTCTCCAAAGGTGTGGCTTTTGCGGAGGAGGTTTTCAAATCTTGTGGGAAAACAATTCATCCCTCGGATGACACGAGCCATTTTATAATGGTTGTGTCTTTCAGTAGACATCGATTTCGCCTTGATGAGGACTCGCGGCTGCGGCTTTGGAATGTGCAATTGGAGGATCCGCAATTGATCTATCATGCAATTCATTGCGGATAAGGTATTCTCATTTCTGGTATCATGCAAACGTGTTGGTATGCTTATTCTTCACTTGCGATCTTTTGTGTGTCCGCAATTCAAATGCTACTTTCACCTATGGGGTAATGGCGGCCCTAATTGGAAACGCGAGTTTGTTCTTTGGAAGAAAGAGTGTGATGCGAATGGATTATCATTAGCCCTTCTAAAAAGCGTCTTGCTTTGGGTTTACTTGCTATGCATAAACCTCCTTCCAAATCTGCCTTACGCTCGACCTCTGGACCTTGAAGAGGATTTCTTTTTCCACTTTCCAACAGTATGATGTTTGCAAGGGATACTCTTTTCCTGCTTCGCCAGGTCTTGTTGAGGCGGTTTCAGATGCTGGGTACAAGGTGCTGCCCCGTGAAAGAGTCATCGTTCCTCCGCCGCCGGCGACTGAACTCCGATGGACGGTGGCAGAACCACCAATTATTTTCGAACGATCAACGTCCACGCTACTTCCTTGGCCGGAATATCTGGGATTAAGCCAACTTCTTGGACGTGAATCTGCATGTGCATGGGATGGAGCAGGCGAGTCGGTGGCGGCCCAACTTTCCCTGCCCGGTGGTTTCTCGGCCCGTCTGCTTTGGCCCAAGTTGCTTCGAACCTGCATCTTCATCTGTTTTTGGATTTGAGGAACTTTTTAATCCTAAGACATTGGAATCATCTGTTGATTGTGATGGATTTAATGATCTTGTGGATGACATGGTTTTCAAAGTTTGGAAATGTCAAAATTGCTTATCAATGAAGCATTTATCCAACGCGTGCACCAGCAGGGTTAGGTGCCGTAGATGCTTTTCGGTTGGGACACAGGCAAAGGGCTGTTCGATTCTAGCCTATCTCCCTCTTACAGGTGGGTCCCGCGGTCCAAATCCCCCGTATCTAACCGGTCAGCGGGTTTTTTGGAGCGAGACTCCTCGTTTTCTCCCATAGCTAGCCCGGAGGGGTCTATGCCCAGTCCCATCAAGCCTGCCGCCCCGTCATCCCCACCATTGCCAGTTGAGCCACCGCCCGTAACACCGCTGCCGCCTTCCTCACCTCCACCCTCGCCTCAGGTCCTGGTTCATCCCTCAGCTACTCCAGCAATGGCCAACTTTCCGTTGGACCCGATGGACTTCCTCCCGCATGGATTCGATATCATCGATGGAGGGGAGCTCCGATTGCCTCGCACTTTCTTTGCGCCGGCGGTGGCTCCGGATCGACAGCATGAGGCGTACGCTGTGGCCATTGTCGAACCTGCTCCTGCCTGAAGAAGTCGCCATCTACAGGAACCTGGTCAGTGATTTTGTCGTCAATACTCTGCAGAGAGCCGTGTTAGATGCCTAACCATGGATCCAAGGGGTTGGTTTGTTTCAACTACGCAGTGCTCTGGCCCGTCAAGCTTTAGTCGATCACCCTCCTTTCGATTTGGGCAACGATAGATTTGTCAGGTTTATTCCGCATGATGAGGGTATTAACTACAGAGCTGTGCAAGGTTTTCGAAGGGGATGGATAATCTTGCTAGGAGTCCCTTTGGATTATAGGCGCTCTCAATACCGCGAGATGTTATTAGTACTTTTGGCCGATTCCACCATTGGCACCGGGATGATCCAATGAAGGTCCGCTCCTTGGTTTATGCGTCTTTTCCTGCACCTTCTATGGTCCCCAGATCAGTGACATACAGAGAATTTTCTGACTTTGGTGGGGCTCGGATTTCTTGGTCTGCTCCAGTTTATATTCTATCTGCAGACTTTGCTGATATCCTACCTGCTGATGAGGACCCAATGCCCCTCAATGGTAATCCTCACCCCCTCCCTGGCAACATGCTTTTCAATAATCACAATTGGGTTTTACACGAGTTCCCGGAGCTGGGTTGGAATGATGTGCCTGCACCCAATGAACAGCCACAGGATGTCCCTCCACAAGTTCAGGAGGTGGAGCAGCAGGTTAATATCGAGGAAATTCAGTCTCAAGAGTCAATTGTGATTCAGTTATCTGATGATTCAGTAAACAATGGCATCGATGCTGATGAAGTTGCCGTGCTCCAACAGCCAATGGGACCTCAACAGCATCCTTTAATGATCAGACGAGTGTTAACTGTTTTTGGGCCTGCCCTGCCCCCGGTGATGCAATGGAAGCGCTCGTTTGAGAAAGTATTGCCGCTTTTTGGGATCTCTGACATTCCAAAGGTTGTCTTTAGGTCTCATCTCGGTGCTCTTTTGAACAATCAGTCTTGGACGATTCCCGTTCTGGCTCCAAAATTGCAGCTCCTGCCTGCACATGGCTCTGGCTCCTGTACGCCTGTCCTGTCATCGATTAAAAGGCCTGTAGCTCGAGCTCTTTGTTTTGATGATATTGATGAACCTGTTGCTGAAGCATTTGAGTTTACTGCTGTTCCTAAAGTCACTCTGAAGCGGGGAAGAAAGCCCAAAGCCTCTAAAGTCATTGTGGAATCTGAGGTCAGGCGCAGTGCTCGCCTAAGTGCAATGCGAGATGGTTACCGTCAGGTAGCTATTGGGTCATCTCCTAGGAAGCCACACACGGGGAAGAAGCGCAAAACTGCACCTCCCAAGACCGACGATGATACTGCAGTGCCTCCTCCGACGATTTATAGTTGATCTCCAGCGAATTGGTGCTCGTCTTCGTATTGCGCCGGAGAAAATTTCTACGGATAAGCTTGTAGCTGATCCCTCCCGCTCCAACAACAGTGCAAGTTCCGATGATTAGTTTAATCATCCAGGGTTTAGGTCCATGGCGTACCATAATCGCCTTTTTTATGTTTTTATATGTTTGGAACTTTGCAGTTTGCATCTGTCCTGCAGGATGTAGGCCATTGTGTGGCTTACTTTTGCTTTACCCTCTTTGGTCTCAGAATGAATCAAACCTCGTTTAGAGATTGGAAAGTTCTCTGTTGGAATGTTAGGGGTCTGAATTACGAAGCGCGTCACTGCGGTTAGGCAAAAGATCAATGAAAGTGGATGCTCTGTTATTTGCCTTCAAGAAACCAAATGCATGCATATTGATCATCGGTTCATTAGAAAATTCTGTCCACGAGCGCTTTGATACCTTTTGTTTATGTACCATCGGTTGGTGCATCTGCTGGTATGGTGGTCATATGGAATTCATCTCTCTTCATAGGAAGCTTAATTGAGGCTAAATCATATGGCATTATTGTGAAGTTTCAATCTAAACATACATCTGAGTATTGGTTTCTTGTCTCCATATATGGTCCGTGTCAGGGACCTGCGCGTGATGATTTTGTGCAATGGTTATATAATTTGGATATTCAGCTTGAGGACAATTGGCTGCTTTTAGGTGACTTTAACTTTATGCGTTCCATTGAGAATCGAAACCAGCCAGGTGGTGATGTGAATGATATATTTTTGTTTAATGAAATAATTGGCCATTTGGGTCTTGTTGAACTTCCAATCAAGGGTCGTCAGTACACATGGTCTAATATGCAATCCACACCCTCCTCGAACAAATTGATTGGTTTTTACATCATTGCTTGGACTCATGATCATCCCAACACAATGGTCATTCCGCTTGCTCGCACTGCCTCTGACCACGTTCCGTGTGTGGTTTCAATTGCCACTGCTATACCCAAGGCAAAGATTTTTCGATTTGAAAACTATTGGGTTGATTTGCCTGGCTTTATGGATTGTGTATCTGAGGTTTGGAATCGCCCTGTGGATAAATCCTCATCTGCCTTAATCATCTCCGCTAAGTTCAAATCTCTTCGTTATGCTCTTAAGAAATGGCATCTTAACCTATCCACAGTTAAGGCGCTCATTGCTGATTGCAACAAAGTAATTGTTTTTTTGGATAATATTGAGGAATTTACGCCCTTGAGTTGGCCGGAGTTCAACTTTCGGAAGATTGTCAAATTACATCTTGAAGATATACTTCATTGGCAGTTCATTTATTGGAAGCAACGTTGCACGATCAGAAATATTAAAGTTGGTGAGGAGAATTCAAAGTTCTTCCACGCAATGGCAACCGAAAGATATAGGATAAACACTATTTCTTCGATCAAATCTGAGGAGGGGGAAGTGGTTTCTGATCGTCAACAGTTAGCTGGGATGTTTTGGTCGGATTTCAATCGTAGAATGGGTCAAGCAAAAGGTATACAAATGGGTTTCGACCTTGACACATTAATTGACCGTATTGATGGGCTGGAGAGCTTATCCTTACCTTTCACGGATTGTGAGGTAGATACGGTGATTAAGAATATGCCTTCGACTGCGTTCGCCCCGATGGGTTTATGGTCTTTTCCTCAAGGCTTGCTTGAATATATTTAGGACAGATTTTATTAATTTGTTCAGAGAGTTTTATGATGGACAGTGCAACCTGGAGTGTCTGAATACATCTCTCATTACACTCATTCCAAAAAAGTTGAGCCCAGAATATATTGGTGATTTTAGACCCATATCATTGACAAACACTTGCCTCAAGTTTTTAACTAAACTCTTGGCAAATCGGTTGCAGAGTGTGATTCTCAAATGTATTCATCGCAATCAATATGGGTTTCTTGATTGTAGATCCATTCAAGATTGCCTTGCATGGTGTTTTGAATATATACATCAGTGTAAGGCATCCAAAAGACCTATAATCCTTCTTAAACTGGACTTCACGAAGGCGTTTGATACCATCGAACATGATCTGATTCTCAGGATTCTGAAATGCAAGGGTTTTGATGATCGTTGGACAGGTTGGATTGACAGCATCTTGTCCTCTGGTTCCTCTTCGATCCTCTTAAATGGGGTGCCTGGTCATCACTTTGTTTGCCGTTCGGGTGTGCGACAGGGAGACCCTTTATCTCCTTTGTTATTTGTGATTGCGGTGGATTTATTGCAGTCTGTGGTCAATGAGATGTGTGCAAGGAACATTCTCACACTGCCCATACCTACCTCTTCACGGGATTATCCGATTGTTCAATATGCGGACGACACCTTAATTGTCCTTCTGCGGTGGATGACCAACTCATTGCTTTCAAGGAGATGCTTGAGACCTTTGCTAAGTCAACAGGTTTGAGGGTTAATTTTAGTAAGTCATCTTTGATTCCTTTGAATATGTCCGATGAAGAGGGTCAACGTATGGCGGCTTTGCTTGGATGTGATGTTGGCTCTATGCCGTTTACTTACTGGATTGCCAATGGGTACCACTCGACCCACAATATATGACTTGCTACCTTTAGTGGACCGCATTGAGAGAAGATTATCTGCCTCATCCTGCCTGTTGAATCAGGGTAGCCGGCTGCAACTCTTGAAATCGGTTTTATGTTCCATGTCAATATACTTCTTGTGTTCCCTTTCATTACCTCAAGGAATTTTGAAGCAGATAGAACGTATCATGCGGCAATGTGCGTGGCGAGGCAACTCGACACGCCAAGACAATCTTTAGCAGCTTGGGAGTTAGTTTGTCGGCCCAAGAACCGGGGAGGACTTGGGGTTTTGGACCTTAGTAAACAAAATGAAGCCTTGTTGATCAAGCACCTCTTCAAATTTTATAATAAGTTGGATGTACCCTGGGTTTCACTTATCCGGGACACATATTATGCTGTTGCTCCTCCCCAAGTAACGCATAAGTTGTGGTTCCTTTTGGTGGCGTGATGTGATGAAACTTTATGGCAAATTTTGTAAGTTGGCCATCCCTCATGTTCGCTCAGGAGACTCGGTGGTTTTCTGGCTGGATCGGTGGCAACTTAATAACGAGGTGGTCTTCATGCAACAGCGTTTCCCGCGGCTTCATTCTTTTGTCATTGATGATACACTTACCATTAAAAATGTGATGGAGCTGCCTGTCCCAACCGACAATTTTCACTGCCTTTTATCGGTTGAAGCTTTTGAGGAATTCATTCAACTTCAGGCTTTAATGCCTCTCATAATCTTACGTGAGGGAATTAGTGACGTTTGGAAATGGCCTTCTAAAACTGGGGACTATCAATCCAGGATTTACTATTTGTCCTGTTTCTCTGAAGTCGTAGGTGACCCTCTTTTCGTGGATCTGGAAATGTGCTTGCACCCTCAAGCTCAAGGTGTTTGGATGGCTTCTTTTGATGGATCGTGAACACCAGGGATATGATGCGTAGACGCCATTGGACTATCCAAGATGATACTTGTGCCATTTGCTTCTCGGGTTTGCATGAAGATAGGGCTCATCTCTTTTTGCTTGCAACTTTAGCCAACGATATGCGGAATTATTTGGGCATTTCATGGAAGGTTCTACCTAACTGGACCACTTTTGAAATGGCTTGTGAGGCCAGGGAGGATTTTGGTCAACCGTTTTCACCGAGGTAGTATTTACGGCCACCGGAATATTTGGACCCAAAGGAATGGAAGGATCTTCAGAAATGAGCTGCCCACTTTCAGAGCTTGGAGGAGGAATTTTATTCATGATATTACCCTCTTAGCTCATAGGATCAAGTGTAAATATAGAGATAGACTAACTGTTTGGATAGATTCTTTACACTAGCCCCCCCTGTAAGTAGCCTTCTTTTCCCCTCTTATTTTCCTTTCTAATTTTGTACAGAATCTATATTTGTTTTAATAAAGGGCTGTGAGGCTGTTGCCTTGCAGTACATAGTCAAAAAAAAATATTTGTCTTTTTAGAGATTTCAACAAGTGACTACATATGGAACAAAATGAGTGAATCTACACCCTAAAATATGTCTATATACATCCGTATGTGGTAGTCCATTTGAAATCTCTAAAAAGACAAATATTTAGGAATGGAGGGAGTATATGGGAATTATGCAATGACATCTTCTTTAGCCAGGCATCATATACGTGAATCATGCAATGCCATCCTGTTTAGCCACCATCGTATATTTGAATTGTATCGTGAAAAATTTTTTTTCATAATGTATTCCATTTGTCAACAATGTTTATACATTCATCTACTCTTCCTGTGCATCTGCCATTTGAGTCGGTCATGGGAAAATCCGGAGTGAAAACAAGGTCTTCTGAGCAGTCAATGCTACCTGTCGATGCAGATTTCTTACTGGTTACCGATAGCTCCTCAGAGGAGGATTCAGAGAGAGATGACCAGTCATATCCCCCCCCCCCGAGGTGCATGCTCTAACTTGGCTGGGTTATATTGCTCCTATCATGCATATGGTGTCTTGCATTGCCATGCCATCTTCTTAGATTAGACATCCTTTGTGTGAATGCCTCATGTTTGTTTTCTATATCAGATATGTGAATTATGCAATGCCATGTTTTTCAGCCAGTTATCATATATGTGAATTATGCACCGCCATGGAGCCTGGCATCATATATGTGAATTATCTCATGCCATCTTTTTTCCATTATGTATTCCATTTGTCGACAATCTGTGTATATTGAACTACACTTCATGTGTATCAGCCATTTGAGCCGGTTATGGAAAAATCTGGAGTGAAAACAAGGTCTTTAGATCAGGCAATGGTACCTGTTGAAGCATATATCTCGATGGTTATAGGGAGCTCCTCAGAGGAGGATTCAGAGACAGAAGGGGAACCGACACGTATGTATCGTTGCCACTAAGGATAATAAGATGGGATCAATATCTTCACAATAGATAAACGGATCTTGTCTACATCATGTCATCCTTCTTATTGCATTACTCCGTTTTTCCATGAACTTAATACACTAGATGCATGCTGGATAGCGGTCGATGTGTGGAGTAATAGTAGTAGATGCTAGCATGAGTCGGTCTACTAATCTTCGACGTGATGCCTATATAATGATCATTTCCTAGATATCGTCAGGATGATTTGAAGTTCTATCAATTTCCCAACAGTAATTGTTTTTCCACCGTTTGTTATTTCTCTCGAGAGAAGCCACTAGTGAAACCTACGGCCCACGGGTCTGTTTTCATCATATTTGACTTTGCGATCTATTTTCCTTTGAATTTATTTTCAGATCTATTAAACCAAAAATACAAAAATGCATTGCTGCAATTTATTTTTTTCCGTGATCTATTTATCCTATCTACCACTTTTACCTCATGTTATTTGCCTATCTTGAGGCGTCGTACCCGAAAGGGATTGACAGCCCCTTTAACACGTCGGGTTGTGAGTATTTGTTATTTGTGTGTAGGTGCTGTTTACGTGGTGTGAGGAGGTTCTCCTACTGGTTCGATAACCTTGGTCTCATCACTGAGGGAAATACCTACCATCCCTATACTGCATCATCCCTTCCTCTTTGGGAAAATACTGACGTAGTTCTAGCAGACATCAAAAGGAATTTCTGGCGCCGTTGCCGGAGAGGATCTTCAACATCAACCAGGTTCCTAATCAAAAATCTCATCTCCTCGCAATTTACATTATTTGCCATATGCCTCTCGTTTTCCTCTCTCCCACTTCACAAAAAATTGCCGTTTTATTCGCCCTCTTTTTCGTTCGCCGTTTTCTCGTCAGATCTGTTTTTCGTGTGCAATCTTGTTTGCCACCTTTTGTCGTTATGGATTTGTCTTCTTCTATTGCATGCACCCCCAAGAACGAGGTTCTTGTGACGCCATCGATTCAATCGTACAGTAATCATGCACTCAAATGTGTACGATCAAGATCAAGGACTCACGGGAAGATATCACAACACAACTCTAGACACAAATTAAAAAAAAATACAAACTTTATATTACAAGCCAGGGGCCTCGAGGGCTCGAATACATAAGCTCGATTACACAAGAGTCAGTGGAAGCATCAATATTTGAGTACAGACATAAGTTAGACAAGTTTGCCTTAAGAAGGCTAGCAAAAAAGCAACATCGATCGAAAAGGCAAGGCCTCCTGCCTGGGAGCCTCCTAACTACTCCTGGTCATCGGCGGCCTCCACGTAGTTGTAAGCATCGGCGGTGGCATCTGTCTCCTGGGCTCCGTCATCTGGTTGCATCAACCGGAAAGAAGAAGAAAGGGGGAAAAGGGGGATCAAAGCAGCCGTGAGTACTCATCCAAAGTACTCGCAAGCAAGGATCTACACTACATATGCAATATTATCAAAGGAAGGCTATATATGTGGACTGGGCTGCAGAAATGCCAGAATAGAGAGAAGGCCTAGTCCTATCGAAGACTAGCATCTTCTGGAAACCACCATCTTGCAGCAACAGGGGGGAGTAGAGTAGCATAAAGTAAAGTAGTAGTAGTTTTATCAACCTCGGCCGGAGATCCTTTCTCGACTCCCTGTGAGAAAGAAATCCCAGAGCCATACTATCCAGTTATCATCACAATGCATTTCTCATCACCATCCAATTCTCATCACAAGTAACCAGTTCTAGTTGTATCGATCGGGATACAACTCCAAGTGTCTGTTACCGTAGGACAGGCTATCGATAGATGTTTTCTTCCCTGCAGGGGTGCACCAACTTACCCACCACGCTCGATTAACTCCGGCCGGACACACTTTCCCGGGTCATGCCCGGCCTCGGCCAAACAATACGCCGCAACCCGACCTAGGCTTAATAGAGAGGCCAGCACGCCAAATTAAACCTATGCCCCAGGGTCATGGGCCATCTCCCCGAACTCTCACACGCTATGCGAGGGCAGCCGGTGAGCAGACCTAGCTACCTCCTTCATCAAGGCAGGCGCGTTCGCAGTCCAACCCGGGCGCTACGCCGTCGGCCGACGCCTATTAAGCTTCGCTTATGCATACAACGCAGAACGCCCATACTATGCCCACGTGATGGTTAGTGCTATCAGGCGAGGCCCCTCGGATCAAATATCCAAATCGTAGTGGATTAGGAACGCGCGGTAACAAGCAGAGACTCACGAAAGATGTGACCCCGTTGCCCTGTCTCGAGGACTTGCGGCAAGGGCTAAGAATGCCAGGCCACGCCTCGTAATTATCTCGCGGGCACCCTCCGGGTCAACCCAACTCCACATCACTCGCAATTAAGCTCGCTGGTACCCTCGTGGTCGACCCGTCTTTAGTAACATGGCTCGGTGTAAAGTCATAGTAATCATAGTAACTGTGTGTCTAAACATCAAGGGGAAAGCCCGAGGAATCACCCCCGATGAATTCCACTCGATGTAATCATCAAGGTGAATGTAAGAGGATTCACCCTCGAGGTCCACACTTGAGGGGTTGCTCGACAGAGTCGTATCAGAAGTGGTTAAAGAGGAAATCACCCTCAATGACCACGAGCGAATAGCTACACTACAGGGTTAACATCAGAAGTACTGATGAGGTCTCACCCTCTGTACTCGATAGTAACCCAGTATTGCCGAGCAACTAAGGGGAAAGTGATGTGCGGTGCCGGGGCCTGGTCTTCGATCCCGTTGATCGGGTCTTCTGATAATCCAGCGGGGCAGTCGGGACAAAGTGGGGGTCACTGATGGATCACTAACCAACCTATACTAAGCAGTTTAGGATAAGCAGGTAAGGTACAACAGCAGATACAAAAGCAGGCTATGCATCAGAATAGGAGCAAACAATAACAGTAGCAAAATCTAATGCAAGCATGAGAGAATGGAATGGGCGATATCGGATGATCAAAGGGGGGGCTTGCCTGGTTGCTCAGGCAAGGAGGGGTCGTCGTCGACATAGTCGATCACAGGGGCAGCATCGGTCTCGGGGTCTACCGGGGAGAAGAGTGAGAAGAAACAGTAAATATAAAGCAAACATAGCATCACAAAGCTGAACGTGGCAATATGTTGTGCCGGGAGTGACCTAACGTATGGCTACACGATAAAGGTTAAGGGGGGGGGGGAATCAACCGCGAATGTTTTCCCGGTTCCGGGCCTGTGTCCAATAGTTGACCGGAGGGGGAATGTCCCATGTTCAGCATGCCAGGGGCATGTGACAGATGAACGGACCGCGTATTCGGATTCGTTGGATTTTTCTGAGCAACTTTCATGTAGAAAACATTTTCATCCGAGTTACGGTTTATTTTCTATGAATTTTCAAAGATTAAAACAATTTCTGGAATTATTTAAATTAACAGAAAAGGAAATATGACGTCAGCATTGCGTGGGATGACGTCAGCAGTCAACAGACTCACTGCCCAGGTCAAACTGACCAGTGGGTCCCACCTGGCAGAGACAGAGGCCTTAACAGAGTTTATTTTAATTAAACAAGGTTAATTAAGTGCGTGGGCCCCGGGTGTCAGCGGCTGCTTAGGTTAATTAAACATTTTAAATTACACTGAAGTTAATTAGCGAGTGGGGCCCGCCTGTCATTGACAAGGGATGCCCAGTCAGCAAAGTTGACTGAGTCAACTTAGTCAATAGGGGCTCATGAGGCCGGCAAAGGACCTGTGGTGGCCGGGTGTGCCCGGCTCAGCGGTGGTGCCGGAGGTAGCTCCGGCGACCAAATCCGCGGCGGAGGGCTAGGCCGTGCGTCGGGATTCGCCGGCCGGCGGCCAAAATGGCCGAGGGCGGGCGCGTTTGAACGGGGAGAAGATGCCGCGTCCAACCGGAGTGGTTACGAGGCCGGAGCTGGATGGAGGTGACGGCGGCGAGCACCGCAGCGGACGCCGGACTTCGAGCGTCGTCGGATACGGCGCTGCATGGCACGGGTAAGCGTGCTAGGGGTCTCTTTGGAATCGCACGAGCTCCAGGAGCTCATCTACGAGCTCGGACGCGAGCTCGGGCTACGTGGTCACGGCGGAGAGCTCGTCTACGGCGACGAGTACGGCCATGACGTGGGCGGCGGCTATGAGCACGGGGATGAGCAGGGAGTGAGGGGAGAAGGAGAGGAGCTCACAGCGCTCCTGCATATGTGCAAAGCGGGCTTCAGGGAAAACTCGCCAGAGCGAATCGACGGCGTGGTCGTGCGTTGGCCGTAGATGAGGAAGATGAAGAAAGCGATGACGGTGGCGCTCCCGGTCCCGATCCAGTGTAGAGGAAGAAGAGGCCGACCACGACGGAGCTCCCGGACTTTTCGGAGCAGAGGACGGGCGACGGTGGCCGCAGGATCGATGCGATGACGGCGGTGGGCGCGCTCGGGTCAGAGAGAGGGGAGTGCTCGAGGGGGATCTAAAGGGGAGTGGGAGAGGTGGAGGTGAGTGGGGGGTACCTGGGGAGGAGGCCGAGGCGTCGAGGGGGGGGAGCGGAGGCCTTATCCTCTCGCGGAGGCGTCGACGGCGAGGTGGTTCGGCGGCGACGGGCGCGCTCTGCCTCGCCCGGTCGGAGGAACAGGAGGGAGGCGCGCTTCGGGAAGCTGGGCCGGCTAGGCTGGGTGAGGTGGGCCGGCCTGCTGGGATGGGCCGAAGCCCAAGGGGAGGCCAGGGACTCTCCCACCCCTTCTTCTTTCCTTTTCTTTTTTTAGTTTTTCTTTTTCTAGCAGCATTTTGCCTTTTCCTTTTATCCATTAATGACTTTGCAAAATATGCCATTGGCCAAAACAATTTCATAGAATTATTGTGCACCGCCACAAAAAGGTTGGGAGGCTTTTGGAATAGTTGCCAATTTTATAAATTAAAAAGGGCATTTAATTTATTGCTTAGGTCACTGTTTTAAGTAGTTTAGGCCACTTAACCTTTTGCAAAAATGTTGGTTCACCACCAATATTAGTTGTGGAATATTTGGCACATGATGAACATTTTTGTTTTCATGTTTGAGAAATTTCGTATTTCCCTCATAATTAGAATTTGAATTTGACTTTGATTTTTCATCAAGTGATAATTAGCTCAGTAAGCATGGTGACCTGGCACCATTAACGAGGATTACTGTAGCATGACACTGAGGGTGTTACAAATCTCCTCCACTACAAGAAATCTCGTCCCGAGATTTAAGTGGGGAAGAAAAGAGTAACCTCGGGAGAACTGACCCTTATAGGTTTAATTGTCTAGTGAACAATGCAGGTAATGTGACAGAAGTATCTCTCGAGTTGAAATTTAAGAATAACGTCAAGAGCAAAATATGAAGGTACAATAAGAAGTTTCAAGCGGATGGACAAACGATCGATACCTGAACAGAGTGTGAGAAGGGGTTCAGAGCATCAGGAATAGATCATCCCTCGGGGGGTGGCTTGTGACATGATACGAAGCCAAATGCAAGAATATTTTGGAATCAAAGATATACAGGAGAGTCATTCGATCGTGTGGAACTGTGGGTTATGGGCCCACCATGTGGGTTAAAAGCAGGAAGGCGCTAAAATTTTGCACGGCCATGATAGCGAGGCAGGTCAGAGGATAGCGTGCCAATTATGTTGGCAACAACGTTGGTACCAAGGGCGAGGGACGAAGAGAACCATTTTCCTGCTCGTAAGACGAGGCGGACCAATAGGCAAAGTTCTCATCCATCGGTGGCTACCGGAATGTCATCAACAATAGTAACAAGGTCTCACTGACAAGGTTGTACATCGGGGTGTTTTATAAGCAGGGAATTATTCCTGCTTATATCATATAGATCACAAGAAGGTTAAACAAACCAATGGAAAGGAAAAAAGTGGTTATTAGTTTAACCAGACCAGTGGAAAGGAAAAGGTGCTTATACAAAAGTATTAGAGTATATGCTTCCCAAGAACAAACGGAGCATGATATACATGACAAGACATCAAGTATTAATCCATTTAGTTAATGGGGCAAGGAGAATCATGATGTTTACCCATACAGCGGTGTTTGGATAATTGATCAAGAACAGTTAGCATTGCGCTCCCAATGTTCTTGTTGACGATCATAGTACCACAGACATGCTTCGGGATATCATTGACATGGTCATCGGGTAAAAGTCAGACTTTAGAATTCACAAAGGATCCCGCGGGAGCTGCTAGAATAGTTCGTACAATTTTATCATTGAAGGATGAGGATGTGGCCGATGGGTTCAACAGCAATCCATCGACAAGTCAAAAGGATGTAACGCCAAGATGATATGAACAAAATTGTGTTGAGGGGAGGCAAGAATGTTGTCGATGATAACCCAAATCATCGAGGGGCACAGATGGTATTTCTCATCATGAATTCGATTGATATCCCGGAGGAGCATCAAAATGTTAACGATAATCACGACACATTTGTTGAGAGATTTCTTGAAGATGTAATCGATTGGCGACGACATCAAGTCAAAGGAATGATGACGCGAAAGGTTATTCGAACCACGGGTATGACACAAACTTGAAATCAAGCTTGTTGCTCAAGGAAAAATGATATTGACGAGGAAGATCGACGTAAGCTTAGCTTGTCGTCGGAAGTTGCTCCGGGAAAAAGGGTCGGGTAGCATGCTTAAAATTAGCTCGATAATGATATAACCGATCAGGAAAGGAATGATGTGATGGAGTATCATTCCAATGAGAATTCACAAGAGGTAGTGCAATGACACAATATCCTCGAGATAACAGGGGGCAATACTCGAGGTAGATCAAGATAGAGGTTGGACAGATGAAACGATCTGCAGCAGACAAGTATTTTAACTTGTCCGGGAAATGGAATCAAGGAGAAAAATATGGTCGAAACCACGATTGCAAAGAATCAATTTAAAGATGCAAGATGAGCTTATACCAAGGGAACATTAGATTATAATAGAAGCTTCCATGATAAGATCTACATCGTGTCTATGGGCATGAACACAAAGTTCAAGGTCGACTCCCACTTCTTCAATGCATAACCTCTCATTTACTTCTCGCTTTTGACAAAGTTGTAGTGTAGAAATTTTTATCCGGCGTAACACTAGTAGAGTATGACCCATAGAAATGTCCGGGTTCACACAAATTAGGGAAAGCATTAGTTCAGCCCATCGGGGCATCTTAGGAACATTTGCAAAAACTTTAGAGGTAATTAACTCAAGTTCGGAAGCAGAGCATGATTGACAAAGCAGATAATACAATTTACCAAAGGCAATCTGTATCAGGGGAAGAGCGCACAAAATTTTGAATATGAAGGAAACTGCCGGATAATAATCCAACAAAGGATTCAACGGACCTCAATGGATCTGATCTGAGTATTAGCACTCAATCAGAAGAAGGAAAGAATGCAAAGGCATTGGATTATAGAAACATCTGAATAATTCGATGCTTAATGCAAAGAAATTATGATTTCCAAATTAGAAGATCAGAAGCAGACACTCGATCAAAAAGACAAGTAAGTTGAATAGATATAGATCGACAATCAATTAAGGTTTGGTCCCGAACCAGTTCATCTCCGGAGTGACATCTCGAGCCGCATAAGCGAATTCTAGTTCGACGGAAATTGCGAGCATTCACAAATATATTGAATCAAATGCTCAAAATGACGATGGCAAAGGATGCTAATGAATATTGCTAGACATATGGAAGTAACCGTAGTGCAGGTACGTAAGACTTTCCAAAGCAATAGGTTGCAGAGGATTCTCGGAAGATCGAATAGCATTTCGAAGAATTTTGCAAAACACCTGAACAACTGGGGATGAATGAATCCTCGATAAGTGTGAGGCATTATTTGTCGGGGTATTCATGCAGCAAAGAGCTTTAAGGCAGTTGCACAAGGGACTCTTAGAACAACCGAGAGTATTTCGAGGCATCTTGTGATAACAAGAGCAACAAGGACGAAGGTATAAATGGCAAGTGTATTAGCTAAACACAAGGATATATTGGTGGTAGGGAATTGCAAAGGCGGTGGTCACAAGGATCTCGGGTAACATTGAAGAGTATCTTCAAAGTCTTCTTGTGAAGCAGGTGATCACCGATAATGTCGGGGCTCTCCGGGAGGAAGTGGGTACGAGAGCCTAATGTGAGAGTTAGCAAAATGTTTAAGCCGAATAGACGAGAAATCAGAGTCCTAGAGTATAGACGAGGAATAAAAGATCCTAATACCACCCAATGGCGGCGTGGGCCCGTAAGCCACACAGCCAAGTTAGTAAAAGTTTTTTTTTCAGTGACTAGACTCAACTTCGGCCAAGGAGTTGGAAAGGGGGCTACCTACAGGCAGTCGGCTCTGATACCAACTTGTGACGCCCTCGATTCAATCGTACACTAATCATGCACGCAAATGTGTACGATCAAGATCAAGGATTCACGGGAAGATATAACAACACAACTCTAGACACAAATTAAAAAAATACAAGCTTTATATTACAAGCCAGGGGCCTCGAGGGCTCGAATAGATAAGCTCGATTACACAAGAGTCAGCGGAAGCATCAATATCTGAGTACAGACATAAGTTAGACAAGTTTGCCTTAAGAAGGCTAGCACAAAAGCAACATCGATCGAAAAGGCAAGGCCTCCTGCCTGGGAGCCTCCTAACTACTCCTGTTCATCGGCGGCCTCCGCGTAGTAGTAAGCATCGGCGGTGGCATCTGGCTCCTGGGCACCATCATCTGGTTGCATCAACCGGAAAGAAGAAGAAAGAGGGAAAAGGGGGAGCAAAGCAACCGTGAGTACTCATCCAAAGTACTCGCAAGCAAGGATCTACACTACATATGCAATATTATCAAAGGAAGGCTATATATGTGGACTGGGCTGCAGAAATGCCAGAATAGAGAGAAGGCCTAGTCCTATCGAAGACTAGCATCTTCGAAACCACCATCTTGCAGCAACGAGGGGAGTAGAGTAGCATAAAGTAAAGTAGTAGTAGTTTTATCAACCTCGTAGGAGATCCTTTCTCGACTCCCTGTGAGAAAGAAATCCCAGAGCCATACTATCCAGTTATCATCACAATCCATTTCTCATCACCATCCAATTCTCATCACAAGTAACCAGTTCTAGTTGTATCGATCGGGATACAACTCCAAGTGTCTATTACCGTAGGACAGGCTATCGATAGATGTTTTCTTCCCTGCAGGGGTGCACCAACTTACCCACCACGCTCGATTAACTCCGGCCGGACACACTTTCCCGGGTCATGCCCGGCCTCGGCCAAACAATACGCCGCAACCCGACCTAGGCTTAATAGAGAGGCCAGCACGCCGTACTAAACCTATGCCCCCAGGGGTCATGGGCCATATCCCCGGGAACTCCTGCATGTTGCGAGGGCGGCCGGTGAGCAGACCTAGCTAACTCCTTCAACAAGGCAGGGGCTTACGCAGTCCAACCCGGCGCCGCTCGGCCACGACGCGTCTATTAAGCTTCGGCTGATGCATACGACGCAGAATGCCCATACTATGCCCACGTGATGGTTAGTGCCATCAGGCCAGAGGCCCCTCGGATCAAATATCCAAATCATAGTGAATTAGGAACGCGCGGTAACAAGCAGAGACTCACGAAAGATGTGACCCCGTTGCCCCGTCTCGAGGACTTGCAGCAAGGGCTAAGAATGCCCGGCCACGCCTCGTAATTATCTCGCGGGCACCCTCCAGGTCAACCCGACTCCACATCACTCGCAATTAAGCTCGCGCGGGTACCCGTCAGGGTCGACCCGTCTTTAGTAACATGGCACAGTGTAAAGTCATAGTAATCATAGTAACTGTGTGTCTAAACATCAAGAGGAAAGCCCGAGGAATCACCCCCGATGAATTCCACTCGATGTAATTGTCAAGGTGAACATAAGAGGATTCACCCTCGAGGTCCACACTGGAGGGGTTGCACGACAGAGTCGTATCAGAAGTGGTTAAAGAGGAAATCACCCTCAATGACCACGACCGAATATCTACACTACAGGGTTAACATCAGAAGTTCTGATGAGGTCTCACCCTTGGTACTCGATAGTAACCCCGTATTGTCGAGCAACTAAGGGGAAAGTGATGTGCGTTGCCGGGGCCTGGTCTTCGATCCCGTTGATCGGGTCTTCTGATAATCCAGCGGGGCAGTCGGGACAAAGTGGGGGTCACTGATGGATCACTAACCAACCTATACTAAGCAGTTTAGGATAAGCAGGTAAGGTACAACAGTAGATACAAAAGCAGGCTATGCATCAGAATAGGAGCAAACAATAACAGTAGCAAAATCTAATGCAAGCATGAGAGAATTGAATGGGCGATATCGGGATGATCAAACAGGGGGCTTGCCTGGTTGCTCTGGCAAGGAGGGGTCGTTGTCGACGTAGTTGATCACAGGGGCAGCATCGGTCTCGGGGTCTACCGGGGAGAAGAGGGAGAAGAAACAGTAAATATAAAGCAAACATAGCATCACAAAGCAGAACGTGGCAATATGCTGTGTCGAGAGTGACCTAACGTATGGCTACACGATAAAGGTTAAGGGGGGAATCAACCGCGAATGTTTTCCCGGTTCCGGGCCTGTGTCCAACAGTTGACCGGAGGGGGAATGTCCCATGTTCATCATGCTAGGGTCATGTGATAGATGAATGGACCGCGTATTCGGATTCTTTGGATTTTTCTGAGCAACTTTCATGTATAAAACATTTTCATCCGTGTTATGGTTTATTTTCTATGAATTTTCAAAGATTAAAACAATTTCTGGAATTATTTAAATTAACAGAAAAGGAAATATGACGTGAGCATTGCATGGGATGACGTCAGCAGTCAACAGACTCACTGCCCAGGTCAAACTGACCAGTGGGTCCCACCTGGCAGTGACAGAGGCCTTAACATAGTTTATTTTAATTAAACAAGGTTAATTAAGTGCGTGGGCCCGGTGTCGCCGGTCGCTTAGGTTAATTAAACATTTTAAATTACACTGAAGTTAATTAGCGACTGGGGCCCGCCTGTCATTGAC
This sequence comes from Aegilops bicornis, assembly GCA_021605145.1. NCBI lineage: Eukaryota > Viridiplantae > Streptophyta > Magnoliopsida > Poales > Poaceae > Aegilops > Aegilops bicornis. Next base: position 819,090,659 of record CM038670.1, read on the forward strand.
AAGGGATGCCCAGTCAGCAAAGTTGACTGAGTCAACTTAGTCAATAGGGCGCTGGCAGTGACCCAGGTGTCGGTGTCAAAACCGGCGGATCTCGGGTAGGGGGTCCCGAATTGTGCGTCTCGGCAGATGGTAACAGGAGGCAAGGGACACGATGTTTTACCCAGGTTCGGGCCCTCTTGATGGAGGTAAAACCCTACGTCCTGCTAGATTAATATTGATGATGTGTGTTACAAGAGTGGATCTACCATGAGATCAAAGAGGCTAAACCCTAGAAGCTAGCCTATGGTATGATTGTTGTTCGTCCTACGGACTAAAACCCTCCAGCTTTATATAGACACCGGATAGGGTTAGGGTTACCGAGTCGGTTACAATGGTAGGAGATCTACATATCCGTCTCGCCAAGCTTGCCTTCCACGCCAAGGAAAGTCCCATCCGAACACGGGACGAAGTCTTCAATCTTCTATCTTCATAGTCTTGGAGTCCAGCCGATGATGATAGTTCGGCTATCCGGCACCCCCTAGTCCGGAACTCCCTCAGTAGCCCCTGAACCAGGCTTCAATGACGATGAGTCCGGCGCGCATGTTTCTTCGGCATTGCAAGGCGGGTTCTTCTTCCGAATAATTCATAGAAGATTGTGAACACCAGGATAGTGTCCGGCTCTGCAAAAATAAATTCCACATACCACCGTAGAGAGAATAATATTACACAAGATCAATTTGCTGACGTATTTTGTGGCGTGACGTCGCACCACTACCAAGCCTTTATTCAAATTGTTTTTACTGTTCCACCTCAACGCGTTTAGCGAAGCGGTTTCCTTGGCACGTCTTGTCGAGGCAGAGATCGTGTTCCCCTTATTCCGGATTCCCATCAATATGGACGTGGGTAACCCAACCGCACCATTGATTGTGGCGCTTGGGAGATAAGCGAGTTTTACCAGGCCGGTGGGGACACATGTTTTTGTCCGCCCATGTAAGGGGATAAGGATCCACCCTTTCACCTACGCCTTCTTCCTCCTTTGCTCATCCATTCCCGTGCACTCGAGCTCTAGCGCCCAAGTATGCACTTTCCTCCTCAACCTTCTCCAACCATGTCAGGGCGGGAGGCAGATGGATGGCCTCCTCCGTCACGGAGGGGCACATCACAAGACTGCGGAGGCGGATACTTGTCCGGCGATATCGCGCCTGAGCTGCCCGACGCAGGGCAGCTTATTCCAACCCCAGTCCCCATGAGAGGGTGGTATTTCTCCCCACTTCCTCCGTGGACTAGGTTTTCCACTTCACCCATTTGTCCGGGGCTCATGTTCTCTGCGGCCTGGACTTCCACGACCTGGCCCCGAATTTCGTCCTCAACGTCTCGGCGTTTATCGTCGTGTGCGAGGCCTTCCTCTGCATCCAGCCCCACTTCGGCTTGTGGCTCAAGACCTTCAGTGTCAAGCCGAAGGTTGTGAAGGGCAGCCAAGCGGAGTGCGGAGGCGCCATGGTCGGCAAGATGGCCAAAGTCCTATGGCTCGAGGGCTCCTTTGTGGACACAATAAAGGGGTGGCAATCGGGGTGGTTCTACATCACCGAGCCACGCGACCCTGAATGGGTGGCGGCCCCCGAATTCAGATCTGGATTCCCCACATGGCTCTCGTCATGGAAAGAGGCGGGCCTGAAGTGGGGGGATTCGGACGAGCTATCCGGACTCCAAACACGCGTCCGGAACCTGGTGGACAAGAATCGCAGGCTTGTCGACGTAATCCAGGTGATGTTAATCCGCCGGATTCTCCCATGCCAACAACAGGACTTCAATTTGTGGGAGTTCGATCCGGCACAGCACCGACCCTTGAGTCGGCTCTACGATACCACGTACGAAGATGCCTGGAAGGTGCTGTTCAAGGGCGCTGAAGCCCCCGCATCCGCTAACAAAGATCGCGGATACAGCTTGCGGCGTCAAGCCAGCGAGGTAAGTTATTTTACCCTTTACGGGACTCCTTTTCCATAGATTGACTCTACGTGGGTTCTGAAAACTCCCTATTCTTCGACAGGTCTGGCTGAAGACGTCCGGACAGATTAACTGTCCGGCTCCTTTGCCAGAAGACCCAGCGGACGCCCGATTGACGGGGCTGCTGGCTCCGGCACCCCATGTGGTGCCGGAGAAGAAGGCCAAGAAGGAGGCCACGGGAACTCGAAGGACCACCCGACGCCAGGTGCTGTCGGGTTCTGAAGCAGAATCTTCTCCTGAAGACGCAGGAGGAAGAAGAAGAAGCTTCTCCCAGCGGGGAGGAGAGGAAAGGAAGGCCGCCCCAACCGGGGAGGCCGGGGTCCAAGAAGGGAAGAACCCTTCCTCCGGACTTCTCCACCAACGCCGGCGACAACGAGGGGATCGGCCTACGAGGGCCAAGCTGGCGAGATCGTAAGTGTCCGGATACCCGTGGCTTTTTATTATCGCAGAGTGTTCTCTAATGTCGAACAATCGTGCAGCCCGCCCAAAGGCGAGTTTGTCGATTCATCGAGCGGGTCCCTGGGCTCGTCGGAAATGGAGAGTACTTCTCTTCCGACCGCCTCCTCGCCTCATGCCGCGGACAACGCCGCGGCGGGGCTCCAAAGGGGGCTCGGTCACAAGGAGGTGGCGCAGGAGGTGCCACAAGGCAACCTCCCGGACTCCAGGCGCGTGGGGGGCAAGACCCCCAGGGGCTCTAAGCCCGACCCTGGTCCGGGCTTCATGCCGGAACCTTCAGTGGTTCCAGAGTCGATGGCGATCCCTTCGCAAGAAGGTAAGACGCCGGTGTCCTTCGGCCCAACCGGAGGCACCGGATAGCTTCTGGAGGCGCTCAACGGCGCCTCCATCAAGGAGGAGCACCGCCTTTATTATGAATGCGGTGATCCGGACAGTTCGATCCGCCAAGAAGCGGGCTGACCGAAGCCTGTACCAGTCTTCTATCAGGCTTTGAGGTAAGAAATTTCAATATATGTAAAATGGTACCGCATAGACAGTAGCCCCTGATGCTCGGTTCGGTGTTCGGAAAGAAAAGCCGGACTGGGGATATTTAGAAAGATAAACGCAGGAGTCATAAAAATATGTCCATATGGGATTGCAGGCTGTGCTGCTGACCTCCGCCGTACTGACTGCGGAGGTCAATATTTTGAAGGAAAACCTCGAGCGGTCTGAGAACGAGCTCGGCCATGCCAAGAAACAGCTCGAGGAAAAAGAAGGTGAGTAATACCTTATGAAAATTGTACCTTACAGAAAAGGATTTGTTTGCAAGAAAAATGACAAGGATAACATGGGTATTGTAGGGGCCGCTAACGAGGTGGCGACCTCAAGGAGGCGGTGGTCAGCGGCCGGGCGGCCATGAACGCACCGAGCGAGAGAAGCAGGAGGCGCGGGTGGCGGAGGTACAGCAAGAGCTCCAGGATCTCGTGAAAAAACATGAGAACTTGGAGCGTGACTCGAAGACTCGAGAGTCTGAGCTTGCAACGGCTCTTGAGAGTGCCAAAACCACTGAGGCCGAGGCCTACAAGGCCGAGGCCTACAAGGCCCTCCAGGAGATTGAGGCGGTGAAGAAAACAGCAGCAGGTAAGGCATTTTTCATGTAGAGTAAGCATGTGAGTGTTAATTACCTGTTGCTTACCCGAATTCGGAGCTCTCCAAGGGCGTTCGCAGATCTTCCTCGCAGCGTGTCCTATGCTGCCGCATTCTACCGGGCCGAGAAGGGGAGCTCAACGGAGAAGGTCTTCTGGTCTCAGTATGCTGAGGTCGGACATCCGGTGCCCCTTAGCGACCAACTGAAGCAGCTGGTCGAGCTCCACAAGGCGGCCGAACAGGCCATGAAGGGCCTCATAGTTAATTTGTTGCCTAAGGAGGCCATGCCCGGGAGCTACTGCCGGCCTGGTGCGGCGGCTGGTGGATGCGTGCCCGTGGGTTGAAGTTATCAAGCATTCCGCTTGTATCGAGGGTGCCCGTCGGGCCCTTGCCCGCACAAAGGTGCACTGGGGCAAGATGGATGCCCAGAAGCTCGTGACGGACCCGCCACCACAGGGCAAGGAGCATCGCACGCCCGATATGTATTATAAGAGTGTTCTGAAGGGCGCCCGCACTATTGCGGGTGAGTGCTCCAAAGATGTAATATTTGAGTAGACTCGCATTTTGTTATCCAGTGCGCTGAAGACTTAGTTCATATGCGCTAAGCAACGCTTGTTAATTTAAAATATTACCTTCTGTGCGGCTGTTTATCAAATCTGAGAGATGGCAAGTCGTCGGCTTGACCCCCATGCCACGAGTCTTTGGGGTGTTCGGGATAAACTTGAGCTCTTGTTCCCATTTTTGGGTCCATCTAGGGAGGCGCTCAACATAGTGAACAAGGCAACCGGACTTATAATGCTTGAACACTCTCACTTAGCCATAGAATTCTATAATTTTAAATTTCGGCAAAGCCCCTAGTCTTTGGAAGGCCGAATTTGGGGCGCTATCCACGCCTTGGCCGGACAGTATCCGGCTCCTCGCTCTAAGTGTCATAAGTCTTTAAGGACTCGCAGAAAACCTCTCGAACAACGACCGGTCTCTCGCCTCATCATGACGGTCAGTTTTAGCTTTCTCCACTGAGGCGTTAACCCAGTCGAACTGGGGCGGAATCGCAGTGGTTCTCCCGGTGCTACCTTAGCCGATATAACGGAACGTAAGGTACCAAAACACGGGTTCCGGGCAAACCCAACTATTGACCCAAGACATGATTCGGAGCCGATGCATATAGTGTTATAAGTTTGGGGAGCCGCACTTGTGAAAGTGTTCGGACTCATCACACCATAACGCGGGAAACATAAGCCCCTGGAGTATATTAGCCGTACCAAAGTGTACGGATGCAACATGTCGTGAATGAACATATGTATGAAAAAGAAATGCAATTGTAAGCAAAAAGGTGCTGCATTGTTTTACTCAATAAGTGCTGTTACGAATGCAGAACGATACAAATAGTGCGATAAGCAAGGTAGGAGACTGTTAAGCATGTCCCCCTCCTGGGGTAGGCTGCAGATTGGTGCATGAAAATGCTCGTAATGGAGACCACCTGTATATTCGTTGTAGCCTTTATCCTTCCCTGGCTGTTGCATCGTGAGTTCGGCAGTCTGCACGGGACAGTGGCTTCGACAAACGGTGTCCTGTGGTTAAAAAGTAAAAGGTAAAAAGAAAATAAAAAGGAACCACACACTTGAGAGCCCCTTGTGTGGTTGAGCCGCAGTCTGGGTGTATTGTGGTCGTGCCCCCTCCCCATGCCCATGGTATCATCAGAGCGTAATGGTGTACGCGAAGGACCTGCGTTCATGTTTCACAGGAGCTGGGGTTGGGGCCGCACTGCTACTGGCGATGCTCGGGCGTGCTGTGGTCTTGTTGTAAGTTACTCCGGGCGCGCTTGGCTGTGTCCGGCCGCTTAACGGCCGGACTCGATAATTGCCTTAAGAGGCTGCATTGCACTTCTGCCACGAGAGCCGCTATATGTTCCTCCGTGCGGAGAGAACGTTTAGTGTTTCCGTTGACCGTAATGACTCCTCGAGGGCCTGGCATCTTGAGCTTGAGGTATGCGTAGTGCGGCACCGCGTTGAACTTTGCAAACGCGGCACGTCCGAGCAAGGCATGATAGCCGCTGCGGAACGGGACTAGGTCGAAGATTAACTCCTCGCTTCGGAAGTTATCCGGGGATCCGAAGACCACTTCCAGTGTAATTGAGCCTGTACATCTGGCTTCTACACCTGGTATGACGCCTTTAAAGGTCGTTTTGGTAGGTCTAATCCTTGAGGGGTCTATGCCCATTTTGCGCACTGTATCCTGGTAAAGCAGGTTCAGGCTGCTTCCGCCGTCCATCAGGACTCTGGTTAGGTGAAATCCATCGACGATTGGGTCTAAGACAAGTGCGGCGAATCCGCCGTGGCGGATGCTGGTGGGGTGGTCCCTTCGGTCAAAAGTGATCGGGCAGGAGGACCATGGATTGAACTTTGGGGCAACTGGCTCCATCGCGTAGACATCCATGAGTGCATGCTTCCGCTCCCTTTTGGGTATGTGCGTTGCGTATATCATGTTCACCAACCGCACATGTGGGGGGAAACCCTTCTGTCCTCTATTATTCGGCTGTTGGGTCTCGTCCTCGTCATCTCTATGCAGCCCCTTGTCATTGTTTTCGGCAATTAACTTGCCTGCCTGCTTGAATACCCAATAGTCCCTGTTGGTGTGGTTAGCTGGCTTTTGGAAGTGCCGTGTATCCGCACAAGCGGTCGAGTATTCGGTCCAAATTGGACGGACCGGAGTAGTTCGTTTGAATGGCTTTTTCCAATCGACCGGGTTTAGAGCCTGTGCATCCGCATTGACTGTCGTATCCTCAATATTGTCGCTGTTAGTGCGGCGTTTGTTTTTGTTACGACGCGGACTGCCGTTTTGGTCCTTGAAGTCCGGACTGCCAGAATTTTTGCGGAGGTTGTTGTTGCGTGCTAGCCAGCTGTCCTCACCCGCGCAGAAGCGGGTCATGAGTGATGTGAGGGCTGCCATGGATTTCGTCTTTTCCTGTCCTAGGTGCCGGGCAAGCCACTCATCGCGGATGTTATGCTTGAAGGTCATGAGGGCCTCCGCATCCGGACAGTCGACGATTTGGTTTTTCTTGGTTAAGAACCGTGTCCAGAATTGTCTGGCCGATTCGTCTGGCTGCTGAATTATGTGGCTTAGGTCATCAGCGTCTGGTGGTCGCACATAAGTGACCTGGAAGTTATCGAGGAATGCGGCTTCTAGGTCCTCCCAGCTCCCAATTGACTCGGCTGGCAAGCTGTTGAGCCAATGCCGGGCTGGTCCTTTAAGCTTGAGGGGGAGGTATTTGATGGCGTGAAGATCGTCACCGCGGGCCATGTGGATGTGAAGGAGATAGTCTTGATCCAAACCGCGGGGTCTGTTGTGCCATCATAGGATTCAATATTGACAGTTTAAACCCTTCGGGATTTGATGATCCATTACTTCATCTGTGAAGCATAGTGGGTGTCTGGCGCCTCTATCTTTGGGCGATATCACGACGGAGCTCAAAAGAGCTTGGTCTGTTTTGTTCGCCCGGCGGACTTATCGCGTGTCCGCGCGACGATTGTCGCCACGCGTGCGGCGCCCACGCCGATCCATAGATCGATCTTGATTGTCTTGCCTTGTCCTCCAATATATCTCGCAGGTCCGGAGCGTTCCCCTTTGGCCGTGTGCTTTTTGAGCGATGCCGAGTGCGGTTCTAGTGAAGGGCCTAGAGGCCTCTCTGTCGCGGCCACGGGGTGGTCGGTCAGCCGTATTGTCTCCTGGTGATGCGGGTTCGTAAGCCTCCTCCTCTAATCGGGGGAGCAGCTTGCGTTTAGGGTAGATTTTGGAGGGGCGTTCGAGCTCATGCTCTTCGGTCGCGAGGACTACGGTCCATCTGTCGGCTAGCAGACCCTGATCAGCTCTAAGCTGTTGCTGCTTTTTCTTTAGTTCGTTCGCCGTGGCCATAAGCCTGCGTCTAAAACGCTCTTGTTCGACGGGATTCTCAGGCACGACGAATTCATTATCGTCGAGGCTTGCTTCGTCTTCGGAGGGAGGCATATAATCCTCTACCTCTTCTTTTGCCGCTCTCTCTTGAGGGCTGGCGTCTCCATCCTCGTGCACTGGATCTTGCTGGAGTGGATTGTCTTCAGCGTTGTCCGTTGTATTGTTATCTCCGGTGCCAGAATCTTCATTCTTGCTGAGGCGGGATTTAGAGCGGCGCCGCTGACGCCGGCGCTTGGGCTGCTTCTTGGAGGGGTCATCCTCCGTTGTTCCATCGCCGTTCCCATCTTTTGGGATGTCCACCATGTATATGTCGTATGACGAGGTGGCCTTCCAGTGCCCTGTAGGCGCTGGGTCTTGGTCGTCTCCGGCATCGTCGTCCATACCGTCGATGTCTTCGGAGTAGTAGTCTTGCATGTCGGTTAGATCGTCGACAGCGGCTACCAAGTGGGTGGTGGGTGGGCGTTGAATTTCTTCGTCGGCCGCATCCCAACCTTCCTGACCGTAGTCCGGCCAGGGCTCTCCGGATAAAGAGAGAGACTTTAGTGAATTCAGGATGTCGCCAAAAGGCGAGTGCTGAAAGATGTCCCCGGTTGTGAACTCCATAACGGGCGCCCAATCGGATTCGATCGGGGGGTTCGGAGTCCGGATAGGAGTCCGGTGCCCTGGAGTCGGAGTCCTTGCAAAGGACAGGGATGGAGTTCGGCTCGATCGCCGTAGAGATTGTAGCCCCCGAGGCGGTGTCCAACCACTCGACCTCGGTCAGGGAATCCGGCTCCGGATTAAGGGTCGGAGCGGATACTGGTGCGGCCTCCAGGGCACTGTTCGGCTGCAGAGCTAGATCATGCCCATCGAGACAGTGCGGCACGCTTGGCTGCGGCTCGAATCCGTCGAAGATCAAGTCTCCGCGGATATCGGCCGTATAGTTCAAACTTCCAAATCTGACCTGATGGCCAGGGGCGTAGCGTTCGATCTGCTCCGGATGGCTGCTTAATTGGCCCATGATGCAAAGCCGCCGAACACAAAGATCTGTCCGGGAGAAAAGTCTCACCCTGGACCGCGTCGTTGTTGATGATCGGAGGAGCCATCGGGCCTATCGTCGACGACACAGAGGAACTCTCAATGAAAGCACCAATGTCGGTGTCAAAACCGGCGGATCTCGGGTAGGGGGTCCCGAACTGTGCGTCTAGGCGGATGGTAACAGGAGACAAGGGACACGATGTTTTACCCAGGTTCGGGCCCTCTTGATGGAGGTAAAACCCTACGTCCTGCTAGATTAATATTGATGATGTGTGTTACAAGAGTAGATCTACCACGAGATCAAAGAGGCTAAACCCTAGAAGCTAGCCTATGGTATGATTGTTGTTCGTCCTACGGGCTAAAACCCTCCGGTTTATATAGACACCGCATAGGGTTAGGGTTACACAGAGTCGGTTACAATGGTAGGAGGTCTACATATCCGTATCGCCAAGCTTGCCTTCCACGCCAAGGAAAGTCACATCCGGACACGGGACGAAGTCTTCAATCTTCTATCTTCATAGTCTTGGAGTCCGGCCGATGATGATAGTTCGGCTATTCGGACACCCCCTAGTCCGGAACTCCCTCACCAGGGGTGGCCCCAGGTGTGCCAGCTCAGCGGTGGTGCCGGAGCTAGCTCCGTCGACCAAATCCGCGGCGGAGGGCGCGGCCGTGCGTCGGGATTCGTCATCCGGCGGCCAAAATGGCCGCGGGGGGGCGCGTTCGAACGGGGAGAAGATGCCACGTCCAACCGGAGTGGTTACGAGGCCGGAGCTGGATGGAGGTGACGGTGGCGAGCACCGCAGCGGACGCCGGACTTCGGGCGTCGTCGGATACGGCGCTGCATGGCACGGGAAGGCACGCTAGGGGTCTCGTTGGACTCGCACGAGCTCCAGGAGCTCGTCTACGAGCTCGGACACGAGCTCGGGCTACGGTGGTCACGGCGCGAGCTCGTCTACGGCGACGAGTATGGCCATGACGTGGTCGTGACTTCTGGCGCGGGATGAGCAGGGAGTGAGGGGAGAAGGAGAGGAGCTCACAGCGCTCTAGCAGATGTGCAAAGCAGGCTCGGGGGAGAGCTCGCTGGAGCGAATCGACGGCGTGGTCCTGCGTTGGCCGTAGATGAGGAAGATGAAGAAAGCGACGACGGTGGCGCTCCCGGTCCCGATCCAGTGTAGAGGAAGAAGAGGCCGACCACGACGGAGCTCCCGGACTTGTCGGAGCAGCGGACGGGCGACGGTGGCCGCGGGATCGACGCGGCGACGGCGGCGGGCGCGCTCGGGTCAGAGAGAGGGGAGTGCTCGAGGGGGATCTGAAGGGGAGTGGGAGAGGCGGAGGTGAGTGGGGGTAGCTGGGGAGGAGGCCGAGGCGTCGAGGGGGGGGGGGCGCGGAGGCCTTATCCTCTCGCGGAGGCGTCGACGGCGAGGTGGTTCGGCGGCGACGGGCGCGCTCTGCCTCGCCCGGTCGGAGGAACAGGAGGGAGGCGCGCTTCGGGAAGCTGGGCCGGCCAGGATGGGTGAGGTGGGCCGGCCTGCTGGGATTTGCCGAAGCCCAAGGGGAGGCCAGGGGCTCTCCCACCCCTTCTTCTTTCCTTTTCTTTTTTTTTGTTTTTCTTTTTCCAGCAGCATTTTGCCTTTTCCTTTTAGCCATTAATGACTTTGCAAAAATATGCCATTGGCCAAAACAATTTCATAGAATTATTGTGCACCGCCACAAAAAAGGTTGGGAGGCTTTTGGAATAGTTGCCAATTTTATAAATTAAAAAGGGCATTTAATTTATTGCTTAGGTCACTGTTTTAAGTAGTTTAGGCCACTTAACCCTTTGCAAAAATGTTGGTTCACCACCAGTATTAGTTGTGGAATATTTGGCACATGATGAATATTTTTGTTTTCATGTTTGAGAAATTTTGAATTTCCCTCATAATTAGAATTTGAATTTGACTTTGATTTTTCATCAAGTGATAATTAGCTTAGTAAGCATGGTGACCTGGCACCATTAACAGGGGATTACTGTAGCATGACACTGAGGATGTTACAGTTATCAACTTCAAACAAAGGGGAGGAAATTTTTTAAAAGATGCTTGGTATAGGACTTGCAATGCTCATAATAGATCTATCCATAAGCAATCTACCGTTTTTTTTCTTTGTTGTTTTTATGTGGGCATTACCACTTGGTATAGATTCGTCCTTGATACGATTACTTGTGGGAATTTCTTGATGTGTCCTTCTCTTGATGCTTTTAATGCATTGGGAAATTTAGTGGGTTCACCACCACTTGTGATCAATGAAACAATATTGACTCTCGAGCATGTTATGGAAAGACTAGATGCTATTGAAAAGAAAATGCTTACCGTAGAACATATTGAAAACTTGGATAACTAAGGTTGGTTCAAAATCTGGAAACATTTTTAAGTTGCTAAAAGAAAAGGGAACTATAATTCATGAAAGAATCGAAGAAAGTCCGTCTAGGATTGATAAACTGGAAGAAATCTTTTCTAATCTAGGTACGGCTTTTGCTTCCACTAAAACTCCCGTGAAAATTGGCAAGACTACTCAAGTCACTAAAAACAAAGGTGCAACTTCTAGCAATGATAAAGGAGACCTTAATATGATTAGTATCCACCCCAACTTTATTGAGGTCATAAGAGACCCTTTTTGCGAAAATAAGTTTTTCAATCCCATACCTAGAAGTATTGTCTCTGAGAATTTATATGCAAAATCCTTGAGAAATCCTAAATGTCTATCAAATAATTGGACAAAGATGACAACACTTAGATCCTACGTGTTATGCCTAGCTAGGGGCGTAAAACGATAGCGCTTGTTGGGAGGCAACCCAACGAATAAAATTTACTTTTGATTTTTGCTTTCTGTTCTTGTGTGTTAACACAATTATGCTACTTTTATGATTGTGTTTTTGTGTGTTTTAATTAGTGTTTGTGCCAAGCAAGGCCTTTGGGAAGACTTGGGTGAAAGTTGATTTGATCTTGCTGAAAAACAGAAACTTTTGCGCTCACAAGATTATTTGTCATTTTTTACAGAAGAGTGCTTTTGATTTGATTCTTTTTGCATAAGATTAATAGACAAATTCACCACGTCCACCAATTTATTTCAGAATTTTTGGAGCTACAGAAGTATTCGAAATATTCAGATTGCTACAGACTGTTCTGTTTTTTTGACAGATTCTGTTTTCTTTGCGTTGCGTGCTTGTTTTGATGATTCTATGGTTTTCTTTGATGAGTTTTTGCCATAGAAAAGTTGGAATACAGTATATATAATGCAAAAATAAAATAATAATAGGTTTTCTACAGTACTTATAGTAGTGGTTTGGTTTCTTATACTAACGGATCTCATGAAGGTTTTGTTTGAGTTTTGTGTGGTTGAAGTTTTCAAGCTTTGGGTTATCTTACGATGGATGAAGGAATAAGGATTAGCAAAAGGCTAAGCTTGGGGATGCCCGAGGCACCCCAAGATAATATTCAAAGAAGTAGCAAGCAACTAATCTTGGGGATGCCCCCGTGTGGCATCCCTGCTTTCTTCGAACAACCATCGGTATTTTACTTGAAACTATATTTTTATCCGTCACATAATATGAGTTTTGCTTGGAGCGTCTTGTATGATGTGAGTCTTTGCTTGAGTTGCTTTGTGTATTAAGTGTTGAATCCTTGCTAGACACACCCTTTTGAGAGAGCCAAAAATTATGCTATGCTTGCTCCTATGCTTCACTTAAATTTTTAGAGCCATGGATTTCCTCTAGTACTTCACTTATATCTTTTCGAGCACGGTGTGCTTTGTTATTTTTTAAGAAATGCTCTCATGCTTCACTTAGATTATGTTGGAGTTAGTAAAAATTTAAGAAATTCTCACTTAGATTATTTTGAGAGTAAGAAAAAATTATGCTCATGATCTTCACTTATATTTGTGTGAGCTTATCAAAAGCAACATATGAAATTAGTTCCAAAGTGATAGATATCCAAGAAGGATATAATAAAAAAATTCATGAAGATTATTGGACAAAATAAACTTGATTTTTAGTAATGGTTTTGAGATATGACGATATGATATGTGAGTTATGTTGATGGGTAATTGTGCTTTAGTAAGAATATTGATGTTAAGGTTTGTGATTCCCTATGCAAGCACGAAAGTCAATAGTTATGCAATGAAATTTGTATCCTACTTATGGTGCATTATACGGTGTTACTTATGCTTAATGCTTGGGTAAGATATTTTTCGCTTTTTGGTTGGTCGCTTCTCAATCTTTTTGCTAGCCTTCATTTTGCACTAAGTATGATCCTACTTGTGCATCCAAAACCCTTTAAACCAGTTTAGCCTTATGAGTCCACTATACCTACCTATATGCGGTATTTCCATGCCGTTCTAAGCAAATTTGCATATGCCATCTCTAATTCTCAAAATAAATTTCTCTTTTGTGTGCTCTATCGCTCGTGAAGCGGTGAAGGGTAGCCAATATTTTTCATGCTAGATGTGTTATTCTCACGATGATTGTTTATTCACTTGTCATTGCACGAGAGTACGGCAAAGGTATTAGGATGCCTCCCGAAATGAAAAATGCATTTACTTTATGTTGTCAAATAATAAATTCCTTGGAAAGTGTTGGGATGCTCCAAGTCGTTTTCATTGGTGGGAAAAGTATGCCTCTCAATTTTATCTCTCAATTTGAGCTTTGAGCTCTGGCACCTCTACAAATCCCTACTTCCCTCTACGAAGGGCTTTCTTTTACTTATGCAATTTTTTATTTTGAATTTTAGTCTCCATCTTCTCTTATAGATAACCAACAAAGGGGCACTATGATCGTATTTGAGCATTGCGTGTAGCTAATATTCGAGTGTGTTTCATGAATGGATCAATGATTGAGCATAATGGGCTAGGGATAACTTGCTTTAGTGTTGATATTTTGAAATACATGGTTCTTGTTGGTATACTTGAGTGTTAAAGTCTTCATGTCAAAACTAGACTATTGCTTTGAATCATATAAAAGTCCATATGTCCATGATATAAAGAAAAGAAACGTGATGAACATGTTAGGAAGCATTCCACATCAAAAAAATTGTTTTTACCATTTACCTACTCGAGGACGAGCAGGAATTAAGCTTGGGGATGCTGATATGTCTCCAATGTATCTATAATTTTTTATTGTTCCATGCTGTTATATTATCATTCTTGGATGTTTTACAATTATTTTATAGGAATTTTATATCATTTTTTTGGTACTAACCTATTGACATAGTGCCCAGTGCCACTTGCTGTTTTCTGCATGTTTTTTACATCGTAGGAAATCAATATCAAACAGAGTCCAAACGCAGCGAAACTCCTGGAGGATTTTTTTGGGCTAGAAGACATCCAGTGGGCCAAGAAAGCACTTGGGGTGGCTCGAGGGGAGTAGCACCCACCAGGGCGTGCCAGGAGGCCCAGGCGCGCCCTGGTGGGTTGTGCCCACCTCTGGTGCCCCCTAAACCGCCTCTTTGCTCTATAAATACCCCAATATTCCAGAAACCCTAGGGGAGTCGACGAAAATCAATTCCAGCCGTGAGGTCCGTAACCACCAGATCCAATCTAGACACAGTCATCGAGGGGTTCACCACTTCCATTGGTGCCTCTCTGACGATGCGTGAGTAGTTCTTTGTATACCTACGGATCCGTAGTTACTAGCTAGATGGCTTCCTCTCTCTCTCTCACTCTCTCTCTCTTTCTCTCTCTCTCTCTCTCCTGATTATCAATACAATGGTCTCTTGGAGATCCATATAATGTAAGTCTTTTTGCGGTGTGTTTGTTGGGATCCGATGAACTTTGAGTTTATGATCAGATCTACGTTTTTATCCATGAAAGTCATTTGAGTCTTCTTTGATCTCTTATATGCATGATTGCTTATAGCCTCGTGTTTCTTCTCCGATATTTGGGTTTTGTTTGGCCAACTTGATCTATTTATCTTGCAATGGGAAGAGGTGCTTTGTAGTGGGTTCGATCTTACGGTGCTTGATCCCAGTGACAGAAGGGGAACCGACACGTATGCATCATTGCCAATAAGGATAACAAGATGGGATCTATATCTTCGCAATAGATAAAAGGATCTTGTCTACATCATGTCATCGTTCTTATTGCATTACTTGGGGTTTTTCATGAACTTAATACACTAGATGCATGCTGGATAGCGGTCGATGTGTGGAGTAATAGTAGTAGATGCAGGCAGGAGTCGGTCTACTAATCTTGGACGTGATGCCTATATAATGATCATTGCTTGGATATTGTCATGATTATTTGAAGTTCTATCAATTGCCCAACAATAATCTCCAGAGAAGCACTAGTGAAACCTACGGCCCCCGGGTCTCTTTTCATCATATTAGCCTTTGCGATCTATTTTCCTTTGCATTTATTTTCAGATCTATTAAACCAAAAAATACAAAAATACCTTGCTGCAATTTATTTTTTCCGCGATCTGTTTATCCTATCTACCACTTCTACCTCACGTTATTTGCCTATCTTGAGGCACCGTACCCGAAAGGGATTGACAACCCCTTTAACACGTCGAGTTGCGAGTATTTGTTATTTGTGTGAAGGTGTTGTTTACATGGTATGAGGAGGTTCTCCTACTAGTTCGATAACCTTGGTCACATCACTCAGGGAAATACCTACCGTCGCCATACTGCATCATCCCTTCCTCTTTCGGGAAATACCGACGTAGTTCTAGCAGACATCAGACCGCACCCCGCCGAGCTCGACGGCGCCCAGCCTTGGCCCGCACCCCGCCGTGGCTGCCCTCCCCGCTGCTCCCGTGGGTGGAGAGAAGGAGAAGAGTAGAGAAGAGAGAGCAGCACATGGGTGGGCCTCGGAGGAAAAGTGAGGAGAGAGGGAGTGGGAGGCTGACAGTGGGCCAAATGACATGCAAAACAGTCTCTCTCATCCCAAGCTGCCCCCAAGATCTTGGGTTTGGGGTGGGTTCACCGGTCGAAATTTTGACCAAATCCGCACTAATCGAGCTCGTGGGGGCGCGGGTAGGACATTTTTCGCCCTCCGGCACCGAAAAAGTGCTACTGGGGACTCCCTGGGTGGGCGGGTGGAGACGCCCTTATAACTCACAGTGTCGAGGGTTGGGTGCGACATATGCCAACGGATGGCTTATCATGGTGGGAGCGAGTAGAATGTTGTCGGTGCCTAGAAGCAGATAAGGCGTAGACACGTACGCCGGCGCACTTTACCCAGGTCCGGGGCTCTCCAAGGAGATAACACCCCTAGTCCTGCTCTGCAGGGTCTCCGCATGATCACTAAGGCACAAGTGATACAATGGTGCTCCTTGAGCTATGTGCTAGAGGCAGAAGGGGGGAGTGGCAACAGTGTCGTGCCGTGCAGAGATCGCCGCCTGTACGGGGCACTGTGGCCACGCCAAGCCCAAGATTCGGGGGTGAGGGACTTCATTGTAGCTACGCCCTATCTCATCTTCTTGATGGGAGTGCAGACTCTGAGGGCGCCAGGTGGCCGCCTGCACGACGCCGTACTCTCTAGAGGCCGGCTGTCTGGAGTCGGCCGCTCTAGGTGCCATCTGCTGGTAGTTGGCTGTCCTCCGGTGGCCGGCTGTTGAGCCAGACGGCCTCCGGAAGGCGGAGCTTCAGTTTGGGGTATTGCGGCGCGAGGCCAGTCCTAAGTTTTGACAGGTTCAGGTACTCGGGTGAGGCTACCCATGGCCCATTACTCCGACAGTAGTCCCCGAAGCCGATGAGGCGTTGCGGTCGAGGGGTCGCGAAGTCTCAACGGCTTCCCCTCTCAGCGAGCTCAGGGAGAATGTTCGATCTGCCTTGCGACGCGCCGACTGCTGAAGTTGGTTTTGACAAGGCGGGATCGTCGGCCAATTTTGAACACCAAGGTGGGAAACAGGTGGCGTGCCTGCTAAGCTTCATTGGCCCGCCGCCCGCCACGAGCACGCCACGCGGCGCTCGTCAGCCCGGCCAGCCTGCCACCCCATGCTCCTGATGGGACGTGACAGTGGGCTAGGCCTGCCACTACCGGGCATCGGCACGCGGGCAGCTCCGCTGCAGCTGAGACGGGCGGTTGCGATTCCCGCGAGCGTCTAAGGCGCGGTAACTTCACGCAGTAATCGGGGGGTCATGGGGTCGTGGGCGCAGTTAATCCCACGATCCCACGCCCCGCCCCTCGGCTTCGCAGCCCGAGGGCTATAAGTAGGGGGAGGAAGAGGTGCGGCGGAGCACGCGCGCCCTCCTCCTCACACTCTCTTCCTCCTCTAGCTCTCTCCGCCACTGCTGTTGTCGCTGCTTAGCGCTCGCCGTGGTGCTGTCGCCGTTCACCGCCGTCGTGCTCCTCCTCCCTTCGCAGCTCCGATCGAGGCCATGGCGCGCGAGAAGGGCGGCGACTGGGACGGCTCGACAGTGATCGAAGACCACCTCACCTTCCTCCAGAACACGCGCCGGATGCCCAACACGCCATTCGTCAAGGCGCGGGTGCTGCCGGCGGAGGAGTTTTCGCCGGCGCCGAAGGGGAACGAGCGGGTCGTCTTCCGCTCGCACTTCCTCCGCGGCTTCGGCCTCACGGCGAGCGGCTTCCTCCGCTCGTTCATGGACTTCAACCACCTCCAGCCGCATCATCTGACGCCCAACACCGTGACGCTGCTCTCCGCCTTCGTCACGGCGTGCGACGGCTACCTCGACATCCTCCCCACACTCGAGTTGTCGGGAGCGTTCTTCTACGGCAAGCTGGGCACCTCCGCCAAGGAGACGGCGGCCGAGTGCGGCGGATTCGTCGCCGTGCGCCGGCCGGCAAAGAGGAATGCCTTCCGAGTCATCAAGCAGTCACAGTCGGTGAAACTGTTGTAGCAGTCTTATTTCTACGTTGAGAACGTCGACCCGGCTGTCGACTTCATCAACCTGCCAACCTATGTGGCCGGCCCCCTGTCGGGCTTCGGCCCAAACTAGGGCTACAAGCTGAAGGCGGTGTCAGCAGACGCGGCAGCCACCATCGGCCGACTCCGGGTGCTCCAGGAGTCGGAGGGCCTCGTGGCCTCCGACCTCCTCATCACCTTCGTCGAGCGCCGGGTCCTCCCGCTTCAGGACCGCCCTCATCTGATCTGTCAGATGAGCGGGCACCACGACCCGAGCAGGTTGTGCACGAGGGAGATGTCGACTGCCGAGGTTGCGAGGATGGTGAACGAGATCGCCGACCTCAAGGTGTCGGAGGGAGCCTGGCGGTACGGGAAGCGTTCGTATTCCCGCGACAACCCGCCGGCTGCTGTAAGTCCCTCGATTTCGTTTTTTAGCTCTGTCTTTTAGTCTTGTTCCTGGTGTGACGCAACTCTTTTTCTGGAGCACAAATTTATATGTTCGCGGTGACGGCCGCCATCGTGGGGCCGGGTGGTGACTACCTGCTGGACCGGGCAGTGAGCAATGTGGATGACCCTGACTTGGGGGCGGCCGCCTTGGAGGACGATGCAGCAGGCGGCGGCGACGGAGCAGGCGGCTCCGAGGAGGGCGGCGGCGTGGAGACCTGCCCCGATGATGATGACGACGAAGACGAGCTGCGCCCCTCCCGGAGCACTGCCAACACCGGCGCAGGCCCCTCTACCGGGCCGCCGCCCGAAGCGGCAAGCGCAAGCGGAAGCAAGGCGTCGCCCTGTTCGGCAGCGCGCCGAAGAAGCCCAAGAACCCGGCCGCGGCGACCAGGCGGAAAGAAGCCGCGGCCAAGGTGGCCAAGTTCCAGAGGCAGCCGAAGGTGCCGCTCATGGTGTCAGCGTAAGTGCTCCTCTTACGCTTCTTCCTCTTTGCCGATCTGGCCTAGGAAACTTCTTTACCCTGCTTTCCTATCTCAGGGCCCCGCTCACCCTCGAGAAGTCAACCGCCGCCTTGGTCATCAGGTCGGTGGAGACCTCTACCACCAGCCGGCGAATCAACCCGGCCTCCGATCTCCGGGAGGTGCAGGACCGGAACGCACGGGAGGTGCGCGAGGAACAGGAAGCCGATCGCCTGGTGAAGGCGGAGGCGGACAAGGCCACAACATCTGCGGCGAGGAAGCTGGCGCAGGCAGAGGCCGACGCCGCGGAGAAGGAGCGGCTGCAGAGGCTGTGCACCGCCAGGAGCCGCTGCTCGTGACTCCCCTGAACACCGCGCCGCCTCCACCGGATTTTGTGGCGACGACTGGGGGAGCCGGCGACGAGCAGCCGGTCATGGAGAGGGAGGGCGGCGACGTGGCCATGCCGGACATCATCGTACCGCCGCCACCGCCAACTGGTGGAACGCAGGACGAGCAGCCGACCGCCTCGCCGGTGCCACCAGCCTGGAACGAGGTGGTGACGGACCTGCTTCCTGAGGTCCGTACACCCGCGCGTCGCCGTCTTGCGAAGGCGGCCTCGGCACCGCGGCCGCTGAAGGCCGGTGCCGCGAGCTCATCGGTCCCCGACACCGAGGCGACCAGCGCCACGCTCGCAGGCTGGGTACGCGGAGGCGGCACGGGCGCCCTGAACCAGGCGGCCCTCGACGTCCAGGCCAAACTCTGGGATGAGGCCGAAGCCCTCAAGCGATGCAACGAGGCGTTCCTGGATTCGCGGGCAGCCATCCGTGTAAGTTTCTTTACTTCTCTTTATTTTGATCTTCTTGCTTCCTTCGTGGGGCGTGCAAGCGCACCCACTGGGTGTTGTCCCCAAGTTTCAGGCCGGCTGCTGAGCAGGCGGTCCGGAACTTTAACTTGCAGGTGTCGAATGCTAACATCATCTGATATCCCTCTTGCAGGATTACCACAATCTTCGTGCGGCCACCTTCAACTCCGGAGTCCGGGAGCTGGAGAAGCAGACCGCCAACTTGTCTGAGAGCCGGAGTAAGTTTCGACTTCCTTTCTTCGCGGGGGCGCGCTGGCGCACCCGCGGGCTGTAGTCCCCGAGGTTCGGGCCGACTGATGAGCAGTCGGTCAGAATCTTTCCAGTGACTTTATTTCTGTTGATGACTTTCTCTCTACAGGGGCGCGATAGCGCGCCCGCGGGCTGTAATCCCCGAGATTCAGGCCGACTGCTGAGCAGTCGGGCCGGATCTCTCTAGCAACTGCGTCCCTTTTTTGTTGTTTGACTGGCATTCTTTCTTTCCTCCCTTTTTACAGAGGCCAACGCCACCTTGCAGCAGTAGCTGGGCGAAGTGTAACGCCCCGGATTCGATGCGCCACGTGTCCTCCAGTTATTCGCCGTAGTTGCCATATCATTTGCTTGCGTGTTGCATTTTGCCATGTCATCATCTGCATGTTTTTCAAAACTTGCATCCGTTCGGGTTCCGCCGGTTCTCTCCGTTGTCTGTTCTGAGCACAGACACACTCCCACGCGCCTGTCGCACCTCTCAGACCTCGTTTCATGAGCGGGATAAAAACATCCTCGGAATGGACCGAGGTTTGCCGAGTGGCCTTGGTTTATCACCGGTAGACCGCCCGTCAAATTTCGTTCCATTTGGAGGTGTTTGATGCCCTAACGGTTAACCACGTAGCCCGAAACCCCTCTCTCTTTGCAGCCCAGCCCTTTTTCACCACAGCCCATGAGCCCATCCAAACCCCATCCATGCTCTTGGCCGTTCGATCATGATCATGTGGGCGAAAATCGCACCTCATTTGGACTCTCCTAGCTCCCTCTACCTATATAAACACCTTCCCCTTCGAAATTTGCGTCCAAACACTAGCCTTCTTCTACCTCGCGCCATCGGACAGATCCCTACCGCCCGACACGTCTAGCCTCCACCTCACCCCGGTGAATCGTGCCGACATGTCATCTCCTCCGTCGCCGCAGTCAACCGCTTCCCGCCACCTGTCTCGCGCTGTCACCGCCCGTCCTCCCCGCCCTCGCGGCCCGCGCTCGGCCCTCCCGGCCCGCTCCGCCTCCCGCGCGACCCGGGTCAGCGCGCCGCCCGAGCCGCAGCTCCTCTCGCCGGTGACCGTGCCCCGCCTCCGCATCCTTGGCGCCCAGCGCGGCGCGCCGCCACCTCGCCGCCGGCGATCGCCCGCCCCGTCGTCCCCGACCCCGCTGGCGCCTCCCGTGCCCTCGTCGAACCCCGCCGCCGGCCATGGCGCCGCTGCAGCGCGCCTCGGCTCCCTCGCCGCCGGTTGCCGCCCGCAGGTGCCGCCCCTCACCCCGCCGTCCTCGTCCCCTCGCCTCCATCGCCGGAGCCGAGCTTCATCGCCACCGGCCGCCTCCTCCACCGTCGCCGGTTGCCTCGTCGCCGGATCTGGGCAGGTGGATGAGATCCACCCGTCCCCGATCCAAATGCCGCCCCCTCACGCCCGGTCCTCCCCATCCCGCACGACCCCGTCCAGCTTTCCCCGAGGTGATTGTTTTTCCCAAGTGCCGAAAATATTGCACTCTGATGCCATGTTTATCGTGCCATAACTTTTTGTGTGCTGCTCCGTTTTGTGCTTGCAATATATCAAAATGTTCATTGAGAGATGATCTTCATTTTGTTCCATTGTGATATGCTTGTTTGAGTCCATCTTGATGCCCTAATAATCATTGCAAGAGTGCTATATGATGTTAACCTACTGAAACTGTTATAACTTGGTGATTTGTCTTTTTCATTGCATTTTGTGTCCAGCAATTTGTATTCTTACTGTTGGTACCCTTTTCATGCCATGTATTGCTCTGTGGTGAGTGGTAGAAGCTCACCAACATGCCTACTTATTGTTGTTCCTGCCATGAACTGTTATTCTGAATCTATCATATCATTTGCCATGTTTGCATGGATGCTACTATCTTTTCTGTTGATCTTTGGAATTAGTTTAGTAAAGGAATTTTGTTCTTTGTCTTTAGTATTAGCATGCTATTCATTTATTTTCCATGATAAGTTCCTGTAGCATGTTGTTTGATAGCTCTAAACATTGCAATCTGATGTTATTCCTGCCATGTCCAGTGATTTCTGCAGTCTGTGAAACTGTTATTATTTGCAATCTTGCCATGTCCTTTTGAGCATGTTCTAGTGATTTCTGGAGATAGCTCAGTGTTCATGTTTTGTCATGCTTTACCTGTACATCAGGTAAATGCCTTTATGTTTCATGTTGAGGTGCTGTAGCATATTGTTTTGGTGCTTGCTAGATGCCTAGTTGCTGTTGTGGGCAGCTTGTCCTTTAAACTTGTTTCATGTGTATGTGTTGAACCGTTGCTCCGTTTTGAGTCTGCACTATATGAAACTTGCTTAGAATTGCATGTAGTTTCATGTTATCATGTTGCATTCATGATTTGAATGTGTTTGCTTGATGATTGAATGCATTTTGCACCAATGCCATGTTTAACTTGTTTTGCTCATATCTTCTAGGCCGTAGCTCCAGACTGAATGAACTTTATATGTAACTTGACTAGATTATCATGTAGATCATCTTGGTGCATTTTAACTTGCTGTTTAACAACTTGAACATAAGGTTTATTCAGATCTGGACCTATTTTAAAATTTGCATATGAGGACTTACCGAATTAGTTATATGTCGTTTCCGGCCTCATTTAAACTTGCTTTGATGTGTTGCTCTTGTATGAATCATCTCTTGCCATGAGTAGCTTCATTTAGCATTTGTCATGCATCATACTTGGTTGAGCATCATGCCATGTCTATGTGTTGTGTGTTTACCTTGTTGTTTGCTTCTTTCCGGTTGTGCTCCTTCTCGTTAGTTCTGGTTTCGTTGTGATCATGAGGATTCGTTCGTCTACGCTTGGTTCGTCTTCGTGGCTTCATCTTCTTCATGGACTCGTTCTTCTTCCTAGCGGGATTTCAGGCAAGATGACCGTTACTCTGGATCTCACTACTATCATTGTTGTGCTAGTTGCTTCGTTCTATCGCTTTTCCGCGCTACCTATCTCTTGCTCTTCAAGCCTCCCCAGTTGCCATGTCAGCCTCTAACCTTTTTCAACCTTCCTAGCAAACCGTTGCTTGGCTATGTTACCGCTTTTGCTCAGCCCCTCTTATAGTGTTGTTAGTTGCAGGTGAAGTTGTAGATTGCTCCATGGTGGACATGATTATGTTGGGATATCAAAATATCTCTTATTTAATTAATGCATCTATATACTTGGTAAAGGGTGGAAGGCTCGGCCTTATACCTGGTGTTTTGTTCCACTCTTGCCGCCCTAGTTTCCGTCGTACCGGTGTTATGTTCCTTGATTTTGCGTTCCTTACGCGGTTGGGTGATTTATGGGACCCCCTTGACAGTTCGCTTTGAATAAAACTCCTCCAAAGAAGGCCCAACCTTGGTTTTACCATTTGCCTCACCTAAGCCTTTTTCCCTTGGGTTTCCGGAGCCCGAGGGTCATCTTTATTTACCCCCCCCCCCCTCCCAGGCCAGTGCTCCTCTGAGTGTTGGTCCAAACTAGAGCCCTTTGCAGCGCCCCCTCAGGGAAACTTCAGGTCTGGTTTTTGTTGTACGGATTGCTCATCTGGTGTGCCCTGAGAACGAGATCTTTGAAGCTCCTATCGGGATTTGTCGGCACATCGGGCGGCATTGCTGGTCTTGTTTTACCATTGTCAAAATGTCTTGTAAACCGGGATTCCGAGACTGATCGGGTCTTCCTAGGAGAAGGAATATCCTTCGTTGACCGTGAGAGCTTGTGATGGGCTAAGTTGGGACACCCCTGCAGGGTATAAACTTTCGAGAGCCGTGCCCGCGGTTATGTGGCAGATGGGAATTTGTTAATATCCGGTTGTAGAGAACTTGACACCAGATTCGAATTAAAACGCATCGACAGCGTGTGTAGCCGTGATGGTCTCTTTTCGGCGGAGTCCGGGAAGTGAACATGGTATGGGTTATGTTTGAACGTAAGTAGTTCAAGGATCACTTGTTGATCATTGCTAGCTTCACGACCGTTCTATTGTTTCTCTTCTCGCTCTCATTTGCGTATGTTAGCCACCATATATGCTTAGACGCTGCTGCAACCTCATCACTTTACCCCTTCCTTACCCATTAAGCTTTGCTAGTCTTGATACCATGGTAATGGGATTGCTGGGTCCTCGTGGCTCACAGATTACTACAACAACAGTTGCAGGTACAGGTATTGCGATGATCATGATGCGAGAGCGATGTTTGCTTGTCTTGGAGTTCTTCTTCTGCTTCTTCTTCGATCAGGGGATAGGTTCCAGGTCGGCAGCCTGGGCTAGCAGGGTGGATGTTGTTTGTGTTTCTGTCTGTGTTTCATCCGTAGTCGGATGTTGCTCTTATGTATGATGTTATTGTATTCGTGTGGCATTGTATGCCTCTTGTATGTATCCCCATCTATTGTGTAATGTTGATGTAATGATATCCACCTTGCAAAAGCGTCTCCAATATGCGCTTCTATCCTTGGTGGGACCTTCGAGTTCCTTTAGGATAAGGTCGCATATTGGGCGTGACACGAAGCCAACACCGCCCTGTGCGGCAAGGAGGCGGCGTGCAGCAAGCTGGCCGAAGAGCGTGATCGGCTGGTCACTCAGCTCGCGGAGCAGGTGGAGGCTCTCAAGACGGATCAGAAGGAGGCGAAGGCTAAGGAGACCAACCTCCTCGCTGAGTTCGAGATCGAGCGCTCCGCCTGGGCCGACAAGGAGGCGCAGATGACTGCTTGCTTCAGCAGCATCGAAGACTTGGTCGATGGTGAGCTTCGTTTTCTTTTCTTTCTTGTTTTTGAGTTGCCAGCCCTTATCTAGGCCGACTGCTTAGTATCTGACCTTTGGCTTTTCTTGCCTTCTATCCAAACAGACTTCTTCCCAGGCCACTCCGTCGTCGCGAACCAGATCATCGAGGCCCAACGCCAGGAGCGGAGGACGGAAGGCGTGCAGATTGCCGTTGACGCCGCCGGACCCTCAATGAGCAGCTCCTCAGCATCCAGGCCCGCCTTCGACCTACCCATCAAATGATGCGCCGCCTGCAGCGCGTCAGGGCCCAGGCGATCTACACCCTCTGGCCAGGTGTGCAGGCTCCGCCCACCCCCAGTCGGACTGCCGATTGGCTGGAGGTGGCGGCCGACCTCCTGGAGGCCTAGAAGGGCTCTGCAGCCCAGGCAGGAGCGCGCCGAGCCCTGGAGTTCGTCAAGGCTTGGTACCCTGGGCTAGATCTAGCCTAGATGACCATGTTTCGGCTGGAGGCGCAGGAGGAGCTGGTGGCGGTGGAAGCCGAACTTATCAGCAGGGCGGCGGCGATCGCCGACTACACCGACACCAGCGTCTTCATCTCGGAGGTGGTTGAAGAAGGCGCTGAAGCGCCCGCTAGAGTGGCTCGGGCTGAACCTGGAGGATACCAAGGATTTGGCTGAAGTAATCGACTCCAGCGATGAAGGGGAGGAGGAGGAGGAGGAGTAAAGCGAGGACGACGTGCCGGATGGCCAGCCTCGACCTGACCGGGCCTCAAGCAATGATCCGTGCTCCAAAGCGTCGACTGCTGTTGGAGGCGGCCAGGTGGAGACCAACCAGCCGCCCGTTCCACCAACGAACACCGCCGACTCTGCCATCCAGCCATCCACCGCCCCAACTGGTGCCGCCGACTCCACCGTCCAGCCATAGCCTTTTGCTGCACCAACCAGCACCGCCGACTCAACCGTCCAGCCAAAGCCTTCTGCTGCACCAACCGGCACCACCGACTCCGCCGTCCAGCCGGAGCCTTCTGCTGCCCCTTAGGATGTTATCTTTTTCTTTTTCTACTTGCTAGTCTGGACAACTTGGTTAAATTTGCACAATTCCACCCTCAGGTGTACATCAAACTATGTTCCAGCCATCCACCGCCCCAACTGGTGCCGCCGACTCCACCGTCCAGCCATAGCCTTTTGCTGCACCAACCAGCACCACCGACTCCACCGTCCAGCCAAAGCCTTCTGCTGCACCAACCGGCACCGCCGACTCCACCGTCCAGCCAAAGCCTTCTGCTGCACCAACCGGCACCACCGACTCCGCCGTCCAGCCGGAGCCTTCTGCTGCCCCTTAGGATGTTATCTTTTTCTTTTTCTGCTTGCTAGTCTGGACAACTTGGTTAAATTTGCACAATTCCACCCTCAGGTGTACATCAAACTACGTTGAATGCTGGTCGATAGGCCTTTATCTATGTAAATATTTTATCGTAATTCATGCTTTGCTTCGCCGGCTTCTAACTTTTCTTGCTTTTAATTTCATTGCTTTTTTCTGCCGCCCTCCCTCGGCTATCCTCTTGCCAGCCGAGCAGCCGCTCTGCGGACTGCGGCTGGGTCGAGTACTTAGATTTGATGGGAGAGCAAGTACTTAGCCGTTTGGAGTGCTGGCAAGACAAGCAGAAGTCGGCCGGCCGGCTGCTCGACAGCCGGCCGAACAAGCGCGATGCCGGCCTCGACTATATGCGTTCTTTCCTTAGCCATTTTTCATGTGGGCACTGTTTTGCAGCCCTTGCCCGCCATTCAGTCGCTCTGCAAGCTACGGCTTCTGACAAGGGAAGTTTTTGGTGCCAACACACTACTTGTCCGGCTGCAGGAGGCGGCATATAGCAGAAGGCGGCGAGCCTCCGCGCCGACTGGTCGAACCCGGTGCCAGGCGGAAATAGTAAAACAATACACACTCATAGGCATAACACTTATCATATAGATAAAAGGAGGGTAGTCCCCGAGTTCCTCTCGGGGGACCCGGAGTCTTCGTACATAATACAAAAGGTAGCGTGATACATATTGCGTTCAACTGTAAAATCTTCGGAGGAGGTTTGCGTTCCATGGCCTCTCTATCTCCTTGCCTGAGTCATCTCTTTTGCGTGCTCTGGGCTTCTGAGCGTCGATCAGATAGTAGGAATCGTTGCCCAGCACCTTGCTGACGATGAAAGGGCCTTCCCAAGGTGCCGAGAGCTTGTGCTGGCCGGCTGTTTGCTGGATCAGCCGGAGCACAAGGTCTCCCTCTTGAAAGGATCTTGGCTTCACCTTGCGGTTGTAATATCAGCGAAGACTCTGCTGGTAGATGGCGGACCGGCTGAGTGCCAACAGCCGGCCCTCCTCTAGCAGGTCGATGCCGTCTTCTCGTGCCACCTTGCACTACTAGGGAAAAGGCTAGCAGCAGCGCGGGTTTTAGGTGTATCAGTAGCACGGGGAGTGGCGCTACTAATAAGGCGCCATGACTAACACATAGCGAAGCGGCGTGCTCACCAGCGCCATCTTGCTACACAAGTGTAGCAACAGCGTGCTTAGTGGAAGCTTCGCTACTCCTAGTAGCTCTAAGCGGCGCTTTGCACGGGCCAGTTACTGCTATCGCGCGCTGCTGCTAACTTTTATACACTCGCCATCGCTAATTTTAGTAGTTTTTTGTTTTTTTCGGCATATTTGTTTTGTATTTGAACAGGCTTTATAGAAGAATCTTTAGCACATAGAAATGTCATCATGATACACATACAAATGCCTGCGAGACCACAAATGAAATCATAGCATATACATACAAATAGTCTCATCATAATCATCATCCAACACAAAGTGGTATCTTGTCATCATCTCGAAAATAACGATACATGCAAGTCTCGAATACTTGCAACTACAACAACGTCATCCATCTAAACAAAGGTATACGCAAGAAGAGCTATCACTATGAGTGAGAGCGGAACTATGTAGTACATGAGGTGGCGGTTACGAGTCCTCTCTAGCGCTAGCGTGAACCTCAAGTAACTAGCCTCTCCTTCTTGTCTGCTCTTGAAGCCTTTATGGCTGGCGTCCGTGAACCCATTCACTTGCGCCTGACACTCATGACACTCGTTGTACACCCCCGGAACCTTCCCTTTGTACACGACATAGCAATTCCATCTCGCCATCAAGAAACTAGGTACCTATTAGAGATGCATGTTCATGAAGAGGATGTACAATCATATATATGGAACAAAATATACTAGAGCAACACCAAAAAATAAAGGGTTAGCAACTAGATGCAACATACACTGGTGGAAAAAAGGCCTTCGGTCGCGGTTCGCAACAGCCATTAGTCGCGGGTGCGCAACCGCGACCAGATAAGCGCGACTAAAGCCCCCCTTTAGTCGCGGCTGCTTAAGGACCGCGACTAAAGGCCCGTCACGTGGGCGCCAAAGACCGTCGGGCGGAGGACCTTTAGTCGCGGGTCGCCCGCCCAGCAGCGACTAAAGACCTTGTGCTGCCGCGCCCGGCGCCCAAATGTTTAGTCCCACCTCGCTAGTTGAGAGAGCTCGAGAGTGGTTTATAAGCGCTGCGCCCACCCTCTCGAGCTCCTCTCAACTGCAGGCTTCAGGCCTACTACATTACTAGCTATGTGCTGTGGGCCTACTTGGCCTCCTGGGCTGAATCTGGCCCATGTAGGGTTTCTAGTCGTATTCAGCCGTGGGGGTCGGTAGGGGGCACTATTTTTTTCCAGTTTTTTGTTTTGTTTTCTGCATTATTATTTATTTTTTGTTGTTTTTTGCTTTATTTTTTAATTCTTTTTGCTTTTAGTTTTAGAAAATTATAAACTTTCTGTTAGTGCCATTAGTTTTCAAATTTGAAAACACTTTTTTGTTTTCTTTGTTGCTTTATTTATTTTATTTTGTTTCTACTTACATATATATTCAATATCAAATAAATTTGCATATGAATGTACAATCTCAAATAAATTTGAAATTAGAACCAAAAAGAATTCAAGAGGAATATACAATATATATTCAATATCATCGGATGACCATATACAATTTTGAACAAGTTTCCATACATGATTTAATCCATATAAAGTTCTACGTCCTCGTAATAGTGTTCTCCTTTAGGATGGAGGACTTCCTGCTCAACCATCCAGCTAGTTCCTCTTGAAGTGGTCGGAAGCGAGCTTCTAGACTAAGCATCATCCGGAGGTTATTCCTCTGAGCATTGGTATCACTCGAACGGCCCGCTCAGAGGTGTATCTCCGGATCCTCTCCTGAACATAGTATCCACATAGATTGGTCTCCGGTGGCTGAATATCCCCAAAGCATTCTTAGGCTTTACCATTTTGAATTCTAGCTCTTTTTGAATTCACCGACCTTTGTATCTACGAACCGTCTCCAAACCCTACGAGGCAAAGAAAATTAAGTGAACAAGAGAGTTATTAGTTACTTGATATTAGGAAATGAGCGAAATAGGCCGATCGATATAGAGCGCAAATGAATGAAAATAATTACTTCTGCAGCATTCTTCTCATGTTGGCCCAAAGCTTTGGATCCATATTCGGAGAGTCGTGGGCGAGACATTACGAGGTGTTAACTTTAATTACTAGCGAATCCGGTGGAACTGCGGACACGATACATGCACAAGACGTCATGCATAACTCATCGATTAGCCGCCACATACCATGCATGGAGTAAACAAAAGAGAATTAATGTGCTCAAGACGAAACACTCACCCAAAATGGTAAGGAAATAGAATATCACTTTTGAGTTCCTGCTTTGTAAGAAACTGCCACAGTGTCTGCCTCCACGTCGGTGGGGTGACGCCCAACACATATCCATTAACGATGTGTGGGTCAATGAACCCAACATCATGGATGTTCCTTACTCTGCATTCCTTAATCTTCATTACGCATGTATAATAGCGGACACAACAATATAGTTAGGACATATATATAGTGCAGGCAATATGAGCGAGATGGGGTAGAAATTAATAAATCACTTACGTAACGTAGCAACCGATGATAGATTTGTCGAGCTCGCGCAGATTGAAAAGCTGGAACAATTCACTCGGTGCAATTGTTACATAGTAATGTTTGAAGTGATGCTCATGTCTAACTTCCGCATAAATATATTCTTTGGCGTTTTTATTTTTATGTAACCCTTGTACCAATTCAGCAGACCTTTCATTTGGTCGGGTAGATCATTTTCCTCTTGAGGCTCGACTAGAGGCCCTTTCTTGACATATGTAATTACTACATCCTTCATCGGGCGCCTCATCAAGGCCTAACAGTTCACGAAGAGTAATACCTAAGCTGGCCGCTTGTTCTCGGCTTTTCGTTACAGTCAATCCATGTCCGTCGCAGCTTGTATGATCTCGGGGCATCCGGGCTTCCACTATAAGCGGGCAATCGATTGTTTACTTTGTTCCCCAAGCTGGGCAACTTGTTTCCGCTTTTTTACTTTCGGCCTTCTCCGCTCTTTGTTCTCCTTGAACATGAGTGCCTGCACTGCCAAGTTCACGTGCATAGTCGTCGAGCAGATTCTTGGCTTGGGACGGTGTGCTCAAAAATGACTTAGCCCACTTCTTTTGCTCATCGAATATACCGGCTTGGGCTCGGGCTCTCTTTTCTTCTTGCAGTCCGCCTTCCATTTCTCATAATGAGCAGCAGCGGCAGCGTCGACTTCCTCGGCACTACGTTCCCAAGGCCTTGTGGGGAGAGGCTTGATGATGGCTCCGGTACCTTTGTGGTCTTAGGTACATAAGGGTCCGGGTTAATAATCCAGGACTGCTTCGCTTCTTTGTCGGAGGTGGATTGGGGGCGGCGTCGATCACCCGCCGGACGAGGATCGGGGGCGGCTGATCACCCGCCGGACGTTGTGGATCGGGGCGGCGTCGGCCGACGTGACGGAGGTGTAGGTGAACCGCCACCACCACCACCGCCACCACCACCACCGTAGGGGGTGGACTTGTTGTCCTTGGCGCCTCGCACGAAACTTGATAAACTTCTTTTGCCATAGAATGAAATGGCGCTTGACATCTCCAAGTCTTTTCTCCCCTTCGTGTAGCAATGTCAATCTCGAGGTCCTCATACCCTTGGAGTATGTCCTCGTCGGTGACAGGAGCATAGCCTTCTTTAATGGGGTTGTTGTGGTGGTGTGCTCGGTAAACATGGTAAAGCACCGCCGATGGCTACCTTCATGGACATGTTCCCGATAGGAAAATACAGATGACATTCTTTCATCTCCTTTATATCGACCACGGGGTATCGAGGAGGCTCCGGAGCAGAAATTTCGACCACCAGAGGCTCCGCTGCAGTACTTACGACCACCGGAGGCTCCGGTGCAGTAATTTCAATCGTCGGTGCATACGCACCAGCCGGTGGGAGCCTCCGTGGAAGCCACGCTGCTTCTCCGCTGGGCTTCCGAGATCCGGCTGGATGATCTTCATGCTGCACCCGAGCTGCATCTCTTCGGCTACCAAGACACTCATGGTTTTCTTCATCACATCCATTTCCGATGCCAACCGCGCCACAACATCTGATTCCCGATCCATCTTTCTCTTACGGCTTACGTAACGCACGGGTCATCGCCCTGGTGGAACCCTACTTTCCACGGAATGTGCCCCATGCCTCGTACACGTCCTCCGTGTTCAGGATTCCCGAGGGCTTTGTCGCCGCGTCGTTCTCTCTGTTGAACTTGATCTTCCCTGTTGAGCATCCTTCATTGCGTCAATAAGGGCTTGGGTGGGTTTAATTAATTTGCCCGTAAACACACTCCCTGTCTCCGGGTTCAGCGTTCCCCCATGCCCGTACCACCAGCTTTTTGGCCCTTGGGTCCCATCCCTCCGTGCACAGGACGGATTCCTCGCGCCCTCATCTCGTTCTCCATCTTCTCCAACCTAGGCACCAAAATGCGATACCCTCCTGGCCCCATAACATGATTGTACTCCTTCTTAGCCGCATTTTCCTTATTTTTTCGATATTTCAATGAACTGCTCCGATTTCTTTTGCTTCACAAATTCTGGCCAATCATGTTTCAGTTTCTCATATTGTCCTTTGAAATCCGAGTCTTGTTCTGCTTGACAAAGTCACGGGCTAGATTTTGCTTGAATTTCCGGAATGCGTCGGCCATCTTATGAAGAAGCGAACTGTTTGACTAGCCTCCTCCTCTCCTTGTTTTCCTCAATCTTGTTACCCTCCTCATCGAATTTGTTGTATTCGGAGGTAGAACGAAATGTTCCATAAGCTTCTTGAAGCAATCTTTTTGTTCTCTTATCGACAAAAGTGAAACCATCAATTCGTGCCTTCTTTGGCTCATTCCACTCACGGGCGGTGATCGAGACGTTGTCTCTAACAATGGCTCCGCATTGGCTGACAAACTTGGTGGCGTTCTTGCGGGGCTCCAGCTGCCTGCCGGTTGCCTTGTCGACAACCTCGATGGTGCATGTTTCTCCTTGTTTCATCGTCTTGGTTGCGCCACGCTTTGACGACGTACTCGATTGTTTCGACGATCCGCCGAGGGCTAAAATAAGAAAGAGAGTCGGCGTTAGTACACACATATTTATTCAAATCAGTTTGTTTGTATCACCAGGCTCAATGTATATATATACCTCGGCGCCGGAGGTGGTTGCTACTTCCATTTGAAGATAGTCGTTTATCGACGTTTCTTCGGCATCTTCTTGCTGACCGCGCCCTTCATCTTCACCGTCAAGGTTCAGATAAGAAGAGATATCATCTTCTTCCTCTCCGGTCGGCACATATTGAATATCGCCGTTTATGATGCCGAACATATGTGCTTCACCGTCCGGATCATAGTTGTCCATAATCGGGTCAGCTCTATCGTCCGCCATTATGTCGATCCTGAAAACATGTAGTAAAAACAAATTAATTAAGTGAAGAAGGGGCGGTGGCGGTGGCGGTGGCGAAAGGGCGGTGGCAAAAGGAGGGCGGCGAGGAAGGGGTGGGAGAGGGTGTCATGAGAGCGCGAGGCAGGGCGGCGGTGACGGCGTCACGGAGAGGGAGGCGAGGACAACACACATGTATAACCCTCGCCGCCCCTCTTATAAAATTCTAAATACATAGAAGGCAAGTGCATAACAGGTCAATGTGACAGAGCTAGGCGTGTTCTAACGCATGGCGCTAGGCGATACCGGCGAAGGGGGAAACATCCGGGAAAGTTTTCCGGTTCGAGACGTCTGCCAGACAGATGAACCGGAGAGGAAAGTTTGCAGGTTCGATAGGTTAGGGGTGTGTGGCGATTTAACGGTCTGCGTGAATCGGATTCGTCTCGTCGTTACGAGCAACTTTCATGTACAAAGTTTTTCGATCCGAGCTACGGTTTATTTTCTATGATTTTCTAAAGTTTTATTGATATATTGTAATTAAAACTAATTCGAGAATAAAAGATTAAATTGCTACTAGTGTTAACATAACAGTTTTAACTAACAGACTATTAGTGTTAACATAACAGTTTTAATTAGGTTAATTAAACTCAACAATTTAAGTTAATTAATTAATTAATTAATTAACTAATATATTTTTTATTATTCTTTTTTTATATCAACACAGTTTTGGGGGTGGGACCCCTCTGTCATAGGCACAGGGGCCTATCGGGCGTCGGCTTCTGGTGGCGTCTGGGCGCCACCTGCCAAGGGACGTGTGGCCTTGGCGTTAGCAACCGGGACGTGCGGGACGGCGAAGACGGCGTCTGGAGCGCGACACAGCGCCGCCATGAAGGCGGGCGCGGGCGACGGGCAGTGTGTAGCTCGGAGGGGCGGGCGGCTAGGGCTGGGGGCTAGGGCTGGGGCGGGCGCGAAACCGGGCGTCGGCGAGGGGTTACAGGGCGAGGCGGCGGGCGAGGTCGAGGGCGACGGCGACGGGCGGGCGCGGCGTCGAGGGCGACGGCGGGCGGCGTCGAGGGCGACGGCGGCGGCGTCGAGGGCGCGACGAACAGGCGCGCGGGAATCGGAGAAGACGAGAAACGGCGGGCGGCGTCGAGGGCTTGAATATATAGCCCGACCCTTTAGTCGCGGTTGGCCACGAGGACCGCGACTAAAGGTACCCTTTAGTCGCGGGTCGCCTGCCTGCCAGCGACTAAAGGGGTTTGGCGGTTTTTGCGATCCGCCCCCCCTTTAGTCGCGGTTGGGCAGGCGACCAGCGACTAAAGGTACCTTTAGTCATGATCGCCTGCCCAACCGCGACTAAAGGCCTTGTGCTGCTGCGCCCAAATGTTTAGTCCCACCTCGCTAGTTGAGAGAGCTCGAGAGTGGTTTATAAGCGCTGCTGCGCCCACCCTCTCGAGCTCCTCTCAACTGCAGGCTTCGGGCCTACTACATTTACTAGCTATGTGCCTGTGGGCCTACTTGGCCTCCTGCGGGCCTGAATCCTGGCCCATGTAGGGTTTCTAGTCGTATTCAGGCCGTGGGGGTCCGGTAGGTGGCACTATTTTTTGCTTTATTTTTTAATTCTTTCCGTTTCCTCGGTTTGCTACTCATGTCCTTCACATAGAAAACCTGAGCGACATCTTTCGCTAGGACGAATGGTTCGTCAAGGTAACCAAGATTGTTGAAATCCACCATTGTCATTCCGTATTGCTGGTCCACCTTTACCCCACCTCCCGTTAGCTTGAACCATTTGCACGGAACAAAGGGACCTTAAAGGAGGGTCCATAGTCAAGTTCCCATATCTCCTCTATGTAACCATAATATGTGACCTCTTGCCCATTCTCGGTTGCTGCATCAAAGCGGACACCACTGTTTTGGTTGGTGCTCTTTTTATCTTGGGCGATCGTGTAAAATGTATTCCCATTTATCTCGTACCCTTGGAAAGTCGTTATAGTCGAAGATGGTGTCTTGGCCAACATGTACAGCTGATCTACAACATCATTGTCATTCATTAAATGTTTTCTCAACCAAGCGCCGAAAGTCTCCATGTGGGCCTTCCTAATCCAGGATTCAGGCTTCCCGGGTTGTCGAACGTAAAATATTCTTGTGTTTCTCAAATGCACGAGCCACCAAGCTGGAATTGGTCAAGACAGTGTGGTGTGCTTCGGTCGAGAATGGCCGTCCATACATATCGTTGATTTCATTCCGATCGTGCCTTTTTCCACTTAGTCTCCCCTCGTGCAGCGATCGAGGAAGACCAATCGGCTTAAGGTCAGGAACAAAGTCAACACAAAACTCAATTACCTCCTCATTTCCATAGCCCTTGGCGATGCTTCCTTCAGCCTAGCACGGTTACGAACATATTTCTTTAATACTCCCATGAACCTCTCAAGGGGAACATATTGTGTAGAAATACAGGACCGAGAACGAAAATCTCTTCGACTAGGTGAACCAGGAGGTGCGTCATAATATTGAAGAAGGATGGCGGGAACACCAACTCAAACTGACAAGACATTGGATCACATCGCTCAGAACCGTGGTAGAACTTGGATTGATTACCTTCGAGAGATTGCATTGAGGAATGCACATAGCTTCACAATGGCTACTCGAACATTTTCGGCAGGAGCCCCTCAAAGCAATCGGAAGCAATTGCGTCATAATCACGTGGCAGTCGTGAGACTTCAGGTTTCGGAACTTTTTCTCCGCCATGTTTATTATTCCCTTTATATTGACGAGAATCCAGACGGAACCTTCATACTGCTCAGGCATTCAAAAGATGACCTTCTCTTCTTTGGTCGGGCGTAGCTGGCACGACCTTGAAACCATTCGGATGCCGGTCATCGGGGTCTTTCAAACGTTGCTGGTCTGCCGTGCTTCCTTTGTATCATTTGTCTTCCCATACACGCCCAAGAAGCTTAGGAGGTTCACGCAAATATTCTTCAGAACGTGCATCACGTCGATTGCAGAGCGGACATCTAGGACTTTCCAATATTCTAGCTCCCGAATATAGATTTCTTCTTCCACATGGCTGCGTGCCCGTCAGCTCCCTTGAACTGATTGTCCGCCAGACCCTTTCCAAAGATGACTTTCAAATCCTTGACCATATCAAATACCTCGGCACCAGTCGTTCCGCAGGCTTCGCCGGTGATCTGCCTTGCTGCCGTTGTAATGCTTGCCTTTCTTTCTTCTTGGATGAATTTTCGGAAGAAATCGACGATGCCCAAGGTACACGTTCTTCTTACAATTTGGCAAATGTACACTTTCGGTCTCATGTAAGCGATGCGTGCATGCATTGTATCCCTTATTTGACAGTCCCGAAAGGTTACTAAGAGCAGGCCAATCGTTGATGGTTACGAAAAGCAACGCCAGAGGTCAAATTCCTCTTGTTTGTGCTCATCCCACACACGGACACCACCCCACAGCTGTAAAAGTTCATCAACTAATGGCCTTAGGTACACATCGATGTCGTTGCGGGTTGCTTCGGACCTTGGATGAGCACCGGCATCATAATGAACTTCCGCTTCATGCACAACCAAGGAGGAAGGTTGTAGATGCATAGAGTCACGGGCCAGTGCTATGGCTGGAGCTCTGCCGCCAAAAGGATTCATGCCATCCGCATTTTAGAGCAAATCTTATGTTCCTTTGCGTCACCTGCAAAATCTTTGAACCATCTGTCGATCTTTCTCCATTGCGTTCCATCTGCGGTGTGTCTCAACTCCCGTCCGACTTACGGTCCTCTTTGTGCCATCGCAACAACTTGGCATGCTCTTTGTTCCTGAGCAGACGTTTCAACCGTGGTATTATAGGAGCATACCACATCACCTTGGCGGGAACCCTCTTCCTGGGTTTCGGCCCTCAACATCGTCACCGGGGTCATCGCCTCTACGATCTTATAACGCAATGCGGTGCATACCGGCATTCATTCAAATTCTCGTATTCACCGCGGTAGAGGATGCGATCGTTGATGCATGCATGTATCTTGAACCTCTAAACCTAGAGGGCGGACAACCTTCTTTGCCCGTGCGTCGGCGGGCAACTCGTTATCCTTTGGAAACATATTCTTCAACATTTTCAGCAATTTTTCAAATGCCGAGTCAGCTACACCTGCCTCGCCTTCCATTTCAGCAAATCCGATTGTGCAGCCCAGCTTTTTTCAGACCATCATCGCATCCGGGTACAGCGCCTTTACGTGATCCTCTAACATGCGATCCAAATTCTCCCTCTCCTTTTCAGTTTAGCGGCGTCTCCGTGCATCAAAGCAATGGTCCGACCAAGATCATCAACGGGATCATCACGTGCCTCTTCTTCACCTTCCCTTCACCTTGACATCCTCCATGAAAGTATCACCGAAATGAGCAAGATAGCTTTCATCGATGAAATCATCCTTCTTCATCTTCTTCCATTATAACCCCTCTTTCTCCATGCTTGGTCCAACAATTATAGCTTGGCATGAAACCCTTACAAGCGAGATGCATGTGAACAACTCTTGAGGAAGAGTAACCCTTCTCATTCTTACAGATAACACATGGACAGATAACAAAACACCCCCGCTTGTTCGCATTAGCCACTACGAGGAAATCTTTCAAACCCGTAGTGAACTCGCCGGAGAGTCGGTTACCGTACATCCATTGCCGATTCATCTGCATTATTATAATATAAAATATATAATTAACCATCATGCATTTGTTAAACTAACTAGCTACAAACAATATAAATTAAACAATGAACTACACACATGCATATTGACACATCAAAGGTTCATCAAGTTGCTAACCGCGATCGAAGAGTGTGGCTCCAACACTTCATGTCATGTTTGTTTCATGCTCTTGGGGCATTTCATCAAACACCTTATGTGCATAAGAGGAACCAAAAGCAAACCTACACCCACTTGTGAAGAGAATGGCTCCAAATGGCTAAGTGTTGGCTGCTGGATGGGTATATATAGGGGAGGGCTTTAGTTGCGGTTGGCCTGGCAAATCGGGACTAAAGGTGCCGAAAGGCCTTTAGTCGCGGTTGTCCTGGCCAACCGCGACTAAAGCCCCTCACGTCACCAGGCGCCACAGCGCCTGGCCCAGCCTTTGGTCGCGGTTCACCTCCAGAACCGCGACTAAAGGTCCCATTAGTCGCGGTTCCTACAGCTTCGCGACTTATGGGGCTGGACGGAAGCCTGTTTTTCCACTAGTGATAAAGTACGCAAATTAATTAACTAGAGGTACGCAGGTCATCGTACGCAAACTAACAAAGTAGCGTTATGCAAGTTCGGTAGGGACCGTGGAGATCACAAAGTTTCATCGCTACAAAAAGTATACAAGTTCAAGCGACACATATCATCACCATCGGCATCATAAATCACTAGAAGTTCCATCCTTCCATATCATCAAGGATGAACCCTAGCTTCTTGAACGGTGTGAGGTCTAGACGTTGCATGCCTATGCGAGTTCGGACGTCAGCTCGCGATATAGGGCCGTGGTGGAACATCCCTTCATCGGCGACTTCTTTCATGATGATCGCCGCAATGTCGCTTTGGATGCGAAAGAAGTCATCTCTAAGTT
This sequence comes from Aegilops bicornis, assembly GCA_021605145.1. Lineage (NCBI taxonomy): Eukaryota > Viridiplantae > Streptophyta > Magnoliopsida > Poales > Poaceae > Aegilops > Aegilops bicornis. The sequence goes on from CM038670.1 coordinate 819,128,180, forward strand.
TATAATCGCTTCTCCATGAGATTCTAGCCACTTGTGGATATGATCATCATTACGCTTCTCATGCGAAGCTTTTGGTGATCCGTGTTGAACTGAATCATGAGATGGACGATGTAGAATCCATCCTTCTTGCTTGGTTTTGGGAAATGGATGCAGGAGAAGTTAGTTTTATGCGCGAAACCCATCTTCTTGTTCCTTTGAATTTTGCAGCCTTAGCCTTGGCGCCTCGGTAGCACAAGTGTCCTTGAACTTTTCGAACTCCTCCGTAAGTGTCGGATTTTCCTCCAGAATCTTGGACAGGGGTTCATCAGCCTCAATAGCTCGTTTCACCCTCCCTTTCCAGGAGGCCAAATCATTGCTGAACATGCCCATGGCGTGATTGTTAATCTTTTTCTTCTTTGGATCATCCCATGGTTGTTCTATGTTATCATCCCGGTTGGGGAACTTGAATCTCTTGTGCAACTTCGTTAGGAGCAACTGCGTCAAATGTTCTTTACTCCTTAAGTCATCGTCGTTGGTGCTCGCGCATTACCGTAGGATGCATCCTACTTGGTTCCCATAGCACTTGCGAGGTTCTTCCGGCTCTAATGGCTCAAACTTGCCAGGTTCCATCTTTGTGATCACAAGTCGCCCAATCCCTAGTTTGTTAGGTTTTCGTATCCTCTGCTTCTTATGCTTCCTCTTTTCGGTAGTGGCATCGGGGCCGGTACCTTCCCCACCGGTCTCGGCGCCGCCATCGGTGCCGGCGCCGTCGGTGTCGATGTCGGCGTCGATGCATCATCATCGAGGCCGACCCGCAAACCTTGCTTAGCAGTCAAATAGTCGAGGTACTCTTGTTCACCCTCATAATCCATCTAAATGCGCATCTTGGTGGAAAGGCCCAGTTTCTTCGTTGTTCGACATGTTTCCTATGATTAAGTGTCCTCATTTATTTCTAAAAGTATGAATAAATGATAAATGACATAAAAGAAATCTATGTGCCGGCACTCGATATGCCAACTATGTATCACAAATCATGCCTTTATTCACGGGAAATTTCGGCATGACCTTTGCTAAAAATGGACATATCGGCGCTGAAATTCACCGAACGGAAATGAATCAACATTCCGGCGTAACATAGGCCACTCGGATCATTTTCCAAACATGACATGTCCAAAACATGACATATCCACATATCACATGTCCAGTTCAAATTTGCATATAAATTCAGCTAATTTTGAAACCTAGCTAAATTCATAACTAAATAGATAACCTAATTAACATACTTCCCTAACTAAAACCTAAGTAAATTAACCGAAGAACCCTAGCAGAGAGAGGGGGGGTTTACAGAGGGTGCAGGGGCGAGGAGGCAGGCCCGACGACGGCCGAGGTTGGGAGGGGAGGAAGCAGAGGAGGGAGGCGAGGGCCGACGGGTCGGGGGCGAGCGCGCCGGGGTCGGGGGCGAGCGCCTGGGTCGGGGCGAGCGCCGCTGGGGTCGGGGAGAGGGCTGGTCGGGCGGCGCCGCGCTGGGTCGGGGCGAGCGACGGGGGAAGAGAGAGTTGGGATTTGGGGGGGAAAGGCGGGATGAAGCAGGGAGAGTGAGAATTTTGGGTCAATTGGACGTAGCAGCAGCGCGTTTGGACAAAACGCGCTGCTACTACCTTCAGTAGCTGTAGCGGTTTATACTAAATGCGCTACTACTACCTTCAGTAGTTGTAGCGGTTTAGACAAAACACGCTGCTACTACCTTCGCTACTGCCAATTTCCTTTTTCTTTTCCTTTATTTTCTCCCACTTCTATTTCCGGAGAGCAGTGAACGAAGGGAGGGCGATATATATTGCATCATTTGACGGTTAAATATTTATGAAAAATAGGAACATATATATTACATCATTGGACCCATGCATAATAATGGCTAAGTGTGTATACAAAATAGTAACATATATATATATATATATATATATATATATATATATATATATATATATATATATATTACATCATTTGACCGATAACATACGGTTCCTCGGCAATGACGTTTTCGCTTTTTGAGTCAGCTTCTTTCCCTTCTTGTTCGTCAAGAATAATTGAGCCCCTCATTGTGACTTTGCCTTTTCCATGGAGTATGATTTTTCTTAGGTAATGTAGTATTGATTCTTCTTTTGATGTATACTTCATCATCATCGTCATCTTCCCTCATTGGGTTTCCATACTGATCATAGTCTTCCTCGTTGGCGACTCCATCCATTCCAATGATGTTCCTTTTGCCTCTCCTCACGACAACACGACTGGGATTGCATGGGCTGGTTATGAAGAAGCATTGTGTCACATGATTAGCGTGTACCCATGGCTCGTTTTTTTGCGATAGCGTTCACGGTAGCGCTCTTGGTGTCAGGTATAGTCATGGTTGTGAAAATCCGGTTTTCTCTTTCGACATTCTTAGCCCATCTGACATGGAACATCCTCGTGTTGTGCAGTCCAGAGTAGTCAAGCTCCCAGATCTCCTTGACCCTTCCATAAAATCGTTCAGTTGCGCCATTGTCGCTGCCGGTCATGCATTCCATCGTCACCCCTGAGTTCTGATCATCACTGTCCATATCTTTGGCCTCCGTGTAGATCGTGTATCCGTTGATATCATATGCCTAATAGGTTACGAGGTTGGGCGAGGGGCCATGTGCTAAGGCGTATATGAGCAATCCGTCCATAGAGCCCTCCTCCGGGGGATTAGCAATAATATGCTCTTTGAACCAATGCAGGAAAGTGGAGTTGTGCTCTCTAGTAACTTTGGCGTTCGTCCTGCATACCCCCCGGTCACGATACTTCTTTGCGATAATTTCTTTGTGCAGTGCCACGAAAGGATCTACCTCGTCTAGGTGTTGTAGCACTACCAAGTTTTCTCTGTCAAAGTCGCTATGTCGATCTGAGTATGCCACGTGCAGTTTCCTGCGACCGTTGCAGTGACCATCTCCTTCGAGCCTCCCATCGTGCTTGTTAACGGGCAAACCAACACTAACACCAGGTGGCTGGTCTGCGCCATATAGAAAATTCTCACAGAAAGAGATACACTCTTGTGTAAAATAGCCCTGGACGATGCTTCCATCCGGACGGGACATGTTACGAATGAATCCTTTCATGATCCCATTCATCCTCTCAAACGGCATCATGTTGTGCAGGAATGACGGCCCCAGGTCTATTATGTCATCCACAATATGGACACACAGATGCACCATCACATCAAGGAACGCGGGCGGGAAGTACATCTCAAGCTCATTCAGTATCACAACGATCTCTTCCTGTAGCCTTTGGAGCTGCTTCACACCGATCGACTTTTCGAGAGATGACGTCGAAAAAGTTGCAAAGACCAATAAGCGTGTCACGGACATGCTTGTCCATTATCCTCTAAGGGCAACAGGTAGTATCTGCGTCATCATCACATGACAGTCATGAGACTTCATCCGCCCGAACCTTTTCTTGTCCGTGTCTAGATATTTGCTTATCTTGCCACGAATCGGAACTAACTTTGACTCCGGTAAGGCACTTAAAGAATTGATTGATCTCAGCCTGACTTAAGGTGAAGCAAGAAGGGGGCAATAATCTTCTTTCTTTATTTACTTGCCCTTCTTCTCCCGTGCCTCTGTCTCCGTCTCTGTCTCGTCTGACATTTTACGGGGCGGCATGTGCAGATCTTCCCTAATTTTCAAATCTTGCAAGTCTTTTCTTGCCTTCGGCCCATCCTTGGTCTTATCCGGCATGTTCATCAGTGTTGCGAGCAAGCTCTCAAGGACATTCTTACAGATATGCATTTGATCAAGGAAATGAGGTGTATTGAGTTTGTGCCAGCACTCCAAGTCCCAGAACACAGACCTCGTCTTCCATACCTTTAGCAGCGGCTCCGGCGCCTTTCTCATCGTCTTTCCCGGCGCGGGGCACTCCTTCCAGTTTTTCAACAGCTCGTCGATTTTGGCACCGCTCCGCTTAAGTGGAGGTCCTCGATGCTCAGCGTGACCATTGAATAGATCTCCATGGTTTCTCCATGGGTCGTTCTATTCAAGCCATCTTCGATGCCCCATGTACACGATTTTCCCAGACCCGCCATCTTTCCTTGACGTTAGCTGCTGAGACGTCGTATCGTCCATGCACCGCGTGCATCCGCAATATCCATGGCACACCTGGCCTGCCACATATCCGTGAATCGAGATAGTCGTGCCTTTATCGTGATCAGCGCTGCTCTCATGTTGAAATACTCGCCTTTGTCAAGGCGTCCCATGTCTTGGCCGGTGTTTTCCATAACGTGTCTAACTCCTCTTGAAGTAGCCCTAGATACAAATTAATATTATTTCGTGGTTGTTTCGGCCCTTGAATAAGCATGCTCATGTGAATGTACTTTGATTTCATGCACAACCAGGGGGGAGGTTGTACATCCATACAAACACGGGCCATGTGCTATGGTTGGTGTTCTGGTTGCCAAACGGAGTCATGCCATCGGTACACGCACCGAGCACAATGTTCCTTGCATCACATTCAAAATACCGATAGAAGCTGTTCAACGCTCTCCACTAGCTTCCATCCTTCACGTGCCTCGGCTTCGGATCATCTCCATCGTCGGGCTTCTTCCTCTCCGCATGCCAGCGCATTAGCTTTGCTTCGTTGGGATCTACAAAATACCTCTGGAGACGAGGAGTGATCGGTAAGTACCATACAACTTTCTGGGGACATTTCTTCCCAGCCTTCTTGTATCGAGAAGCATTGCACACCGGACAGCTTGTTGTTTCCGCGTGATCCTTCCGATAAATTATGCAATCGTTGATGCATGCATGGCATCTAACGTGTGACAGATCAAGAGGGCACACGATCTTCTTGGCCTCATCAACACTAGTAGGACATAGATTACCCGCGGGAAGAACATCCTTTAGGTACTTGAGATGCTCATCGAGGCTAGTGTCGGTCCATTTGTTTTTAGCCTTCGTCTTCAGGAGTTGGAGCGTGAAACTCAAGCGGGTCACCTCAGGATTGCAACCATCATACAATGGAGTGTTCGAGTCTACCACCAGTTGCTCCAGCTTAGCCTCCTCTCTAGAAGCAGCTCTCTCAATACTCGTCTCCTTGCGAAGCAGTGCTTGAACATGAGGGTCCCACATGATTGAACTTAGTACAAGCGAACTCGCTGCGTGGAGTCCATGTCGTTCTCTCCGCCGCCATGTCCGGCCCCTTCTCCTCCGCCATGTCCGGCCCCTTCTCCGCCGCCATGTCCGGCCTCTTACCTGCCGCTATTATTGATCATCTCTTCGTCTTGGCCCGTGTCATCATTGCCTGCCCCGTCGGCATCCTCAACATCGTCATCCTCATCTTCTGTTATCCACCGAGTATAGCCATCCATGAAACCAGTCATGAGCAGGTGCGCTTCGACACGACCATCGCCATAAGGGTCGAGCCAAACTATTCCTTTGCATTTTCGACACGGACATAAAACCTCTGTCAGGTTATTTTCTTTCATGTCCTGCACACGAATCGCAACCACCTGTCCACCATCGTTCCACTGACCATCATGAACGTCTGCACGGTAATAATAAAACAAATTTATTATAAAAATGCATGCATGCATCAAAGTCATACAAAAATTCGGCATGACCTTCCCTAAAATAGGACATATATGGATCTAGAGTTTGCCCGGAATTAGCCAAACGGAAATAAATCGACATTTCGCAAAACATAGGCAACTCAAAAGCACAATTTACGTCAACTCATGCCACACACACAATTTCCATAAACATATCACACACACATAAACATATTTCCATTTTGCAAAAGCATGAAATTTTAATCACCTCTATCTCGAGATCGAGCACACGGTGGAGATGATGTTGTAGGGAGATCAAAAGTGCACAAAGTTCTTCTTGACAAAGATAGATCTAGTTAGGGGGCAAATAGGTCACTTAACTAAATCCTACATCTACCTAGCTACCTAATTTGGGAGGAGACAACTTCAACTAGTGGAGGGGGAAGGAAAACGAGAAAGGAGATGCATTAATGGAGGTGGTGTAGTTAGGTAGGAGTAATGAAGAGAAAAGTTAGATAGAAGAGGGAGAGTAATGGGGGAGAAGTATTGAGGAAGAAGAAGAGTGAGAGGGGAGCATGTGGGAGGTAGGGGAAAGGGAAGAGAGGAGGGGGAGGGGGAGGGACGGGTGGGGAAAAGGTGGTGGGATGGTGCGGATTAGCAGTAGCGTGGGAGTTAAAATGCGCTTCTGCTAAGGAAGTAGCAGCAGCGCGCTTTGGGCAACGGCGCTACTGCTAACCGGGACCAAAAAGTGTGCCAATTTGAAATTTAGCAGCAGCGACCTTAGAAAAAGCGTGCTACTACTACATCCATAGCAGATGGCGGCTCGCATGCACCGCCATCGCTAAATGGAGTTTGGGGGACACCGCCGGTCGATATTTGTAGCGGCGCGGTTTACACTGAGCGCGCTACTACTAAAGACTTGTCAGTAGCGAGTTTCCCGCACACGCGCTACTACTAATTAGCAGCAGCGCCCCTTTTTGAGCCGCGCTGCTGCTAAGATTCTTTGTATAGGCTTTTCCCTAGTAGTGTTGGCATCCGCCTCGGTGTACATGGTGACTCGTGGGGAGTCGAACTCTATGTCCGTCGGGATGACGGCTTCAGCACCGTAGACGAGGAAGAAGGGTGTGAAGCCGGTCGACTTGTTCGGAGTCGTGCGCAAGCTCTAGAGGACGACCGGCAGCTCATCGAGCCAGTAGCCGGCTGAACGCTCTAGAGGCTCGACCAGTCGGGGCTTGATGCCGGACAGAATGAGGCCGTTTTCTCGCTCAACTTGGCCGTTAGACTGCGGATGGGCAACGGACGCTAAGTCCAGTCGGATGCCCTGCGTCGCGCAAAAACGGGCCAAGGCTCCTTTGGCAAAGTTTGTGCCGTTGTCGGTGATAATGCTATGTGGTATGCCGTACCGAGTGGTGATGTCGGCGATGAAAGTCATGGCACTCGGCCCATTCAGCTTCTTGATTGGCTTTGCTTCGATCCACTTGGTGAACTTGTCCACAGCGACAAGTAGATGAGTCATGCCACCACGGGTCGTCTTGAATGGCCCCCCCATATCCAAACCCCAAACAGCAAAGGGCCAGGCAATGGGAATGTCTTGAGTGCAGAAGCTGGCAAGTGTGGCTTGGAGCGGAACTTCTGACATCCTTTACACTTGTGGACCAACTCTTTGGCATCTTCTAGGGCAGTAGGCCAGAAGAAACCATGGCAGAAAGCTTTGGCAACAAGTGATCTTGAAGCCGCGTGGCGACCACATTCACCTTGGTGAATATCTTTGAGGATTGCATGACCCTGGTCTGGTTCCACGCAGCGCTGGTACACGCCAGTGACACTGCGTCGAACCAGTTCTTTGTTGACTATGGTGTATGCTGCTACCCGCCGTTGCACTTGTCAGGCTAGGATCTCATCGGCCGGCAGCTCTTTGTTCACAAGGAAGTTGAGGATGGGTCGAGCCCATGAGGGTGCTGCTGTCTCACCGACTGCCACGACTGCAACTTGTACAAGGGCAGTTGGGCCGGGAGGCGGCGGGTTGGAGTTGACTACCGCCTGCTGTCTTGAAGAAGTCCCCGGGCTGACTGCTGCAGTCCCCGGGCCGGATTCTAAAGTCCCCGGGCCAGGTGCGACGGCTGTAGTCCCCGGGCCGCCTGCCAAAGTCCCCGCGCCGGCTTCTGGTATCCTCAAGTCAGATCCGACTGCTTCAGGAGGGGCCGGCACGAAGATGGAGTCGGACTCTGGTGATGGCTTGACAGACGGCTTGAGGAGGCGCGGCAAGGCGACGCCGGCTGGTATCGCCTGCCGGGTGGAGCCGATCCGTGCCAAGGCATCTGCTTGCTCGTTGTCATTTCTTGGCACATGGAGGAACTCGCACCCGTCAAAGTATCCACTGAGTTGCTGCACGAGAAAGCGGAGCTTGCCATATTCGCGTCCTTGGCGTCCCGGTCGCCTGACAACTGCTGGACCACCAAGTCAGAGTCACCATAGCACAGGATCCGGCGAATGCCGAGTTCCTTGGCAAGCCGGAGCCCGTGTATGAGTGCCTCGTACTCGGCTACGTTGTTGGAGGCGGCAAAATGGATTTGCAGCACATATCTGAGCTTGTCGCCTTTGGGAGAGGTGAGGACGATGCCGGCTCCCAGACCGGTGCGCATTTTTGAACCATCAAAATGCATCCGCCAATAGGTGGAATCTGGTGCTGGCAGCAAGTACTGGGTCTCGTCCTAGTCGACGAGGAAGTCGGCCAGTGCTTGTGACTTGATGGCGGTGCGAGGTTGGTAGTATATTGTATAAGGGGCCAGATCAATAGCCCACTTGGCCACTCGGCCCGAAGCATCTCGGCTTCCAATGATCTCAGCAAGCAAAGCAGTGCAGACAACAGTTATTGGGTGCTCTTGAAAGTAAGGCTTCAGCTTCTTGGCGGTAAAGTGCACACCATAGCACATCTTCTGATAGTGTGGGTAGTTTTGCTTGGAGGCGGACAATACTTCACTCAAGTAATATACCGGTCTCTGGACCGGCAATGCTCTGCCCTCCTCCTTGCGTTCTACCACTATGACTGTGCTGACCACCCGACTGGTGGCGGCGATGTAGAGGAGCATGGGCTCTTTCTCAGTTGGAGCCGCCAAGATAGGCGGGGTGGTGAACATCTTCTTGAGTTGGAGAAAATCTTCGTCCGCCTTGTCGTTCCACTCGAAAAAAGTGGTCTTCTTCATGAGCTGATACAGGGGGAGAACCTTCTCGCCCATCCGACTAATGAAATGGCTGATAGATGCCAGGCAACCAGTGAATTTCTGCACGTCCAGCTGTCGGGTGGGCACCTCCATCTTCTCAATGGCCTTGATCTTCACTGGGTTGCACTCTATGTCGCGCTCTGAGACCAGAAACCCAAGGAGCTGGCCGGCTGGTACTCCAAAGACACATTTCTCTGGGTTGAGCTTGATCTGGAATCGGCGCAGGTTCTCAAAAGCTTCCTTGAGGTCTTCCAGCAGCGTGCCATGCTTCTCTGTCTTCACCACCACATCATCCACATAGACATGGGCATTTCTGCCGAGTTGCTTGAGGAGACACTTCTGCATGCAACGCTGAAACGTGGCGCCGGCATTTCGCAAGCCGAACGTCATGGTCAGGTAGCAGAAGGCTCCAAATGGCGTGATGAAGGCGGTCTTCAGCCTGTCGGCCAGGTTCAGCTTTATCTGATGGTACCCTGAGTATGCATCCAAAAAACTCAACAACTCGCATCCGGCTGTGGAGTCTATCACTTGGTCAATTCTTCGCAGGGCAAAGGGATCTTTGGGGAAAGCTTTGTTGAGGCTGGTATAATCAATACAAATGCGCCACTGTTTATTTTTCTTCAACACAAGAACTGGGTTGGCCAGCCACTCTGGAAAGAATACTTCAATGATGAAACCGGCTGCTAGAAGTCGGGCTATCTCTTCTCCGACAACTCTTCTCTTCTCTTTTGACAGGCGGCGCAAGGGGTGCCTGACCGGCTTGGCGTCAGGTCGGACATGTAACTTGTGCTCGGCGAAATCCATAGGAACACCTGGCATGTATTTTGGAGACCATGCGAAGATGTCGTGATTCTCACGGAGGAAATTGACGAGCTCGCTTTCCTATTTGCTGTCAAGGTTGGCACCTATGACAGTGTGCCTCTCTGGGTGCTCCGGGTCCAGGGGTATCTTCTTCGTTTCCTTTGCCGGCTTGAACGAGCCCTCAACCTCCGACTCCTTTGGGATGGGTGAAATTTCCGGCTTCTTACCTGCCATCGCCACCACCCGGAGGAAATTTCCGGCTGCTGTCCGCGGCGGAGGCGGCCGACTTCTTGTAGTCTCCGACCACAGTCAGGATCCCCTTGGTACTCGGCATCTTCATCCTGAGGTAAGCATAGTGGGGGACTGCCATGAACTTGGCCAGGGCAGGCCGGCCAAGCAGCGCATGGTAGGGGCTTTCAAGGTCCACCACTTCAAACCAAACTGGCTCACGACGGAAATGATTCTTGTCTCCGAAGAGAACATCAATTTGGGTCTTGCCGATTGGTGAGCAGGAAAGCCCAGGGACTATGCCATGGAATACAGTCTGACTTGGGAGGAGCTGCTTTTGCTTGATTCCCAACTTCTCCATCGTGTCACGGTACATGATATTGATGCTGCTGCCGCCATCTATCAGGACTCTGGAGAAACGAGCTGCCCGCCTCTCTGTTGCAAAGGTAGCATCTAGGACCAGGGCGTAGGAACCAGGGGAAGGCATCACTTCCGGGTGGTCGGCCCTGCTCCAACTGATGGGCTTCTCAGACCAATGCATGACCTCTAGAGTATTTGAGGCAACTTCCTGTACTTCTTGCTGTTGCTACCGTCTGCTGCGTCTGTCATCGGCCACGCTGGTGAACACAACATAAGCTTCGTGCTCCTCTGGATACTCATCTTGTATGGCGCCGACTGGCCGGCCCGGCGGCTGCTGGGGCTGAGGAGGCGGCGGGCCGGCAGGCAGAGGAGGCAGGAGTTCATCTCCCTTGGCTATCCTTGTGAGCCAATGGCACTTCCGTGTGGTGTGGTTGGACGGCTTCGCGCCACTATGGAACTTGCAGGGTGCATCTAGGGTCTGCTCGTAAGAGAAGGCGGGCGACCAATTGGGCTTGCCGCCCTTCTGACGCTTGGGCGCTGGCTGACCCTCCGGCTGTTAGTCCTCGACTGTCACCACCTGACGGCTGGTGGAAGCCTGCTGGGTGGCCTTCCGCTTGTTGTCGCTTGGATGCTGTCACCGACTGGTGTCACCAGCCGGAGTCCGAGGGGCCTGAGGTGCCACCATGCCGGACGCGTCAACAAAGATTTCCGCCTTCATGGAGGAGTCGGTCGTGGCGTGCTTCTCGACGATGATCAACAGTTCGTCAAGAGTTGCAGGTTCGTCGCAGAGAAGTCGGTGCTTGAGGAGGGTGCCCTCTCGGCACCCGGTGGTGAAGTACTCGATTGCCTGCACCTCGTGCACGCCTTCGCAGGAGTTGCGCAGCTCGGCCCAGCGCGTGAGATAGTCGCGAGTCGATTCGCTGGGCCCTTGGACGCACGAGGAGAGCTGCCGGGGCTTGGGAGGCCGCTTATGCGTCTTTGGTGAAGTTGCGGATGAAGGCTTCGGTGAAATCAACCCAGCTGTTGATGCTACGGGGCTTCAGGCTGTTGAGCCACGTCCGAGTTGTGCCTTGAAGCATGAGCGGGACCTACTTCACGGCAACGCGCTTGTTGCCGTTCGCTATGCTGACGGCCGTGGAGTAGTCGACCAGCCAGTCCTCCGGCTTCGCAGAGCCGGTGTACTTGGGCGTATCTCTTGGGAGCGTGAACCCTTTGAAAAAAGGCTCATCTCGGATTCGTGGGCCGAAATAGGGCGGGCCCAATGCGTCTTCTTCTTCTAGTGCTAGGGATCGGTTGAGATGATCGATTCGATGGTGGGCGTCATTCTCTCCGACTCCCTCTCGGCGACCTAGGCGGTCGCCGAGTGTCAGGTGCGTGACAGGCGGCGGAGTAGGATGCCGTGCTCCACGAGGCGGAGGAGGAGGAGGGTCGCCTCGCAGCTCCACCGCTCGAGGGCGGCCGTCTTCGTCACGCTCGATGGAGAGGCGAGTCCGGCTGCGGCTGGCAGCCGACTCGTTACCTCTTCTTCCGTGGGCGCCACCAGTCGGCGTCCGGGACATCGCGCCATGGTCCTGGCGAGGGGGCGAATCATCGTTTTGCTGGGCGGGCACTTCAGCGCGATCGGCTTCATGCTGCGCGGCGGCCGCGTCTAGGAGCTGCTGGACTCGCTCCGTCATGTGGCGACGCTCGTCGCCCTCGTACTTGTCCAGCTCGTCCGTCACCGCCTGGGCGGCCCGGATGTTCTCTGCAGGCGTGGCGTAGACGGGGCGTTCTGCCCCGAACATGCTGGCGATGGTCGCGCCACGCTGCCGGATCGAGCCGATGCGGCTAGGCCCCTCAGGAGCCGGCGCGCTACCAACGCTTGGTCCATCTCGCGTCGGTAGGCGTCCGAGAGGCGTCGCATGCTGGCCAGTCAGCCAGCGCTTTCGAGGAGCTGGACGCGGCGTGCCTCCATCATCTCAGCGTCTATATCCTCTGGAATAGGCGCCGACAGGTCTCGCAGCGCTGCATCGAGTGGGTCTCGAGCGTCTCTGGCCGAGCGCTCGCCACTGTTGATGACGAGCACCTCCGTGACGGTGCTCCCGCCGCTGTGCTCGCGAGAAGGCGGCTCGTCGTAGATCACCATGTTGGTGGGAAACATGTCAAGCGACGCCGTGTCGGAGTCGACGATGATCGGGTCGGTGGAGCCAACAGACTCCAGGTCCACAGCAGGCTTGCTGGTGAAGTGAAGCTGGTCGAGGAGGCTGACGAGACGGCTTTCGGGGCAGCCAGTGCCCGCGTCGGAGGCCGGCTCGTCGGAGAGGTGAATCTCGCCAACAAGGTCGGCGAGGCAGCTCGCCGCGCACGCGATCTCCGCGCCATGCAGCATGTCGAGGCTGACTCCGTCGGGCGTGCTGGGCTGGCTTCGCTCGCCAGGAAGGAACAAGGTTCCCGTCCAGAGCAGGTCTGCGGGAGACGGTGCACCTTGCCCCACGGTGGGCGCCAAATGTCGGGGGTTGGGTGCGACATATGCTGATGGATGGCTTAGCATGGTGGGAGCGAGTAGAACGTCGCCGGTGCCTGGAAGCGGGATAAGGCGTAGACACGTACGCCGGCGCACTTTACCCAGGTTCGGGGCTCTCCTAGGAGATAACACCCCTAGTCCTGCTCTGCTGGGTCTCCGCATGATCACTAAGGCACAAGCAATGGTGCTCCTTGAGCTGTGTGCTAGAGGCAGAAAGAGGCCAGGCTAGCTCTCTTCCTGCTCTAGGGTTGTGGCTACACTACTAGGGAAAACGCTATACATAGAGGTATAGCAGTAGCGTTGGTCAAAACTCGGCGCTAGCGCTACTTAGTAGTAGCGCTTGTTGCAAAACCACGCTGCAATCATTATTTTAGCAGCAGCGCGTCTTCACAGAGAAGCGCTACTACTAAAATTCTCTCGCTAGTGCCGGTAGTCTAGGAATAGTAGCAGCGCTTCTCCCATAAGCACGCCATCTGCTAAAAAACATTGTAGCAGCTGCTTTCTTCTTACAGCCATCTGCTATGTAAAAGAAAATAAATAGAAAAATAAGTAGAAAAGTAAATGAAAATGAAAGAAATAGAAAAGGAGAAATGAAAAAAGAATAAGTAAAGAAAACAAAAGAAAAGAAAAGAAAACAGAAAGGGTTAGTTGCGTAGCGTTTCTGCGGAACACGCTATAGCTATCTTAGCTATAGCGGCGTTTCAAAGAAAACGCTACCGCTAGTTTAACTAAAATCCCGGCCTTGGCTCAAAATTTCGCTAAGTCCTTCCCCACCCCCCCTCTCTACTCCCCCCTGTCCCCCAACTGCTCCATCGCCGCCATTGCCCTGCTGCGCGCCTTCGACCACACCGCCGCCGCCTTTGCCGAGGCCGCCGACCACACCGCCGCCCGCCACGCCGACCACACCGCCGCCGAGGCCCCCTCGACCACAGCCCGAGGCCGAGGCTGCCGACCTCACTATCGCCTCCCTCAAGCTCGCCGCCGCCGCCCTCGACCTCACCGCCGCTGCCCGAGCCAGAGCCTGCCCTCACCGCCGACCGTAAGGCTATGCCTCTCCTGTCCCTACCCTCCTATTTCTCTCTACTAGGGCAATTATATATATATGTGTTGATACTGTGTAGATGTTCATATGAACCCTAGGTGTTCATATGAACCCTAGATTTTTTTAGGGCAGTAGGCATTTTATAGCATTTAGGAAAAATGATTTGCAATTTTTTTAGGAAATTAGCTAGGGAAATTTTTATGAAAATTCCTAAACAGTAATTCCATTTAGCTTTAAACTAATAGAGGGTATATAAATAATAGTTGCATTTAGATTTAAATTAACAGAGGGTATAAACAAAAAACACTTAGCTATAAAAAAATATTTTCACTACGGACCTGAACTTGTTCCAAATTTCATTCAAATGAAATTTGAATTATTTGGACTATGGACCTGAATATTTTTGAAGAAATTGGGTGTAGGTACTAAGGTCTTGCTGTGGAAATTCTGGTGAGGTCAAAAGGGTTAGAGAAAATGTAGTTCCTAGACTTTTAGCTTTAGACAAAAAAAAAGTATTTAGCTATAAATAAAAAACAGTAGCTATGGCATTTAGCTATAAACAAAAAACAGAATTGTTTTTCTTTTCAAAAACTTGGTCAAACAGAACAGTAGCTATAAATACTTTTAGCTTTAGACAAAAAACAAAAGTATTTAGCTATAAATAAAAAACAGTAGCTATGGCATTTAGCTATAAACAAAAAACAGAATTGTTTTTCTTTTCAAAAACTTGGTCAAACAGAACAGTAGCTATATGTCATTGATGTTCATTTGCATATTCCATTATTGTTGATTATATCTTTTCATTGAAGTGGCCATGTTATATGAAAATTCCTCAATAGTGTTTGCTCATGTTATATCTTTTCATTGAAGTTGTTCAATTGTGCCCAAGTGGCTTTGTTGTTTCCAGGGAATGATGCTGAGTGGCCTATGTTTTGCCGGAATGTTGATTCATTTCTGTTACGGCAAATTTCAGGCTCTCGATTTGTCCACTTTTTAGCAAAGGTCATGCCGAAATTTTCCGTGAATTTCGGCATGACTTGTGCTACAAACTAGGACATATCGAGTGCCCGGGATTTGCCGCACTGGGAAGGAGTTAACATTCATGCAAAACAATAGGCCTTTTTTATGTCATTATTCATTTTATTAGGTCTAGAATTAATTGACTAGATTAAATCATAGGAAACATGGCTAGCAACGATGAAGAACAGGGTTCTGGTGATTGCGACGACGTCTACCGGGCGGCAGACGAATTTTTTAGCCTTGCCGACGATCAACCGATGTTGTTGCTGGGCCCACCGGTGGCATCGGGGACTGAGACCGGCGTTGAGATTCAGACCGGCATCGAGACCGGTGCTGCATCGGGGAGCGGAGCCGGTGTAGAACCAAAAGCAAAGAGGCAACGGGTTCCTAACAAACTCAGGACTACTAGACTGGTGGTCACGGAGGTGGACGACGGCAATTTTGAGCCAAAGGCGCCCGAGGAAGCAGCGTGCTTACGGCAATCAAATTGGCTGCATCATACGGACAACCGCCACCATCAATGATGAGAAACTACAGAAGATAGAAAATATGAGGAGCTCCCTCCTAAAGAAGTTTCACCAGATATTCTTGTTCCCGGGCCGGAATGAGAAGGATTATGAAGATCCAGGCGAGGACCCGGCAATGAAGAAGATAAACAAACACGCCATGACCAAGTTTAGCGACGCGTTGGCCGCCTGGAAAAATCGAGTGAAAGCAAAGATCAACGACGGGGAACCCTACTCCGAGATTGTAAAGGATAATCCGACAATCACGGAAGAGCAGTTTCAAATATTCAAGGAGGCTCGCGAGGCCGAAGATGCCAAAAAAAGTCTAAGTACATAAAGGAGCTTCAAAAGAGGAACATTGGGAGCCACCACCTCGGAAGCCGTGGTTACGGCGGAAAGAGGTCCAAATGGGCCAAGGAGGACGCGCAAGTCAGCGAAGTCCGGGCATCCTGCACCCTTTGCGATTTCACCGTCCCGCAGGAGCGTGACGTCCTGAGGGCCCGGCACCGTTGGGACCCAGTGAAGAAGGTTTACGAGACAACACCGGTCATTACGGAGTTCATGAGACTGTTGGTAATTTTTGTTTCTGATCAATTTGACTGCACACGTTAGTCATATTTGTAAACGATCCTTGTGCCTTTTGCAGAGAGAGCAGCATCGGATTGCGGCCGAAAGCGACTCGCCGTCTGAGGCATTGGCGAGGCCCAAGTGGGACACTCCATTCAACCGGGCGTTGAACATATTGAAATCACAACCGGTGGATATTTTACCGCTGTATGGACGCGTGCACGGTGTCGGAGACAGCGCCACGTGGAAGAAGTACTACCGTGAGACCACGAAGGAGAGAAAGGAAAGACGGAGGTTAACTGAAGAAAACATCGACAAGAAGGTTGAGATTGCGGTTGAGAAGAAATCATCTCAGACAGTCGCAACAGCGGTAGCTGCCGTAAAACAGGTGGTTGCAGATTTGTCTACTTCCTTGGTGACGGGCGTTATCACTTGGACAAGGAAAAATCCAGAAAAAAAATTCAGAGGACTTTCCCCTTGCTGACTTCTTGGGAGCACCTGCTCCCGCACCGGCTCCCGCACCTGCTCCCGCACCGGCTACCGCACCGGTTCCCGCACCGGACGTGCTCAGCGGTGCTGCGGATAAGTTCTTCCTCCAATTCGATTACATATTCGACATGTTTCACGTGAAGAAGCTGGATTTTACGTTTGTCCGCCTTTATGCCTTGCACATGAACTACATCATTGGGGTTGAGCAGATACGTCATATCTCAGTCGCTGACCCGTACTAAATGCACGGAGCTTCTTGGGAGTCTGCATGCGAGCAGCGTGAATACGCGAGGGATTACATCGTCAGTTTCATGCTCGCCAATAAGGACAAGGAGGCGATTCTCGTGCCTTATCATCCCGTGTAAGTCATCCGCGCTGCTATCCTTCCTTCGATTTCAATAATTCATTTGCATGGTGGAGGCTAATTAATTTGAGGTGTACTTATTTTATGCAGCTGGGCGCGCCATCATCCTCATCATCCTCTACCCCGATTCTCCCACGCCTTTTACTTGGACTCGTCAAGAACATTCACAAAAGGATTACACCCACATCAAAGATGTTCTCGACGATGCTATGTTTTACTACCAAGCAAGGGGTGGAGAGGTTAGGGACAAGAAGAGAAGGGCGGCAGGGCCGCCTTCGCCATAAGACCGACTTCTGCTGCATCCAAAGAACCGAATGATTCTCTTAATGATGGATTCTATGTCCTACACCACATGCCGGAGTACTGACGGGATCACCGTAACCTTCAAATGTCACCTAGATCCGGCGATGCCCATATTCTGCAATGGGCAAAGGACATAGGAGATATCGAGGATCATCGACTTCGAGCTGAGTTCTATAACATCCAGCGAACTTGCCCAAATCATCATGAAGGAGGTCGTCGAAAAAACAGGGATGTTCTACGGAGAAGGACAAATGTCGCGGGAAGACGTCCGAACATGGATAGCCTCTCAACGTCTCGACATGAAGCCTTTCACTAAGCTCGGGGACTATCTCCCGGACCTCGATGGATGGCACGGCATGTTGGAGTGATTGTCGATATATGACAATGTGTCTGTTTAGTCCATACTTTCCGTATGACAAAACTTTCAGTTATGCGCAGTGAAACTTTATATGTGATGTAATTAAACCGTCCTCCTCCTCGACTAGCGAAGATCACTCTAGTTAGGGCATTTTGGGTATGATGAACTTTGTTATTTATGCCTATGATATGTTGTTTCTATTTTTGTCAAGTCTGTCTCTTTCTGTTGCTCAACTATATATGTTGCATATCATCGATTCATGTGACGATGCAGGTGCATAGATCATCGATGGCGAAGAAGTGCTACACCAGGAGTATATATACGATGAGTGGCCGGAGTGTCAGGCCCAGGTGTTGCCGGTTTCCGGTTTCCGAGCGACAGGCAGTAGTTAATTTAGGTTCACGCTAATGCGAGAGAGGGATACGAACTCATGTACTCAAAGTGATAGCTCTTCTCGCGTATCCCATTGTTTAGACGGATGACGATGTATTTGCAAGTAATCAAGGACTTGTATCGCTATTTTCGAGATGATGACGAGAGACCACTTTGTGTTGGATGATGATTATGATGAGACTATTTGTATGTATATGCTATGATTATATTCGTGGTCTCGCAGGAATTTGTATGTGTATCATGATGACATTTCTATGTGCTAAAGATTCTTCTATAAAGCCTGTTCAAATACAAAACAAATATGCCAAAAAAACAAAAAACCTGTTAAATTAGCAGTAGCGAGTGTATAGAAGTTAGCAAAGAAGCGCCGCTTATAGCAAGAGCGTTGCTGCAAAGGGCGCTAGAGCTACTAGCGATGGCGTGCTCAAAGAATCGCGCTGTTGCTACACTTGTGTAGCAAGAGCGCCGGTGACCACGCTGGCCATCGCTATATGTTAGTCAGAAGCGCCTTATTAGTAGCGCCCCACCCCGCGCTACTGATACACCTAAAACCCGCGCTGCTGCTAGCATTTTCCCTAGTAGTGCTAGTTCTAATGGAGGGGGAACCCTTTGCATGGGTGCCCTGGGGGGTTTAGATAGGCCTACCCCCAGGGGTACAACGGTAATCTTGCCGGGTGTTGGACCCGGCTGTCAGTGTCTCTGACCTCCGGCTTCTCCGCCGACTACTGGGGCCTGCCGCCTAGTGGGCCTCGCCAACCGGTCTGGTACGGAGCCGACAGGCCGCTCCCGCTGCTGGCGGGTCTGGTTGGTGGCTGCTCACTGTAGTTGTGCTGCTAATGACGCGGGCTTGGTCAGCTCAGTGTGGCTACAGTCCCGCCGCCTGGTGGGAGATCACTGTAGCCACACCTTGTTTCATCAAGTTAATGGCGCACTTGCTTTGAGGGAGGGGACGGCCGCCTGCTGGAGGCCGGCCTCCCCCAAGTCCGACTGGTCCGGCATCCGCCGTCTTCCGGGCTATCACCGCGTGATAGGGCCCGCAGCCCGCAAGCCGTACCGACAGGTCGTCGTGGGGAACAGGACTCCGCCTGTCTGGAGCGACGTCAAGGGGGGAGTGGCAAAAGTGTCGCGCCGTGCAGAGATCTCCGCCTGTACGGGGCACTGTGGCCACGCCCAGCCCAAGATTCGGGGGTGAGGGACTTCACTGTAGCCACGCCATGTCTCGTCTTCTTGATGGGGGTTCAGACTCTGAGGGCGCCAGGTGGCCGCCTGCACGACGCCGTCCTCTCTAGGCTGTCTGGAGCCGGCCGCTCTTGGTGTCGTCTGCTAATGGTTGGCTGTCCTCCGGTGGCCGGCTGCGGAGCTTCCGTTTGGGGTATTGCGGCGCGAAGCCGACCCTAAGTTTTGACAGGTTCAGGGACTCGGGTGAGGCTACCCGTGGCCCATTACTCCGACACATAGACATGTGACGATGACATATCAAAGTATAACAAAACAGTTGGTTTAATTCAATATGATTGTTCTACGTACTAACAACATACTCTCAAAGTTGTCTGGCATCCTCGTTACACTTAACAAAATGCCCATAATCAAGAAAACATGATCATCACACACCGCTTAAGCTAGTCCTAGAGGCTAGACTAGGAATCAGGTTTTATCATTTATAAGTCTACACGTGCTTATGAGTTTTCCTCTGAATCACATATTCAAGAATCATAACGGTTATAGCATAGATTATAAACATCTAATTATAAACGTGGAAAAAATAATATAAATATTATTGCCTGTAGAGTATATTTTAAACGGTGCCTACCTTTGTCGCCGGTATAGATTATGGGTGAGGAAAGTAAAGGAGGGACCCCAACTGAGACCCAGAATACATATCAGGGGTGTTTATTAAAAAATAAACCATTATATGGCTATACCCCCCCCCCCCCCCCCAATTGATTGCATGTCGATGTGATGATGGTCAACGTGTGACGTGAGTAGGTCATACATGATCTGAACTGTTTACCACATTCCATGAACACCTTACAACTTTTAGAATTAACATACGCATGTTCTTTTGAAGTTTTAAGGGCAACATTTTTTTTTCTTGAGAAGATATTGAGTGAGGTCTGCGTTTTCTTTTCTTTTTTAGATCAGACAAATCTACTAATGGCAGCGTGGGCACACGGTGCTTTGGGGCGAACATGTCCAAAGTTTCCCGAGCGGGGGACAACACCATGAGGTCCATGGTACATTGTCCAACGTCCTAGGGTCGACTGGCCCAAACACACCTTCATGGACTTGTCCTTCCGTTTGTTTTGTGCGGTCCACTGGCATGTCGGCGGTCGGCTGCAGGAGCTCACCTTCTTTTGCCCGATTCCGCCTGTCTAGACTCATCATCACGTCATCTTTACTCACAAGTCACAACAACAACGATAATAACAGCTCATTCATTTCGTTCGCGCTCGCCGGCCCCGCCGCCGGCAAAAGCAAAGTCACACCACCGACACCGAGGCAGCCTAGCCACACTTCACGCACGCCAACGTCCACGGTCACACGCTCGCAGCATCCAGAGACAAAGGCGAGACGTGCTCTCAGTTGGGACCAGAGGAGAGACGTCGCGCGCGCCGGGGCGGTCGCCGTGGAGGTGTGGAGCTTAGCAGAGCTAGCTAGTCATCGATGGGATTTAACCTGCTGGTGGCCTTCGCCGCGGCGAGGGCCTTCGTGCAGGTGTTCCACCTGCCGGCGCCGTCGCAGTCGCCGCTCAACCTCTGGCTGCCGCTTGCCCGCCACCTGCCCGAGGCCTGCGCTGCCCTCTGCGGCGTGCTCGCCGCCCAAGTCGTGTGGCTGCGCCGCGCCTATGCGCGCGGTGGCACTGTCTGGAGCCGCCGCAGCCGCGAAGACGTCGACGTCCTCCGCCAGGCGCTGCTCGACGTCTCCTACTGATCATTCGACATGCAGCAGAGCGCCGCGCGGTAATGTCGCTCTCGCTCGCTGTTTCCAGTGCTGTGGCTTACGAATTAGGACGTTGTGTTTCTGTTTGTTTTCTTGGTTCCTTGTTGACTTATCTTTCCCGAGAATTGCGTGATCTGCTGTTGTAAAAACTCTTGATCGCAAAGTTCTTTGCTAGCTCGAGCTTGGACCGTGGGTGTATCCTCGTGATCTGTGCTGCTGGGAGGATCACCACCACTACCCTGGTCGCGCCAGTGTTATTAGCAAGAGGTGTCAAGCCTATGTGAATACTACCTCGGTCCGGGTTTATTGATCCTCATTGTATTTCGTGCCAAATTTTGACCATAGATTAAACTAATAAAATGTTTATGCATGTTATCAAACATTATATTTTTTTAAACTATGTTCAAATACGAATCTAATGAGATAATTTTTCTTGACATGCATTAACATTTTGTTAGTTAAATCTTTAGTCAAAATTTGGCATAAACTACAAAGGGACTAGTTCTTGACATTATGTTGTTGCAGAGGTCGGGTGTAATTGATATCCACTTGATATTAATATATTCTCATTATCGAAAAAAACTTCTTTTGTATATGTTAATGTACTTTATAGTACAAATGGAGTATAGATTAGTCCTAATTCGTTGGCCTTTGACATGCAGCTATTGTTTAATGGTCTGATCAACTTTGGTTGGGTGTCATATGTTACAGGCATGGTCAAATATGTAGCATCGTCCGTGAAATGTCGTGGGTGTAGCAAAATTTATAGGCGAGCCTGGGGTGTCGTCGTGCTCTTGAAGACACGATGTGTTGATGGCAAATTAATTCATGCTGGGTGCCATGGTCATACTACAGGATAGCAGGGGCGAATTGATGCGCGCAGGGGTCTGTGTCTCATTAAACTCTTGTCCACCGGTGATTTATGGAGGTTCAGTGGCTGTGGTGCACACGCAACACAGATCATTAATGACGTCGACGCTGTTTGGTGTGTTCTACTAGCGAGATTAGGTTCTCTAGCCATATTTTGCAAGACTTTAATAACATCAGAAAGACTGCAATCATTGTAATCAAATTAAACACCCTCTAAACAAGTGGGATTATAAATACTTAAAGTTTTGACCACATCAAACTCACTTTTCTAAGAATTTTTCAGATTCATGGGCTTCTTTCTCCTAGCCCATCTAGCATGTATCATGTATAGTTTGATTATTTTTATCAATTGTTCTTGTATCCTTTTACGAGACTCTTGAGTACCATGTTTAGGTGAAGAACATTTCTGCTTTAAAGCTTCTACATCATTAGCAATAGTTTCCGCCTTGTCAAGTAAAACCCTCAACCCCCTCGCAAAAAAAAAGTAAAACCCTCAACCCATCGAACTTTTCTGCAGAAGTTATGTTCAATTCTTTTTGGGAAGTCATAAATACTTTAACCATTGTTTCTTGACCAGTGGATGTTCGATTACTTGCATAAGAGTTATTTAAAGGAATATGATAATGGTTTTCATAAGGATTGTTGTTGAAATTATTTATAGCACGCATGACTTCCTTGCCCGCATCTCGCCCGGCACAAACCAAAAGTGATAGATGGGCACTCATCAAGGAGAAGATTCGCCTAGTTATGCCTTAACTCGGCCATTTGTGGACCAATACGTGTGTCACTTGATGTTAAAGCACTTTGCATAGTGATGGCCATAAGAGGAGGCATATCACTTGTTGTCAGTGTTTCTAGGCATGAGAGGAGCAAAGAAACGAGCGAGCACCTCATGGTGACAAGCAAGGAGGTCCTATTCTTCATGTTATGCGATGGATAGCCCCCGACCCAATAAGCGCTCCTTGCAGTAGCGTGACTCCTTTCCTTGGAAAAAAACCCGACTTCCTATAATATGTGCAAAATCATCAATGTGCTTTGCTGCCATACAAACTAGCACCTACCTTGCTTCGCAACAAAGGTCTACCGATTACACATTAAAAAAGTTTGTTAATTAAAAAATGTTCACGAAGGTTTAAAAATAGAACATTAATTTGTAATAAGTATTCAAGAATTTTAAAATTAATCATGATTTTAATTTTATAACATATTGAAAAAAATTCATAAATTTTTAAGAATGATCGCGAACTTCAAAAAAATCAGGGATATAGAATGTATTCGCAGATAAAATAGAAATTAAATAATAACAAGACAAAAGAGAAAACAAACAAAAAAGAGGGTGAAATAATGTTGGATGGAAACCTATAGAAATAATAACCAACAAAAAATAACTAAATGTCTCCACGCTGCGATAGGACAAGCATGTCTCCAAATTAAGCTAAGACTCGATCGATGTCACTTGCACCGAAGAACTACCGAACTATGGTTCATCATCTTGTGTTGTTTTCCTCTCTGTCATCTGAAACTACTAGTGCGCGGGGTGGTGGTGGCACTGGCATCCGGCCTTTCTTGATGAAGAAAACGAAGAGAGGGCTCCCATGGCGCATGTCCACACCAACGAAAACAAAGCTGGTTCTCAAGCCGCAGATCAATGAAGGCAGGGTATAGGCCGAGTATCCTTTAGAGGATCAGATTGGCTCCTTTAAAAAGGCCGTTTCTAACCGGTCCCTCAAATTTAGAAAAGTAAAAAAAGGCGAAATTTCAGCGGTCGGTCAATATGTGAGATGTGAGCGCCGAGAGGTGGTGCAGAGCTGTTTTGGGGGCTGCGCGGTCCAGTCCTTATCGAATCATCCAAATGTGAAAGTGCAACTATCCCTAGGTGGTTTTGGTAATTCATAACAACATATAGCTCATTGAGCTAATGCTATTCCAAGATGAACATTACAGGAAAGCTCAATGAATGGCATGGCATGGATGATGAAAGTGGATCCTCAAAATGTCGATGACAAAGGATTGGCTCAAGCTCAAAACCTCAAGACTCTTCATTTTATATTTTAGTGATTCATGATCACATTGAGTCCATAGGAAAAGCCAATACTATCAAGGAGGGATGAGGTGTTGCTTAATGAGCCTCTTGCTTCATGTGCTTAGTGATATGCTCCAAAACCCTCAGCTATTTTCTCACATCCACATATGACCTAAACCTAAAGCCAAAATCGGTCTCACCGATTCTTCCTACCCGGCGCCACCGATTTCAAATGTCATAGCCACTGCCACAAACCCTAGGCAAATCGGTTCTACCGATAGGGATCTCGGTCTCACCGAGATGGGATTGTAATCTCTATGTTTCCTTTTTGTAACTTTTCGGTCTCACCCAAAGAGCGGGTCGGTCCCACCGAGATTGCAATGTAAACTTTCTGTTTCCCTTTCGTAACGTTTCGATCTCACCGAAAGAGCGAATAGGTTCCACCGAGTTTACCTGACCAACTCTCTGGTTAGCTAATTACCAAAATCGGTCTCACCGAGTTTGTGTAATCGGTCTCACCGAGATTACGTTATGCCCTAACCCTAACCATATCAGTCCTACCGAGATGCAAGTCGATCCCACCGAAAACCCTAACGGTCACTAGGTTTACTAAAATCGGTTCGACCGAGTTTGTTGATTCTGTCCCACCGAGATTGGTAAATTGTGTGTAACGGTTAGATTTTTTGTGGAGGCTATATATACCCCTCCACCTCCTCTTCATTCGTGGAGAGAGCCATCAGAACAAACCTACACTTCCAACTTACCATTTCTGAGAAAGAACCACCTACTCATGTCTTGATACCAAGATATTCCATTCCTACCATATGAATCTTGATCTCTAGCCTTCCCCAAGTTGCTTTCCACTCAAATATTGTTTCCACCAGATCCAAATCCTATGAGAGAGAGTTGAGTGTTGGGGAGACCATCATTTGAAGCACAAGAGCAAGGATTTCATCATCAACGCACCATTTGTTACTTCTTGGAGAGTGGTGTCTCCTAGATTGGCTAGGTGTCACTTGGGAGCCTCCGACAAGATTGTGGAGTTGAACCAAGGAGTTTGTAAGGGCAAGGAGATCGCCTACTTCGTGAAGATCTACTGCTAGTGAGGCAAGTCCTTCGTGGGCGACGGCCATGGTGGGATAGACAAGGTTGCTACCGTGGACCCTTCGTGGGTGGAGCCCTTCGTGGACTCGCGCAACTGCTACTCCTTTGTGGGTTGAAGTCTCCATCAACGTGGAGGTACGATAGCACCACCTATCGGAACCATGCCAAAAACATCCGTGTCTCCAATTGCGTTTGAATCCTCCAAACCCTTCCCTTTACTTTCTTGCAAGTTGCATGCTTTAATTTCTGCTGCCAATATACTCTTTGCATGCTTGCTTGATTTGTGAGTAGATTGCTTGACTTGACCTAAGATAGCTAAAATCTGCCAAACTCAAAAACTGGGAAAAGGATAAGTTTTTATTTGGTCAAGTAGTCTAATCACCCCCCCTCTAGACATACTTCAAGGTCCTACAAGTGGTATCAGAGCATTGGTCTCCATTTGCTTTGATTTCCATAACTTTTGGTGGTCATAGCCTTGCTTTCACAACCTAGGAGAGTATGGCGTTAGGGAAATTATCACCGTAGAGGTGCTTACTTTGATGGTACTAATTTTGCTAGTTGGAAGCATAAGATGAAAATGCATATTCTCGGACATAACCCCGCCGTTTGGGCAATTATTTGTATTGTCTTGCAAGGTGAATTCTTTGATGGGAGAGAGCCGAACCGTGAAGCTAATGCGGAAGAATTGAAGATGTTGCAATACAACGCTCAAGCTTGTGATATCATCTTCAACGGATTGTGCCCCGAAGAATTCAACAAAATTAGCCGTCTTGAGAATGCAAAGGAAATTTGGTATACTTTGATTGATATGCATGAAGGTGCCGAATCCGTCAAGGAATCCAAGTTGGATGTGCTCCAAAGTCAACTTGACAAGTTCAAAATGAAGGATGGTGAAGGTGTCGCTGAAATGTACTCTAGGCTTGCACTTATCACAAATGAGATTGCCGGCTTAGGGAGTGAAGAGATGACCGATAGATTCATCATCAAGAAGATCCTAAGAGCATTGGATGGAAAGTATGATACCGTGTGCACATTGATCCAAATGATGCCAAACTAAAAAGATCTCAAGCCAACGGAAGTCATTGGAAGAATTGTTGCTCATGAGATGTCAATTAAGGATAAGGAGGAACTTCACAACAAGTCAAGTGGTGCTTACAAAGCCTCAAGTGAAGCCCCAACATCATCAAGTGAGAAACAAACCTTCAATGAAGAATTGGGCTTAATGGTGAAGAACTTCAACAAATTCTACAAGAGTAGAAGCAAAGAAAGAAGCTCCAAGTCAAGGACTTACCATGACAAAAGATCTTCTAGTCGAGAGCGCAATTGCTACAATTGTGGGAGACCCGGACACTATTCCAATGAGTGTACGGCTCCCTACAAAAAAAGAGAGAACTCTCCAAAAAGAAGAACTAGAAGAGAAGAATCACCACCAAGAGAGAGGAGGAGTAGAGATGATCGTTATGAACGAAGACCCTCGCGGAGAAGCAAGAATTCGGATAGGAAGGACAAGTCATCAAAGAGCTACACAAAACGAAGACATCAAGCTCATGTTGGTGAATGGGTATCCGGCTCCGACTCCGACCATCACTCCGAGAGAAGCTATCACTGTGACTCCAAATACACTCAAGATGAAGGTGTTGCCGGTCTAGCACTTGTGTCAACCAACTCCTACGACATATTTGAATCACCAAATGAAGGAATTGGAAGATGCTTCATGGACAAAGGTCGTAAGGTAACACATCCTGAGTATGTTGATTTCAATGGTGATGAAGATGGCTTGCTAGGTGATGATGATTTACTTGTTGACAACTCTAGTGATGAATACTATGATGAAACGTCAATTAATCATGCTAATCAAGCTGAAACGAATGACAATGATAAGGAGAAGATTGAGCGTCTAACTAAAGAACTAAACACTCTTAAGTTAGCTCATGAAACTATCTTTGAAGATCATCGAGAACTTTTAAGGGCTCATGAGAAATTACGCTTTGAAAAGCTCAATCTTGAGCAAGTCCAATATTGTTGCTCCTAGTAGTTCTCTCGATTTCACTAATGATCCTCTTAGCCAAGTTACACTTGAGCAAGAAAATAGCTTGTTGAAGGGAATTATAGAGAAAGGTGTATACAAGAGCCTTGCCGGGAGTAAGCAATTCGAGGAAATTGTACGCAAGCAAGGAAGGCACCGGAAGAATCAAGGTGTTGGTTTTGAACTAAAGTTCAATGCCAATGGAGTTGAGTGGAAAGAAGATCAATACCCCAAGACGAAGTTTGTTCCTCAACAAGAGAAGTATGATCCTACTTCCTACAAGGGAACACAAGCACAAGATGATCTTCCACCACAAGACCACAAGAACAAAGGCAAGGACAAGCTTCAAGAAGAGATTGATGCATTTGATGAAGCACCTAAGGCCTTGGTCAAGTGGATTCCCAAGAATACGTCAAGTTCTACCTCATCAAGTACAACTACAACTCCAAGGATTCCCATCAAGATGATGTGGATCCCGAAGAAGAAGAACTAGAGATTTCTTGAGCGTGACTCCGCCAACATATTTAACTCATATCACTATGGCAAGGACAAGTGCAATCAACTTCCATATCTTGCACTAGTTCAAGGAGTCACAAACCCTCATGTTGGTAAGGCAAGGGACAAGGTAACCTAATGTTTTCATGGACATCATTTTGTGTGTGCATCACTCTATGTCTTTGGATATACTTGTTTGTTCCTTGTGGGACTAACCCATGTAGGTATTGAAAGTGCAACTCACTCCAAAGGATTGCTCCAAAAAAGATCTACATCAACATTGAGCATCCACATCTTCAACACCTACATGAAGTCATCATCGACAAAACCCAAGGTTAGTTTATCCCTCTATGGGGGGGTCTCACATCTAGGGGGAGCTTAATTCTAAGAATTGAGTCAAAGCAACTCTAATGATGTGAACACATAAATGCATTATGTAAAAGTGGTAACCACACTTGAGCTTAAACGATGAGTATGACCTATGATCAAATGTCTATCATTTGACTCCTAAGTCAATATACTCATATATAGATGACCTAGTCATCGCCAATTGTTTGATAGATGCTAGAATTGGTTGTGCATGCTTTGCCACATATTTCATTTGCCATCTTATTGTGTGAGCATGTTGGTTGCATACTTTACTCATTCAAGGACATCCACTTGTTGTTTTGATTGATTGGCTTCTTTTCTTTGGCTGCGGATGGACAAGAATGCCTAAGAACCTTCTCTAGCTATCTATGCTTTTCTCGTCTCAAACTCTATTCATGCTACATCACAAAATTTGATCAAGTCAGATTCGAACCACTCTGTGTGAGGAGCACTCGGAGTCCCCGATTCGACATAGACTTAAACTTCCAAAACTTCTTTGTGATTCTCGGTCGGACCGATTCCTCCATTTCGGTCCTACCGAGATCACTAAGTCGATCTAGTTTTCAATCTCGGTGCAACCGATTTGAACTCTTCGGTCAAACCAAGTTGCAACAACTGTACACAGTTTTGCATCTCGGTGCCACCGAGTTGTTCCACTCGGTCACACCGACAGGGTCGGGCTATATATAGTCACGGGCAAAAATTTGGAAATTTCTCCGAAACTCTTCGCCCACGCAATAGCTCGCTCTGCCTCCGTGGTCTCCGGATCGTCTCCTCGTCGCCAGCGGCCTCCTTTCGCTGGTATCCGCCGCCGTCAACGGAATCCAACCCCGCCGTTGCCGCCGTAGCGAGTCTCCGCCAAACTAGGGTATGGACTCGATCACTGTGCTTTCCTCGTCCGATTCTCAGCACATTGTGTTCTTATTGATTCTTGCCAGGATTGAAACACTCCTGTCCAGTCAATGCAATCCTTAGAATAGTTTTGATTCAAAAATTTAGGGTTAGGTTTCCGCCGAAACCATCTCGGACCCGCCGAGTTGAAAAACTCGGTCCCACCGATTTGGCTTATGCCATTGCACTAGTGAGACTCGGTCGACTGAGAATTGCTAATCGGTGTGACCGATTTTAGGACTTTGTGAAACCCTAGCAGTCTCGGTGCCAATTTAACCGTGACTCGGCCTCGACCGAGTTCATCAGTTTAGGTTCCAAAACTGCTTCGGTATCACCGAGTTTGAAAATCGGTAGATCCGAAATGCCATCGTGGAAAACTAAAACTGAATTTTTTAGTCATTCTTTGCAAAAATCTCTGCATTTTGTGATGCTCATCCACTCTACCTCATCTATAACTCTTCACAGGTCAAGATCGGTGTTTGCGGCATGTCGCACTGAGTCACAGTAACAGTGTCGAGGAGCAGGTGAACATGAGTGAGGGCACTAGTCCCTCCAGCTCTTCAGTTGAAGGCAGCAGGAGCACCCCAAGCAATTTGCCTAAAGCTGCCACTAGGCAAAGGAAGAAGAAAACCTCAGATTCTGAAGATGAGGATTATAGTGCAGAAGAGGATGAGGCAACCTCCAAGAAGGCAGTGCTCAAAAGGAGTATGGCTCAAAGACATAGCACAAAGCTCGGACTCAATAGGAAGGTTCCTGCCAAGAGGACACCTATGCCAAAGGCCGAGCATCAACTCAAATTCCTGAAAAGCCCGATCCCAAAGAGCCAAATTACATCAAGGAAAGAAAAGGAAAGAAAGGGTCAAGAAGACCACAGACAGAGTTATTGGGAAGCCTTCCATGATGGAAGAGGAAGAAGAGATTGCTGCACCAGCACCAAAGGCACCAAAGCTTATGGGTGGTGCTATAAGATCAGGGGCTGCCACATATAAGCCCAAGGAAGCACCCAAAGCTGCCCCCAAGGCCAAGTTTGCACCAAAGAGGAATACCAGGAGTATTCCAGCTACTGAGAAGAACAAGGCCCCAGTGCCTAAGGTTGCTGATGAAGAAGATGAAGAAGGACAAGTTCTGAGGAAGCTCAAGCCCAAGATACCAGACCACAATGATGCCCATCCCGTGGCTGAGGACATGAAGATGGGTTAAGGCTATGGAGGATGACAGATCCATATGCCACAAGGAGAAGGACTGCTGTGGACTACAGGTTCCACACAAAGGAACAGCAGGACTTCTATGAGACTATTCTGCTGGATAAGAAGCCCATAGTGTGTGATATGAGGTGGGTCGACTGGACCTACATGAAAGAAAATGTAGAGCACTATCCTGGAGTGCAAGACAGTTTTGTTGCTGTTGGAGTTGTAGACTTCGTTGGGTAAAAGCTCACCAACTGAACGATGAACTTATCATGCGCTTCTACTCCACAAAGACACTTTTATCCAGATGGCATGATAGTGTGGATGTCTGAAGGTACAAGGTACCAGTCAACTGTTGAGGAGTGGGCAAAGCTGATAAATGCCCCAAAGGAGAATGAAGATGACGTGGATGTATATGCCAAGAAGAAAATGGACCACAATTCCATGGCACACATGTACAAGGAGATCCCAGACACAGCCATTGAGACACATAAGTTTGGATCAGTCCACTTCCTTCTGTCAGGGCTGCCAACTATCAACAGCATCTTAAGGCACACTCTACTGCCTAAGTCTGGTGACCACAACATGATAAGAGGGCATGCAATCAAAATTTTGCATTTGTTTGATGTGCCACAAAAATTCAAAGTCATGAGCCTAATGGTTCAAACCATTAAGAGGACTGCAGCAGACCAGAAGAGAAGCTGTGGATATGCCCCTCAGATCCAGGAGTTGATTAACTCTAAGATGGGCACAGGCAAATATCTATTGGATAAAGAACATTTTCCACTTTATCCAGACTTTGAGGACAATGAGGTTGTCATGAATGAGAATGATCCATCATCAGTTCAAGCACAAGAGAAGAAGGAGAAGGCAAGGAAGGAGAAGGCTACCAGGATGCCAACTCAAGAGGAGGCATCTGAGTATTTCTTGAAGAACAAGCAGGAGCAGCCTGGATACTTAATAGCATCAACACTGAGGATTGAGAAGGGATTGGCCACCCTCACTCAAAATCAGGAGATGTAACATCCCAAAATTCTAAATTTTGGAATGTTATAAACAAATAGATAGTTTTGATTGATTGCTTGATTGATTGACTGAAAGTGAGTGAATTCGAAACTTTTTGAAAGTTAAATGAGAGGGAATAAAAGGACTTTCCCAAACTTTCATTTTGCTTTTATGAACTTCGGGAATTCAAATTCTTTTCATCATAAAACCACGGAGAGAAGATGACATGACTTCTTCCATTTATTTAAATGACAAGGGGTGTTGAAAATATTTGAATTTCATATGGAAAATATTTCCAATTCTGAAACTTTATGCAACTCAATGATTTTCACGAGCGAAGATAAAATGACTTCTTCAAAACATATGAAATATGAGTTGGAAGTTTCATTATTTCATATTTGGGATTTCTCAAATTTTGAAAATAGGATCATTGGATTTATTTAATTATCTTCATAAAGTTTTTCCTATAAAAATATTTTGAGAGGGAATAATATGACTTTCCCAACATTTAGGAAAAATGAAGATATTATAAATAAATCAAAATTTGGTTTTGGAAGATTTATTTTGCTTAGGCAAAATGAGCATTTTAAAAATTTATGCATGTTTGCTGCTTTTTAAAGTTCATTTTGTTCGACTCATTTTAGGAGTCGGGAAAATTTGTTTTATTTAAATCGGAGTTCATTTGGTATTTTTTAATTCGTTTTGTTTTAATTTAAAAAAAATTCGCACAGGCCAAGGCCCGGCCAGGCCCAACCAGCCAGGCCCGGCCCGGCGCCCGCCTCCCTCTCCCTCACAAGACGACGCTCGGTGCCTGCCGCCAGACGACGCCGCCTCGAGTCCGGCTCACCCAGCGCCTGCCCCTCCCAAGCCACCCGCCGCCGCCTCCCCTCTTAAATACCCCCCCCTCTCTCTCTCACCCGCCCGACCAGCATGAGTGCCGGGCCGGAACGCCGCCGCCGCCGTCCCTCGCCAGCCGGGAAACCCAGCGGCCCCTCGCCGCCTCCCGAACCTCGCCCCGGAGCCGGCTGAGCCCGCCGGCGATCACCGGAGGTAGACGCCGCCCGATCCGGTTTTCCCCTAAAAACCCGATCCGGTTTATTTTTTAAAAAAAAAGATGTTCGGTTTTTTTTAAAAACCTAGATTGGTTTTATTTTTTTGGTTTTCTTAATTAACGAACGTTCACCGACCCGTTCGTTTCAATGAACGCGTTCGTTGGATTAGTTCTGTTAACGAACGTCCGTTATTTAATCCGTTCGTCGTTTTCTTTAAATACGATTTAATCCGTTATTATTCAGATTCTAATTCCGATCACATTTTCAAAAATGTTATATTTCTTGCTCGTATAAAGGAATCAGGTGATTCAAGCGCACGGAGTTTCAGAATTTAAACCGTCGTTCCGACTAACCTACTTACACAGAGTTTTGCTACTATGAAATTTTGACCAAATTTCAGATTGCTAACCCGAGTCGTTCTCTCTCGAGTTCCGACTTTCGATGCTTTATTCGATTCGATTCTTTTTGCAACCAGGGTTCTTAAGTTGAACTATCTGGTTAGATCTTTTATTCGAGATTTCCCTGTGCATTAGATGAGTGCTTATTGTATGCTTGTTGTTTGTCTGCGTTAGATCACCCGGAGTGCGCCGCTTGTTACTTCGAATCTCTAGGTCTCGCGGATCATCAGCAAGGCAAGTAACACTTTGATCATACTCTTCTCATACCCAGTTTTTATGCATTAGATCTATTCCTCAAACCCTTGCATGATTAGGATCTAATTAAATTGTGGGATGGGAAGTAGTTTGAGGTAGTACCTATTACTGCTTTATTATCAAACCCTTGGGAGTTACTTCTACGTTTGCTTATTACGCCATGCTATGCTCAGAGACGTGGATTGGGTGAGTGAATATCCATGACAGATGTGAGATTGATAATTAATGGTTTATCTAAGGTGGCAACTTAAACACACATCCGGGTGGATTGAGGCACTGGCTATTCCAGACTTGCCTGTCAAGGCACACAGGTAGACAGGATTTGCTGTATTTCTTCGGACCGCCACCTGTGCCCAAGGGGATCATGAGATTATTCAAACTAGAAACTTCCGTGTGCAGCCACAAGCCATTATGGGCTCTGGCGTAGTTGACTAAGTTGTGCGAACTCTTACGGGTAGGCTAGCCGATGTAGGGGATTTAGGTTGGTACGGTCTACCCACATGTAAGGTGCTAGCGCACGAAAGACTGTGTCTCGGTCATCCGTCTCTCAAACACCATGTAGTCACGAGAACCAAACGGAGGCGATCGAGTCTTGTGGGGAAAAGTGCTAAACCTCTGCAGAGTGTATAAACTAATCATGATTAGCCGTGTCCCGGTTATGGACATCTTGAGTATCTAGTACTTGAATATCATGTGAATCTCAACACGTTACTTCTAATAATAAAGTTATTGGGTTTTAATGAGTACTTTTAATTGGGATTGAGGATCTTTGTCAACCATTCTCAATGTTCAACAACCACCATGATAGTTAAATGAATTTATTCCTTTGAAGTAGGGAAAAATTTGCTTTTCGCAAAAACTGTAACCATAGAGCTTTCCACCAGCCATATATGCATGTAGTATAGGCTTATTCTTTCATTACTCTCGATGTGTTACATTGCCAGCATATTCCATGTGCTGACCCGTTTTCGGGCTGCAACTTTTCATGTTGCAGACTTTTCAGACGACGAGTAAGTGATACGTTAGGGTTACGATTTCCTATACTCAACTCTGCCGTTGGTGTTGATGGGAATCCACAACCTTGTTGCTTCCGCTATATGTTGGATTGAGGTAATAGTATTTACGTTACTTTATACATGTGATTTACCTCTGTTATAAATCCTTCGAGTAATCGTGTGTGTCAAAGATACCGATCCGTGGATGACACGAAAGCGCAGAGACTTGATCCATTCGGTCGGGTCGCTACAAGATGGTATCGAGCACATGTTGATCAGGGACGTGACCCTAGAAACTGACAAGCCCATAGGAAAGATTTTCTCTACAACTTCATTTTCAAAAGATCTTTTACCTCTCTTCTTCTCGAGCTTATTCAAATATTCCATTTTAGTGAGACCATACCCTTTCCCTTTTGACCACTCAAGATTTGACTGATGAGACCACTCCAAGGAGACAAGATAACGGACAACTAAGACCATTTGGAATGAAGAGGACTTTATCGTGTAAATGGAAACTACAACTGTTGAAGACTCCGAAGACTTGGAGAAATTGAAGGCTTTGAAGAATTCCCAGATTTTATGACCTAGGAAGGTTACGCTTATGGAACTTGGCAGACTATGGAAGTTGTCAATACCCGAGATCAAGGTGTATCGGAGAAAGACTGGAACATGGAGCATTAGAATTCAAAGCTTTGTCAGGAAAACCCTAAGGCAGGAGATATCAACTATGGAATGATAGCTCATGAAAATGACAAGAGCAGAAACACGCTATCCATGATGTTTTCGACCGCCTATGCTTTTGTCACCGTGAGGAGTTAAGCATGCAGATGCATGGAAGGATTGGATGGTAGAAAGCTGTTGGAGCATCTATCTGCAAACGTTGGAGTTTTAACCTTAGTTGGTGTATCACCAGGATCCGGAGTATTACATGAAGAAGTTTAAGGTGGATCTGCAGGAAGCAAGATTTGATAAGGAAGCGGTTTGTGAAGAACTCAGGACCCGTAAGCTGAAAGTAGACAAGATGAAGGAGCAAAACATCGAGATACCGGAGATTTGACAAAGAATCGAAGGATGAGGATCATGGATCATGTCAAGGATGTTGAAACCGGCGGTTGGAACGTAACTCCGAAATATTGAAGGACGTCGCGAGAGACTTCGCGTCAACAGAGATGATCTGGCAAAAGAACTTGAGAATGACAAGCATGATCAGAAGGAGCCATCAGAGACATGATCAAGATTGGAAGAGTTTGATGACTTTGAAGAGTTTTGACGACATTGACCTTTAGAAGACCAAACCCCTGTTACATACTTACGTTAGATGCGACGATTGTGAGCTGTCATTTGTTTGATGATTTTCCGACAGCCACAATAAAATCTGTCTTTTCAAAACTTTTGTTTGTATTGTGTGTATCCCTCTCGATCTCTCTTATCCCACCCCAAACCCATGGACCCAATAGAGGATGAATGGAGAAGAGCTTGTATTTTCTGGACCAATGAGTCAATTGGAGACAGACCGATGGATTCAGAACATGGAGGATCACATGGGGAACAACCCTATAGTGAGAAAGGATATGGCCCAGCATGCTCTTCAGTGCTTTGAAAGAGGTGCTGCTACTTGGTGGAGGATGTACCAAACCATCAATGGATTGCCAGGAGTAACCACTTGGGAAGAATTTAAGTTGACTTTGCTAAAGTCTCGGTTTGTGTCCCAGAAATTGAAGCCTTATGGAAAGGATATGAAGAAACCTTGTGCATACAAGCTTTATGGAGAAATAGGACACACCCATAAGGAATACAAGGACGAATACCCTCATAATCGGAGGATTACCAAAGGAGTTAGCCGAGGATCTCAAGGAACTTCAGTTGGAGATTGTTCCCAAAGGTTTCGTTGCAGTAATGGAAGTTCAGTTTACATTGTTGGAAAAGATCCGTGAAGCTCAGGAGGATGACAAAGAGATTTCTGAGGTAAAAGAGAGGATGAGTAAAGGAAAGGCCAAAGGTTTTCGTAAGGATAAGCACGACACCTTATGGTTTGAGGACAGTGTACATATACCCAATAATGCAAAGATCAGGAAGTTAATACTTCAGGAGGCTCATAACTCACCATACTTGATTCGCCCTGGAAACACCAAGATGTATTCGGATTTGAAGGAGTGTTTCTGGTGGACTGGTATGAAGACGGATATTGCAGAGTATGTAGTCGTAGGTGACGTATGTCAGAGAGTGAAGGCAGAGCATCAGAAGCTAGTCAGAGTACTACAACCTATGCTAATACCTGAATGGAAGCAGGATAAGCTTGGCATGGATTTCATTACCAGATTTCCCAGAACCCGAACGGGATATGATTCTATCTGGGTAGTAGTTTATTCGCTTGATCAAAGTGGCTCGCTTTATCCCAATGAAAAACCACCTATACAAGTGCGAAGTTGGCCAAGATATATATTTGAGAAAGGATCGTATGTCTGCATGGAGTTCCAAGGACCATCGTAGAGGAACACAGTTTACCTCAAAGTTTTGGAAACAGCTGCACCAGACTTTGGATACTAGGCTAGAGTTCAAGATGACCTTTCATCCGCAGTATGATGGATAAATCAAGAGAGTCAATCAGATTTCGGAGGACATGTTGAGAGCGTGTGCGCTAGATTATGGATCTAGTAGTGATGATAATCTACCCTACGGGGAGTTCTCATACAACAACAGCTACCAAGTCAGTTTGAAGATGGCCCCTTTTTGAAGCTTTGTATGGGAGAAGGAGCCAGACACCGTTGATGTGGGATGAAGTTGGAGACCGTCAGTTGTTTGGACCAAATGTGATCAAGGAGTCAGAAGAGAATGCTAAGTAGATTCGAGATAGACTGAAGGTAGCTCAGTCCAGGCAGAATATTTATGCATACTCAAAAACGCAAGGAGGTAGTCTATGAAATCGGAGACAGAGCATGTATTCGTGTGTCCCCTCTGTGAGGAGTTAAGCGGTTTGGAGTTAAAGGAAAGTTAGCCCGAGATTTGTAGGACCATACCGAGTTTGGAACGTATGGGAGATTTGGCTAACAAGTTGGAGTCACCCGGCATCGTCAGGAGTTCATGATGCGTTTCACGATTCCCATTGAAGAAGTGCCATGCAGAGATGGCCAATATTCCCTGTAAGGACGCTTTGACCTCGAAAGGATAATGATGTTCCACGAAGTGAGTATGGACTTCATAAGTATAAGTTTTTATCTCGGTATGTGGGATATCCCACGAGGATGAAGAGATGAATTACTATTGGATATAAAGGAGGTATGATGTTGGAAATATGGATCAATGGAAATTCCATGATGAGTTTGAGTAATCACGTCTTAGTTTGGTGCAAACATAAGGAAAAGAGACAGTACAATTGGATGGATTTAAGTATGCGGGGAGTTGGATGTTGGGATAACGATCAGTTGCCCGAGGATGTGTTCAAGGATTGCAAGTGATGAGATGGGCCATAACCCATGTGCCCCAGGATCTGCCAAGAAGCAAGCACACTCTTGCCAAGGAAAACCTCGAAGAAGTTACGACTTGTATCAACCGACGATTCTATAGGAGTTTACGCAAAACACGAGAGTTGTTAAGGAACGATAGATGTTTTGTTTGGCTTGCGTAATCAATGGATTTTCGAACTTGGTTCGTCGACAAGAGAAATTCTGCAATGCTTGTGAGGATGACCGAGTGTTAGAATGCGAGATTCGCTAAACCATGTACAAGGTAATGATTTGGGTGCGGGATGGATTGATCACCATACCGACTTACTCTTATTATTCGCTTTGCTATATGGGATGGTAAATCTGAGTGACTTACCTATAGTAGAGAGACGACGATCAAAACCTTGTTTAAAACCTTAGAAAGGTATTGGTATTTTTTCCCTTGTACAAGGCAGTTGTTGCCAACCGTAGGATATACGGTGAGGTTCAACCTGCACCCGTTTTCTCGCAGGACAAACCATAAATTATTGACCACCACGAGATATCGATAGTTGTTTAGCATTGGCGCCCGGACCGTCGACTATGAAGACCCAATTTCGGGATAACCTTACCAAGATGAAAGGGCAAAAGATTTGAGGAAAAGGTTATGCCACTACCGGAAGAGCCCAGAGAAGGGATTATCCTTAATATCTGGGAAGACCGACACTGTCAGCGATAAGGATGGAGTATATCAGTTTTGATGGAATCGTAACCATGCTTCTAAGGGTGGTAGCACCCGAGACCCCGGAGACGAGCGATGGATTTTGAGAAGACCCCCAAACCATAACCTATTTCTTGCTAGCCTCTCCGAATCTCGAGGACGAGATTCATTTTAAAGTGGTAGTTTGTAACATCCCAAAATTCTAAATTTTGGAATGTTATAAACAAATAGATAGTTTTGATTGATTGCTTGATTGATTGACTGAAAGTGAGTGAATTCAAACTTTTGAAAGTTAAATGGGAGGGAATAAAAGGACTTTCCCAAACTTTCATTTTGCTTTTATGAACTTCGAATTCAAATTCTTTTCATCATAAAACCACGGAGAGAAGATGACATGACTTCTTCCATTTATTTAAATGACAAGGGTGTTGAAAATATTTGAATTTCATTTGGAAAATATTTCCAATTCTGAAACTTTATGCAACTCAATGATTTTCACGGCGAAGATAAAATGACTTCTTCAAAACATATGAAATATGAGTTGGAAGTTTCATTATTTCATATTTGGGATTTCTCAAATTTTGAAAATAGGATCATTGGATTTATTTAATTATCTTCATAAAGTTTTTCCTATAAAAATATTTTGAGAGGGAATAATATGACTTTCCCAACATTTAGGAAAAATGAAGATATTATAAATAAATCAAAATTTGGTTTTGGAAGATTTATTTTGCTTAGGCAAAATGAGCATTTTAAAAATTTATGCATGTTTGCCGCTTTTTAAAGTTCATTTTGTTCGACTCATTTTAGGAGTCGGGAAAATTTGTTTTATTTAAATCGGAGTTCATTTGGTATTTTTTTAATTGCTTTTGTTTTAATTTAAAAAAATTCGCGCCCACTGGCCAAGGCCCACTGCCCAGCCAGGCCGGCCCGGCGCCCGCCTCCCTCTCCCTCGCAAGACGACGCCTTGTGCCCGGTGCCCACAGACGACGCCCGCCGCCCGAGTCCGGCTCCACCCGCGCCTGCCCCTCCCAAGCCACCCCGCCGCCTCCCCCTCTTAAATACCCCCCTCTCTCTCACCCCGCCCGCCGACCAGCTGAGTGCCGCCGCCGAACGCCGCCGCCATCCTCGCCCGGCCAGGGAGCCCCGCCGCCTCGCCGCCCCCTCCCGAACCTCGCCGCCCCCCCTCCCGGGCTGAGCCCGCCAGCGATCACCGGAGGTAGCCGCCGCCGATCCGGTTTTCCCTAAAACCCGATCCGGTTTATTTTTAAAAAAAAGATGTTCGGTTTTTTTTAAAAAAACCTAGATTGGTTTTATTTTTTTTGGTTTTCTTAATTAACGAACGTTCACCGACCCGTTCGTTTCAATGAACGCGTTCGTTGGATTAGTTCTGTTAACGAACGTCCGTTATTTAATCCGTTCGTCGTTTTTCTTTTAATCGGATTTAATCCGTTATATTTCTGATTCGATTTCCGATCTGATTTTCAAATCTGTTTTATTTCTTGCTCGTTTATCGGAATCAGGTGATTCAAGCGCCTGGAGTTTCGTAACGAAACCGTCGTTCCGACTAACCTACTTACACAGAGTTTTGCTACTATGAAATTTTGACCAAATTTCAGATTGCTAACCCGAGTCGTTCTCTCTCGAGTTCCGACTTTCGATGCTTTATTCGATTCGATTCTTTTGCAACCAGGGTTCTTAAGTTGAACTATCTAGTTAGATCTTTTATTCGAGATTTCCTGTGCATTAGATGAGTGCTTATTGTATGCTTGTTGTTTGTCTGCGTTAGATCACCCGAGTGCGCCGCTTGTTACTTCAATCTCTAGGTCTCATGGATCATCAAGAAGGCAAGTAACACTGATCATACTCTTCTCATACCCAGCTTTTTATGCATTAGATCTATTCCTCAAACCCTTGCATGATTAGGATCTAATTAAATTGTGGGATGGGAAGTAGTTTGAGGTAGTACCTATTACCTGTTTTATTATCAAACCCTTGGGAGTTACTTCTACGTTTGCTTATTACGCCATGCTATGCTCGTAGACGTGGATTGGGTGAGTGAATATCCATGACAGATGTGAGATTGATAATTAATGGTTTATCTAAGGTGGCAACTTAAACACACATCTGGGTGGATTGAGGCACCTGGCTATTCCAGGACTTGCCTGTCAAGGCACCTGGGTAGACAGGATTTGCCTGTATTTCTTCGGACCGCCACCCAGGCCCAAGGGGATCATGAGATTATTCAAACTAGAAACTTCCGTGTGCAGCCACAAGCCATTATGGGCTCTGGCGTAGTTGACTAAGTTGTGCGAACTCTTACGGGTAGGCTAGCTGATGTAGGGGATTTAGGTTGGTACGGTCTACCCACATGTAAGGTGCTAAGCGCTTACGAAAGATCGTGTCTCGGTCATCCGTCTCTCAAACACCATGTAGTGCGAGAACCAAACGGAGGCGATCGAGTCTTGTGGGGAAAAGTGCAAACCTCTGCAGAGTGTATAAACTAATCATGATTAGCCGTGTCCCGGTTATGGACATCTTGAGTATCTAGTACTTGAATATCATGTGAATCTCAACACGTTACTTCTAATAATAAAGTTATTGGGTTTTAATGAGTACTTTT
Organism: Aegilops bicornis; assembly: GCA_021605145.1. Lineage (NCBI taxonomy): Eukaryota > Viridiplantae > Streptophyta > Magnoliopsida > Poales > Poaceae > Aegilops > Aegilops bicornis. The sequence goes on from CM038670.1 coordinate 819,168,244, forward strand.
AATTGGGATTGAGGATGCTGTCAACCATTCTCAATGTTCAACAACCACCATGATAGTTAAATGAATTTATTCCTTTGAAGTAGGGAAAAATTTGCTTTTCGCAAAAACTGTAACCATAGAGCTTTCCACCAGCCATATATGCATGTAGTATAGGCTTATTCTTTCATTACTCTCTATGTGTTACATTGCCAGCATATTCCATGTGCTGACCCGTTTGGGCTGCAACTTTTCATGTTGCAAACTTTTCAGACGACGAGTAAGTGATACGTTAGGGTTACGATTTCCTATACTCAACTCTGCCGTTGGTGTTGATGGGAATCCACAACCTTGTTGCTTCTGCTATATGTTCGATTGAGGTAATAGTATTTACGTTACTTTATACATGTGATTTACCTCTGTTATAAATCCTTCGAGTACTGTGTGTGTCAGCATACCGATCCAGGGATGACACGAAAGCACAGAGACTTGATCCATTCGGGTCGGGTCGCTACAGGAGAGCTTGGAAAGAATCATGGAACAAAAGTTCTATGACATAGATGTGAAAGTAACTGAGATTCAGTCTGCTGTGGAGCAACTACAGGATGACATGCATGAGAGGAAGGGCAAAACTACAACTGATGCATTTGCCAGGGTGCCTAGAGCCCGGTGGTCATCTGCTGTGCCAGTTCCTGACACCAGAGCCACTTCATCTGCACCAGCTTCAGCCTCAGTGCCACCAGCTCCAGCACCTACACCAGCTCCAGCTCCATCTACTTCAACTGAAGCCTTCGTCCTCGGCGCTATCCGGACACCTCCACCTGAAGATCAAGCCTGAGAGTCGATCTAGCACTATGCATTTTTTATGAAATTTTTGGTAACTTGTTGCCAAAGGGGGAGAAAAATGTATAGATCATAGGCTTCAAGAGAGAGTGTGTTGCTTTTGTTCTATCTTGATTTGGTGGTTTTGGTTTTTAAACTTGTTTGCTTTTGATTGCTTGAGATACTATGTTTGTGAGACATTGATGATCATGTGTTTGATCATAAGCTACACTTATGCATGTTTGATGATATTATCTTATCTATCCTATGTGATCATTCACTTTGCTTGGTGATGAGTGCATGTATTCATTCCGTATCATTTTGAGCGCTCCACCAAGATGTATGTGACATGGAAGAGTAACCCATGAGCCTAATTCCTTGTGCATTTCCAGTCCAAAGCAAATATTAAAATATGCACAAATTTAGGGGGAGCTCTTGCTTATCACATACTTCTCAAAGTGACGATGTTTTCCAATTTTATTATCATTTGTTGAAGCTTTGATCTATATGTTGTCATCAATTACCAAAAAGGGGGATATTGAAAGTGCAACTATCCCTAGGTGGTTTTGGTAATTCATAACAACATATAGCTCATTGAGCTAGTGCTATTCCAAGATGAACATTTCAGGAAAGCTCAATGAATGGCATGGCATGGATGATGAAAGTGGATCCCTCAAAATGCTGATGACAAAGGATTGGTTCAAGCTCAAAAGCTCAAGACTCTTCATTTTATATTTTAGTGATGCATGATCACATTGAGTCCATAGGAAAAGCCAATACTATCAAGGAGGGATGAGGTGTTGCTTAATGAGCCTCTTGCTTCATGTGCTTAGTGATATGCTCCAAAACCCTCAGCTATTTTCTCACATCCACATATGGCCTAAACCTAAAGCCAAAATCGGTCTCACCGATTCTTCCTACCCGGCGCCACCGATTTCAAATGTCATAGCCACTGCCACAAAACCTAGGCAAATCGGTTCTACCGATAGGGATCTCGGTCTCACCGAGATGGGATTGTAATCTCTCTGTTTCCTTTTCGTAAATTTTCGGTCTCACCGAAAGAGCGGATCGGTCCCACCGAGATTGCAATGTAAACTTTCGGTATCCCTTTCGTAACGTTTCGGTCTCACTGAAAGAGCGAATCGGTCCCACCGAGTTTACTGACCAACTCTCCGGTTAGCTAATTACCAAAATCGGTCTCACCGAGTTTGTGTAATCGGTATCACCGAGATTACGTTATGCCCTAACCCTAATCATATCGGTCCTACCGAGATGCAAGTCAGTCCCACCGAAAACCCTAACCGTCACTAGGTTTACTAAAATCGGTCTGACCGAGTTTGTTGATTCGGTCCCACCGAGATTGGTAAATTGTTTGTAACGGTTAGATTTTGTGTGGAGGCTATATATACCCCTCCACCTCCTCTTCATTCGTGGAGAGAGCCATCAGAACAAACCTACACTTCCAACTTACCATTTCTGAGAAAGAACCACCTACTCATGTGTTGAGACCAAGATATTCCATTCCTACCATATGAATCTTGATCTCTAGCCTTTCCCAAGTTGCTTTCCACTCAAATCTTCTTTCCACCAGATCCAAATCCTATGAGAGAGAGTTGAGTGTTGGGGAGACTATCATTTGAAGCACAAGAGCAAGGAGTTCATTATCAACGCACCATTTGTTACTTCTTGGAGAGTGGTGTCTCCTAGATTGGCTAGGTGTCACTTGGGAGCCTCCGACAAGATTGTGGAGTTGAACCAAGGAGTTTGTAAGGGCAAGGAGATCGCCTACTTCGTGAAGATCTACCGCTAGTGAGGCAAGTCCTTCGTGGGCGACGGCCTTGGTGGGATAGACAAGGTTGCTACTCGTGGACCCTTCGTGGGTGGAGCCCTTCGTGGACTCACAAGGCAACTGCTACCCTTCGTGGGTTGAAGTCTCCATCAACGTGGAGGTACGATAGCACCACCTATCGGAACCACGCCAAAAACATTTGTGTCTCCAATTGCGTTTGAATCCTCCAAACCCTTCCCTTTACTTTCTTGCAAGTTGCATGCTTTAATTTCCGCTGCCAATATACTCTTTGCATGCTTGCTTGATTTGTGAGAAGATTGCTTGACTTGACCTAAGATAGCTAAAATCTGCCAAACTCTAAAACTGGGAAAAGGCTAAGTTTTTATTTGGTCAAGTAGTCTAATCACCCCCCTCTAGACATACTTCAAGGTCCTACAAGTGGTATTAGAGCATTGGTCTCCATTTGCTTTGATTTCCATAGCTTTTGGTGGTCATAGCCTTGGTTTCACAACCTAGGAGAGTATGGCGTCTAGCGAGGGAAATTATCACCGTAGAGGTCCTTACTTTTATGGTACTAATTTTGCTAGTTGTAAGCATAAGATGAAAATGCATATTCTCGGACATAACCCCGCCGTTTGGGCAATTATTTGTATTGGCTTGCAAGGTGAATTCTTTGATGGGAGAGAGCCGAACCATGAAGCTAATGCGGAAGAATTGAAGATGTTGCAATACAACGCTCAAGCTTGTGATATCATCTTCAACGGATTGTGCCCCGAAGAATTCAACAAAATCAACCGTCTTGAGAATCTAAAGGAAATTTGGGATACTTTGATTGATATGCATGAAGGTACCGAATCCGTCAAGGAATCCAAGTTGGATGTGCTCCAATGTCATCTTGACAAGTTCAAAATGAAGAATGGTGAAGGTGTTGCTGAAATGTACTCTAGGCTTGCACTTATCACAAATGAGATTGCCGGCTTAGGGAGTGAAGAGATGACCGATAGATTCATCATCAAGAAGATCCTAAGAGCATTGGATGGAAAGTATGATACCGTGTGCACATTGATCCAAATGATGCCAAACTACAAAGATCTCAAGCCAACGGAAGTCATTGGAAGAATTGTTGCTCATGAGATGTCACTTAAGGATAAGGAGGAACTTCACAACAAGTCAAGTGGTGCTTACAAAGCCTCAAGTGAAGCCCCCACATCATCAAGTGAGAAACAAGCCTTCAATGAAGAATTGGGCTTAATGGTGAAGAACTTGTAACATCCCAAATTTTCAATTTGGAATGTTATACATAGAGCATCATTGCATATCATATTTTTTTCGTTGCATTTTTGCTCGATCCTAGAAATTCTACACAACTCAAGGACCCACGGAGAGAGTTGGGGAATTTTAGTTATTCTCATATTTGAGTTTTCTCAAATTTTGGAAATAGGATCATTTGATTTTGATTATTTTATCTTCAATTATTTCTATTACAAAAATATGAGAGAGGGAACAAAATGACTTTCCCAAAATAAAGAAATAATGAAGATTTAATAATAAAATCAAATAAGATTTTATTTTGGAGTTTTTTGCCTTTTTATTTGAATTTTGGAAAAATGCGCATTTTTCCAAATTACATTTAGGCCCCAAATAAATGTTCATTAAATCCGGCTTGATTTTAGAAGCCGGGGAAAATTTATTTCGGGATTTTTGGAGTCCGTTTAGTACTTCTTTTTACTTTTTTCATGCAGTAATTATTTTAAAAACGCAAGACCGCCTTTATCGGCCGCACCGAGCGGGACTCCGCCGGGCGCTTTATAAGCGTGCCGCCTCGGCGCCGCCCCACCCGAGCGCCTCGACCCGCCGAGCCAAACCCTAGCCGGCGCCCGCCGCCGCCGCCGCTGCCGCCGCCGGAGCCGCTTGCCGCCCGAGGTTCTCCGCTGCCTCGATTTGCGTTCCGGTTTTCTTTTATAAAAACCGAGCGGTTTTTCTTCGGTTTTTTTTCTATTTTTTTATTTTCGTTTTTTTATTTTTTTTATTAGTTTCGGTTTTTTTTGTTTAGGCTAATTAGCGAACATTCATTCGTTAGTTCGTTTAAACGAACCGTTTGTCGTTTTTCTTTTTCTCGAATTTAATCCGCGATTTTTCTGATAGCGATTCCAGATCCGATTTTCGTTAGTATAACTTTTCGCTCGTTTATCGGAATCGGGCGATTCAAGCGCCTGGAGTTTCGTCTCGAAACCCTCTTTCCGAATAATCTACTTAAACAAGTTTTTGCTTCTGTAAAATTTGACCTAGATCCAGATTAGTAAAACGAAGCTGTTTTCTTCCGCCGTTTGACTTTCGTTGCTTCGTTTGATTTGATTCTTTTTGCAACCAGAGTTCTTTAGTTGAACTATCTGGTTAGATCTCTTTGAGTTTTACCTGTGCATTAGATGAGTATTTATTGTATGCCTGTTTGTTTGTTTGCGATAGATTACCCGGAGTGTGCCGCCTGTTACTTCGAGTCTCTAGGTTTCGCGGATCATCAGCAAGGCAAGTAACACTTTGATCATACTCTCCTCATACCCAGTTTTTATGCATTAGATCTATCCTCAAACACTTGCATGTTTAGGATCTAATTAAATTGTGGGTTTGGGAAGTAGATGAGGTAGTACCTATTACCTATTTTATTATCAAACCTTTGGGAGCTACTTCTACGTTTGCTTATTATGCTATGCTATGCTATGCTAGTAGACGCGGATTGGGTGAGTGTATCCATGACAGATGTGAGATTGTTATTTAATGGTTTATTTAAGGTGGAAACTTAAACTCACATCTGGGTGGATTGAGGCACCTGGTTTCTATCAGGACTTGCCTGTATTTCTTCGGACCGCCACCCAGGCTCAAAGGGATCATGAGATTATTCAAACTAGAAACTTCCGTGTGCAGCCACAAGATATTATGGGCTCTGGCATAGTTGATTAAGTTGTGCGGACTCTTACGGGTAGACTAGCAGATGTAGGGGAAAGTAGGTGTACCGGTCTACCCACAAGTAAGGTGCTAGTGCTTCTGAAAGACTATGTCTCGGTCATCCGTTTCTCAAAAATCATGTAGTGCGAGAAATCCAACGGAGGCGATCGAGTCTTGTGGGGAAAAGTGCGCAAACCTCTGCAGAGTGTATAAACTAATCATGGTTAGCCGTGTCCCCGGTTATGGACGTCTTGAGTATCTAGTACTTTGATATCATGTGAATCTCATCATGTTACTTCTAATTAATATTGTTGGGTTTGTTAATGAGTACTTTTAATTGGGATTAAGGATGCTGTCAACCATTCTCAATGTTTCACAACCACCATGATAGTTGAATAAATTTATTCCTTTGCAGTAGGGAAAAATTGGCTTTATGCAAAAACTGTAACCATAGAGCTTTCCACCAGCCATATATGCATGTAGTATAGGCTATTCATTCAATTATTCTCTATGTGTTACATTGCCAGCATATTCCATGTGCTGACCCGTTTTCGGGCAGCAATGTTTCATGTTGCAGACTTTTCGCATTTGACGAAGTAAGGTGCATAGGTCGTGGTTCTATACTCAGTGATGCCGTTGGAGTTGATGGACTCACTTATTCTTCCAAGCCTTCCGTTGTTATCGTGTTAGATGGCCTTAAGCCATGTTTATTTTATTAAGTTCTCTCTTGAGACATTCGATTGTAATAAGTGTGATTGCTACTCTGTCATAAATCCTTCGAGTACTGTGTGGTGTCAGCATTACTGATCCAGGGATGACACTGAGCACAGAGATCAGACTGTTTGAGGTCTGGTCGCTATAGAACTTCAACAAATTCTACAAGAGCAGAAGCAAAGAAAGAAGCTCCAAGTCAAGGACTTACTATGACAAAAGATCTTCTAGTCGAGAGCGCAATTGCTACAATTGTGGGAGACCCGGACACTATTCCAATGAGTGTACGACTACCTACAAAAGAAGAGAAGACTCTCCAAAAAGAAGAAGTAGAAGAGAAGAATCACCACCAAGAGAGAGGAGGAGTAGAGATGATCGTTATGAACGAAGACCCTCACGGAGAAGCAAGAATTCGTATAGGAAGGACAAGTCATCAAAGAGCTACACAAAACAAAGACATCAAGCTCATGTTGGTGAATGGGTATCCGGCTCCGACTCCGACCATCACTCCGACATAAGCTATCACTGCGACTCCGAATACACTCAAGATGAAGGTGTTGCCGGTCTAGCACTTGTGTCAACCAACTCCTACGACATATTTGAATCACCAAATGAAGGAATTGGAAGATGCTTCATGGCCAAAGGTCCTAAGGTAACACATCCCGAGTATGTTGATTTCAATAGTGATGAAGATGACTTGCTAGGTGATGATGATTTACTTGTTGACAACTCTAGTGATGAATACTATGATGAAACGTCAATTAATCATGCTAATCAAGCTGAAACGAATGACAATGATAAGGAGAAGATTGAGCGTCTAACTAAAGAACTAAACACTCTTAAGTTAGCTCATGAAACTATCTTTGAAGATCATCGAGAACTTTTAAGGGCTCATGAGAAGTTACGCTTTGAAAAGCTCAATCTTGAGAAAGAGCATGAGTTCTTAAAAGCAATCAATGATGATCTCCGAAAGAAAAGTTCTTCTTACATTGGCAAGCGTTTACTCTTATCTACTTACATGCCTCTAGTCAAGTCTAGTAACAAGATCAAGAAAGATTCTTCCTCTAGTAGTAACAATAATAATGTCAAATCCAATATTGTTGCTCCTAGTAGTTCTCTTGATTTCACTAATGATCCTCTTCGCCAAGTTACACTTGAGCAAGAAAATAGCTTGTTGAAGGGAATTATAGAGAAAGGTGTATACAAGAGCCTTGCCGGGAGTAAGCAATTCGAGGAAATTGTACGCAAGCAAGGAAGGCACCCGAAGAATCAAGGTGTTGGTTTTGAACGAAAGTTCAATGCCAATGGAGTTGAGTGGGAAGAAGATCAATACCCCAAGACGAAGTTTGTTCCTCAACAAGAGAAGTATGATCCTACTTCCTTCAAGGGAACACAAGCACAAGATGATCTTCCACCACAAGACCACAAGAACAAAGGCAAGGACAAGCTTCAAGAAGAGATTGATGCATTTGAAGAAGCACCTAAGGCCTTGGTCAAGTGGATTCCCAAGACTACGTCAAGTTCTACCTCATCAAGTACAACTAAAACTCCAAAGAAGAAGAACTAGAGAGTTCTTGAGCGTGACTCCTCCAACATATTTCACTCATATCATTATGGCAAGGACAAGTGCAATCAACTTCCATATCTTGCACTAGTTCAAGGAGTCACAAACCCTCATGTTGGTAAGGCAAGGGATAAGGTAACCTAATGTTTTCATGGACATCATTTTGTGTGTGCATCACTCTATGTCTATGGATATACTTGTTTGTTCCTTGTGGGACTAACCCATGTAGGTATTGAAAGTGCAACTCACTCCAAAGGATTGCTCCAAAAAGATCTACATCAACATTGAGCATCCACATCTTCAACACCTACATGAAGTCATCATCGACAAAACCCAAGGTTAGTTTATCCCTCTATGGGGGGATCTCACATCTAGGGGGAGCTTAATTCTAATAATTGAGTCAAAGCAACTCTAATGATGTGAACACATAAATGCATTATGTAAAAGTGGTAACCCCACTTGAGCTTAAACGATGAGTATGACCTATGATCAAATGTCTATCATTTGACACCTAAGTCAATATACTCATATATAGATGACCTAGTCATCGCCAATTGTTTGATAGATGCTAGAATTGGTTGTGCATGCTTTGCCACATATTTCATTTGCCATCTTATTGTGTGAGCATGTTGGTTGCATACTTTACTCATTCAAGGACATCCACTTGTTGTTTTGATTGATTGGCTTCTTTTTCTTTGGCCAAGCGGATGGACAAGAATACCTAAGAACCTTCTCTAGCTATCTATGATTTTCTCGTCTCAAACTCTATTCATGCTACATCACAAAATTTGATCAAGTCAGATTCGAACCACTCTGTGTGAGGAGCACTCGTAGTCCCCGATTCGACATAGACTTAAACTTCCAAAACTTCTTTGTGATTCTCGGTCTGACCGATTCCTCCATTTCGGTCCTACCGAGATCACTAAGTCGATCTAGTTTTCAATCTCGGTGCAACCGATTTGAACTCTTCGGTCACACCAAGTTGCAATAACTGTACATAGTTTTGCATCTCGGTGCCACCGAGTTGTTCCACTCGGTCACACCGATAGGGTCGGGCTATATATAGTCACGGGCAAAAATTTGAAAATTTCTCCGAACCTCTTCGCCCGCGAAATAGCTCGCTCTGCCTCCGTGGTCTCCGGATCGTCTCCTCATCGCCACCGCCTCCACATCGGTATCCGGCCGTCAACGGAATTCAACCTCGCTGCGGCCAGTAGCGAGTCTCCGCCGAACTAGGGTATGGACTCGATCACTGTGCTTTCCTCGTCCGATTCTCAGCACATTGTGTTCTTATTGATTCTTGTCACGGTTGAAACACTCCTGTCTAGTCAATGCAATCCTTAGAATAGTTTTGGTTCAAAAATTTAGGGTTAGGTTTCCGCCGAAACCATCTCGGACCCTCCGAGTTGAAAAACTCAGTCCCACCGATTTGGCTTATGCCATTGCACTAGTGAGACTCGGTCTGACCGAGAGTTGCTAATCGGTGTGACCGATTTTAGGACTTTGTGAAACCCTAGCAGTCTCGGTGCCATCGAACTGTGACTCGGTCTGGCCGAGTTCATCAGTTTAGGTTCCAAAACTGCTTCGGTATCACCGAGTTTGAAAATCGGTAAATCCGAAATGCTTTCTGTGGAAAACTAAAACTGAATTTTTGAGTCATTCTTTTGCAAAAATCTCTGCATTTTGTGATGCTCATCCACTCTACCTCATCTAGAACTCTTCACGTGGTCAGTGATGGTGTTTGCGGCATGTCGCACTGTGAGTGACAAATGTAATGTGTCGAGGAGCAGTGAACATGAGTGAGGGCACTAGTCCCTCCAGCTCTTGATTGAAGGCAGCAGGAGCACCCCAAGCAATTTGCCTAAAGCTGCCACTGAGCAAAGGAAGAAGAAAACCTCAGATTCTCAAGATGAGGATTATAGGCGAGAAGAGGATGAGGCAACCTCCAAGAAGGCAAAGGTGCTCAAAAGGAGTATGGCTCAAAGACATAGCACAAAGCTGGACTCAATAGGAAGGTTCCTGCCAAGAGGACACCTATGCCAAAGGCCAGAGCATCAACTCAAATTCCTGAAAAGCCCGATCCCAAAGAGCCACCGTCAAGGAAAGAAAAGGAAAGAAAGGGTCAAGAAGACCACAATCAGAGTTATTGGGAAGCCTTCCATGATGGAAGAGGAAGAAGAGATTGCTGCACCAGCACCAAAGGCACCAAAGCTTATGGGTGGTGCTATAAGACCACACTATGCTGGAGTGCAAGACAGTTTTGTTGTTGTTGGAGTTGCAGACTTCGTTGGGCAAAAGCTCACCAACTGGAACGATGAACTTATCATGCAGTTCTACTCCACATCACACTTTTATCCAGATGGCATGATAGTGTGGATGTTTGAAGGTACAAGGTACCAGTCAACTGTTGAGGACTGGGCAAAGCTGATAAATGCCCCAAAGGAGAATGAAGATGACGTGGATGTATATGCCAAGAAGAAAATGGACCACAATTCCATGGCACACATGTACAAGGAGATCCTGCATACGACCATTGAGACACATAAGTTTGGTTCAGTCCACTTCCTTCTGTCAGGGCTGCCAACTATCAACAGCATCTTAAGGCACACTCTACTGCCTAAGTTTGGTGACCACAACATGATAAGAGGGCATGCAATCAACATTTTGCATTTGTTTGATGTGCCACAAAAATTCGAAGTCATGAGCCTAATGGTTGAAACCAGGAGAGCTTGGATACTTAATAGCATCAACACTGAGGATTGAGAAGGGATTGGCCACCCTCACTCAAAATCAGGAGAGCTTGGAAAGAATCATGGAACAAAAGTTCTATGACATAGATGTGAAAGTAACTGAGATTCAGTTTGCTGTGGAGCAACTACAGGATGACATGCAGGAGAGGAAGGGTAAAACTACAACTGATGCATTTGCCAGAGTGCCTAGAGCCCAGAGGTCATCTGTTGTGCCAGTTCCTGACACCAGAGCCATTTCATCTGCACCAGCTTCACCCTCAGTGCCACCAGCTCCAGCACCTACACCAGCTCCAGCTCCATCTACTTCAACTGAAGCCTTCGTCCTCGGCACTATCCGGACACCTCCACCTGAAGATCAAGCCTGAGAGTCGATCTAGCACTATGCATTTTTTATGAACTTTTTGGTAACTTGTTGCCAAAGGGGGAGAAAAATGTATAGATCATAGGATTCGAGAGAGAGTGTGTTGCTTTTGTTCTCTCTTGATTTGGTGGTTTTGGCTTTTAAACTTGTTTGCTTTTGATTGCTTGAGATACTATGTTTGTGAGACATTGATGATCATGTGTTTGATCATAAGCTACACTTATGCATGTTTGATGATATTATCTTATCTATCCTATGTGATCATTCACTTTGCTTGGTGATGAGTGCATGTATTCATTCCGTATCATTTTGAGCGCTCCACCAAGATGTATGTGACATGGAAGAGTAACCCATGAGCCTAATTCCTTGTGCATTTGCAGTCCAAAGCAAATATTAAAATATGCACAAATTTAGGGGGAGCTCTTGCTTATCACATACTTCTCAAAGCCATGATGTTTTTCGATTTTATTATCATTCGTCGAAGCTTTGATCTATATGTTGTCATCAATTACCAAAAAGGGGGAGATTGAAAGTGCAACTAGCCCTAGGTGTTTTTGGTAATTCATAACAACATATAGCTCATTGAGCTAATGCTATTCCAAGATGAACATTTCAGGAAAGCTCAATGAATGGCATGGCATGGATGATGAAAGTGGATCCCTCAAAATGCTGATGACAAAGGATTGGCTCAAGCTCAAAAGCTCAAGACTCTTCATTTTATATTTTAGTGATTCATGATCACATTGAGTCCATAGGAAAAGCCAATACTATCAAGGAGGGATGAGGTGTTGCTTAATGAGCCTCTTGCTTCATGTGCTTAGTGATATGCTCCAAAACCCTCAGCTATTTTCTCACATCCACATATGACCTAAACCTAAAGCCAAAATCGGTCTCACCGATTCTTCCTACCCGGCACAACCGATTTCAAATGTCATAGCCACTGCCACAAACCCTAGGCAAATCGGTTCTACCGATAGGGATCTCGGTCTCACCGAGATGGGATTGTAATCTCTCTGTTTCCTTTTCGTAACTTTTCGGTCTCACCCAAAGAGCGGATCGGTCCCACCGAGATTGCAATATAAACTTTCTGTTTCCCTTTCGTAACGTTTCGGTCTCACCGAAAGAGCGAATCGGTCCCACCGAGTTTACCTGACCAACTCTCTGGTTAGCTTATTACCGAAATCGGTCTCACCGAGTTTGTGTAATCGGTCTCACCGAGATTACGTTATGCCCTAACCCTAACCATATCGGTCCTACCGAGATGCAAGTCGATCCACCGAAAACCCTAACGGTCACTAGGTTTACTAAAATCGGTCTGACCGAGTTTGTTGATTCGGTCCCACCGAGATTGGTAAATTGTGTGTAACAGTTAGATTTTGTGTGGAGGCTATATATACCCCTCCACCTCCTCTTCATTCGTGGAGAGAGCCATCAGAACAAACCTACACTTCCAACTTACCATTTCTGAGAAAGAACCACCTACTCATGTGTTGAGACCAAGATATTCTATTCCTACCATATGAATCTTGATCTCTAGCCTTCCCCAAGTTGCTTTCCACTCAAATCTTCTTTCCACCAGATCCAAATCCTATGAGAGAGAGTTGAGTGTTGGGGAGACTATCATTTGGGGAGACTATCATTTGAAGGAGTTCATCATCAATGCACCATTTGTTACTTCTTGGAGAGTGGTGTCTCCTAGATTGTCTAGGTGTCACTTGGGAGCCTCCGACAAGATTGTGGAGTTGAACCAAGGAGTTTGTAAGGGCAAGGAGATCGCCTACTTCGTGAAGATCTACCGCTAGTGAGGCAAGTCCTTCGTGGGCGACGGCCATGGTGGTATAGACAAGGTTGCTACTTCGTGTACCCTTCGTGGGTGGAGCCCTTCGTGGACTCGCGCAACCGTTACCCTTCGTGGGTTGAAGTCTCCATCAACGTGGAGGTACGATAGCACCACCTATCGGAACCACGCCAAAAACATCTGTGTCTCCAATTGCGTTTGAATCCTCCAAACCCTTCCCTTTACTTTCTTGCAAGTTGCATGCTTTAATTTCCGCTGCCAATATACTCTTTGCATGCTTGCTTGATTTCTGAGAAGATTGCTTGACTTGACCTAAGATAGCTAAAATCTGCCAAACTCTAAAATTGGGAAAAGGCTAAGTTTTTATTTGGTCAAGTAGTCTAATCACCCCCCTCTAGACATACTTCAAGGTCCTACAAAATGCGACAATGCCGGCGAGTGAGTCCGGTGAATCCGGCGACAATCTTAGGTTTGCCATTTATCCCTAGCCGCCGACGAGAACGAACCAAATCGAGGTGGGGAGGAGCGTCACGGGTGCTACGGGGAGTCGGCTGTGGCGCGTGGTGGCCGGCAGAGGCAAGTAGGGCGGCACCGGAATGGATGCAGTGCGGGTTGGGGTGGGTGCAGCCGAGGAGGTAGGGTGCAAATTGTTCTGTGTCAGCGGATGATTCAATTAAGAGTTGGGGCGGCCAAAGAGGATAACTTTTACTCCTACAACCTTTTAGGGGATCATTATGTCCAATTTAGGGGGAAACTAAAAATGTACTCCTCTAAAGCTTTTTAGGGGATCGGTTAGAGATGCCCTAAGGAGTCAAACTTGCCACGTCGCACCACTGCACAACCCATGCCAACCACTCAGCCCAGTGGAGTTAGTCGTGTATAGAAAGGATAGGCCGGCCTCGTCTAGTTCAAACCAACATACTCGTGGGCTTACAAGGGTTATAGTCAGTTGGTCTATTGTCCACATGTTAACTTTTTTACCTTTTTGTAAATTATAAAGAAGGTAAATTATAATGACAATAATAAAAAAGTATAATATATATGCGTTATAAACAATACAGTACAAATAAACTACTTCCTTCAAAAAATTGTTCATGTATCTAAAAATATTCACATAACTAAATTAATATTGATGAATTACAAAAATATATTTAATTTTAAAAAGTATTTAAATATTTAAAATATTATTAATAAATTTCTAAAAATTTCTTATGTATTTAAATATATATATATATATATATATTAAAATTGTTCATGCTTATAATGAAAATTTCATGTAGTATATAAAATGTTCATGCTTTTAGAAAATATTTATAATGAAATTTTTATGTAGTATATCATGAAAAGAGTTCACTTGTTTAAAAAAATTGTGTGTTTGCCAAATGATATTTTGTTAATCAAAATTATTTATGAAAACATAATTATGAGCCTAGTGTGCCCCAAGACTATTGACCCTCAAATGAAGACTTCTTAAAATTTGTATATACATTTATAATCGACAAATGATTTCACTTACGTGGGTGTTTTTAGAATTACATGAACATTTTTATACAGTAAGTTGTTTTTATGCATATTATTTATATAAGAGAAATAATATTATATCTTTATATTTATTACTATGACCATCATTTACATATATCATACAATTTTCTGAAAGAAGACAAAACTGGCATATGGAGTATGGGCCGGTCTGAATGCAGCGTGTTTAAACCCCACGAGTGTATTCTGTTAATGACATAGATTCTATTTATCCATTCTAGACAAGAAGCATCAGTCGATGAAGTGGTTAGCTGAAAGTTTTCGAAATAATATTCTGCATTCGACGACTGGAAACAACAAAGTGATTTGTGGTAAGTTCAAGCAACAATGGTGTATTTACCTCATCCGCTGATCGAATTAGTTAGTTGTCAATGCTTCATGATAGATGTTTCAGCTAATGTTATCTCTATGAGTACTCCAATTATTGTCATGTCCTCTAATCTTGCAATAGATTGGATGAAACTCTATTTGGTACCTTGTCCTTTAAATCTTGCAACAGATGGATGATTTGATGGCTTTGTCCTAACTCATCCCTTTCTTTGGTATGCTTGTAATCAAGTACACTCTTGTCAGACTCACACATTATAGCAAGGCCTTATTGCATTATTTTAATTATATCTTGAATAATGTCGTATGCCTGATAAGAAGACAATAATTCATTCAGTGGCTAAGAAAAAATAATTCATTTAGAGGCTAAGATAGCCATAACTCCATTAGAGAAATATACCCATTACCACCCCCCCCCCCCCCCTATTCCTGGAATTGTGCCTCATATGGTTCTCACAAAATTATGTTACCCTCGCTCACATCTATCTTATGTGTGAAATATCTTTTTCTTTGTACGAGAGTGCATAATTGCCTACCTTGTTTATTTGATTATTCATTTTATTTTTTCAAATGATATTTAATGGGGGTAATGCTTCTTGGAAAACGATATGTCATTTGTCTCATCGAAGTATACAGAGTGTGGTCTCTTTATATCCTCTTATTTTGTCCCAATGCATGTTATCACTGGATAATAATCTGATGATGTTTATTTCCAGTTTACAGGAAAATTTTAATGCAGGCAAGCTGCAAAACAAGAGGAAATATTCAGTGATATTAAGATGTGTGTCTGTAACTTTGAATAGGCAAGAGTTTAACACAGCGGCAGTTAACAGGACGCTTAATTCACTGCAGCGCTTGCGTGAACACTTCCATGGGCCGGCCCAGTTTAGCACTCACTGGTTGACACTGTTTGTGAGATTAAATAATGATCAAGAGTTTGAAATGTATTGACAAATTTGAAAATATTAATGAATTTGAATATATATTTGTTAACTTAAAACATTTTCATGAATTTTTAAAAATGTTAGTGGATTAAAAATCGTCACAATTTAAAAGAAATACCCAGGAATGCTCTGAAATGACATGAATTTATAGATATTTACAAATTTTAAAAATGTTCACGAATTTAATTAAAATCATTATTTACAAATTAAAAATAAAATATTAAAGAAAAAAGGAAACTAAAAAAGAGGAAGTAAAACCAAGAAAGAACAAAAGAAAAAAACACAAAAAAGAAAAGGAAAATCCACGTGTGGAACCCTCTAGTAACTTTCACAGAACTGGGTGGGCAAACCATCCTGTGATATCTTCGTTATGTTTCAACCTTATTGAGATATTTTCTAGCTTCGGTTTTAGACTGCTGTGATGATGCATGTTCACGCTAACTCTTGGCTTTGGGTTGCGTCCCTAATGTCGCGTGATGTTAGTCTTTTTTGTTTGGCAGCTGTTCATTGTAAGAAGAGTATTATATGGTTTCTCTTTAAATAGGAGAAACCCCTTTTGCTTAAAAAAACACGGATGGAGGAGTGTGCGCCTCATACTGAATGCGCACTCATAGTGCCAAATAAAATTTTATGGAGTTAGCTGCTGGATAGATGTATCCGGCGAGTACAATGCAGTCTTCTCTTTGAGTGTTGGTCCAACATCAAGCACTCGCAATTAAAGCCCAAGAGATGCATTACACGGCTCGGACCCACTTGTTTTCTGGTGCGACTATGTCTTACTTCTAGCGAGAGAGTAGTATCCCACGCCTCAAGCGCAAGCTATAGTGGCTCGGCCTAGTAGGGAACTTTCATTGTTTTTCCCTCTCTTTTTTTCAGTGACGCTTGCATATTTTTATCTCTTTTTTTGTTTTTTGTACACTTATATTTCAAAAAATGCGCTCTCTCTCTCTCTCTCTCTAACTATTTACCACACATTACTATAAAAATATTTGGGCAATCTAAAAAGTTCGTTATCTTAGTTTTAAAATTTATTCACAAATCTATTCAGAAATTTTTAAATATTTTCATGATACAGTTAAAAATGTTGACCACAAAATTAAAAGGTTTTTTTACGTATTCGTGAAAACTGTTGGTACCATTCAAAGAATATTCATATGTTTACATAATATGTTAATGACATTTACAAAAATGTTAATGCACTGTAAAAATGTGTTCGAGTAATTTTGGAAATAATGTTCATAACATCCAATATTTTGTTTATAACACTTTAAAAAATGTTCGTGCATTTCAAAGAAAATGTTCACAACATTTTTGAAAAAATAATCAGCGTGTGTTGAACATGCTTTCGGATAAATGTTCAATGTGTACTTGAAAATTAGTCAGTGGTGTATCAGATAAACATTCGACATGTACACGAAAAATGTTAAACATGTATTGAAAAAGGTCAACATGTACTCCCTCCGTTTTTATTTACTCCGCATATTAGAGTTGACTGAAGTCAAACTCCGTAAAGTTTGACCAAGTTTACAGAAAAGAATATAAGCATTTACTATAACAAATCTATATGATGTGAAAGTACATTGAATAATAAATCTAATGATATTAATTTATTATTGTAAATATTAATATTTTTGTTTATAAACTTGGTCAAAGTTAACAAAGCTTGACTTTGACCAAAGCTAATATGCGGACTAAATAAAAACGGAGGGAGTATTTGAAAACAAACGAAAAAACAAAGAGGAAAAACCAAAAATAACCCTGATAAAACCAGTACACACACACACACACACACACACACACACAAAACCCGGTCAAAAGCGTCATAAAACCGACAGAAGTTCCCCAAAACAAAGTGTGTATTGGTTTTAGAAGCTTCCAGGTCCAACACTATTGGCTGGTGAAAGAAAAAAATGCCCTAGAGGCAATGATAAAGTGATTATTTATATTTCCTTATATCATGATAAATGTTTATTATTCATGCTAGAATTGTATCAACCGGAAACTTGATACATGTGTGGATACATAAACAAAACACTGAGTCCCTAGTAAGCCTCTACTAGACTAGCTCGTTAATCAAAGATGGTTAAGTTTGATAACCATAGACATGTGTTGTCATTTCATGAACGGGATCACATCATTAGGAGAATGATGTGATGGACATGAGCCATCCATTAGCTTAGCATATTGATCGTTCAGTTTTATTGCTATAGCTTTATTCATGTCATATACGTATTCCTTTGACTATGAGATTATGCAACTCCCGGATATCGGAGGAATACCTTGTGTGCTATGAAATGTCACAACGTAACTGGGTGATTATAAAGATGCTCTACAGGTATCTCCGAAGGTGTTTGTTGGGTTGGCATAGATCGAGATTAGGATTTGTCACTCCGAGTATTGGAGAGGTATCTCTGGGCCCTCTCGGTAATGCACATCATAAGAAGCCTTGCAAGCAATGTGACTAATGAGTTAGTTGTGGCATGATGCATTACGGAATGAGTAAAGAGACTTGCCGTTTAACGAGATTGAACTAGGTATGAAGATACCGACGATCGAATCTCGAGCAAGTAACATACCGATGACAAAGGAAACAACGTATGTTATCATTGCGGTACGACCGATAAAGATCTTCATAGAATATGTGGAAACCAATATGAGCATCCAGGTTCCTCTGTTGGTTATTAACCGGAGAGGTGTCTCGGTCATGTCTACATAGTTCTGGAACCCGTAGGGTCTGCACGCTTAACGTTCGATGATGATTTTATATTATATGAGTTATGTGATTGGTGACCAAATGTTGTTTGGAGTCCCGGATGAGATCAGGGAAATGAAGATGAGTCTTGAAATGGTCGAGAGGTAAAGATTCATATATAGGACGATGATATTCGGACACGGGAAGTGTTCTGGGGGTACCGGGTATATATCGGGTCAACGGAAGGGGTTCCGGGCACCCCCCGGCAAAAGATATGGGCCTTATGGGCCAAGAGGGGAAACACACCAGCCACAAAGGGGCTGGTGCAACCCCCATACGGGCTGGCCAAATTGGAGAAGGAAAGGGGAAGGAGGAAAGGAAAAAGGGAATAGGATTCCTTCCCCTCTTTCCTTCCTACTCCGAATAGGAATAGGAAAGGGGGGAGGCCGAATTGGGAGGACCCCAAGTAGGATTCCTCCTACTTGGGGCGCCCCCTTGGTTGTCTCTCCTCCCCTCCAACCTATATATATATGTGGGGGGAGGCACCGTTAGAACACACATCAAACATTGTTAGCCGTGTGCGGGGCCCCCTCCACGGTTTACTCCTCCGGTCATATTCACGTAGTGCTTAGGCGAAGCCCAGCACGGATCACTTCACCACGCCGTCGTGCTGACGGAACTCTCCCTCGACACTTTGTTGGATCTAGAGTTCGAGGGACGTCATCAAGCTGAACGTGTGCAGAACTCGGAGGTGTCGTACGTTCAGTGCTTGATCGGTCGGAATGTGAAGAAGTTCGACTACATCAACCGCGTTAACAAACGCTTCCGCTTTCGGTCTATGAGGGTACGTGGACACACTCTCCCCCTCTCGTTGCTATGCATCTCCTAGATAGATCTTGCCTGAGCGTATGATTTTTTTTTTAAATTGCATGCTACGTTTCCCAACAGTGGTATTAGAGCAAGGTCTATGCGTAGATGTTATATGCACTAGTAGAACACAAAGAGTTGTGTGCGATAATAGTCATACTGCTTACCACCAACGTCTTACTTTGATTCGGCGGTATTGTTGGATGAAGCGACCCGGACCGACATTACATGACCGTGTTCATGAGACTGGTTCTACCGACGTGCTTCGCACACAGGTGGCTAGCGGGTGTCTGTTTCTCCAACTTTAGTTGAATCGAGTTTGACTATGGTCGGTTCTTGTTGAAGGTTAAAACGGCACACTTGACAAAAAAAATTTGTGGTTTTGATGCGTAGGTAAGAACGGTTCTTGCTAGAAGCCCGTAGCAGCCACGTAAAACTTGCAACAACAATGTAGAGGACGTCTAACTTGTTTTTGCAGGGCATTTTGTGATGTGATATGGTCAAGACATGATGCGATATAATTTATTGTATTATATGATCATGTTTTGTAGAAGTTATCGACAACTCGCAGGAGCCTTATGGTTGTCGCTTTATTGTATGAAATGCAATCGCCATGGAATTGCTTTATTTTATCACTATGCAGTAGCGATAGTCATAGAAGAAATAGTTGGCATGGCGACATCGATGCTACGATGGAGATCAAGGTGTCAAGCCGGTGACGATGGAGATCATGATGGTGCTTTGGAGATGGAGATCAAAGGCACAAGATGATGATGGCCATATCATGTCACATATTTTGATTGCATGTGATGTTTATCTTTTTATGCACCTTATTTTTCTTAGTACGGCAGTAGCATTATAAGACGATCCCTCACTAACTTTCGAGGTATAAGTGTTCTCCCTGAGTATGCATCGTTGCTACAGTTCGTCGTGTCGAGACATCATGTGATGATCGGGTGTGATAAGCTCTACGTTCACATACAATGGGTGCAAGCCAGTTTTGCACGTGTAGAATACTCGGGTTGAACTTGACGAGCCTAGCATATGTAGTTATGGCCTCGGAACACTTAGACCGAAAGCTCGAACATGAATCACATAATAGATATGATCAACATAGAGATGTTCACCATTTAAAACTAGTCCATCTCACGTGATGATCGGACATGGTTTAGTTGATATGGATCACGTGATCATTTAGATGACTAGAGGGATGTCTATCTAAGTGGGAGTTCATCAGTAATATGATTAATTGAACTTTAATTTATCATGAACTTAGTACCTGATAGTTTTTGCATGTCTATGTTGTTGTAGATCAATGGTCTGTGCTATCGTTCCCTTGAATTTTAATTCGTTCCTAGAGAAAGCTAAGTTGAAAGATGATGGTAGCAACTGCACAGACTAGGTCCGTAACTTGAGGGTTATCCTCATTGCTGCACAGAAGAATTATGTCCTGGAAGCACCGCTAGGTGCAAGACCCACTGCAGGAGAAACCGTTGACGTTATGAACATCTGGCAGAGCAAAGCTGATGACTACTCGATAGTTCAGTGTGCCATGCTTTACGGCTTAAAATCAAGACTTCAAAGACGTTTTGAACATCATGGAGCATATGAGATGTTCCAGGAGTTGAAGTTAATATTTCAAGCAAGTTCCCGAGTTGAGAGATATGAAGTCTCCAACAAGTTCTATAGCTGCAAGATAGAGGAGAACAGTTCTGTTAGTGAACACATACTCAGAATGTCTGGGTACCATAACCACTTGACTCAGCTGGGAGTTAATCTTCCTGATGATAGTGTCATTGACAGAGTTCTTCAATCACTGCCACCAAGCTATAAAGGCTTCGTGATGAACTATAATATGCAAGGGATGGAAATGACAATTCCCGAGCTCTTCCCGATGCTAAATTCTGTGGAGGTAGAAATCAAGAAGGAGCACCAAGTGTTGATGGTTAACAAGACCACTAGTTTCAAGAAAAAGGGCAAAGGGAAGAAGGGGAACTTCAAGAAGAATACCAAGCACGTTACTACTCCCAGGAAGAAGCCCAAGTCTGGACCTAAGCCTGAAACTGAGTGCTTCTGCTGCAAAGGGACTGGTCACTGGAAGCGGAACTGCCCCAAGTATTTGGCGGATAAGAAGGATGGCAAAGTGAAAGGTATATTTGATATACATGTTATTGATGTGTACCTTACTAAAGCTCGTAGTATCACTTGGGTATTTGATACTGGTTCTGTTGCTCATATTTGCAACTCGAAACAGGGGCTACGGATTAAATGAAGATTGGCTAAGGACGAGGTGACGATGCGCGTGGGAAATGGTTCCAAAGTCGATGTGATCGCCGTCGGCACGCTACCTCTACATCTACCTTCTGGATTAGTTTTAGACCTGAATAATTGTTATTTGGTGCCAGCGTTAAGCATGAACATTATATCTGGATCTTGTTTGATGCGAGACGGTTATTCATTTAAATCAGAGAATAATGGTTGTTCTATTTATATGAATAATATCTTTTATGGTCATGCACCCTTGTTGAGTGGTCTATTTTTGTTGAATCTCGATCGTAGTGATACACATATTCATAATATTGAAGCCAAAAGATTAAAAGTTAGTAATGATAGTGCAACTTATTTGTGGCACTGTAGTTTAGGTCATATTGGTGTAAAGCGCATGAAGAAACTCCATGCTGATGGGCTTTTGGAATCACTTGATTATGAATCACTTGATGCTTGCGAACCATGCCTCATGGGCAAGATGACTAAGACTCCATTCTTCGGAACAATGGAGCAAGCAACTGACTTATTGGAAATAATACATACTGGTGTATGTGGTCCGATGAGTGTTGAGGCTCGCGGCAGGTATCATTTTTTCTAACCTTCACAGATGATTTGAGCATATATGGGTATATCTACTTAATGAAACATAAGTCTGAAACATTTGAAAAGTTCAAAGAATTTCAGAGTGAAGTGGAAAATCATCGTAACAAGAAAATAAAGTTTCCGCGATCTGACCGTGGAGGTGAATATTTGAGTTATGAGCTTGGTCTTTATTTGAAACAGTGTGGAATAGTTTCCCAACTCATGCCACCTGGAACACCACAACTTAATGGTGTGTCCGAACGTTGTAACCGTACTTTATTAGATATGGTGCGATCTATGATGTCTCTTACCGATTTACCACTATCTTTTTGGGGTTATGCTTTAGAGACGGTTGCATTCACGTTAAATATGGCACCATCTAAATCCGTTGAGACGACACCATATGAACTATGGTTTGGCAAGAAACCTAAGCTGTCATTTCTTAAAGTTTGGGGCTGCGATGCTTATGTGAAAAATCTTCAACCTGATAAGCTCGAACCCAAATCGGAGAAATGTGTCTTCATAGGATACCCAAAGGAAGCTGTTGGGTACACCTTGTATCACAGATCCGAATGCAAGATATTCGTTGCTAAGAATGGATCCTTTCTAGAGAAGGAGTTTCTCTCAAATAAGTGAGTGGGAGGAATGTAGAACTTGATGTGGTAATTGTACCTTCTCCCGAATTGGAAAGTAGTTCTTCACAAAAATCAGTTCCAGTGATGTCTACACTAATTAGTGAGGAAGTTAATGATGATGATCATGAAACTTCAGATCAAGTTACTACCGAAACTCATAGGTCAACTAGAGTACGTTCTGCACCAGAGTGGTACAGTAATCATATTCTGGAGGTTACGTTACTAGACCATGATGAACCTGCGAACTATGAGGAAGCGATGATGAGCCCACATTCCGTGTAATGGCTTGAGGCCATGAAATCTGAGATGGGATCCATGTATGGGAACAAAGTGTGGACTTTGATTGACTTGCCCGATTATCAGCAAGCCATAGAGAATAAATGGATCTTCAAGAAGAAGACTGACGCTGACGGTAATGTTACTGTCTGCAAAGCTTGACTTGTTGCAAAAGGTTTTCGACAAGTTCAAGGAGTTGACTACGATGAGATCTTCTCACTCGTATCGATGCTTAAGTCTGTCTGAATCATGTTAGCAATTGCCGCATTTTATGAAATCTAGCAAATGGATGTCAATATTGCATTCCTTAATGGATTTATTAAAGAAGAGTTGTATATGATGCAACCAGAAGGTTTCGTCAATCCTAAAAGTGCTAACAAAATGTGCAAGCTCTAGCGATCCAGCTATGGACTGGTGCAAGCATCTTGGAGTTGGAATATACGCTTTGATGAGTTGATCAAAGCATATAGTTTTATACAGACTTGCGGTGAAGCCTGTATTTACAAGAAAGTGAGTGGGAGCACTACAACCTTTTTGATAAGTATATGTGAATGACATATTGTCGATCGGAAATGATGTAGAATTTTTTGGAATGCATAAAGGAGTGTTTCAAAGATGTTTTTCAAAGAAAGACCTCGGTGAAGCTGCTTACATATTGGGCATCAAGATCTATAGAGATAGATCAAGATGCTTGATAAGGCTTTTGATGAGTACATACCTTGATAAGATTTTGAAGGAGTTCAAAATGGATTAGTCAAAGAAGGAGTTCTTGCCTGAGTTGTAAGGTATGAAGTTGCGTAAGACTCAAAACCCGACCATGGCAGAAGATAGAGAGAGAATGAAAGTCATTCCCTATGCCTCAGCCATAGGTTCTATAAAGTATGCCATGTTGTATACCATACCTATTGTGTATCTTGCCATGAGTTTAGCAAGGAGGTACAATGGTGATCCAAGATTAGATCACTGGACAACGGTCAAAATTATCCTTAGGTACCTAAAGAGGACTAAGGAAATGTTTCTTGATTATGGAGGCGATAAAGAGTTCGTCGTAAAGAGTTACGTCGATGCAAGCTTTGACACTGATCTAGATGACTCTAAGTCTGAAGCTAGATACATATTGAACGAGGGAGCAATTAGCTAAAGATTAGCTCCATGCAGAGCATTGTAGACATAGAAATTTGCAAAATACATATGGATCTGAACGTGGCAGACCCGTTGACTAAACTTCTCTCACAAGCAAAACATGATCACACATTGGTACTCTTTCGGTGTTAATCACCTAGAGATTTGAACTAGATTATTGACTCTAGTAAACCCTTTGGGTGTTGGTCACATGGCAATGTGAACTATTGGTGTTAAATCACATGGCGATGTGAACAAGATTATTGACTCTAGTGCAAGTGGGAGACTGAAGGAAATATGCCCTAGAGGCAATAATAAAGTGGTTATTTATATTTCCTTATATCATGATAAATTTTTATTATTCATGCTAGAATTGTATTAACCAGATACTTGATACATGTGTGGATACATAGACAAAATACTGAGTCCCTAGTAAGCCTCTACTAGACTAGCTCGTTAATCAAAGATGGTTAAGTTTCTTAAGCATAGACATGTGTTGTCATTTGATGAACGGGATCACATCATTAGGAGAATGATGTGCTGGACATGACCCATCCATTAGCTTAGCATGTTGATCGTTTGGTTTTATTGCTATAGCTTTCATCATGTCATATACATATTCCTTTGACTATGAGATTATGCAACTCCCGGATACCGGAGGAATACCTTGTGTGCTATCAAACGTCACAACGTAACTGGGTGATTATAAAGATGCTCTACAGGTATCTCCGAAGGTGTTTGTTGGGTTGGCATAGATCGAGATTAGGATTTGTCACTCCGAGTACCGGAGAGGTATCTCTGGGCCCTCTCGGTAATGCACATCGTAAGAAGCCTTGCAAGCAATGTGACTAATGATTTACTTGCGTGATGATGCATTGCGAAATGAGTAAAGAGACTTGCCGGTAACGAGATTGAACTAGGTATGAATATAGCGACGATCGAATCTCGGGCAAGTAACATACCGATGCCAAAGAACAATGTAGGTTGTCATTGCGGCACGACCGATAAAGATTCCACTGTTGGTTAACCGGAGAGGTGTCTCGGTCATGTCTACATAGTTCTCGAACCCATAGGGTCTGGACGCTTAATGTTCGATGACGATTTTGTATTATATGAGTTATGTGATTGGTGACCAAATGTTGTTCGGAGTCCCGGATGAGATCACGGACATGACGAGGAGTCTCGAAATGGTCTACAGGTAAATATTCATATATATAGGACGATGATATTCCGACACCCACTACAAAAAAATACACTTACGTGATGATACATGTTTGTCACAGTAGGTCGTGTTTTCTGTCATGCATGTACATCCATGATGATTTTATGACAGAATCAAGATAGTTATACCTGTGCTGTTGTACAAGTGTTCCATGACATTACCAAAATTATCATCACGGAAGTTTCCACTTCCATGACGATAAATCGCGTGTCACAGAAGTGCTTTTGTCAAGGGTGATCGACACGTGGCATCTACCGTAACGGAACGCCGTTAAGCTATCGGGTCGGATTTTGGATCCGATAACCCGTTAACAGCCATGACCAATGCCGATTTTCCACGTGTAAAATTCTCAATCACGACGGATCCACGCTACCCACGCTAACATGTGTGTCACTCATCCAACGGTCGAGATGGGCCTATGATATGTTGACACGTGGACCGCCCAAAAGTGGCCCACAAAGTTTAAATGGACCGCCCAAATCAAGGCCCATAAGATTTAGCGGACCATAATGGGCCCCGACTAAAGGCCCACAAAATTTAGCGGACCATAATGGGCTGGCCCAAATTTAAAGGCCCACAAGATTCTGCAGACCATAATGGGCCACCGAGCTAAAGGCCCAACATTATCTCGTCAAATCGCCCACAACTACCGCCCTAAACTTGTCATCAACGCAGCCCATGGTCACTTCGCCCGTTAACGATCCGCTAAGTAATTGTCGAATTACGGCCGGTGTATTTCCTACTGTTAAAGGTCTGGCTTCATTTGGGCCCATTTACAGGCCATCAAAACTTTTGGCCCATAAACGACCGTGAAGGATTTGGGTCATATTCGGCCATGTCTGACATTCGGCCTGTTAGAGGCCCACTATAGATTTGGGCCAGTTTCGTCCTGTTGTCATTTTCGGCCTATTAACGCCGGACATAAACCATGGGCCATATGTGGCCCAACATCATATCGGGCCCATTAACGGCCCATATTAAAATGACGATAATCTATCTCGACCAAAGTCCCGGCCTGTTAAAGGCCCGTGTATTAGGTCGGCGCATTTACGGCCCGTCCGAATTTCGGCATGTCAAAGATCCGCACCGTAAATGGGCCACCATTTCGGCCTGCTAAGTCCAGTGGGTTATTTGGCACAGTCAGGGCCCAATCTCACTTTCGGTCTATTAAAGGCCCATGTTTTTTATGGGCTCGAGATATTTACACCTATAAACGGCCTATTTTTACTGAGGGCCCAAATTATGTTTAGGCCTGTTAAAGGCCCACTATGGGCACAGGCCTACCAGAAAAATATGAAAGCTTATGCTGATTTAGGCCCAAATATTTCTAGTGGGCTACATGCCAATTTCCGTCCGTAATTGTTTTTAGCCAAATTGGAATGGGCCCGACGAATGTTGGCATGCTGGGCTCCTACGAAGCTTTCGGCCGAATACATTACTAAGATAAACTTACACTATACAAAAATAGCGTCGTAATTACTGAAGCCCGTGGCAGCATCATAAATGTTGTATCACAACAAAATAAATTCCAACCATACAACAAAAGTCCTGTTGGCATAAAGTTTACAGTTCTTCCAGATAAAAGCACCATCAGATGTATAGAAGCACAGATCATTTGACCTGAGTGCTAATGTTTCAGGCTGTAGAATCTGATGGACCAGCATGATCTCCACCTTTTATCCGCCATTGCTCTTGAGCAACGAAGCAAATGTCTGATAGTCTGGTTTCAAAACCATTCATATCTTGACGACATTTCTCAACCACTATTCTTGTTTCCGAAACAACGTCCATTAGGGATTGGACCTGTATGCGGAGCATGATATATCACTCCGCCTAGCAGAAGATTTTGTTCAAGAGGCGATTTGGACAAGGTTACCTTGACAACCAACCCAGAATTACGCAGGAAGGTGCTTTTTGCAATCGTTAGTGGAGAGATACCGACGACCGCAAAGAAGAGGTGACATTGTGCCCAGTAGCCTCGCCACCTTCGTGTGGTTGTGGCTGTTCAATCATTTGTTCCATAGCTTCACGAAAGTTTGAAGTTGTAGATTAGTGTACGGATAAGTTACTAATGAGACAAAAACAAACAAAGTAGGTTAAACGTTTATACATAACTTATTTCGGTGAACTACTGTAATACATTAGCATGTATTGTAGTGCCAACTACATAATAAAATCACTTTTGGAACATATGTCCATGTAGCATGCCCATCTGTATTGTCTATTTCCTCACATTCGCTGACATCTAAGGATAAAGAGACATGGTTTAAAGTAGGATGAACATAGTATGACATCATTCATATCATGGGCAAACAGTTATAAAACAAACAGGCTATTTTATCATTGTGTGCGACGTGAACATAACAACTAGATTACAGATCAAGACCAAAAGAATATCCTTCATCTCTTTTAAACCATGTAAGGTGAAATGATACGTTAAGACAACTATGTATAAAAGTGAACAGAGTAACTGACATTGGCTGCAAACCAAGTAGTTAAATGAACACATCACAGTACCAATCAGTTCAAGGCAGGAGGAGTAAGGACTTACAAGAGCAGCTTGAACTGGTGTGCTCATGCCCTTCATCTTGCTGGTGTGGCAATCCTTGAAGATTTGCACTGCATTCGGTTCAGGTTCTTTTTGGTCCGCACAGGCTTTCCTCTCAGATTTGGAACAACTCAATATAGATACGATAATATGACACAGAAAAAGAAGGAAGTATCAGCTATTTACAAGAGCCTCGCAGTGTGCAATATAGCTACAAGATCCTGTTGTCTGTTGGAATTGCACTTTAGAACGGTTGGTTTTGTTCTTCAAACAGTTAGCCTAGAAGAAGATACACTTGTAAGGCACATACATAAATACAAGTTCAATATGTGGTCTGATCAAATACATATAGGCTACCTGATACTTTGGATCAGACCAGTGTTTAACAAGGGTTGTCCAATCTTCATCTATAATATATTTCACTGGAGATGTTTGGGCGATTTCATTGTTAGGCTTGCCTTCAAAGTGAGATTTTATAAGGTGGTACCGATACTGTCGCAGAGCAGACTGAAAAATATGAGTGCATGCTTGTTTAGTTGCATCATCTTTCGGATCCAACTTGAACCTCATCTGTTGAAAAAAGAATGTGAGCCTTATTAGGAGGAAGCTAGAAAGTATGGGATGAGCAAGACAATATTACTAATTGCGATGAATAACATTACTTACGGATAAATGGTCAAGGAAGGTGTTAAACCGGTATTGTCTTTCTCATTCCTGCATCGGATCCATGTTGGGAGGATACGTGCATGACACCTAACGGAACGGCTGCCTCTGATACTAACTTGGTTGAACGTGGCCTTTTTAAACCTGCCTCAAAATGGATCTCCCTTCTTCCTCCTTTAGATTTTGTTAATCTGTCAAGCATTATCCCTGATGTCTATTTCCGCTTGCGCCGTGTTTCTTGTTCAACAACGAATATGGAAAGTGTTAGTGTACATCAAACCGTGAGAGTACATATAAAGGAGCATGCAACTGCAACTTGACTCGGTCAGGTACCGTCTTGGTGTTGATGCTCATGAGGTTCATCTGATCTTGCCAAGTCCTGTTGTGTCAGCAGTGCTTCGGAAGTAGTGTTAGGTGTGAAGGCAGCTTGGGAACTGGCCAGTTCCGAAGCAAACGAACGAGTAACTGGTTGAGATGCTGGTACAGTTGAAGCGGATGCTGCAGCTGGTGGAGCAGGTGATACTGTGTTTGTAGATTTAGCCGGTGGACTTGGACCTTCTATTGCACTATAAGTACCAGCAGAATCTCGACGGCAGAACCTTTTCCGTTTCACCCGACGAGTAACAAAGACTCCCTACTATATTATTTTCCTTGCTCTTTTTGACTTTGCCATGTCAAACTGTACTCACGACACAAAAGAATAAAATCACTCTTCGTAACTCATTGATGCATGATACGCATAAGCAATACTTTGATGTAACACAACCGTATGAGGATGGAATATGTAAGAAAAACAGGACGGCATGACATATTCACAGCTACGATGTCCAAACTAAGCAGAAGGATTTTCAAGAAAATAGAAGTAATGCAAGCTATACACCATATGAAAGATGCAACCAATATTACTCTGCCAAGTTAAAAGTGTCTTGTCATAAGTGGCAATTCAAAAATTAGAAGCAAGACAATGTAGAAATCAATGCAAGATGCAACCACTATCAAACTGCCATGTTAAAAGCGCCCAATCATGAGTGATCGATGCGATACACAACAGCAGTACTTTGATGTAATAACATGGTATGATAGATAGATGCAAAGGTATTCTAGACACGTAAAGCCATGTCATATGCACATGTATAACGTATAAATTCAGCAGGTGCAATTTAATCCAAATAGAAGAAATACAGGCTAGACAACATATGCAACATGAAACCAATTATCACGCTGTCAACTTAGAGCAAGCACCTGCGATGGTGGAGTACGGGAGATGAACTCATCATGTAAACTTGGGACTTCAACTTCATTAGCAGTAGCAGGGGCAAATCTAGAGTCTCTGTTTGCGCCGGTGCGGAGGACCACCAACATCCCCTAACTTACTCTTTTCCTTCCTATTTTCTGATATTGCCTTATGATGTCAAAACCACAAGAAGATGAATAAAATTAGCCCTGTATAACTGGTTGATGCATGATACTGACGAACACTACTTTGATACAAGGCAAGCACATGATAGGAGAATGGAATATATACAAAAAAAGACAATATTGCATATTCACACGCATTTATAGGAGGATGGAATATGTATGAAAAAACAGTAAGCGGAAGGCATTTCAACAAAATTATAAGAAATGAAAGCTAGGCACCATATGAACATGCAACCAATATCACTCTATTAGGTAAAATGTGTCTCGTCGTAAGTGCCATTTCAAGAAATTAGAAGCAGTACAAGCTAGAAGACAATGCAAGATGCAACCTACATCACAGTCCCAAGTTAAATGTGTCTTATGGGTAAGTGACCGTTGCAGGTATAAGTTGTAAGCTACGCAGATGCAATTCAACATAATCAGAAGCAATACAAACTGGACCTCATACGGAAAACGCAACCACATATAACAGTTCCAAGTAAGAGCAAGCACCTGTGATGGTGGAGTTGGGGAGATGTGCTCATCATGTACACGTATGTTCTAGAAACAGGAACACGTGTCATATTCACAGGCATTTTGTGTAATGTAAGCTGATGCAATTCAAGTTAGAAGCAATACAAGCTAGACATCATACGCAACATGCAACCACATATAATAGTGTCAAGTTAGAGCAAGCACCTGTGATGGTGAGTAGGGGAGATGTGCTCATCGTCTACACATCTACGTTGACTTTCCAGCCTTGTGTTGTCTTGTGAATTTTGTTGGGAGGATGGCGGAGTATAATTTGTAGAGACCCCCTGTTTGAGTTGCTGTAATGATTTTTCATTGTGAAGTCAAACCGATAAGAAAAAGGAATAAAATTCGCTCTTCAGAACTCATTCATACATGATACTGACGAACACTACTCGGATGAAAGGCAAACACATGATGCGAGGATGGAATATGTATGAAAAACAAGATGGTGTGATATATTCACACCTATGATGTGGTAACTAAGCAGAAGGCACTTCAACAAATTAGAGGCACTGCAATCTAGACACCATACAAAAGATGCAACCAATATCACTCTGCCAAGTTCAAACTGTATGGCGTTTCAACAAATTAGAAGCAGTACATGCTAGAAAT
Organism: Aegilops bicornis; assembly: GCA_021605145.1. Classification (NCBI taxonomy): domain Eukaryota; kingdom Viridiplantae; phylum Streptophyta; class Magnoliopsida; order Poales; family Poaceae; genus Aegilops; species Aegilops bicornis. The sequence goes on from CM038670.1 coordinate 819,199,187, forward strand.
CATATGCAAGACACAACCAATATCAAAGTGGCAACTTAAAGGTGCCTTATCATAAGTGACTGATGCGGGATATGCAAGAATAGTAGTCTGATGTAGAAACAGGAACACATGTCATATTCATAGGCACTATGTGTAAAGTAAGCAGATGAAATTCAACAAAGTTAGAAGCAATACAAGCTAGACATCATACGCAACATGCAACCACATTAATAGTGCCAAGTTAGAGCAAGCACCTGTGATGGTGGAGTAGGGGAGATGTGCTCATAATCTACACAACTACATTGACTGTCTAGCCTTGCGTTGTCTTGCGAATCTTGTTGGGAGGATGGCGGAGTAGAATCTGTAGAGATCCTCCGTTTCAGTTGCTCGGAAGGACCATTATCATCCAATGCCTTGCCAATTTCCTTCAGCTTTATTGATTTTGCATTGTGAGGTCATACTGACAAGAAAAAGGAATATCATTTGCTCTTCATAACTCATTCATGCATGATACTGACGAACACTACTCTGATGAAAGGCAAAGTCATGATACAAGGATGGAATGTGTACGAAAAAATGGACGGCTTGACATATTCACACCTATGATGTGGTAACTAAGGTAAGGCACTTCAACAAATTAGAAACACCGCAAGACACCATATGGAAGGTGCAATCAATATCACTCGCCAAGTTAAAATTGTCTCGCCATAAGTGGCGTTCATCAAACTAGAAGCAATACATGCTAGAAATCATATTCAAGACGCAAACCAATATCACATCGCTAACTTAAAGGTGTCCCATCATAAGTGACTGATGCAGGATACACAAGAAGAGTAGTTTCATGTAAGAACATGGTGTGATAGACAGATATAGTATGTACCAAAAATAGGAAAGCGTGTCACATGTATCATGTGTAAGTTAAGCAGATGCAGTTTACACTAATTAGGAGCAATACGAGTTAGACACCATATGCGACATGCAACCAGATATCACACTGCCAAGTTAGAGCAAGCACCTTGGATGGTGGAGTAGGGGAGCGGAGACTTGGACCTTGTAATGCACTATCAGTACAAGGAGAATTGGTAAAGATGCTCCGTTTACGTTGCTGCAGAGGACCACCATCATCGCCTTCCTTACTCTTTTCCTTCCTCTTTCTTGATTTTGCCTTGTGAAGTCAAACCCACAAGAAAAAGGAATAAAATTTGCTCTTCAGAACTCATTGACGCATGATACTGACGAACACTAGTTTCATGTAACGCAACCGCATGATAGGAGGATGGAATATGTATGTAAAACAGGACGGCGTGACATATTGAGATGTATGATGTATAAAGTGTAAACTAAGCACAAGGTGCTTGAACTTGTTAGAATCGATGCAAGATAGAAACCATATGAAAGATGAAACCAATATCACTCTGCCAAATTAAAAGGGTGCCCTAACAAATGTATTTTACCAAATTAGAAGCAATACATGGCAACGGGCTAGAAATAATATGCAATATGCAACGAATAAAGGTGACTCATCGTAAGTGATTGATGCAGGATACAGAAGAGAGGTAGTTTCATGTAAGAACAATGTTAACACATAGATGTAGTGTGTACCAAAAATAGGAAGGCATGTCATATTCACAAGTATAGTGTGTAAACTAAGCAGATGCAATTTACCCTAATTAGAAGCATTATGAGCTAGACACCGTATGCAACATGCAACCACATATCACACTGCGAAGTTAGAGCAAGCACCTGTAATGGTGGTGTAGGGGAAGTGCGGTCTTCAGGTATAGAGCTACGTTCAATATCTTCATTTAGGCTTGCTGTTTCTTGAGAATCATGTGGAGAGGATGAAATTGCATTCTTTATAAGAGTATTATGCCTCATATTAACCCAATGCAGCGGACTGTCTCATCATAAGTGATAGACGCATGATACACAAGAACAGTAGTTTGATGTAAGAACATGGTGTGATAGGAAGATGTAGTATGTACCAAAAACAGGAAGGCATGTCATATTCACATGTATAATGTGTAAGCTAAGGAGATGCAATTTAACAAATTAGGAGCATTGATGAGGGATACACAAGAAAAGTAGTTTGATGTAAGAACATGGTTAATAGAAAGACGTAGTATGTACCAAAAATAGGAAGGCATGTCATAATCATAGGTATAATGTGTTAACTAAGCAGATGCAATTTACCCTAATTAGAAGCATTACAAGGTAGACACCATATGCAACATGCAACCACATATCACACTGCCAAGTAAGAGCAAGCACCTGCGATGGTGGTGTGGGGGAATTGCGGTGATCAACTAGAGAGCTATGTTGACTATCTTCATTTAGCCTTGCTGTTTCTTGAGAATCATGTGGGGAGGATGGCACTGCACTCTTTAAACAAGTAGGGCGTCTCACAGTAACCCAGTGGGGTGACTGTCTCGTCATAAGTGATTGACGAGGGATACAAAAGAGCATTAGTTTTACGAACATGGTTAATAGACATATGTAGTATGTATCAAAAACAGGAAGGCATGTCATTATCAAAGGTATAATGTGTAAAGTAAGCAGATGCAATTTAACCAAATTGGAAGCAATACAAGCTAGACACCATATGAAACATGCAACCACATTTGACAGCGCGAAGTTAAAGCAAGCACCTGGGATGGTTGTGTGTGGCAATTGAGATCATCAACTGCAGAGCTACGTTCTTGTCTCCAATCACGACATCGCACCCATTAGAGCGCTGAAACACTTAGTGCTTATCTTCATATTACACTGGAGCGACTTCTGTCTTTTCTTTTCTGCATTCATCAACACTGCGTTAGAGTCTGAAATACCCATGCATAAAAACACAATAGTGTGAGTATGGGTGAAGTGTGTGCACAATTAGTACAGTGTAAACGTAGCAGATAGCAGGTCGGTGAGAAATAAATGACGGGAGACATATGATAGCTCTACAACATGCATGGCACACTAAATTACTACAGGATTCTATGAAAATAACAGTCGACTGAAAGCAAATAGGTCAGTCCATTTTTCTGCACCGTCCGATGTACAAAGAACGGGCAAATCGCCTTCATCTACCTCCAGCCAGTCAGTGTTGACAATCTTCCTCGAAATGCCAGCGACCACCGGCCCAGTATTCCTCCCCTGCCTGCGCACTCCCCTCGACCTTACCGCACCGCCGTGCTTGGCACTGTCCCCCGGCCATCCATTCAAGCCCCGCCGACCTCCAGATCGGGCGCAAGCAGCTCCTGCGCCCCACACCCCTATGATAGACACCGATGCGCCGTTTCCCCAGGGAACAGGCGGACTTGGTGCTCCACGCGCCTAAGCGGGTGCTGCTTCTTTTAATTGTGGTTCGGCTGACCCTGAATTGAAATACAGGTGGGTTACTGACCTCTAGCAAAGGTGAAATAGTAAAAGGGAGGAAACTTTATGCATTTAGTATCACGAAGAAGATGCAGTAAGAAGCGCTCAACTAGTTTCTTTCGTGGGATGAATACAGTGTGAGCGGAGACGTAAGATTTGCACGAATAAGGGAAGAGGAGTACCTCTTCGCTGGCGATCTTGTGTCCTCCTTCTATTTTTCCGACGATCTTCTTATTGTTCGCCGGAAACCAGAAGTTGTGGAGGAAGGTGCAGCCTTGGACGAACCCATGGCCAAGTTGTTGAGTGTGGTGCGGTGGCCGTCTGTCGCCGGCGGGGAAGCAGATCCGAGGCGGCGAACGATGGCGTAGCGGGAACAGCTCCGGTGCACTGGACGGTTGCGACAGTGGAGCCGCAACAGTGAGGCGCAGGACGGCGTGGTCGGAGTGGTTCTGGTACGGCGCACGTCGGCGTCGGCGTCGTAGAGGAAGCTCTGCCTCGACTTCAGCTGCTAAGTCCTTGAGGGCGTTGCAGTTGCGGTTGCGTTGGACGAAGACGTCGGGGTACTGGCTCCGGCGTGATGGAGGAGGTCGGCGGTTGGCCGCTATGGGGTGGAGGACGGAGGAGGCTGGGGTTTCGCGGCTGGTGGAGAGGGCGTTTTCGCGCCCACGGAGTATGAATGGGGAAATAGAGGGAGGCGGGGAACTAAGGGGGAACAATATTTCGGTTTGAGATGCGCTTGCTTGAAATTTGGGGAAAGTTACAAACTTTGCCCCCATCTAAAATTTCGGACATATTGCGGGTTGGGGGTAGGACAGTCATGTCAGGTGTCCCAAATGTGGGTGGGATATATTTCGGCCGAGCGCATGGGTGTTTAGGCGCCCACGGCGTATGAATGCTTCTCAGAGGCGGTTGAGACTGGCGGCTTGGTGAAGTTACAAACCTACCCCGGTTTAGACCTTTGGACATCGAGCCGGTAGGCTACACGGGCCAGAGTCAGGATAGTAATTTCCTACCACCAAACATTAGTCTCGCGCGGTTTTGGGTGACCAGAGGCCTATTTGGCGCTTCGTTCAATATTTGGGAGTAGAAGCATTAACTTTTTCGGTTCTCTTGAATTGAACTTTCAGGATTTTTCAAACTTCACAAATCTGTACTCTTGAAAATCCTAAAGCTATGATTATTTTGGAATGGAGGGGGTACATTTGAATATACATTGTACACGAGTATATATTAAAAAAATATGCAACTTACCTCAGTTCATGCATGGTTCCAGATATAATCTCCTTGGTTGCAAAAAAAGAGTTAGATATGCATATGAATATATATAGCATGTTCAAACTCACAACAAAGATTGATGCCCCCCTTTACATCTGATTAACAAATGCCATTATCTCAGGTTCAAATAGATGAATGCACTTCCTATGAATTCGAATCTTTGAAACCCCCTTTATGTTGAATTCGACATGTATTCTATTTCGTAGTTAGCAATTTGGAATGTATCCATGCAAGTGACAAATGTATAAAGTGCTTCACACTAACAACATGGAGTGCACTAATTAATGTTTATATATGAATTGCAAAAGCATCCATTGCCTGTATTTCAAACCGCTCTCACTCTATGGATCGATAATATGAAATAAACACATGCACATGCTAGAATTCAATAGAGTATGGGGGTATGATAGACCGATTTTCGTCCATACGCAATTTGCAAAATTCATGATCTCATCCAAAAATAATAATGCCATTTATATTTTAATGTAATGTGTAGAACCGCCTTTTACACGTAGATGCACTATTCCTCGCCCCGTTCTCACAAACACGTTATATATCTCTCTATCTAACGCATAAGTGCACACACTTTATATGTATCGGCATTTCTCGTTCACACATGCTCACAATCTCTCTCAGGGTGTCGGGGTGTCTCACGCACATGCTCTCTCTGTTTCTCTCTCTCTCTCTTTCTGACTTCTATGTACGACTCTTTTCTCTAATCTAAGTTGGAAAACACTTTTTCTCTCACTTGCATTTATACACATGCACGGTCTCTACTATCCATCTATACGCACATATATGTGCCTACGTGTCTCCCTTGACGCACATTATCTTTAGGCCTCTCTCGCACACATTGCCCCCGACACACCTCTCTCTTAGTAGTTGGCAGATATGATTTCATCATGTCATTCGGTAGGATATCCTGGCTGTTAGGCTGGATGGTATCTGAGGCAAAGTTTTACCCTAGTTCGGATCGGACCCTTGCAGTTGAAGAAAGAGCCTACTCCTGGTACTGTATATTAGTGATAGGGGTGTGTACAAAGTACACGTGAATACCAGACATTGTGCGTGTGTGTATATTCTCGACGAACTAGCCCCCAAGCTTGTATAACATACTAAGGGCCTAGGGTTACAAATCATATATAGTCGGCTTATCACCAGTGGGGATAGAGTCCTCCGCAACTCTGTTAGCTTCGTGTTGTACGCCGAGTCCTCCATATGGGTCTTCGTATAACACATCTCGGTCCAACCTATATGTGGCGCAGGATGGAACCGACCCATGAGTCTTCATGTTGACCCACCACAACTAGAAATGATGTGCCCACCACACCACATAGCAGTCGGCCACTAAGAAAATAAGCATATACAATAGTACAACGGTATCTAGCTCACGATACGTCTCCATATTTTGTTGATGACACTGACGGACTTTGCATTTGATGCGTGCTCCGTATTTTCTTGATGACACTTATGGTCATTGTATTTGAAGCGAAAGCACGATATGGTCACTGGACTTCAGAATAAGCTCATCACGGTCACCACATACATTTTGACGTGCTAACCAACATGTGGTTGGATGGTTAGGAGGACAGTGGTTTCTCGAGCCCACAAAGGTTAAAGTCCCGGTGCTCGCATTTATCTTGTGTTAATTTCAGTATTTTCCGGCGATGTACGTTCAGTGGGAGGAGACGTTCCATTCGACTACGAGGCACCTATGGTGACTTCGTAAAATCTCAAGATCATATATGCTGGCCCACTCTCTCGAAGGTGCTCATAGGGGTAGGGTTCACGTGTATGCGCTTATAGCGGTGAGTGCTTGCGCGTATATATGAGCCCTTGCGTCTGTACCGTGTTAAAAAAATATGTCATGATTATACGGTCACTGGCTCACCCGTACAACTCCGTATTTTGTTGATGACACAATCAATTGACCAGTCAAACGTTCCATGCGGCGCAACTAGTGTTGCACCATCGGGGCGCGTAACCGTGGGGCCCACCTGTCAGCCCGTATATGAAAGAAAGAAATGGTAGTTTGAGTCTGTACTGTGTTAATAAAATAGGAGTACATTTTAGGGTGATCATACGGTCACTAGCTCACCATACAGCTCCGTAATTTGTTGATAACACGATCAATTGACTACCAAACGGTCCACATTTAGCAGCACATTACCATAGGGCCCACCCGTCACAGCGTATATGAAGGATGAAATGGTAATAAATTAGTGGTCAGTGGGTATTCGAAGTCGTGAGACCTCTGGTTGGCAGTCACCGGCGGTTGGGGGCGTTCATTGGGCGGTGGGGTGGGGATCGCCAGAGAAAAAGCTCGGCACGCGCGGGGGGGGGGGGGGCTAGAGGGATGGCCGGTGTGGCGGCGGACCGGCGGTGGGGAGTGGTTTCAGGGAGGGCGGGCCGGCCGCGGGCGGCGGGGGCTGGCGGTTTGGCCGGTGGTGGCTGGCGGCTCAGGGGGGTGGAGTTTGATGATAAACTGGAGGCCCTTGATTTCGTATCCAATGGCTGGAAAATCTAATGACCAGAGATGAAAAAGTCAGTTGACTGACGTGTAGCCTCACCCCGCACGTACACATGCACGCACGCAAGATACGCACGCATGTAGGCATGCAACACTGACACGTACACATAACGTACACACGCACGCATGCTGGCGTGCAACACTGACACGTACACATGCACTCACGAACACACGCACGTACGCACCCATGCATGCAACACTGAAACGTACCCTTGCACGCACGCAACACTCGCACGCCTGCATGCACACAGCACACGACGCAAGACACACGCTCAACCTATACGTGCATGCACCCTTTGTTAAGGACATGGATTGTTACGAGTATTAATCAATCTTATCTGTGATAAGGAGAACATTGATGTTTGCAGCGGTCTTTATGAATCACAACGTATCGAACGGGCTATCAACATAGTAGGCTTATCTACATGAAAAATATGACGTCACACTCAATAAACAATCATCGGTTTATGAAATGCCCGCTTCTGACCCCCCTGGCCCACCAAAGGTTCCTCTGCTGTGCGCTGCCTGCGTTGGGTCACTGACATGCAGGCCATGCACCCAAAGAGCCCACACATCAGTGGAAGAATATTGCGGTGTCCTAGGTCAGAGTCGAGGGCGCCACTCGCGGCACGCCCGACTGAACACGCCTCCGTGCCGCATTCAAACGCCTCCATGAAACCCTCCCGTGTGGAAGCCGAGAAACCCACTCTGGACACACGGTCCGTTCATGACCGGGCCGGCGTTAAACGCAACGCCGGCCGAGCTCCTCCCGTCCGCCGTCTATTTAATCTCCTATTTAAACGAGGCCAAACGCCGGCCAAGAATCGCACACCTCCGCCGCTCCCCTATCACCTCCACCATTTTGTCCACTCTTACAATGGCTTACGAAGAGTAGTTATTCCGGATCCAAGCCGGCTGGGTAGCCCGCCGGGTACAAGCTATGGAGCTCGCTGATCCACCTCCCTCACCTCGCCCACCGGAGCAAGTTGCCGCACCAAGCCGGCGCGTGGTTCAGCAACTCGCCGCTCCAGGCTAGCTCGACGAGGAGCAGCGCACGGGCGTCGTTGCTGCCGTCCACGCCGCCACCTCGTACCGTGTCTCCCGTTTCTGTGGCCGAGACTCCCATGCCGCGCCATGCAAGCAGCGACAGAAGCCGGGTGCGCGGAGAGCGACGAGTCGGTGGCCAGCGCCTCCGCGCCCGCCGCCATCATCAAGGAGAAGTAGAACATGGGAGGCCGCCGCCGCTTGGGTTCCATGAAGGCCACCGCGGAGGCGACGCCGGCGTACACAGTAGGTGTCTTGCTGGATCCTTTTGTTGTGAGGACCTTTGTCGACCCCGCATGGGCTCCACGGAAGAGGAGAATGTTAGGATGAACTCGAGCCAGTGCCGACCATGGCGAAGTAGTGGCCGGTGATGAACTCGAACTGGTGCCGGCCACCATCATCTTCGGCACCAGCCAATGATATCGCTTAGGCGGTGGGGAAGCGAGCCGCCCTTTGCGCTTAAAGTATATACCTCCGGGGCTCCCGGCGATCCGATGATCGTCTTTGCCGGACAAGAGGAACACAAATCGATCTGCTGGCGACCATTTAGGCCAGGTATTATATACATGTGCTGTCCAGAACTAGCACCGCGTAGTTCATTTGAATGTAATGAAATCCGTCATGTTTGAATGAAAATCCGGTATTTTATATGATTTCCGTCGTTGTTTATATGAAATATCAGTTTTTCTACGTGTTTGCGTGAATTTCATCTGGTTGGTTGACTTGCGGTCATAATGTGTGCGGCTACGGTTGGATGGTGTAATTTGCGGGTCGCCGATCGGTCTGCGGGCGGCTCGGGCAGCGTTGTGGGACAAAAAAACACAGCTCGTGCGAGCTCGTCTCCAACGTGCGCGCTGGAGGATGCATGACAACATGAGCACCCGAGCCATTCCTCGTTCATCGGTGGCAAAGGCACCGGTGGATGTAAGGGTCGCCAATATTTTGGCTACCGGGCAAGATCCAAACAGCCCCTCCCAACAGATTCAAATCCCTCGTTAAGCGTGGAATTTTGCCATGTGTTGTTTTCATGGACTAGCAAGATGCCCGTGCATTGCACGAAACATCAAGATGCATTTTTTTACAAACTCCCGCATGCATGCAAGGGATAATTAATGTCCTCCTTTGCTAATACCACGAGGCAAACACCATTAATATTGCATCGATTAGTGTTAGTTGCCTTGTATATCTGCAAATTGTAATTTTTATAGTGGCCCCTTGTATATAAAAATGGAGGGAGAAAGATGAGAGATAAGGTGAGGAGGAGTGGGGCGTGGTGGTGACTAGTGGTCGGACTGGGAGGAGTCATGGGGATGGACGGCGCATTATGTCTAGGTTTGTATCTCTCTCACATACACCCATGTAGGTGGGGACGTGCACGAAGAGAAGAGGTTCACGCACGGCGCACGTACTCCCGTCTCTTTCCCAACCACACCCGAGCGGGTACACGGTGGAGCTCATTTCTGTACGAAAAAGGCAGCCCACGTGGTAATTTGACACGTGCACTGGTTGTCCACTTGGTGGAGGGAGGATCGTCTACCACGGGTGAACAAACAAATTGCGACTTGACATGTTATGTTAAAAAAAGAGGCAAACCATGTGGGGCCTACCTTAGAGGCAAGGCTCTATACACTGGAGTACTTTTGATGTGTTCCGTCAACTCGCAGAATGAGGAGAAGCTTGATTAGTATGCCGTCTCCCCCGCCCATGAAGTTTGATCTCAGATCCAAGGGCTGCCAGCAGCCCGTATCATGGTCGCGCCTACCGCGACCGTCGCGTCGCTCACGCGGTCGCGCCCTTGGAGATTTAACACGGTGCGTTAGGCTATCTGATGTTGGCATGTCATACATAGTCATCACTTAGTCACTCATACTACAACAAGGTTGGCTATAAGGTTGGCTATAAGTTTATTTTTTACTCCTCTCTATCTCTTTCTTCGTACTCCCTTCGTCCCATAATATAAGAATGCTTTTGACACTAGTGTAGTGCCAAAAACGTTCTTATATTATGGGACACAGGGAGTACTAGTATTTATTGCATTTGCCAAGGAGTGACCTCTTCCAATGAAATGGTGTTGCTAAGTTTGCTTCATTTAATTAGCTATAGACTCAAAATTATCTTTTCACCTAGGTACACGTGCTTAGCACCGTTTCTTCCTTGGATCACCAAACTAGTCTCTCTCTTCTTGATTAACTTGCCACATCAGACTTTATGCCTATGTGGTAAGCTTAGCACCTATAAGAGCAAGTAAGTAAAATAGTGCGCTTTACATGGCATTTTTGCATATGTGGAGAAAAGAGAGGCAAGGAAAAAGTGGAGAAGTGGGCTCTCATGCAAGAGCCAGCCTCTACTACATGGTGGAGCATTGGGAGAGGCACCATATGGAGGTGGTCAGAATCGGGAGACTCACGCCGGTCGTGGCGCCCAGCTTAAAATGATAATGGCAAGTCAAATCACGGGGCCCCACCTGCCGAGCAAGAATCATTTGTCAAATCACACAGCCCTACGTTTGCAGCAGCCTACTCCCTCATCTTCTCGCGTCTATATCGAACAGACTAGGCGGAACTGCCCCGCCTACAGCATAGTAAAAGCCCCGCCCTAGACTTTTAAATACATCTACATCCGCTTAAGAATCCAATGATATACTTTTTGTGACATAGTAACTCTTATTTAGTTAGTCATATGGATGACCTAGAACTACGTGCAGGCACTATAAACCGAGACGCCTAAAAATAAAAAACCGAGACGGAGAGGGTAGTTCAAAGACGTATCTTTTAGATCAATATAGTCGGGATTCACCAAGGAGCAAAACCAAGTGGTAGGCTGCTCCTGTCGTGTTGGCATAGCAACTCAAGCAGGGTCAGTCCGCACACGAAATGGCGACACACTTAATAGGACCCCTTTGGCCGACATGTGGCTCATCCACCGTCTTCTTCCACGTGCGATGCACCAAATTACAGTTCAGAGTAGCGTTTGGAATTGGAGGCACCCGGTCAGAAGCGCCACAAAGAGTAGAAAATGAGCGATGAGGGTCAAATCACAAAGCCCCACCTTTCCGCATTAAAATTTGACAGACGAAGCAACCATCATTTCACTCTAGGGCGCAAGAGCATAAAGAAAAGAGTAAACAATGATGCGTGCGGCAGCTACCTAGGGCACCCTAGGGTAGGGGTCTCCACTACAGATCCTTTTCCTGAAAGTGCCTCCACTACAAATCGGCTTCTCCCTCGTCCTCTTGAAGAAAACCGATGATGAGTGCGGCGGTAGGGTTTGTAGGAGTACTACAGCATGCGGGGCCATGTCGTAGTAAACAGGTTCGAGTCGACGCCTTAAATATGTGTGGGCCGATGGGTTTTACGGGAACGAGGCATCATTTTGGGTTCGGGGACCACTGGAGATATAGTACATAATGCATGGGCCCTGCATTTTGATATACCCGGGGCCGCGTGAAATTTGCTACTCTACTCAAAACTAGTAAGGTACACATGTATTGAATGCACGAGATTTCGAAACCAAATTATGAATAAATACACACTATAGCATGTAAAGCTTTGAGTCATATATGCATGATGTAGATGTTCGTTTAGTTCTTATAGTTCATTTCATTCAAAATCAGTTAGTTTTATACAAATGTTAAGATTCATGGGGTTGTGCATTGTAAATCATAAAGTAAAAAACAAATAATGGCAATTCATTTAGAAAAAAATAATCAATTGTGATACAGAAGATTCTAGAACAAAGGAGAAGTGCTTGTGTTTTGAGGTTTGTGCATTATGCTTAAGTTCAACCATGGAGTCTTCTAAATTGTACATGTGGCAGATCCTGTGGAATGTTGATGATATCCAACGGCCAGTGGTGCTCGGATTTGCCTATCTCTACCTTTGTCGGATTAGCTTCATCCAAAGGACCATCTTTCAAACTTATTGGCACACTATATAGTTCTTGTGCCATAGTTGCATGTTTTGGAAAAAAGCTACTAGTGGGTTGTAATATCTATTTAGGGATAGAAGATGTATACATGGAAGTTGTAGGGAAAGAGATGACATGGAGCATCTCAATTCCTATGAGTAGGTATTGGAAAAGAGATGTCATTTGGTTCACATCATAGGAACTTTTCTATTGAATCTAGAGATGACATGTATCTCAATTCCTATGAGGAGGGATTAGAAAAGAGATGTAATTTGGTTCATATCATAGGAACTTTTCTATTGAATATACACTAATGTTTATTTTCAATTGAAATTAAGGGAGTATAGGAATCCATTCATATGAACCAAGTGGCTCTAAAGCTATAGAAATGATAACATGTTTATTTCCTTTGAAATGTGGAGTGTATGAATCTATTCCTATGAACCAATTGGCTCTAAAGGAAAAAATCCTATAAAAATCATATCATATAGAGTTCCTATGATATTCCTCGACACTAAAGGATGGTTGAAATTGCTGCGGTGATACGATGGTATTTCTTTGTAGACTCCTCACCCATCTTTATAGTTACCTCTCAAGATGAATGAAATGATATATACAGTGGTATTCTACGTGTGCAATTTGGTACACGAAAACTTCGTAAAAAGTTTGCGAGGTTCTAATTTTGAATAAAGCTATATGCACTGCATTTCGAACGGAGGGAGCATACGGCAGTTGCTAACACTCACGTGGAAGATTTGTGTGTAGGAGGAGTGGCTGTTCTGTTAAATGACATGGCAAAACTGACACTGTCGGATGCCGATCTAACGGTTCTTACGGTGTTCGTCAGGAAAAGGCTTGTGGCGAATGTTTGTCGGATAATGATTTACGGGCACATGCATTGCATTGATACGTGCCTCCCTCTCTCTCACGCACACGCACCCTCACGAGTCACGACTCTCCCGAGTCCTCTCGCAGACTCGCACGTCGCACCCACTGTCCATCTGAAGGTAGACGTCACGCACATATGTGCTCTTCACACCCTACCCTCAGAACTTCTAAAAAACAAAAGACGACGCGCACATTTTATTTTAGCTCACACGTCACACACTTATACTATTACTCTTGCAGCGAACGTTCTTTGGGCATAGTATATTGTACTCTCACGAAGAGAAGCGGTGCATGCACGCACTAGTTCTCTCACACCCACTCGCGGGTACACGTAGGAGCGCATTTTGTTGAAGCTGGTACAACAAAATCTCTCCACTATATAAAAAAGCAGGAGCCTTAGCGCTTGCTTTACTAGGGTTCCTCTCATTCACTCTCTCATGCTCTCCAGATCTAAGCAAGACATAGGTGGCCACACTCTCTCTCAGCTCACAGCTGGTCACAAATCCGGCCGGACAACCTCGACCGGGGCAGGGGTGTAGTTGCATCATTCACGCTGTCGTCGGCGGCAAGGGAGGAGACCAACGGCTTCCCGCGCGTCCCGATCGGCGGCCGTGCCGTTCTCTCCGAGGGAGCGCCGGCTCGGGAGGGCCTCCGACCCCTTCTTCCTCCCTGCGGTATTGTGGCCAAGATGCGGCCTCCCGACGCCGTCTTTGCCACATGCCGACGACCCTCAGGTATATATTCCTTCGAAACCTGCCTTGCTCTACTGCCCCAGCTCCCTTCATGTGGATCCTTTTCTACTTCCGTCCGCTGTTCCAAAGCCACCTAGACTTCTACTATTATTAGAAGTAAAGCTAGTTCATACAGTTGACTCTAAGCGTTGGTTCAAACAGGGAAGAAAGTGGGAAAGCTGTAGCATGAATCTAGGACTTGGTTCTAAGAGGAAACGGGGGAAAGTAGTAATATCTGTAACTGTTTAAATAACCGTATTTCGTATTTGTGCAAACAGGGATGTCTATCTCCATATCGTTTCGGGATGTCTGTCTCCGTATCGTTTCTATCCGCGCAATCAAAAGCACACACCTCAGTTTTAGCACAACTGCGAAAAATGAGATGGCTATCCCTCGTTGCCATCGTCTAACCTCCCGTCTTCAAGGTATCCCTACATTGGTAGTAACTAAGGTAGAATGACAAACGCAATTTAAAAGAAGCTAATTTGTACGTTTTACTTCCTGATTGCAGTGCAGGGACGAGCGAAAACAACTGCATCCTAGTCCGGAATGCACTTTCTACCAGTTCATCCATGGACCGAGGACTAGCTGGCATGGCTACACGGCAGTTTTTTGGACAGGTGCACGGACAAGAGGCATTGTGGTCTGCTTATGTCTGCAAATTGCGGTGCTTAAATTTAGTGGATGCACAAGCATTTCACCAGATCAGTACACTGCATGGTTCAGTTCACCATTCCAGCTGAGACCACAATTATAATTGGTTATTCTGGAATGAGAGAACCTAACCCTGGATGGTGGCAACAAGAAAAAACCAGAGTGAACTCCCGGAAATTTAAGCTCGCCGGGAGGCCCTTTGCTCAGAAGAAACCTTGCTTGTTTTTCCTGATTTGTAAACCTTCTCACAACTTTGTCTTTTGCTGTGAACTAGTATATGTTTGTTATGTTCTATGAATCATTGAGATGTACAAAATTGCTTAACTTATGCTTTTCAAGTTTTTTATGAAGACGAGTTTAATGTGAGTGTTCCACATGAGCGCTGGACTAGCGTGTGAACATTTGGAATTTATTACATTGTGGCCTCAATTAACTGCATGAACCACTGTAACAAGATACATAGCTGCTTAAATGTCAGACAACAGATTGTTGATTGTTAGTTGTTCGATAGCCTAGTGTTGAAGCGAGCTGAGTCAATGTGCCGTGTTTTGCACAACTGCTTACAAGTGGGGTAGCACCAACAGTGTTTACAAGTACTTATGTATACGTCGGTGCACAGTTCTCGAACGAGTGCTCTATTTCATCAAAACACACACTGATGTATGATAAACCGTGACAACTTATGTCTTACCATGCCATATTCATGAAAAAACTAGTGAGGGCGCATCTGTTTCGGCAACAATTACGATGGTTCTCACATGATTCACGGGCAAAAAAAGGTAGCAGCAGTTCCCATAGACGGAGTCAAACAGAGTACTAGCCCCAGAGGGGTTGATAACAGGCAAGGTTCGGATAATTAGACACAATCCAAACTACTATTAAACACTAGTTGGGGCAACTATTTCATGCCTCGATCTAATTTGGGCTGGACACAAGACGGACCTTGCCATGAACATCATCGAGGACGTCCCACGCAGCTCAATCTCGTGAACCTTCATGAAGACAACCTTGTGGCCTTGCCACTGATAAACTTGTTTGTGGAGGCATGCCATGTCATCTTCCTGCGTAAGCTTGACAAGAACAATATGCCTCACAAACCAAGGAGTAGCTTTGAACTTCTTGTGCTTCAGTACACCCTGGACAACATGCCTGACAACAGTGAGGCTGGAATGCAACTCTTCTTTGGTACAACCGCAAATGGCTTCCAGGATCCAACAACCTAAGAACTCTTTTTTCCCAGTGCGTATATTTAGGTCATCCGCCTCATAGCGAGTGACATGTACAACCACACAATCCTTGTCTGCATCAGGGCTCTAATTGAAACAGAAACAAATTCTCAATTACTTTTCAGTATAAGAAACACAAGTTATTTAAACCACTATGTATAGCATGGCATCGAAGCTAGTAAATTTTGCATTATTAATCACCACATACTTAGATGAAAAACCACAATCGAGATCGGCAAAGAAGGAAATCACCTTGGGCAGCTCAGCGGGGGGGGGGGGGGGACACATCCTCGAAGGGGGAAAACTGCTCCTGCAGTGCCACGAGGGTTGTAACCTCAAACGGGGCGTTGACCATCTCAGTAGTGGCCGTGAGCGTATCTGGGGTAGGCTCGGTGGCTGCCTCCATCTTCTTGGAGCTCTCTGTCTCGTGTGGATCAGCCTCCCGCATCTACTCCAATATCGGCAGATCTTTGCCTGGTTCTCCTTGGTCCATCATGAAACTGACGAATACTAGGAGACCACTGAAAGGAGAACACAATCGCAATGGCAATGAAACAAAAAAGAGAGTGAGGATCGGTTACTGCTTTGCAGAAGTTCTTTTTCTTTTTCTCTGAAGGAAAATATACCAACATCACGGATCTGCTTACTTTCCCTTCATTGGGAGAGAAGAACAGTGGCAGATGCAAGTGTTGCCTTTCTTGAAGAAGGTGAGGGAGAAGGGGATTCAGCGAAGAGTGAAATGATGGTTGCTTCGTCCGTCAAACTTAGACTGCAGGGAGGTGGGGTATTGTCATACGACGGCTCGTTACTGCCGCGCTACGACCGGGGTGACTCTCCTCCTACATACTGCCTTCTAATTTGGTGGATGGCATTTGGGACCGCGCGCTGCATGGCCCGCATGTCGGTGAACAAAAGTATAATGGCATTTAGTAGAGGGAGACGTTTCAGTGACCTAGGAGGAGCCGGAAGCAGTAGAGTGTCTCACTGTACTAGTAGTAATTGTTTTTCTGGGTAGGTGTATAGTGTCTCCACTGTACTAGTAGTAATTGTTTCTCTGGGCCCAAGACAAAACAGCCCATCCACACTAGTAAATAGTAAAATCAATTCTAAAGCCCATATATTTACTGAATGAGAGGCGTTACCCACACCCAAAGACACCCCCCCAAAACACAGGAGCTCTTCTTCCTCCTCGCTCCCACCCACCTCACGTCAACTCGCTCCACTCCTACCCCCAAATTCCTCACCTCACTCCTACAGAAAACCCCAGCTCCCCTTCTTCCTCGCTCCTACAGAAAACCCCTGCTACGTCTTGAGCTTGCGTTGGTTTTCCTCGAAGAGGAGAGGGTGATGCAGCAAAGTGTAGCGTAAGTATTTCCCTCATTTTTGAGAACCAAGGTATCAATCCAGTAGGAGGCTCCTCAAAAGTCCCACGCACCTACACAAACAAACTGAGAACTCGCAACCAATGCAATAAAGGGGTTGTCAATCCCTTCATGGCCACTTAAGTAAAGTGAGATCTAATAAAGATAGTAAATAATATTTTTGGTATTTTTGGTATAGATGCAAAAAGTAAAGATGCAAATAAAAGTAGATTGAAAGCAAATATGATAAGAGATAGACCCGGGGGCCATAGGTTTCACTAGAGGCTTCTCTCGAGATAGCATAAGTATTACGGTGGGTGAACAAATTACTGTCGAGCAATTGATAGAAAAGCGCATAGTAATGAGATTATCTAGGCATGATCATGTATATAGGCATCTACTACTATTACTCCACACATCGACCGCTATCCAGCATGCATCTAGAGTATTAAGTTCATAAGAACAGAGTAACGCACTAACCAAGATGACATGATGTAGAGGGATAAACTCATGCAATATGATATAAACCCCATCTTGTTATCCTCGATAGCAACAATACAATACGTGCCTTGCAACCCTTTCTATCACTGGTTAAGGACACCGCAAGATTGAACCCAAAGCTAAGCACTTCTCCCATGGCAAGAAAGATCAATCTAGTAGGCCAAACTAAACCGATATTTCGAAGAGACTTGCAAAGATAACTCAATCACACATAAAAGAATTCAGAGAAGATTCAAATATTATTCATAGATAAACTTAATCATAAACCCACAATTCATCGGATCTCGACAAACACACCGCAAAAAGAGATTACATCGAATAGATCTCCACAAGAGAGGGGAGAACATTGTATTGAGATCCAAAAGAGAGAAGAAGCCATCTAGCTAATAACTATGGACCCGTAGGTCTGTGCTAAACTACTCACAACTCATCGGAGGGGCAAGGATGTTGATGTAGAGGCCCTCCATGCTTGATTCCCCCTCCGGCAGAGTGCCGACGAAGGCTCCAAGATGGGATCTCGCGGATACAGAAGGTTACGGCGGTGGAAATTGTGTTTCGTGGTGCCCCTGGATGTTTTCGGGGTACGTAGGTATATATAGGAAGAAGAAGTACGTCGGTGGCCGCCCGAGGGGCCCACGAGACAGGGGGCACGCCCTCCTATCTCGTGGAGGCTCCGGTTGTTTCCTGACTTGCACTCCAAGTTCTCTGGATCACGTTCGGCGAGAAAATCACGTTCCCGAAGGTTTCATTCCGTTTGGACTCCGTTTGATATTCCTTTTCTTCGAAATACTGAAATAGGCAAAAAACAACAATTCAGGGCTGGGCCTCCGGTTAATAGGTTAGTCCCAAAAGTAATATAAAAGTGGAAAATAAAGCCCAATAAAGCCTAAAATAGTAGATAAAGTAGCAAGGAGCAATAAAAAATTATAGATACATTGGAGACGTATCATGCATCCCCAAGCTTAATTCCTGCTCGTCCTCGAGTAGGTAAATGATAAAAAGAGAATTTTTGATGCGGAGTGATACTTTGGCATAATTTCAATGTAAATCTTCTTAATTGTGGTATGAATATTCAGATCCGAAAGATTCAAGACAAAAGTTCATATTGACATAAAAATAATAATACTTCAAGCTTACTAACTAAGCAATTATGTCTTCTCAAAATAACATGGCCAAAGAAAGTTATCCCTACAAAATCATATAGTCTGCTATGCTCCATCTTCCCACACAAAATATTTAAATCATGCACAACCCCGATGACAAGCCAAGCAATTGTTTCATACTTTAACATTTTCAAAACTTTTTCAATCTTCATGCAATACATGAGCGTGAGCCGTGGATATAGCACTATATGTGGAATAGAATGGTGGTTGTGGAGAAGACAAAAAGGGAGAAGATAGTCTCACATCAACTAGGCGTATCAACGAGCCATGGAGATGCCCATCAATAGATATCAATGTGAGTGAGTAGGGATTGCCATGCAACGGATGCACTAGAGCTATAAGTATATGAAAGCTCAACGAAAGAAACTAAGTGGGTGTGCATCCAACTCGCTTGCTCACGAAGACCTAGGACATTTGAGGAAGCCCATCATTGGAATATACAAGCCAAGTTATATAATGAAAAATTCCCACTAGTATATGAAAGTGACAAAATGAGAGACTCTCTATCATGAAGTTCTTGGTGCTACTTTGAAGCACAAGTGAGGTAAAAGGATAGCAGCATTGCTCCTTCTCTCTTTTTCTCTCATTTTTTTTCTTTGGGCTTTTTTTATGGCCTATTTTTTTCTTTTTTTATTTCCATTTTTTTCGTCCGGAGTCTCATCCCGACTTGTGGGGGAATCATAGTCTCCATCATCCTTTCCTCACTGGGACAATGCTCTAATAATGATGATCATCACACTTTTATTTACTTACAACTCAAGAATTACAACTCAATACTTAGAACAAAATATGAATCTATATGAATGCCTCCGACGGTGTACCGGGATATGCAATGAAACATGAGTGACATGTATGAAAGAATTATGAACGGTGGCTTTGCCACAAATACGATGTCAACTACATGATCATGCTAGCAATATGACAATGATGGAGCATGTCATAATAAACGTAACGATGGAAAGTTGCATGGCAATATATCTCAGAATGGCTATGGAAATGCCATAATAGGTAGGTATGGTGGCTGTTTTGAGGAAGATATATGGTGGGTGTATGATACCGGCGAAAAGTGCGCGGTATTAGAGAGGCTAGCAATGGTGGAAGGATGGGAAAAAGTGCGTATAATCCATGGACTCAACATTAGTCATAAATAACTCATATACTTACTGCAAAAATGTAGAAGTTATCAAAGCAAAGTATTACGCGCATGCTCCTAGGGGGATAGATTGGTAGGAAAATACCATCGCTCGTCCTCGACCGCCATTCATAAGGAAGACAATCAATAAATAAATCATGCTCTGAGTTCATCACATAACGGTTCACCATACGTGCATGCTACGGGAATCACAAACTTCAACACAAGTATTCTTTAAATTCACAACTACTCAACAAGCATGACTCTAATATCACCATCTTCATATCTCAAAACAATTATTAACCATCAAACATTTCTTAGTATTCAACGCACTCAAAAGAAAGTTTCACATATCTTGAATACCAAGTATATTAACATTAAGCAAATTACCATGCTACTAACGACTCTCAAAATAATCTAAGTTAAGCATGAGAGATCAATATTTTCTTTAAAACAATTATACCACCGTGCTCTAAAAGATCTAAGTGAAGCACTAGAGCAAAAATTATCACGCTCAAAAGATATAAGTGAAGCACTATGAGCAAAACTATCAAGCCCAAAAGATATAAGTGAAGCACATAGAGTATTCTATCAAATTCCAATTCATGTATGGCTTTCTCAAAAGGTGTGTACAGCAAGGATGATTGTGGTAAACTAACAAGCAAAGACTCAAATAATACAAGACGCTCCAAGCAAAACACTTATCACGTGGTGAATAAAAATATAGCCCCAAGTAAAGTTACCAATGAACGAAGATTTAAAGAGGGATGCCTTCCCGGGGCATCCCCAAGCTTAGGATTTTGGCTATTATTGAATATATTCGGGTGCCATGGGCATCCCCAAGATTAGGCTCTTGCCACCCTTTATTCCATAGTCCATAAAAGCTTTACCCAAAACTTGAAAACTTCACAACACAAAACTCAATAGAAATCTCGTGAGCTCCGTTAGAGAAAGAAAACAAAAGACTACTTTAAGGTACTGTAATGAACTCATTCTTTATTTATATTGGTGTTAAACCTAGTTTATTCCAACTTCTCTATATATTATAAACTAATTTATTGGCCATAGATTCATCAAAATAAGCAATCAACACACGAAAAACAGAATCTGTCAAAAACAGAACAATCTGTAGTAATCTGTAACTAACGCAAACTTCTGGAACTCCAAAACATCTACCACAATTACACGACCTAGACAATTTGTTTATTGATCAGCAGCAATTGGAATCACTATTTTATCACGTTCTGGTAATTTTTAACAATTCGGGCACTGAGCGCAAAGTTTCTGGAAATTACAGCAAGATCAAATAACTATCGTCCAAAAAGATCCAATAGGTTTAACTTGGCACAAACACTAATTAAAAGATAAAACCACACCTAAACAGAGGCTAGATGGATTATTTATTACTAAACAGAAACAAAAACAAAAAACACAAAGAAAATTGGGTTGCCTCCCAACTAGCGCTATCGTTTAACGCCCCTAGCTAGGCATAAAAGCGAGGATAGATCTAGGTAGTGCCGTAGTAATAAGATAAATCAGTGAAGCTCATTTCATATTCTCTACGTTCGGCAGCAAGTTTTCTTTGAGGCAAGCAAAAGTAATCAAAAGGGCTAAATTTAATAGGGCAAAAATCCCCAAGATCAATTTTAGGAGGTATAGGTTCCTCTTTTGGCCCTTCATAATGCACAACCAATTCATCATTATAACCGTTCTTTTGACAGAACCTTTTGAGTCTACACTCAAGAGAGTATCCTAACTCATTATTCCGAATAGCCAAATCATCATTAAGTTCAGAGAATCTATCAATTAAAATATTGTTTGGCACCTTTTTTCTAAGGTTTTCATTGAAAACAACATAATCAAGAGATTGAAAACGCATAATTTCTTCTTGATCAAAGAGGATAGATTCTATGGGAGGACGACCGGCGTCCACCCTATAATGCGCAAAGATTTCTTTGGCCTCTTTTATTTAAAGCTGAATTCATGAGCCAAAAAGATAGTAGCGGCACGCTTAACAGAGGAGTGTTCAATATTAGAGAATTCTAAGAAAATCCTTTGTATAGAAGGGTGCATATGCATAAATTTCCTTTCAAGTTCGACAATAAGCATGGCAATAGCATCCGAAAGACTACTAGCTCTATGAAGAATAGAACTGCCCATAGAGGGCAAAGCACCGGCACAAGTAAAGAAATCTTGAATAACTCCTTTTCCAATAATATTACCACTACCGATTCGAAATCTCTTTGTATGATAGGTAGGGGATTCTTCAGCAGGAGCATCAGAATTTTCTGTGACATTGTTATCACCCATATCAGCGATAACTTCCCCAATTTCAAACATAACGACAAGCAAACTAACACATGAGCAAACAAACGGACGAGGAAAAGGCAATGGGAAAAAGATGAGGAGATTGGGAGAGAGAGGGCGAATAAAACGGCAAGGGTGAAGTGGGGGAGAGGAAAACGAGAGGCAAATGGCAAATAATGTAAATGCGAGGGAGATAGGTTTGTGATGGGTACTTGGTATGTCTTGACTTGAGTGAAGACCTCCCCGGCAACGGCGCCAGAAATCCATCTTTCTACGTCTTGAGCTTGCGTAGGTTTTCCTCGAAGAGGAGAGGGTGATGCAGCAAAGTGTAGCGTAAGTATTTCCCTTAGTTTTGAGAACCAAGGTATCAATCTAGTAGGAGGCTCCTCAAAAGTCCCACGCACCTACACAAACAAACTGAGAACTCGCAACGAACGAAATAAAGGGGTTGTCAATCCCTTCACGGCCACTTGCGAAAGTGAGATCTAATAAAGATAGTAAATAATATTTTTGGTATTTTTGGTATAGATGCAGAAAGTAAAGATGCAAATAAATGTAGATTGAAAGCAAATATGATAAGAGATAGACCCAGGGGCCATAGGTTTCACTAGAGGCTTCTCTCGAGATAGCATAAGTATTACTGTGGGTGAACAAATTACTGTCGAGCAATTGATAGAAAAGCGCATAGTTATGAGATTATCTAGGCATGATCATGTATATAGCCATCATGTCCATAACAAGTAGACCGACTCCTGCCTGCATCTACTACTATTACTCCACACATCGACCGCTATCCAGCATGCATCTACAGTATTAAGTTCATAAGAACAGAGTAACGCATTAAGCAAGATGACATGATGTAGAGGGATAAACTCATGCAATATGATATAAACCCCATCTTGTTATCCTCGATGGCAACAATACAATACGTGCCTTGCAAACCTTTACATCCAGGTTAAGGACACCGCAAGATTTAACCCAAAGCTAAGCACTTCTCCCATGGCAAGAAAGATCAATCTAGTAGGCCAAACTAAACCGATAATTCAAGAGACTTGCAAAGATAACTCAATCATACATAAAAGAATTCAGAGAAGATTCAAATATTATTCATAGATAAACTTAATCATAAACCCACAATTCATCGGATCTCGACAAACACACCGCAAAAAGAGATTACATCGAATAGATCTCCACAAGAGAGGGGAGAACATTGTATTGAGATCCAAAAAGAGAGAAGAAGTCATCTAGCTAATAACTATGGACCCGTAGGTCTGTGGTAAACTACTCACAACTCATCGGAGGGGCAAGGATGTTGATGTAGAGGCCCCCCGTGCTTGATTCCCCCTCCGGCAGAGTGCCAACGAAGGCTCCAAGATAGGATCTCGTGGATACAGAAGGTTACGACGGTGGAAATTGTGTTTCGTGGTGCCCCTAGATGTTTTCGGTGTACATAGGTATATATAGGAAGAACAAATACGCGGTGGCCGCCCGAGGGGCCCACGAGACAGGGGGCGCGCCCTATGGGCGGGGCGCCCTCCTATCTCGTGGAGGCTCCGGTTGCTTCTTGACTTGCACTCCAAGTTCTCTGGATCACGTTCGGCGAGAAAATCACGTTCCTGAAGGTTTCATTCCGTTTGGACTCCGTTTGATATTCCCTTTCTTCGAAATACTGAAATATGCAAAAAAACAGCAATTCTGGGCTGGGCCTCCGGTTAATAGGTTAGTCCCAAAAGTAATATAAAAGTGGAAAATAAAGCCCAATAAAGCCTAAAACAGTAGATAAAGTAGCGTGGAGTAATCAAAAATTATAGATACGTTGGAGACGTATCAACCCCAGCTCCCCTTCTTCTTCGCTCGCACTACAACTAGGCTCGTCATTCGTTACTCTGCTCAAATTCGTGAGAGCGACGCGACGCCCTCGAGGAAAATGGAGTCGGATGACCCCAGCGCCAAAAAGATGAGGCTCCCGCCAGCGGCGACTTCTGTTGTAGATCCCGCACCCGGTAGCGCGGGGAGAAGCGGCAACCCCGCCCCCACCGGATCCTGTGAACTCAGAGAATCTCGGGTGGACCGCATCAGCGATCTCTCGGACGCCATCCTTGGGGAGATCATCTCGCTTCTCCCCACCAAGGATTGCTGCCGCACCCAAGTCCTCTCAATTCGGTGGCGCCCTCTATGGCGCGCCGTGCCCCTTAATCTCGACTGTCGTCAACTATCTCTCTTCAATGATTTTGAAATCCCCAGAGCCATCATCTCCTCCCACCAGGGCACCTTCAAAGCATCTGCATCCCGTCATGCTACCTGAGCAAGCATAGCATGCCCTTCATAGTGGACGCCTGGCTGAAATCCCCTGAATTCACAGAACTACAGCTGCTTGAGTTCTACTATTCCCCTGGAAATCACATACCACATACCGAACGCCATGAACCTGTGCCCTCAGCACCGATGTCCATCTCACGGTTTTCCTCCTCTCTCCACACCGCCACCTTTATACTGTGCTACCTACTGCATAATCTGGTACTAAACCTTCGACTCCCATTTCTCAAGAAACTTTCACTTTTATGGGTTCGTATATCGGAGGCCTCATTGCATAGCATCATCCACTCCAGTTGCCTGCTACCGGAGTGCTTGGTGCTTGTTTTCACTGATTAGAATCGGTTGTCTCCAAATAAAGTCACCTAACCTTGTAAGAATTGGAATTTCTTTTGACGGAAGGCAGCTCATCATCCAAGATGCCCCTTCACTTCAAAGGTTGATCCTTGATTCTAGTTATTCACGGTTGCAAATAACCGTCCTCTCTGCGCCTAAACTGGAGACCTTTGGTGTAATACATGATCTCTGTGCTCATTTCAATATGGTGTTTGGCTCCACAGTTCTTGTGTACTTTATATTGTCATCTACACTTGTAACCATAAGCTGCATTTTAAATTTCTGCACATAATTTATATATCATCTTGGACTACACATTTTGTACTAATATTATGTTCTATGCTCAATGAAGAGTTTCTCCATGGATGGCCTATCAATGGTCCTGGATTCTGACAAGATCTTATATATCCAAATGAATAGTTTTGATGTGAACAAGATTATTGGCTTGCTGCAATGTTTTCCATGTCTGGAGAAGTTGTATATAAAGGTGATAATTTCACGCACATTGGAAGCCCGCATATAGTGTACTAGAATTAACCGTTCAGCTGTTGCTCTTTCAACACTCTTCTTTTAGACCTTAACTGTTTTCAATCTTCATGTCTATTTAGGCAACATGACATGGTAAGAAAGTTATAACCAATCGGTGGATTTGTAAGCATCGAGATTTTCTAACTTCTCATAAGATTCGATTGAAGACAATAATGCTAGAACGATATGTAGCCAACCGTGCAAACACAAGATTTGTCACATTCTTCCTGCTGAATGCGAGGTTACTATTGTCCATCAGGCTTAAGTTTATCGTGAGCATGGTTTTGACGGATGGGTATGTCGAAGAGCAAAAAAAAGGAGTTTCAGGTGGGCAAAAGAGCTTCTGAACGTGCCGGGCTTCTATTTACAACATATTGTGGTCATAATCCAGTAAATTGAAAGCAAATAATATTTTTGGTATTTTTGGTATAGATGCAAAAAGTAAAGATGCAAATAAAAGTAGATTGAAAGCAAATATCATAAGAGATAGACCCGGGGGCCATAGGTTTCACTAGAGGCTTCTCTCGAGATAGCATAAGTATTACGGTGGGTGAACAAATTACTGTCGAGCAATTGATAGAAAATCGCATAGTTATGAGATTATCTAGGCATGATCATGTATATAGGCATCTACTACTATTACTCCACACATCGACCGCCATCCAGCATGCATCTAGAGTATTAAGTTCATAAGAACAGAGTAACGCACTAAGCAAGATGACATGATGTAGAGGAATAAACTCATGCAATATGATATAAAACCCATCTTGTTAACCTTGATAGCAACAATACAATACGTGCCTTGCAACCCTTTCTGTCACTGGTTAAGGACACCGCAAGATTTAACCCAAAGCTAAGCACTTCTCCCATGGCAAGAAAGATCAATCTAGTAGGCCAAACTAAACCGATAATTCGAAGAGACTTGCAAAGATAACTCAATCATACATAAAAGAATTCAGAGAAGATTCAAATATTATTCATAGATAAACTTAATCATAAACCCACAATTCATCGGATCTCGACAAACACACCGCAAAAAGAGATTACATCGAATAGGTCTCCACAAGAGAGGGGGAGAACATTGTATTGAGATCCAAAAAGAGAGAAGAAGTCATCTAGCTAATAACTATGGACCCATAGGTCTGTGGTAAACTACTCACAACTCATCGGAGGGGCAAGGATGTTGATGTAGAGGCCCCGTGCTTGATTCCCTCCCGTGAGTGCAGTGAAGGCTCCAAGATGGGATCTCATGGATACGTAAGGTTCTGACGGTGGAAATTGTGTTTCGTGGTGCCCCTGGATGTTTTCGGGGTACGTAGGTATATATAGGAAGAAGAAGTACGTCGGTGGCCGCCCGAGGGGCCCACGAGACAGGGGGCGCCCTCCTATCTCGTGGAGGCTCCGGTTGCTTCTTGACTTGCACTCCAAGTTCTCTGGATCACGTTCGGCGAGAAAATCACGTTCCCGAAGGTTTCATTCCGTTTGGACTCCGTTTGATATTCCTTTTCTTTGAAATACTGAAATAGGCAAAAACAACAATTCTGGGCTGGGCCTCCGGTTAATAGGTTAGTCCCAAAAGTAATATAAAAGTGGAAAATAAAGCCCAATAAAGCCTAAAACAGTAGATAAAGTAGCATGGAGCAATAAAAAATTATAGATACGTTGGAGACGTATCAGGCATCCCCAAGCTTAATTCCTTCTTGTCCTCAAGTAGGTAAATGATAAAAGGAGAATTTTTGATGCGGAGTGATACTTTGGCATAATTTCAATGTAAATCTACTTAATTGTGGTATGAATATTCAGATCTGAAAGATTCAAGACAAAAGTTCATATTGACATAAAAATAATAATGCTTCAAGCATACTAACTAAGCAATCATGTCTTCTGAAAATAACATGGCCAAAGAAAGTTATCCCTACAAAATCATATAGTCTGGCTATGCTCCATCTTCCCCACACAAAATATTTAAATCATGCACAACCCCGATGACAAGCCAAGCAATTGTTTCATACTTTAACATCTTCAAAACTTTTTCAATCTTCATGCAATACATGAGCGTGAGCCATGGATATAGCACTATATGTGGAATAGAATGGTGGTTGTGGAGAAGACAAAAGGAGAAGATAGTCTCACATCAACTAGGCGTATCAACGGGCTATGGAGATGCCCATCAATAGATATCAATGTGAGTGAGTAGGGATTTCCATGCAACGGATGCTCTAGAGCTATAAGTATATGAAAGCTCAACGAAAGAAACTAAGTGGGTGTGCATCCAACTCGCTTGCTCACGAAGACCTAGGACATTTGAGGAAGCCCATCATTGGAATATACAAGCCAAGTTCTATAATGAAAAATTCCCACTAGTATATGAAGGTGACAAAATGAGAGACTCTATATCATGAATATCTTGGTGCTACTTTGAAGCACAAGTGTGGTAAAAGGATAGTAGCATTGCCCCTTCTCTCTTTTTCTCTCATTTTTTTTCTTTGGGCTTTTTTTATGGCCTATTTTTTTTCTTTTTTTTTATTTCCATTTTTTTCGTCCGGAGTCTCATCCCGACTTGTGGGGGAATCATAGTCTCCATCATCCTTTCCTCACTGGGACAATGCTCTAATAATGATGATCATCACACTTTTATTTACTTACAACTCAAGAATTACAACTCAATACTTAGAACAAAATATGAATCTATATGAATGCCTCCGACGGTGTACCGGGATATGCAATGAAACATGAGTGACATGTATGAAAGAATTATGAACGGTGGCTTTGCCACAAATACGATGTCAACTACATGATCATGCTAGCAATATGACAATGATGGAGCATGTCATAATAAACGGAACGATGGAAAGTTGCATGGCAATATATCTCGGAATGGCTATGGAAATGCCATAATAGGTAGGTATGGTGGCTGTTTTGAGGAAGATATATGGTGGGTGTATGATACTGGCGAAAAGTGCATGGTATTAGAGAGGCTAGCAATGGTGGAAGGATGGGAAAAAGTGCGTATAATCCATGGACTCAACATTAGTCATAAAGAACTCATATACTTATTGCAAAAATCTAGAAGTTATCAAAGCAAAGTATTACGCGCATGCTCCTAGGGGATAGATTGGTAGGAAAAGACCATCGTCATTCGTCCCCGACTGCCACTCATAAGGAAGACAATAAATAAATAAATCATGCTCTGAGTTCATCACATAACGGTTCACCATACGTGCATGCTACGGGTATCACAAACTTCAACACAAGTATTCTTTAAATTCACAACTACTCAACAAACATGACTCTAATATCACCATCTTCATATCTCAAAACAATTATCAACCATCAAACTTTTCTTAGTATTCAACGCACTCAAAAGAAAGTTTCACATATCTTGAATACCAAGTATATTAACATTAAGCAAATTACCATGCTACTAACGACTCTCAAAATAATCTAAGTTAAGCATGAGAGATCAATATTTTCTTTAAAACAATTATACCACCGTGCTCTAAAAGATCTAAGTGAAGCACTAGAGAAAAAATTATCACGCTCAAAAGATATAAGTGAAGCACTATGAGCAAAACTATCAAGCCCAAAAGATATAAGTGAAGCACATAGAGTATTCTATCAAATTCCAATTCATGTATGGCTTTCTCAAAAGGTGTGTACAGCAAGGATGATTGTGGTAAACTAACTAGCAAATACGCAAATAATACAAGACGCTCCAAGCAAAACACATATCACGTGGTGAATAAAAATATAGCCCCAAGTAAAGTTACCAATGAACGAAGGCAAAAGAGGGGATGCCTTCCCGGGGCATCCGCAAGCTTAGGATTTTGGCTATTCTTGAATATATAGGGGTGCCATGGGCATC
This sequence comes from Aegilops bicornis, assembly GCA_021605145.1. NCBI lineage: Eukaryota > Viridiplantae > Streptophyta > Magnoliopsida > Poales > Poaceae > Aegilops > Aegilops bicornis. The sequence goes on from CM038670.1 coordinate 819,228,289, forward strand.
CCCAAGCTTAGGCTCTGGCCACCCTTTATTCCATAGTCCATAAAAGCTTTACCCAAAACTTAAAAACTTCACAACACAAAACTCAATAGAAATCTCGTGAGCTCCGTTAGAGAAAGAAAACAAAAGACTACTTTAAGGTACTGTAATGAACTCATTCTTTATTTATATTGGTGTTAAACCTACTGTATTCTAACTTCTCTATATATTATAAACTAATTTATTGGCCATAGATTCATCAAAATAAGCAATCAACACACGAAAAACAGAATCTGTCAAAAACAGAACAGTCTGTAGTAATATGTAACTAACGCAAACTTCAGAAAGTTCAAAATATCTACCAAAATTAGACGACCTAGACAATTTCTCTATTGATCAGCAGAAATTGGAATCACTATTTTATCACGTTCTGGTAATTTTTAACAATTCGGGCACTGAGCGCAAAGTTTCTGGAAATTACAGCAAGATCAAATAACTATCGTCCAAGAAGGTCCAATAGGTTTAACTTGGCACAAACACTAAATTAAAGATAAAAACACATCTAAACAGAGGCTAGATGGATTATTTATTACTAAACAGAAACAAAAACAAAAAACACAAAGAAAATTGGGTTGCCTCCCAACTAGCGCTATCGTTTAACGCCCCTAGCTAGGCATAAAAGCGAGGATAGATCTAGGTAGTCCCGTAGTAATAAGATAAATCGGTGAAGCTCATTTCATATTCTCTACGTTCGGCAGCAAGTTTTACTCGAGTCAAGCAAAAGTAATCAAAAGGGCTAAATTTAATAGGGCAAAAATCCCCAAGATCAATTTTAGGAGGTATAGGTTCCTCTTTTGGCCCTTCATAATGCACAACCAATTCATCATTATAAGCGTTCTTTTGACAGAACCTTGTGAGTCTACACTCAAGAGAGTATCCTAACTCATTATTTCGAATAGCCAAATCATCATTAAGTTCAGAGAATCTATCAATTAAAATATTGGTTGGCACCTTTTTTCTAAGGTTTTCATTGAAAACAACATAATCAAGAGGTTGAAAACGCATAATTTCTTCTTGATCAAAGAGGATAGATTCTATGGGAGGACGGCCGGCGTCCACCCTATAATGCGCAAAGATTTCTTTGGCCTCTTTTATTATAAAGCTGAATTCATGAGCCAAAAAGATAGTAGCGGCACGCTTAACAGAGGAGTGTTCAATATTAGAGAATTCTAAGAAAATCCTTTGTATAGAAGGGTGCATATGCATAAATTTCCTTTCAAGTTCAACAATAAGCATGGCAATAGCGTCCGCAAGACTACTAGTTCTATGAAGAATAGAATTGCCCATATAGGGCAAAACACCGGCACAAGTAAAGAAATCTTGAATAACTCCTTTTCCAATAATATTACCACTACCGATTCGAAATCTCTTTGTATGATAGGTAGGGGATTCTTCAGCAGGAGCATCAGAATTTTCTGTGACATTGTTATCACCCATATCAGCGGTAACTTCCCCAATTTCAGACATAACAACAAGCAAGCTAACACATGATCAAACAAACGGACGAGGAAAAGGCAATGGGAAAAAGAGGAGGAGATTGGGAGAGAAAGGGCGAATAAAACGGCAAGGGTGAAGTGGGGGAGAGGAAAACGAGAGGCAAATGGCAAATAATGTAAATGCAAGGGAGATAGGTTTGTGATGGGTACTTGGTATGTCTTGACTTGAGTGAAGACCTCCCCGGCAACGGCGCCAGAAATCCTTCTTGCTACGTCTTGAGCTTGCGTAGGTTTTCCTCGAAGAGGAGACGGTGATGCAGCAAAGTGTAGCGTAAGTATTTCCCTCAGTTTTGAGAACCAAGGTATCAATCCAGTAGGAGGCTCCTCAAAAGTCCCACGCACCTACACAAACAAACTGAGAACTCGCAACCAACGCAATAAAGGGGTTGTCAATCCCTTCACGGCCACTTGCAAAAGTGAGACCTAATAAAGATAGTAAATAATATTTTTGGTATTTTTGGTATAGATGCAGAAAGTAAAGATGCAAATAAAAGTAGATTGAAAGCAAATATGATAAGAGATAGACCCAGGGGCCATAGGTTTCACTAGAGGCTTCTCTCGAGATAGCATAATTATTACGGTGGGTGAACAAATTACTGTCGAGCAATTTATAGAAAAGCGCATAGTTATGAGATTATCTAGGCATGATCATGTATATAGGCATCACGTCCATAACAAGTAGACCGACTCCTGCCTGCATCTACTACTATTACTCCACACATCGACCGCTATCCAGCATGCATCTAGAGTATTAAGTTCATAAGAACAGAGTAACGCATTAAGCAAGATGACATGATGTAGAGGGATAAACTCATGCAATATGATATAAACCCCATCTTGTTATCCTCAATGGCAACAATACAATACGTGCCTTGCAACCCTTTGTCACATTGGTTAAGGACACCGCAAGATTGAACCCAAAGCTAAGCACTTCTCCCATGGCAAGAAAGATCAATCTAGTAGGCCAAACTAAACCGATAATTCGAAGAGACTTGCAAAGATAACTCAATCATACATAAAAGAATTCAGAGAAGATTCAAATATTATTCATCCATAAACTTAATCATAAACCCACAATTCATCGGATCTCGACAAACACACCACAAAAAGAGATTACATCGAATAGATCTCCACAATAGAGGGGGAGAACATTGTATTGAGATCGAAAAAGAGAGAAGAAGTCATCTAGCTAATAACTATGGACCCGTAGGTCTGTGGTAAACTACTCACAACACATCGGAGGGGCAAGGATGTTGATGTAGAGGCCCCCCGTGATTGATTCCCCCTCCGGCAAAGTACCGGCGAAGGCTCCAAGATGGGATCTCGCGGATACAGAAGGTTACGGCGGTGGAAATTGTGTTTCGTGGTGCCCCTGGATGTTTTTGGGGTACATAGGTATATATAGGAAGAAGAAATATGCGGTGGCCGCCCGAGGGGCCCACGAGACAGGGGGCGCGCCCTATAGGGGGGGGCAGGGGCGGGGCGCCCTCCTATGTCGTGGAGGCTCTGGTTGCTTCTTGACTTGCACTCCAAGTTCTCTGGATCACGTTCGGCGAGAAAATCACGTTCCCAAAGGTTTCATTCCGTTTGGACTCCGTTTGATATTCCTTTTCTTTGAAATACTGTAATAGGCAAAAAAATACCCAGCAATTCTGGGCTGGGCCTCCGGTTAATAGGTTAGTCCCAAAAGTAATATAAAAGTGGAAAATAAAGCCCAATAAAGCCTTAAACAGTAGATAAAGTAGCATGGAGTAATAAAAAATTATAGATACGTTGGAGACGTATCAACCCCCAGCTCCCCTTCTTCTTCGCTCGCACTATAACTAGGCTCGTCATTCGTTACTCTGCTCAAATTCGTGAGCGCGACGCGACGCCCTCGAGGAAAATGTAGTCGGATGACCCCAGCGCCAAGAAGATGAGGCTCCTGCAAGCGGCGACACCTGTTGTAGATCCCGCACCCGGTAGCGCGGGGAGAAGCGGCGACCCCGCCCCCACCGGATCCCAGGAACCCGTAGAATCTCGGGTGGACCGCATCAGTGATCTCCCGAACGCCATCCTTGGGGAGATCATCTCGCTTATCCCCACCAAGGATTGCTGCCGCACCCAAGTCCTGTCAATTCGGTGGCGCTCTCTATGGCGCGCCGTGCCCCTTAATCTCGACTGTCGTCAACTATCTCTCTTCAATGATTTTGAAATCCCAGAGCCATCCTCTCCTCCCACCAGGGCACTGTTCAAAGCCTCTGCATCCCGTCATGCTACCTGAGCAAGCATACCATGCCCTTCACAGTGGACGCCTGGCTGAAATCCCCTGAATTCACAGAACTACAGCTGCTTGAGTTCTACTATTCCCCTGGAAATCACATACCACATACCGAACGCCATGAACCTGTGCCCTCAAAGACCGATGTCCATCTCACGGTTTTCCTCCTCTCTCCACACCGCCACCTTTCTTGTTGTGCTACCTACCAGACAATCTGGTACTAAACCTTCGACTCCCATTTCTCAAGAAACTTTCACTTGTGCGGGTTCGTATATCGGAGGCCTCATTGCATAGCATCATCCACTCCAGTTGCCCTGCGCTGGAGTGCTTGGTGCTTGTTTTCACAGTTAGAATCGGTTGTCTCCAAATAAAGTCACCTAACCTTGTAAGAATTGGAATTTCTTTTGACGGAAGGCAGCTCATCATCCAAGATGCCCCTTCACTTCAAAGGTTGATCCTTGATTCTAGTTATTCACCGTTGCAAATAACCGTCCTCTCTGCGCCTTAAACCGAGACCTTTGGTGTAATACATGATCTCTGTGCTCATTTCAATATGGTGTTTGGCTCCACAGTTCTTCAGGTACTTTATATTGTCATCTACACTTCTAACCATAAGCTGCATTTTAAATTTCTGCACATAATTTATATATCATCTTGGACTACACATTTTGTACTAATATTATGTTCTATGCTCAATGAAGAGTTTCTCCATGGATGGCCTATCAATGGTGCTGGATTCTGACAAGATCTTATATATCCAAATGAATAGTTTTGATCTGAACAAGATTATTGGCTTGCTGCAATGCTTTCCATATGCGGAGAAGTTGTATATAAAGGTGATAATTTCACGCACATTGGAAGCCCGCATATAGTGTACTAGAATTAACCGTTCAGCTGTTGCTCTTTCAACACTCTTCTTTTAGACCTTAACTGTTTTCAACCTTCATGTCTATTTAGGCAACATGACAGGGTAAGAAAGTTATAACCAATCGGTGGATTTGTAAGCATCGAGATTTTCTAACTTCTCATGAGATTCGATTGAAGACAATAACGCTAGAACGATATGTAGCCAACCGTGCAAACACAAGATTTGTCACATTCTTCCTGCTGAATGCGAGGTTACTATTGTCCATCAGGCTTAAGTTTATCAGTAGCATGGTTTTGACGGATGGGTATGTCGAAGAGAAAAAAAGGAGTTTCAGGTGGGCAAAAGAGCTTCTGAACGTGCCGGGCTTCTATTTACAACATATTGTGGTCATAATCCAGTAATCCAGAAGCCACGTGATTAGCCCCCACCAGCACCCACAAACTTATTTCGAACTAGCACATCAAATGGGCAGTAAATTTTCATAGGGAAGGCTGCATGACCGTGACAGATTTGGATTCTGTCATTTGGGACCCGCGAGGAAATAGCCTATCCAAGGTGGTGTCGACTTACTAGCCAGTCAACAAACGATTCTGCCTACCAGCCGTTGGATTGACATCCAACATCTATCGTGTATCTTCTATCTCTTGTCTTCTTCTTTCTCCAGCCGCCCAAACCAAACCACCCCGTCGGCTCCGCCTGCTCCCACCTCCCATGGCTGGCTGCGCCTCCGCCTCCCTACCGTATGTACCCTCCAATGTTGGCCAGTCCCTCCCTCTATTCCCCACACGCCCTGTTATTCTCTGGCGACGTCAGCCCCAACACGCACCCGCGCCCGAACCAGTCAACCCTCGTACTCCCCTCCGCGATCGGACCGGCGCATCTTCCACGGCTCTGTTCGTTCCGGCCCGAGGCCTCGGCTGCCCTCCGCTTTGTGGCCTTGGTTTGCTTTCGCCAGTCTTGTGCGCCGCCCTCTTGCGTTGTCAACGTCGTCAACAACCGAGAGGAACAAGGAGATGATCAGACGTGGAGAGGATGATGAGGGACCCACCAGCATCATGGCAGTACGCAAGCAAGTGCCTCTATATTACAAGCCCAAAAATATGGTTCCTCCTAATGGTTAGACATCTGGGATCATGCCATTGTCAACGTAGTCAATAAACGAGAGAATTACACCACGAGCGGCTGACACCAGGGACCCAGCAAGTCGCGTAGTTTTTTGAGGAACAAGCGGTTGTTATTTATACTAGTTTTAGCGACGGATCAGGGTAATAATGGGGCTGTGCGGGGGCTGTGGCCCGCCTAGCCAGTGTTTTATTTATGTTTACCACATCATGAGCCCAGTTGTGTTTTTTTCTTGCTGAAAATGGCTAGCCCAGTTCTATTTTTTTAAAGAAATACTCAAACAAGGCCTACTTGATTTATCGGCCTTGCTGGGCTGCAAATCTTTCAAGACGAGGAGAGTTTCATTCGGTTTGATCAGAAATGGGATGTACATTTTTAAAACACATCAAACCGGGAATTAGTTTCAATTTTTTTTCATTACAAGATCTTAAATTCCATTGATTTTTATCCGTGGAAAATTATTTGGATTTTATATTTATATAAATTATTTTTCAAAATAGTTTGAATGTGAATTGATATTTCTGGATTAAAAGCAGTTGACCGCTTTTGAAATATGCAAAATTTCGTATACTTTTTAACTGTGGCCACAATATGGGGTGTAATGCTAACAAAAAGAAGATGGGCTCCAAAAAAATTCTTAAGAGTTAGCAAATGGGTTGTACATTATTAGAAATTATGGCAGATGGGTTGTATGCTGTTTTCCACAATTTGAGGCTGACTTGTGCGCCTACTACAGGTTGACGCGTATGCTTTCATAAAAAAAGGTTGGCCTTTACGCATACGCATACTGTCAACTTAGTCAACACACCAGGCGATGGATCGTTGGATGTCCATCCAACGGCTGTCGTGCTTCTTCAATCTCTGCTCTTCATGCTCCAGCCGCTCAAACAAGCACCGGCGGGACTGCCTGCTCCCTCCTCCCGCGGCCGGCTATGCTGCCGCGCAGGCCTCACGGCCCCACCGTACTCCCATCGCTGGCCTAGCCATCCCTCTACTCACCCACACATGCTGTTATTCTCCGGCGACGGCAGACGAACCAGTAAACCCTCGTACTCCTCCGCATGGGAAACAACTGCCAAGTATTCCCTGGCTTCGTGTCGTTCCCTTCCTAGGCCTCGCCGTCGTCCACCGCCCTGGTGATCTCGGCGCGGCCTGGTCAACGTGGTCAACGAACGACATCCATCGGAAGTGGATCAGACGTGGAGAGGCCGACAGCTGGGTCCACGGCCACGCAAGGAAATGCCTCCTTATTACGCCAAAAAATAATGATTCCTCCACCGACAGCTAGGACCCACAGGTAGGGCCTGTGTATTTCGCGAAAAAAACAATCCCCCCGCTGACAAGTCGGACCCACCAGCTATATCTTCGCACGCAAGGAAGTGCCTCCTTATTACGCCCAAAAATATGAATACCCCCTGCTAGCTTGGACCCACCATATTGTTGGGCTTACTTGTGGACCTACTAAGTTGACGGGGACAGAGGGCTTTGTCAACTTAGTCAATACTCAAGTGACCGTATGATGTCCATTCAACGGCCATAGTGCTTCTTCAACCTCTGGTCTTCTTGCTCCAGCCGCCCAAAGCAGCGCCGGTCGTGCCGCCTGCTCCTGCCTCCCGTGGCCGGCTGTGCTACCGCGGAGGCCTCATCACCCCCATACTACTCCCACCACTGGCCAGGCCATCCCTCCACTCATCCACACCCCCTGTTATTCTGTGGTGACGGCAGCCTCACACCGCAGCCGAACCAGTGAACGCTCGTACTCCTCTCCGCGTGGGCATCCACTGCCGCGTCTTTGCCCGGCTCCGCGCCGTCCCCTTCGTAGGCGTCGCCATCGTCCACCGCCGTGGTTCTCTCGGCGCGGCGTGGTCAATGTGGTCAACGACCGACTTCCATCGGAAGAGTATCAGACGTGGAGAGGTCGACACTGGGTCCACGGCAGTCGCAAGGAAATGCCTCCTTATTACGCGGAAAATAATTATTCCTCCACCTGACAGCGGGGACCCACCGGACGGGCCACCAGTATTTTGTGAAAAAAACATTTCCCCCTGACTACTGGGACCCACCGGACGGGCCACCGTATTTCGCGAAAGAAACGTTCTCCCCGCTGTCAGCTCGGGCCCATCGAAAGTGCCTCCTTATTATGCACAAAAAAATTAATACTCCCCCGGCTAGCTGGGATCCACCTTGGTGGGAGGCTGACTTGTGGACCTACTAAGTTGACGGGGACGAAGGGCTTTGTCAACTTAGTCAATATGAACGATTCTAGCTCCAAAGGATCAGACGATGTCCATCCAACGGCCGTAGTGCTTCTTCAACCTCTGGTCTTCTTGCTCCAGCCGCCCAAAGCAGTGCCGGTCGGGCCGCATGCTCCTGCCTCCCTTGGCCGGCTGTGATGCCGCGGAGGCCTCACCGCCCCCTACTATTCCCACCGCTGGCCAGGACGGCGACGGCAGCCTCACACCACAGCCGAACCAGTGAACCCTCGTACTCCTCTCCGCGCGGGCTTCCACTGCCACGTCTTCCCCGGCTCCACGTCGTCCCCTTCCTAGGCCTCGCCGTCTTCCACCGCCGTGGTGCTCTTCGCGCGGCGTGGTCAACATGGTCAAGGAACGACTTCCATCAGAAGAGTACTGTATGTGGAGAGGCTGACAGCTGGGTCCACGGCCACAACCCAGCTTTTTTGTGATTTGCCAAGTAAGTCGCTTTGTCAGGCCTGTTGGGCTGCAAATCTTTAAAGACGAGGAGAGCTTTCATTCGGCTGGCCGAGAAAAGGGCCCATCAGTAATGAGAAATGGGCTGTACATTTTTAAAACACATCAAACCGGCAATTAGTTTCAAATATCTTTTTTTTCATTTCAAGATTTTAAATTACATTAAGTTTTATGCGTGGAGAATTTGTTGGATTTTATATTGATATACATTTATTCTTAAAATCTGTTTGAATGTGAGTCAAAATTTCGAGATTAAAAACAGTTCGGACCGCACCGAAATATGAAAAATTTCGTATAATTTTTTAACCGTGGCCACAATATGGGCTGTAATACTAACAAAAAGAATATGGGCTCCAAAAAAAACCTTAAGAATTAGCAAATGGGCTGTAAATTGTTAGAAATAATGGCAGATGGGTTGTATGCTGTTTTACACAGATTTGAGGCTTTCCTAAAAAAAGGTTGACACACAAGCAATGACTGTTGGATGTCCATCCAACGACCGTCGTGCTTCTTCAATCTCTGCTCTTCCTGCTCTAGCCGCTCAAACAAGCGCCAGCGGGACTGCCTGCTCCCTCCTCCCATGACGGCTGTCTTTGCCACAAGAGCCTCACCTACCCACCGTACTCCCGTCGCTGCCCTAGCCATCCCTCTACTCACCCAAACCTGCTGTTATTCTCCGTGACGGCAGACGAACGGTAAACCCTCAGACAGTCGTCGCCCCTCAGCGTGGGGAAACAAGCTGCAGAGTCTTCCACGCCTCCGTGTCGTTCCTTTCCTAGGCCTCGCCATCGCCCACCGCCACAGTGCTCTCGGCGCGGCCTGGTCAACGTGGTCAAGGAATGGCTTCCATCAGACGTGGACTGTACGTGGAGAGGCTGACAGCTGGGTCCACGGCCGCAGCAAGGAAGTGCCTCCTTATTATGCGCAAAATAATTATTTCTCCACTTGACAGCGGGACCCACCGGACGGGCCACCGTATTTCGTGAAAAAAACGTTTCCCCCTGACTACTGGGACCCACCAGCTACATCTTCGCATGCAAGGAAGTGTGTCCGGGCCAAAAAACGATTCGCCCCCCTTACTTCTGGGACCCACCAGCTACATCTTCGCACGCAAGGAAGTGCCTGACAGTCGGGACCCACCTGGTCGAAGCGTACGTAGCGTTGTCATTCTGGTCGTGAATGTGTACGTACATATATACTGGTGGATGTAGAGGCACGCACGTGTCGTCGTAGAGGCGTGCATTTAGCATGTACACGTACATACATGGCCAGGGTGCAAGAAAGAAAATACGGCCACGTCTGTGTACATACGGGCGGGGTCTCGAACACCTACTCGCGCATACGTACGGCGAGGGCTCGTGTACATGGCTGGGTCGGAACGGAGAAACACCATTGTTTCGTGTTCATGGGGAGGCAACGGAATGCGTCGTGTTCATGGGGAGGCAACAGAATGCTCGTGTTCATCGGGAGGCAACGGAACGCGTGGGAGCCAACCGGCTGGGTCGGAACGGACTGCGTGGTCGTGTTCATCGGGAGGGCTTGGACAGAACAAGCAATGGAAACGAGGCCTGGCGTACCGCAGAACGGAGGACCGGCCTTGTGTTCGACCTGCCACGTTCGGAACGGGATCCTGTTCATCGGGAGGGGTGTGGCGTACCGCAAAACGGAGGAAACGGACCTCCTAGGGTCGAAATGGGGGTCCTGTTGATCGGGAGGGGTGTGGCGTATCGCAAAACGGACGAAACGAACCTCCTACGGTCGAAACGGGGGTCCTGTTGATCAGGAGGGGTGTGGCGTACCGCAAAACGGACGAAACGGACTTGTGTTGGAGCGCTACGGTCGAAACGGGGGTCCTGTTCATCGGGAGGGGGTGGCGTGCCGCAAAACGGGACTCCACGGGATACTGTTCATCTCCACCATCGACCAACTCCAGCCTCCACGGGCTACCGTCGACCTCCTCCAGCCTCCACGGGCTTCTGTTCATCCAGCTTCCACCGCGCGCTACTCCACCGGCTACTGTTCAACCACCCCTCCACGGGCACCCTCCACCGTCTACTGTTCATCCAACCCTCCACACCACAGGGTCCCGTTCATCCAGAGGAAACGACGCTCACTGTTCATCCCAGAGGCAGCATCGATCGGCTTCAGTTAGCAGAAGTAGCGAAGGAATCGCTCGATCAGGTTCAGTTAACAGCCATCCATCGATCGCTCGGGTTTAGTAACGCATAGCCTGCAGTGCAATCGCTCGGGTTCAGTTAGAGTCCAACGCCTCGCTCGGGTTCAGTTAGAGCCAAAGCCTCGCACACACGCAGCAGACGTGTCACGAGAAACGCGCATCGCTCGGCCCCGACCTCCCACCGTAACCGGGAACTCCCCGAAATTTTCCTCGTCCTCGCTTCTACCATGGTTTTTTCCGTCATGGATGGCCCAAAGAATGCCATGCAGCTGCGTCTCCGGCCTGCCCAGTACGAAAAGCCCATTTTCTGTCATGATTTTTTGTCATAGAAGTAGGAGCCCACCACATCTATGATGATACCGGGTTTTGTCACAATTATCGTCATAGAAGTGTCATATGTATGACAGATTTTTTTTCGTTCGGTCCAAAATGTCACGGATGTGTCTTTATTTTGTAGTGACCGGAAGTGTTCTGGGGGTACCGGGTATATATCGGGTCACCGGAAGGGGTTCAGGGCACCCCCCGGCAAAAGATATGGGCCTTATGGGCCAAGAGGGGAAACACACTAGCCAGAAAGGGGCTGGTGCGCCCCCCCATATGGGCTGGCTAAATTGGAGAAGGAAAAGGGAAGGAGGAAAGGAAAAAGGGAATAGGATTCCCCCTTCCCCCTCTTCCCTTCCTACTCCGAATAGGAATAGGTAAGGGGGAGGCCGAATTGGGAGGACTGATGACCCACAAGTATAGGGGATCTATCGTAGTCCTTTTGATAAGTAAGAGTGTCAAACCCAACGAGTAGCAGAAGGAAATGATAAGCGGTTTTCAGTAAGGCTTTCTCTGCAAGCACTGAAATAGTATGTGATAGATAGTTTTGATAAGATAAATAGTAACGAGCAAAAAGTAAATAAAGTAAATAAAGTGCAGCAAGGTGGCCCAATCCTTTATGTAGCAATGGATAAGCCTGGACAAATTCTAATAATGAGGAAGGAGCTCCCGAGGACACATTGGGAATTATCATTGTCGGCGTCAAAACCGGCGGATCTCGGGTAGGGGGTCCCGAAATTTGCGTCTAGGCGGATGGTAACAGGAGACAAGGGACACGATGTTTTTACCCAGGTTCGGGCCCTCTCGATGGAGGTAATACCCTACTCCTGCTTGATTAAAATTGATGATATGGGTAGTACAAGAGTAGATCTACCACGAGATCAAGGAGGCTAAACCCTAGAAGCTAGCCTATGGTATGATTGTTGTTCGTCCTACGGACTAAAACCCTCCGGTTTATATAGACACCGGATAGGTTAGGGTGACACAGAGTCGGCAACAATGGTAGGAGATCTACATATCCGTATCGCCAAGCTTGCCTTCCACGCCAAGGAAAGTCCCATCCTGCACGGACGAAGTCTTCAATCTTGTATCTTCATAGTCCTGGAGTCCGGCCGTGACGATAGTCCGGCTATCCGGACACCCCCTAGTCTGGGACTCCCTCAGTAGCCCCTGAACCAGGCTTCAATGACGACCAGTCCGGCGCGCATATTTTCTTCGGCATTGCAAGGCGGGTTCCTCCTCCGAATACTTCATGGAAGGTTTTGAACACAAGGATAGTGTCCGGCTCTGCAAAACAAGTTCCACATAACACCGTAGAGAGAATAATTTTTGCACGGATCTGCTGACGTATTCTGCGGCGTGACATCACACCACGGCCAGGCCTTTATATGAATCGTTTTTTACTGTTCCACCTCAGCGTGTTTAGCAAGGCGGTTTACTTGGCACGTCTTATCAAAGCATAGATCGTGCCCCCTTATTCCGGGATTCTCGTCAATACGGACGTGGGTAACCCATCCGCGCCATTGATTACGGCGCTTGGGAAATAAGCGAGTTTTACCAGGCTGGTGGGGGACGCATAGATTCGTCCGTCCATATAAGGGGATAAGGATCCACCTTTTCACCTTTGCTTATCCATTTCCGTGCACTCGAGCTCCAGCGCCCAAGTCCGCACATCCCACCTCGACCTTTCTCCAACCATGTCAGGAGCGGGAGGCAGGTGGATGGCCTCCTCCGTCATGGAGGGGCACATCACAAGACTGCGGGAGGCCGGATACTTGTCCGGCGACATCGGACACAGGCTGCCTGATGCGGGGCAGCTTATTCCAACCCCCCCAGGCCCCATGCGAGGGTAGTGTTTCTCCCCCACTTCCTCCGCGGACTAGGTTTTCCACTTCACCCATTTGTCTGGGGGCTCATGTTCTACTACGGCCTGGACTTCCACGACCTGACCCCGAATTTCATCCTCAACATCTCGGCGTTTATCGTCGTGTGCGAGGCCTTCCTCTGCATCCATCCCCACAAAGGCTTATGGCTTAATATCTTAAACGTCCGGCCGAAGGTAGTGGGCGGCCGTCAGCTGAGTGCGGAGGCGCCATGGTTGGCAAGATGGCCAAAGTCCCATGGCTCGAAGGCGCCTTCGTGGAGACAATAAAGGGGTGGCAATCGGGGTGGTTCTACATCACCGAGCCCCGCGACACCGAATGGGCGGCGGCCCCCGAATTCAGATCTGGCTTCCCCACACGGCTCTCGTCACGGAAGGAGACGGGCCTGACATGGGGGAATTCGGACGAGACATCCGGACTTCAAACATGCGTCCGAAACCTGGTGGCCAAGAATCTTAGGCTTGTCGACGTAATCCAGGTGATGCTCATCTGCCGGATTCTCCCATGCCAACAACGGGCCTTTAATTTGTGGGAGTTCGATCCGGCACAACACCATACCTTGAGCCGGCTCTTCGACTCTACATACAAAGACGCCTGGAAGGTGCTGTTCAAGGGCGCCGAAGCCCCAGCATCCGCTACCCAAGATCGCGGATACAGCTCGCAGCGTCAAGCCGGCGAGGTAAGTTATTTTACCCTTTATGGGACTCTTTTTTCATAGATTGACTCTACGTGGGATCTAAAACTCCCTAAATTTTGGCAGGACTGGCTGAAGATGTCCGGACAGATTAACTGTCCGGCTCCTTTGCCGGAAGGCCCAGCGGACGCCCGATTGGCGGGGCTGCTGGCTCCGGCACCCCATGTGGTGCCGGAGAAGAAGGCCAAGAAGGAGGTCACGGGAACTCGAAGGAGTTCCCGACGCCAGGTGCTGTCAGATTCTGAAGCAGAATCTTCTCCTGACGACGAGGAGGAAAAAGAAGAAGCTCCTCCCCCAGCGGGGGAGGAGAAGAAAAGGAAGGCCGCCCCAACTGGGGAGGCTAGAGGGTCCAAGAAGGGAAGAACCCTTCCTCCGGACTTCTCCACCAACGTCGACGACGAGGAGGAGGATTGGCCAACAAGGGCCAAGCCCCTGGCGAGATCGTAAGTGTCCGGATACCCACGACTTTTTCATAATTGCATAGTGTTCTCTAATGCCGAACAATCATGCAGCCCGCCCAAGGGCGAGTTCGCCGATTCATCGAGCGGGTCCCTGGGCTCGTCGGAAATGGAGAGTACTGGCTTCCGACCGCCTCCTCGCCCCACGCCATGGGACGACACTAAGGCGGTGCCCCAAGGGGGCTTGGTCAAGAGGAGGTGGCGCAGGAGGAGCCACAAGGCAACCTCCCGGACTCCAGGCGCATGGGGGGCAAGACCCCCAGGGGCTCTAAGCCCGACCCTCGTCCGGACTCCATGCCGGAACCATCAGCGGTTCCGAAGTCCGGACAGCGGATCCTTCGCAAGAAGGGTAAGACGCCGGTGTCCTCCGTCCAACCGGAGGCACCAGATAGCTTACTGGAGGCGCTTAACAGCGCTTCCATCAAAGAGGAGCACCGCACTGTTATGAGTGCGGTGATCCGGACAGTTCAGTCCGCCAAGAGCGGACTGACCGAAGCCTGTACCAGCCTTCTAACAGGCTTTGAGGTAAGTTTAGAATATGTAAAAAATATTACCGCATAGACAGTAGCCCCTGATGCTTAGTTCGGTGTTCGAAAATAAAAGCCGGACTAAGGATCTAAAAAGATATACGCAGGAGTCTAACATAAGTATGTCAATATGGGAATGCAGGCTGCGCTGCTGACCTCTGCCAAGACCGATCATGGAGGTCAATGCATTGAAGCAGAACCTCGAGCGGTCCGAGAACGAGCTCGAACAAGCCAAGAAGCAGCTCGAGGACAAAGAAGGTAATTAATACCTTATTAAAGAAATACCTTATGGAAAAGGTTTTGGTTGCAAAAAATAACAGGAATAACTTGGGTACTATAGGGGCCACGAACGAGGTGGCGACCCTGAAGGAAGCGGTGTCCGTGGCCGAAAACAAAGCGGCTGCGGAACGCACCGAGCGAGAGAAAGGGGAGGCGCAGCTGGTCGAGCTCCACAAGGTCGCCGAACAGGCTATGAAGGGCCTCATAGCGCGGTTGTGGCCATTGGAGGCCATGCCCGGGAGCTACTTCGGCTTGGTGCAGCGGCTGGTGGATGCCTGTCCGCGGCTTGAAGTCATCAAGCGCTCTGTCTGCATTGAAGGTGTCCGTCGGGCCCATGCCCGTGCTAAAGTGCACTGGGGCAAGCTGGACGCGCAGAGGCTTGTGATGAACGGGCCGCCGAAGGGTCATGAGCATCGCACGCCCGAAATGTACTATGAGGGCCTCCTGAAGGGTGCCCGCCGAATAGCGGATGAGTGCTCCAAAGATGTAATTTTTGAATAAACTTGCATTTGTTATCCTGTACGCTGAAAACTTGTTCATATGCGCTAAGCAACGCTTCTTAATTTAAAATATTACCTTCTGTGCGGCCGTTTATCAAATTTGAGAGATGGCAAGTCGTTGGCTTCAACCCCCATGCCACGAGTCCGGGGTGTTCGGGATAAACTTGAGCACTCTTGTTCCCATTCTTGGGTCCATCTAGGGAGGCGCTCAACACAACGAACAAGGCAACCAGACTTATATGCTTGAACACTCTCACTTAGCCATAGAATTCTATAATTTTAAATTTCAGCGAAGCTCCTAGTATTCGGAAGACCGAGTTCGGGGCGCTATCCACGCCTTGGCCGGACAGTTCCGGTTCCTCGCTCTAAGCGACATAAGTCTTTAGGGACCCGAAAAAACCTCTCAAACAGCGACCGACTCTCGCCTTATCATGACGGTCAGTTTTAGCTTTCTCCACTGAGGTGCTCGACCCAGCATAACTGGGGCACAATCGCAATGGTTCTCCCGGTACTACCTTAGCCGATATAGCGGAACGTAAGGTACCAAAACACGGGAGCAGGGCAAACCCAACTATTGACCCAAGACATGATTCGGAGCCAATTCATATAATGCTATAAGTTCGGGTGCCGCACTTGTGAAAGTGTTCGGACTTATCACACCATAATTTTGGGATACTTAAGCCCCTGGTGTATTGGCCGTACCAAAGTGTACGGTTGCAACATGTCGTGAAATGAACATATGTATATATAAAGGAAGTAGAACAATAATAAGCAAAAGCTATGTATTGTTTATTCAAAAAGGTACTACAATGAAAGCAGAATGATACAAATAGTGCGATAAGCAAGGGATGGGACTATCTAACATGTCCCCCTCCAGGGGTAAGCTGCGGGATGGTATGTAAAACAGGTATAATGCTCGTAATAGAGACCACCTGAACACTCGACGTAGCTTTCCGCATCCCTGGCTGTTGCATCGTGAGTTCGACGATTCGAGTGCCGGACAGGACTTCTCAAAGACGGAGTCCTGAAAGTAAAAAAAAGGAAGAAAAAGGGAAAAATAAAAAGGAAGGACACAAATGGGAGCCCCTGGTGCGGTCGAGCCGCATTCTTGGCGTGCCGTTGTCTTGCCCCTCCCCATATGCCCATGGTATCTCCAGAGCGTAATTATGTACGCGTAATACTAGATTCGCAATTTCGCGAGGGCTGGGGTTGGGGCCGGATTGCTACTCGTTCTTGAATCGTGCCAGGTGGTCTTGTTGCAGGTTACTCCGGGCGCGCTTGGCGGTGTCCGGACGCTTAATGGCCGGACTCCAGAATTGTCGTGAGAGGCTGCTTTGCACCTCCGCAGCGAGGGCCGCCGTATGCTTCTCCGTTCGGAGAGAGCGTTCGGTGTTTCCATTGACCGTGATTACTCCTCGAGGGCCTGGCATCTTGAGTGTGAGGTATGCGTAGTGCGGCACCGCATTGAAATTTGCAAATGCGGTTCGTCCGAAGCAAAGGTGCATGATAGCCGCTGCGGAATGGGACGATGTCGAAGATTAACTCTTCGCCGGAAGTTATCCGGGATCCGAAGACCACTTCGAGTGTAATCGAGCTCGTGCAACCGGCCTCTACACCCGGTATGATGCCTTTAAAGGTCGTCTTTGTAGGTTTAATCCTTGAGGGTCTATGCCCATTTTGCGCCTTTGTATCCTCGATAAAAGCGAGGTTCAGCTGCTACCGCCGAATCCATCGGACTACGGTGAGGTGAAATCCGTCAATAATTGGGTCAAGAACCAATGCGGCAAAACCGCCGTGACGGATGCTAGTGGGTGGTCCTTCGATCGAAGGTGATCGGGCAGGAAGACCATGGTTGAACTTTGGGGCGATCGGCTCCATCGCCAGATATCGTCCGTAGTGCACGCCGCTTCCCTTTTGGGTATGTGGGTTGCGATATCATGTTCACCGTCCGCACTTGTGTGGGAAAACCCTTCTGTCCTCTATTGTTCGGGCGGCCGGGCTCTTCCTCGCCATCGCTATGCAGCCCCTTGTCATTGAGTTCGCACTTAACTTGCTCGCTTGCTTGAACATCCAACAATCCCTGTTGGTGTGATTGGCTGGTTTTCGGGGTGCCATGTATTTGGCACAAGCGATCGAGTATGCGGTCCAAGTTGGACGGGCCCCGGTATTTCTTTTGAATGGCTTCTTCGCTGACCGGGTTTAGAGCCTCACGAATCCGGCATTGACCGTATCTTCAATATTGTCGCCAGTTACACGCGGCGCTTGTTCTTGTTGCGACACGACCTGCCATTGCTGTCCTTGGTATCCGAACTATCGTGGTGTTTGGCCAAGTTGTTGCTTAGAGCTAGCTGCTTGTCCTCTCCGCATACGTAAGGGAGTCATGAGGGTTGTGAGGGCTGCCATAGATTTCGGCTTTTCCTGTCCTAGGTGCCGGCAAGCCACTCGTCATGGATGTTATGTTTGAAGGCTGCGAGGGCCTCTCCATCCGGACGATCAACGATTTGATTTTTCTTTGTGAGGAACCGTGTCCGTAACTGTTCGGCCGATTCTTCCGGCTGCTGAATTATGTGGCTAAGGTCATCGGCGTTCGGTGGTCGCACATATGTGCCCTAGAAGTTATCAAGGAATGCGGCTTCCGTGTCCTCCCAACAACCAATTGATTCTCCGGCAAGCTGTTGAGCCAATGCCGATCTGGTCCTTTAAGCTTGAGTGGGAGGTATTTGATGGCATGTAGATCATCACCAAGGGCCATGTGGATATGGAGGAGATAATCCTAGATCCGGACCACAGGATCTGTGGTACCATCGTATGATTCGATGTTTACGGGTTTGAAGCCCTCAGGGATTTGATGATCCATTACTTCATCTGTGAAGCATAGTGGGTGTGCGGCGCCTCTGTATTGGGCTATATCACGACGCAGCTCAAATGAGCTTTGTCTATTGTGTTCGGCCCTGCCGGAGTTTCTGTATCCGGTGTGACGGTTATCATCACGTGTCATGGGGTGCCCATGCGATCTGTAGATCGATCTTGTATGTTTCGCCTTATCCTCCAATATATCTCGCAAGTCCGGCACGTTTTCCCGTGCCCTGGTACTTTTGGAACGGCGTTGGGGTATGGCTTGAATGGAGGGTCTAGAGGCCTCTCTATCACGGCCACGGGGTGGCCGGTCTGCCATGTCGTGCGCCTGTGACTTGGGTGCTTCCTCCTCTAGTCGAGGCAACAGCCTGCGTTTGGGGTAGCTTTTGGAGGGGCGATCGAGTTCATACTCTTCGGCTGCAAGGACTTGATCCATCCGCCGCTAGCGTGTCTTGATCAGCTCTAAGCTGTTGCTGCTTTTCTTAAGGCTGCTTGCCGTGGCTATAAGCCTGCATTTGAAACGCTCTGTTCGGGCGGGATCCTCGTGCACGACAAATTCGTAAATGCCGAGGCTTGCCTCATCTTCGGAGGGAGGCGCATAATTATCGCCCTCGACCTCTCTTTCTGCGCAAGACCGTGGCGGACTTGCTTCTCCCTCCTCCTGCGCCGAGTCCCGCCGGAGGGTTTTCTTCGCACCGTCCGGTGTTATTATCTCCCGTGCTGTAATCACCGCTTTTATTATGGCGGGATTTAGAGCGGCGCCACCGACGTCGGCGCTAACCGGCTGTTTCTTGGAGGGTCATCCTCCGTTGTTCCATCGTCGATCCCATCTTTTGGGATGTCCACCATATATATGTCATATGACGAGGTGGCCTTCCAGTGCCCTGTAGGCGCTGGGTCTTGGTCGTCTCCGGCATCGTTGTCCATACCGTCGATGTCTTCGGAGTCGTAGTCTAGCATGTCGGTTAGATCGTCGACAGTGGCTACAAAGTGGGTGGTGGGTGGGCGTTGAATTTCTTCGTCGTCCGCATCCCAACCTTCCTGTCCGTAGTCCGGCCAGGGCTCTCCGGATAAAGAGAGAGACTTTAGTGAATTCAGGATGTCGCCAAAGGGCGAGTGCTGAAAGATGTCCGCGGCAGTGAACTCCATGACCGGCGCCCAATCAGATTCGATTAGCAGGGGCGCGGAGGGTTCGGAGTCCGGAGAGGAGTCCGCACCTGAGTCGAGGTCTTCGCATAATGTGGATGGAGTTAGGCTCGATCGCCGTAGAGATTGTAGCCCCCGTGGCGGTGTCCAACCACTCGTCCTTGATCGGGGAATCCGGCTCCGGATTAACGGTTGGAGCGGATACTGGTGCGGCCTCCAGGGCACTGTTCGGCTGCAGAGCTAGATCATGCCCATCGAGAAAGTGCGGCACGCTCGGCTGCGGCTCGAATCCGTCGAAGATCAAGTCTCTGCGGATATCAGCCGTATAGTTCAAACTTCCAAATCTGACCTCATGGCCAGGGGCGTAGCTTTCGATCTTCTCCAGATGGCTGCTTAATTGGCCCGCAAAGCAAAGCCGCCAACACGAAGATCTGTCCGGGAAGAAAAGTCTCACCCTGGACCGCGTCGTTGTGGATGATCGAAGGAGCCATCGAGCCTATTGGTGACGACACAGAGGAACTCTCAATGAAAGCACCAATGTCGGTGTCAAAACCGGCGGATCTCGGGTAGGGGGTCCCAAACCGTGCATCTAGGCGAATGGTAACAGGAGACAAGGGACACGATGTTTTTACCAAGGTTCGGGCCCTCTCGATGGAGGTAATACCCTACTCCTGCTTGATTAATATTGATGATATGGGTAGTACAAGAGTAGATCTACCACGAGATCAAGGAGGCTAAACCCTAGAAGCTAGCCTATGGTATGATTGTTGTTCGTACTACGGACTAAAACCCTTCGGTTTATATAGACACCGGATAGGTTAGGGTTAAACAGAGTCGGTTACAATGGTAGGAGATCTACATATCCGTATCGCAAAGCTTGCCTTCCACGCCAAGGAAAGTCCCATCCGGACACGGGATGAAGTCTTCAATCTTGTATCTTCATAGTCTAGGAGTCCGTCCGTGACGATAGTCCGGCTATCCGGACACCCCCTAGTCCGGGACTCCCTCAATCGTCAAGCTAGTTTTCATCATGTTCATAAGATTCGCGTTCGGTACTTTGATAATTTGATATGTGGGTGGACCAGTACTTGGGTACTGCCCTAACTTGGACAAGCATCCCACTTATGATTAACCCCTATTGCAAGCATCCGCAACAACAAAAGGGAGTATTGATACGTCTCCGTCGTATCTACTTTTCCAAACACTTTTGCCCTTGTTTTGGACTCTAACTTGTATGATTTGAATGGAACAAACCCGGACTGACGCTGTTTTCAGCAGAATTGCCATGATGTTGTTTTATGTGCAGAAAACAAAAGTTCTCGGAATGACCTGAAACTCCACAGGATGTCTTATAGAAAATATAAAAAATCCTCGCCAAAGATGAAGACCAGGGGCCCACACTGTCCCACGAGGTGGGGCGCGCCTCTACCCCCGTGGGCCCCCTGGACACCTTCTGACGCCAACTCCAACTCTATATATTGGCTTTCGGGGAGAAAAAATCAGAGAGAAGAAAGTATCATGTTTTACGATACGGAGCCGCAGCCAAGCCCTAAAACCTCTCGGGAGAGCTGATCTGCAGTCTGTTCGGGGCTCCGGAGAGGGGGATTCGTCGCTGTCGTTGATATGTCTCCAACGTATCTATAATTTTTTATTGCTCCATGCTATATTATCTACTGTTTTAGGCAATACTGGGCTTTATTATCCACTTTTATATTATTTTTGGGACTAACCTATTAACCGGAGGCCCAATCCAGATTTGCTGTTTTATGCCTATTTCAGTGTTTCGAGGAAAAGGAATATCAAACGGAGTCAAAACGGAACGAAATCAACTGGAGAAGTTATTTTTGGAAGGAGACCCACCTGATGGACTTGGACCCCACGTCAGAAGATACAGGAGGTGCTCACGAGGGTGGGGGCGCGCCCCCCCCCCACCCCCCGGCGCTGCCTCGTGGGGCCCCGTAGCTCCACCGACGTACTTCTTTCACCCATATATACCTACGTACCCTAAAACTTCCAGAACAGAAGATAGATCGGGAGTTCCGCCGCCGCAAGCCTCCAGAGCCACCAAAAACCAATCGGGACCCCTTTCCGGCACCCTACAGGAGGGGGGTCCCATCTCCGGTGGCCATCTTCATCATCTAGGCGCTATCCATGATGAGGAGGGAGTAGTTCACCCTCGGGTTGAGGGTATGTACCAGTAGCTATGTATTTGATCTCTCTCTCTCTCTCTCGTGTTCTCTCTCGTGTTCCCTCTATGGCACGATCTTGATGTATCAAGAGCTTTGCTATTGTAGTTGGATATTATGATGTTTCTCCCCCTCTACTCTCTTGTGATGAATTGAGTGTCGGTGTCAAAATCGGCGGATCTCGGGTAGGGGGTCCCGAACTGTGCGTCTAGGCGGATGGTAACAGGAGACAAGGGACACGATATTTTTACCCAGGTTCGGGCCCTCTCGATGGAGGTAAAACCCTACTCCTGCTTGATTAATATTGATGATATGGGTATTACAAGAGTGGATCTACCACGAGATCAGAGAGGCTAAACCCTAGAAGCTAGCCTATGGTATGATTGTTGTTCCTCCTACGGACTAAAACCCTCTGGTTTATATAGACACCGGATAGGGTTCGGGTTACACAGAGTCGGTTACAATGGTAGGAGATCTACATATCCGTATCGCCAAGCTTGCCTTCCACGCCAAGGAAAGTCCCAACCGGACACGGGACGAAGTCTTGAATCTTGTATCTTCATAGTCCAGGAGTCCGGCCAACGGTGATAGTTCGGCTATCCGGACACCCTAATCCAGACTCCTCAAGAGCCCTTGAACCAGGCTTCAATGATGACGAGTCCGCGCGCATATTGTCTTCTGCATTTCAAGGCGTGTTACTCCTCGGTATACTTCATATAAGATTTTGAACACAAGGATTGTGTCCGGCTCTTCAAAACAAGTTCCACATACTTCCGTAGATAGAATAACCTTTGCACAGATCTGCTGACTTATTCAAGGGCGTGACATCACACCATGGCTGTGCCTTTATACGAATCATTTTTACTGCTCCACCTCAGCTGCTTAGCGAGGCGGTTTCCTTGGCACGCCTTATCGAGCGGAGATCGCTCTCTTATTCCGAGATTCCCATCAATACGGACGTGGGTAACCCAACCACGCCATTGATTAAGGTGCTTGGGAGATAAGCGAGTTTTACCAGGCTGGCGGGGGACGCATAGCTTCGTCCGTCCATATAAGGGGATAAGGATCCACCTTTTAACATACGCCTTCTTCCTCCTTTGCTCATCCATTTCCGTGCACTCGAGATCTAACACCCAAGTCCGCACATCCCTCCTCAACCTTCTCCAGCCATGTCCGGAGTGGGAGGCAAGTGGATGGTCTCCTCCGTCATGGAGGGACAAGTCAAAAAGCTGCGGAAGGCCGGATACTTGTCCAGCGACATCGCCAAGACCGGCTCCCCCACGAGGGGCAGCTCATTCCCACCCCCCAGGCCCCATGAGAGGGTGGTGTTCCTCGCCCACTTCCTCCGCGGACTAGGTTTTCCACTTCACCCATTTGTCCGGGGGCTCATGTTCTACTACGGCCTGGATTTCCATGATCTGGCCCCGAATTTTATCCTCAACATCTGGGCATTCATCGTCGTGTGCGAGGCCTTTCTCTGCATCCAGCCCCACTACGGCTTATGGCTGAAGACCTTCATTGTCAAGCCGAAGGTAGTGGGCGGCCGCCAAGCGGAGTGCGGAGGTGCCATGGTTGGCAAGATGGTCAAAGTCCTATGGCTCGAGGGCTCCTTTGTGGAGACCGTGAAGGGGTGGCAATTGGGGTGGTTCTACATCATTGAGACGCGCGACCCTAAATGGGCAGTGGCCCCCGAATTCAGATCTGGTTTCCGTACGCGGCTCACCTCTTGGAAAGAGACGGGCCTGACGTGGGGTAATCCGGAAGAGCTGACCGGACTCCAAACCTGCATGCAAACCCTGGTGGACAAGAATCTCAGGCTTGTCAATGTAGTCTGTGTTATGCTCATCCGCCGGATCCTCCCATGCCAACAACGGGCCTTCAAATTGTGGGAGTTCGATCCGCACAACACCAAACTTCTGAAAAGCTCTTCGACACTACGCATTTAAGATGCCCGAAGGTGCTGTTCAAGGGCGCCGAGGCTCTACATCCGCCATCAAGATCGCAGATTCAGCTCGCAGCGCCAAGCTACCGAGGTAAGCTATTTTACCTTTTACGGGACTCTTGTTTTTCATAGTTTGACTCTATGTGGGATCTAAACTCCCTTACCTTTGACAGATCGGCGTAACACGTCCGGCAGGTTAACTGTCCGCTCCGTTGCGAAAGACCAATGGACGCCCGCTGATTTGGGCTGCTTGGCTCCGCACCTCACGTGGTGCCGGAGAAGAAGGCCAAGAAGAAGGCCACGGGACTCAAAGGAGCGCCTGACGCCAGTGTTGTCGGACTCATCGTCCGACGACTCGAGGCGGAATCCTCCCGTGAGGACGGGAGGAGGAAGAAGCCTCTCCCAGCCGGGGAGAGAAGAAAAGGAAGGCCGCCTGATCGGGAGGCCGGAGGGTCCAAGAAAGGAGGGACCCTTCCTTCCGACTTCTCCACCACCGCCGACAACGACGAGGAGGAGTGGCCACCAAGGGCCAAGCCCCTGGCGAGATCGTAAGTGTCCGGACTACGGAATAGCTCATGACTTTTTATTTGTCGCATAATGTCTTCTAACGCCGAATACAACTGAGGGAGTCCTGGATTAGGGGGTCTCCGGATAGCCGAACTATCACCGTTGGCCGGATTCCTGGACTATGAAGATACAAGATTGAAGACTTCTTCCCGTGTCCAGATGGGACTTTCCTTGGCGTGGAAGGCAAGCTTGGCGATACGTACGGATATGTAGATCTCCTACCGTCGTAACCAACTCTTTGTAACCCTAACCCTATCCGGAGTCTATATAAACCGGAGGGTTTTAGTCCGTAGGACGAACAACAATCATACCATAGGCTAGCTTTTAGGGTTTAGCCTCTCTGATCTCGTGGTAGATCCACTCTTGTACTACCCATATCATCAATATTAATCAAGCAGGAGTAGGGTTTTACCTCCATCTAGAGTGCATGAACCTGGGTAAAAACATCGTGTCCCTTGTCTCCTGTTACCATCCGCCTAGACGCACAGTTCGGGACCCCCTACCCGAGATCCGCCGGTTTTGACACCGAGATTGGTGCTTTCATTGGGAGTTCCTCTGTGTCGTCATCCTTAGGTCCTGAATTCGTCGGATGTGAATAGCACTTCACTTCGGACTGCCTCCTCCCCTCGTGACGCAGACGACACCGCGGTGGAGTCCCAAAAGGGGCGCAGCCAGGAGGAGGTGGTCCTGGAGGCGCCACAAGGCGACCTCCCGGACTCCGGGAGCACAGGGGCGAGACCTCAGAGGGCTCTAAGTCCGCCTTGTGCCGACTCCGCATCGAACCTTCTGGTTCCGGCACGGCAAGCGCCCCTTCGTAAGAAGGGCAAGATCGCGACGCCGGTGACCTCCGTCCCATCCGGAGGCACCGGATAGTTTGTTGAGGCGCTTAACAGCCTCCATCGACGAGGAGCACCACACTGTTATGAGTGTGGTCATCCAGAAGTTCAGTCCGCCAAGAGCGGGCTGATCAAGCCTGTACCAGCCTTCTAACAGCTTTGAGGTAAGTTTCAATATGTAAAAATATTACCGTGACAGACAAGAGCCCACGATGCTTAGTTCGGTGTTCGAAAAGAAAAGCCGGACCGAGGATCTAAAAAGATAAACGCAGGAGTCTAACATAAGTATGTCAATATGGGAATGCAGGCTGCCTTGACCTCTGCCAAGACCGATCATGGGAGGTCAATGCATTAAAGTAGAGCCTCGAGCGGTCCGAGAACGAGCTCGGCCTTGCCAAGAAGCAGCTCGAGGACAAGGAAGGTAAGTAATACCTTATTAAAGTAATACCTTAGAGAAAGGATTTGGTTGCAAAAATGACAGGACTAACGTGGGTATTGTAGGGGCCACGAACAAGGTGGCGACCACGAAGGAAGCGGTGTCCATGGCCGAAAGCAAAGCGGCCATGAGCGACCGAGCGAGAGAAGCAGGAGGCGCGGGTGGTGGAGGTGCGGCAAGAGCTCCAGGCTCTCGTGGAAAAACACGAGAGTTTGGAGCGTGACTCGAAGACTCGAGAGTCCGAGCTCGCCTCGACTCTTGAGAGTGCCAAAGCCGCTAAGACCGAAGCCCAAAAAGCCCTCCAGGAAATTGAATCATTAAATAAGATTGCGGCGGGTAAAGCATTCTTTATGCAAAGCAAGCATGTGAAAGTGAATTATCTATTACTTACCCGAATCCGGAGCTCTCCAGGAGCATTCGCAGATCTGCCCCGTAGTGTGTCTGATGCTGCCGCGTTCTACCGCGCCGAGGAGGGGAGCTCGACGGAAAAGGTGTTTTGGTCTCAGTATGCTGAGGCCGAACATCCGGTGCCCCTGAGCGACCAGGTGAAGCAGCTGGTCGGGCTCCACAAGGTCACCGAACAGGCCATGAAGGGCCTCATAGTTCGGCCATGGCGTACGGAAGCCATGCCTGGGAGCTACTTCGGGCTAGTGCGGCAGCTGGTGGACGCCTGTCCATGGATTGAAGTCATCAAGCGCTCCGTCTGCATTCAAGGTGCCCGTCGGGCCCTTGCCCATGCTAAAGTGCACTGGGGCAAGATGGATGCTGAGAAGCTTGTGACGGACGGGCCACCGCCGGGCAAGGAGCATCGCAAGCCCGAAATGTACTATGGGGGCGCCAAGGGTGCCCGCCTTTATAGCGGGTGAATGCTCCAAAGATGTAATTTTTGAATAGACTCGCATTTGTTATCCTCAGACGCTGAAAACTTGTTCATATGCGCTTAAGCAACGCTTGTGAATTTAAAATATTACCTTCAGGCGGCCGCTTATCAAATTTGAGAGATGGCAAGTCGTTATTTCAGCCCCCATGCCACGAGTGCTGGGGTGTTCGGGATAAACTTAAGCGCTCTTGTTCCCATTCTTGGGTCCTTCGAGGGAGGCGCTCAATACAACAAACAAGGCAACCGGACTATAGTGCTTGAACACTCTCACTTAGCCATAGTATTCTATAATTTTAAATTTCGGCGAAGCCCCTAGTATTCGGAAGACCGAGTTCGGGGCGCTATCCACGCCTTGGCCGGACAATGCCGACTGCTCGCTCTAAGCGGCATAAGTCTTTAGGGACCCGAAAAAACATCTCGAACAGCGACCGGCTCTCGCCCTATCATGACGGTCAGTTTTAGATTTCTCCACTGAGGTGCTCAACCCAGCTCAACCGGGCAACAATCGCAGTGGTTCTCCCAGCGCTACCTTAGCTGATATAACGGAACGTAAGGTACCAAAACATGGGAGCCGGGCAAACCCAACTATTGACCCAAGACATGATTCGGAGCCGATGCATATAATGTTGTAAGTTCGGGGTGCCGCACTTCTGAAAGTGTTCGGACTTATTACACCATATTTTTGGGGTACTTAATCCCCTGGTGTATTGGTCGTACCAAAGTGTACGGGTGCAACATGTCATGAATGAACATATATATAGATAAAGAAAGGAGTGCAATAATAGGCAAAAGCTATGTATTGTTTATTCAAAAAGGTACTGCAATGAAAGCGTAATCGATCCAAATAGTGCGATAAGCAAGGGATGGGACTATTTAACATGTCCTCTCCGTGGGTAAGCTGCGGATGGTATGTAAAACAGGTATAATGCTCAGAGTAGAGACCACCGGACACTCGACGAAGTTTTCGCTTCCCCGCTGTTGCATAGTGAGTTCAGCAATTCTAGTGCCGGACAGGGCTTCGGAAAATGGAGTCCCGAAAGTAAGAGAAAAGAAGAAAGAAAAGAATGACACAATCGGAGCCCACAGTGCGGTTGAGCCGCACTGGGCGCAGCCGTGGTCGTGCCCCTCCCCTTATGCCCATGGTATCTCCAGAGCGTAGTTATGTACGCGTAGTAATGGCTTCGCAATTTCGTGAGGGCTGGGGTTGGGGCCGAATTGCTACGCGTGCTCGGATCGTGCCAGGCGGTCTTGTTGTAGGTTACTCCGGGCGCGCTTGACGGTGTCCGGACGTTTAGTAGCCGGACTCGAGAATTGCTGTGGGAGGCTGCTTTGCACCGCATTGAACTTTGCAAATGCGGTTCGTCCAAGCAGTGCGTGATAGCTGCTGCGGAACGGGACTATGTCGAAGATTAACTCTTCGCTTCGGAAGTTATCCGGGGATCCGAAGACCACTTCGGAATATGACGCCTTTAAAGGTCGTCTTTGTGGGTTTAATCCTTGAGGGGTCTATGCCCATTTTGCGCACTGCATCCTGATAGAGCAGGTTCAGGCTGCTACCGCCGTCCATCGGGAGTCTAGTGAGGTGAAATCCGTCGATGATAGGGTCAAGAACCAATGCGGTGAATCCGACGTGGCGGATGCTAGTGGGGTGGTCCCTTCGATCAAAGGTGATCGGGCAGGAGGACCATGGGTTGAACTTTGGGGTGACTGGCTCCATCGCATATACGTCCCTTAGTGCACGCTTCCGCTCCCTTTTGGGTATGTGGGTTATGATATCATGTTCACCGTCCGCACTTGTGGGGGGAAGCCCTTCTATCCTCTATTGTTCGGCGGCCGGGGCTCCTCCTCGTCATCGCTATGCAGCCCCTTGTCATTGAGTTTGGCATTTAAGTTGCCTGCCTGTTTGAAGACCCAACAATCCCTGTTGGTGTGGTTGGCTGGTTTTTCGGGGGTGCCATGTATTTGGCACGAGAGATCGAGTATTCGATCCAGATTGGACGGGCCCCAGTATTTCTTTTGAACGGCTTTTTCCGCTGACCGGTTTAGAGCCTCTCGAATCCGCATTGATCGCCAGATCTTCGCATTATCGTCGCACGCGGTGCTTATGCTTGTTGCGACGCGACCTGCCATTGCTGTCCTTGGTATCCAAACTACCAGGGTTTTTGGTCAAGTTGTTGCTACGAGCTAGCCAGCTGTCCTCTCCCACGCAAAAGCGGGTCATGAGTGTTGTGAGGGCTGCCATGGATTTCGACTTTTCCTGTCCTAAGTGCCAGGCAAGCCACTCGTCGCGGATGTTATGTTTGAAGGCTGCAAGGGCCTCTGCATCCGGACAGTCAACAATTTGATTTTTCTTGGTTAGGAACCCTGTCCAGAATTGTCTGGCCGATTCTTCTGGCTGCTGAATTATGTGGCTGAGGTCATCGGCATCTGGTGGTTGCACATATGTGCCCTGGAAGTTATCAAGGAATGCGGCTTCCAGGTCCTCCCAACAACCAATTGATTCTGCTGGCAAACTGTTAAGCCAATGCCGAGCTGGTCCTTTAAGCTTGAGTGGGAGGTATTTGATGGCGTGTAGATCATCACCGCGGGCCATGTGGATATGGAGGAGGTAGTCCTTGATCCAAACTGCAAGATCTGTTGTGCCATTGTATGATTCGATGTTTACGGGTTTGAAACCCTCGGGGATTTGATGATCCATCACTTCATCTGTGAAGCATAGTGGGTGTGCGGCGCCTCAGATTGAGCTATATCACGACGCATCTCAAATGAGCTTTGTTCATCAGTGTTCGCCCGCCGAATTGCTGTATCCGGCGTGACGGTTATCATCACGTGTCGTGGGGCGCCCATGCGATCCGTAGATCGATCTTGTTTGCCTTGCCTTATCCTCCAATATGTCTCGCAGGTCTGGCGCGTTTCCCTGTCCCTTGGTACTTTTCGAGCGATGCCGGGGTGCGGCTTGAATGGAGGGCCTAGAGGCCTTCACACGGCCACGAGTGGCCGGTCGGCCGCATCATGCGCCGGGTGATGTAGGTTTCGTGCTTCCTCCTCTAATTGGGGTAGCAGCCTACATTTTGGGTATCTCTTGGAGGGGCGTCGAGTTCAGCATTTTCGCTGCAAGGACTTCACCCATCTGTCACCTAGCAAGTCTTGGTCAGCTCTAAGTCTGCCGCTTTTTCTTGAGGCTACTTGTCGTGGCCATAAGCCCACGCTTGAAACGCCCTGCTCGGGCGGGTCCTCAGCACGACAAATTAAATGCGTCGCCGAGGCTTGCCTCATCTTCGGAGGGAGGCATATAATTATCGCCCTCCACCTCCCCGTCTGCCGCTCTATCATGAGGGCTGGCTTCTCCTCCTCCTCTGCTGAATCCTGCTGGAGGGGGTTGTCTTCGGCACTGTCCGGGTGTTATTATCTCCCGTGCCGGAATCACCGTTTTTGTTGTGGCGGGATTTAGAGCGGCGTCACGACGCCGAGCTTGGGCTGTTTCTTGGAGGGGTCATCCTCCGCTGTTCCATCGCCGTTCCCATCTTTTGGGATGTCCACCATGTATATGTCTTATGACGAGGTGGCCTTCCAGTGCCCTGTAGGCGCTGGTTCTTGGTCGTCTCTAGCATCGTCGTCTATACCGTCGATGTCTTCGGTGTCGAAGTCGAGCATGTCGGTTAAATCATCGACAGTGGCTACAAAGAGGGTGGTGGTGGGCGTTGAATTTCTTCGTCGTCCGCATCCCAACCTTCCTGTCCGTAGTCCGGCCAGGGCTCTCCGGATAAAGAGAGAGACTTTAGTGAATTCAGGATGTCGCCAAAGGGCGAGTGCTGAAAGATGTCCGCGGCAGTGAACTCCATGACCGGCGCCCAATCAGATTCGATTGGCAGGGGCGCGGAGGGTTCGGAGTCCGGAGAGGAGTCCAGCATCCTCGAGTCGAGGTCTTCGCAGCACAGGGATGGAGTTCGCTCGATCGCCAGAGAGATTGTAGCCCCGTGGCGGTGTCCAACCACTGCCCTGATCGGGAATCCGCTCCGGATTAACGGTTGGAGCGGATATCGTGCGGCCTGTGGCAATCGCTCGGCTGCAGAGCTAGATCATGCCCATCGAGAAAGTGCGGCACGCTCGGCTGCGGCTCGAATCCGGCACCCAATTGGATTCGGTTGGCATGGGCGCGGAGGGTTCAGAGTCCGGAGAGGAGTCCGGCACCATGGAAGCACGGTCTTCGCAAAGGACAGGGATGGAGTTCGGCTCAATCATCATAGAGATCGTAGCCCCCGAGGCGGTGTCCAGCCACTCGTCCTCGATCGGCGGAGTCGGCTCCGAGCTAAGGGTCGGAGCGGACGCTGGTGCGGCCTCCAGGGCACTGTTCGGTGGCAGAGCTAGATCGTGCCCATCGAGACAATGCGGCGCGCTTGGCTGTGGCTCGAATCCGTCGAAGATCAAGTTACCGCAGATGTCGGTCGTGTAGTTCAAACTCCCAAATCTGACCTGATGGCCAGGGGCGTAGCTTTTGATCTGCTCCAGATGGCCAAGTGAATTGGCCCGCAGTGCAAAGCCGCCGAATACGAAGATCTGTCCGGGGAGAAAAGTCTCACCCTGGACCGCGTCATTGTTGATGATCGAAGGAGCCATAGGGCCTAAGGATGATGACACAGAGGAACTCTCAATGAAAGCACCAATGTCGGTGTCAAACCGGCGGATCTCGGTAGGGGGTCCCGAACTGTATGCGTCTAGGCGGATGGTAACAGGAGACAAGGGACACGATATTTTTACCCAGGTTCGGGCCCTCTCGATGGAGGTAAAACCCTACTCCTTCTTGATTAATATTGATGATATGGGTATTACAAGAGTGGATCTACCACGAGATCAGAGAGGCTAAACCCTAGAAGCTAGCCTATGGTATGATTGTTGTTCGTCCTACGGACTAAAACCCTCCGGTTTATATAGACACCGGATAGGGTTAGGGTTACACAAAGTTGGTTACAATGATAGGAGATCTACATATCCGTATAACCAAGCTTGCCTTCCACGCCAAGGAAAGTCCCATCCGGACACGGGACGAAGTCTTCAATCTTGTATCTTCATAGTCCAGGAGTCCGGCTAACGGTTATAGTTCAGCTATCCGGACACCCCCTAATCCAGGACTCCCTCATTGAGTTTCCCCTTTGAAGTTATCTTATCAGATTGAGTCTTTTATGAGAACACTTGAAGTATGTCTTGGTGATCAACTTGCGGATTTCGTGACATTGGGAACCTATGCATAGGGGTTGGCACACGTTCTTGACTCTCCGGTAGAAACTTTGGGGCACTCTTTGAAGTACTTTTATGTTGGTTGGATGAATCTGAGATAGTGTGATGCATATCGTACAACCATGCCCACGGATACTTGAGGTGACAATGGAGTATCTAGGTGACATTAGGGTTTTGGTTGATTTGTATCTTAAGGTGTTATTCTAGTACGAACTCTTTTATAGATCGATCCGAAAGAATAACTTTGAGGTGGTTTCGCACCCTACCATAATCTATACGCTTGTTCTCCGCTATTAGTAGCTTTGGAGTGACTCTTTGTTGCATGTTGAGGGATTGTTATATGATCTATCTATGTTATTATTGTTGAGAGAACTTGCACTAGTGAAAGTATGAACCCTAGGCCTTGTTTCCTATCATTGCAATACCGTTTACGCTTACTTTTACCGCTTGCTACCTTGCTGTTTTTATATTTTCAGATTACAAAACCTATATCTACCATCCATATTGCACTTGTATCACCATCTCTTCATTAACTAGTGCACCTATACAATTTACTATTGTATTGGGTGTGTTGGGGACACAAGAGACTCTTTGTTATTTGATTGCAGGGTTGCTTGAGAGAGACCATCTTCATCATACGCCTCCCACGGATTGATAAACCTTAGGTCATCCACTTGAGGGAAATTTGCTACTGTCCTACAAACCTGTGCACTTGCAGGCCCAACAAAGTCTTCACATGAGTTGCAATGTAGTTTTATTTAGCTTTGCTTGCTGTTTGAATAAACTATCAAGATCTGAATTCTTTAATGAGAGGGAGCCATACATAAATTGGAATTTGTTAGAATACTCAATGTGCTTCACTTATATCTTTTGAGCTTGATAGTTTTGCTCATACTGCTTCACTTAGATTATTTTGAGAGTCGTTAATAGCATGGTAATTTGCTTAATGTTAATATACTTAGTGTTCAAGATATGTGAAACTTTCTTTTGAGTGAATTGAATAGTAAGATAAATTTAATGATTGATAATTATTTTGAGATATGGAGGTAATAATATCAAAGTCGTGCTAGTTGATAATTGTGAATTTGAGAAATACTTGTGTTGAAGTTTGGAAGTCCCGTAGCATGCACTTATGGTTAAATTTGTGTAACAAATTTGAAACATGAAGTGTACCTGGCTTGTGCATCCTTATGACTGGCGGTCGGGGACGAGCGATGGTCTTTTCCTACCAATCTATCCCCCTAGAGCATTGCGCGTAGTACTTGATTTTTGATGGCTTCTAAATTTTTGCAATAAGTATATGAGTTCTTTTGACTAATGTTGAGTCCATGGATTATACGCACTCTAACCTTTCCGCCTTTGCTAGCCTCTTCGGTACCATGCATTACCCTTTTCTCACCTTGAGAGTTGGTGCAAACTTCGCCGGTGCATCCAAACCCCGTGATATGATACGCTCTTGCACACATAAACTTCCTTATATCTTCCTCAAAACAGACACCATACCTACCTATCATGGCATTTCCATAGCCATTCCTAGATATATTTCCATGAAACTTCCATCATCATTATTATGACATACATTACTTTTGTCATATTGCCATTGCAAGATCATGTAGTTGACATCGTATTTGTGGCAAAGCCACCATGCATTATTTTCCATACATGTCACTCTTGATTCATTGAACCATCCTGCATACACGGAGGCATTCATATAGAGTCATATTTTGTTCTAAGTTTCGAATTGTAATTGTTGAGTTGTAAGAAAAATAAAAGTGTGATGATCATCATTATTAGAGCATTGTCCCAAGTGAAGAAAGGATGATGGAGGCTATGATTCCCCCATAAGTCGGGATGAGACTCCAGACGAAAAAAATAATAATAATAAAAAAGGCAAGGCCAAAAAAAAAGAAGAAAGGCCCAAAAAAATGAGAGAAAAGAGAGAAGGGATAATGCTACTATCCTTTTATCACACTTGTGCTTCAAAGTAGCACCAAGATCTTCATGATAGAGAGTCTCTCATTTTGTCACTTTCATATACTTGTGGTAATTTTTCATTATAGAACTTGGCTTGTATATTCCAATGATGGCCTTCCTCAAAATGCCCTAGGTCTTCGTGAACAAGCAAGTTGGATGCACACCCACTTAGTTTCTTTTGTAGAGCTTTCATATACTTATAGCTCTAGTGCATCCGTTGCATGGCAATCCCTACTCCTCATGTTGACATCAATTGATGGGCATCTCCATAGCCCGCTGATTAGCCTCATCAATGTGAGACTTTCTCCTTTTTGTCTTCTCCACACAATCCCATCATCATATTCTATTCCACCCATAGTGCTATATCCATGGCTCAAGGCCATGTATTGCGTGAAGATTGAAAAGTTTGAGATTATTTGAGTATGAAACAATTGCTTGGCTTGTCATCGGGGGTATAGAAGTTGGGAACATCTTTGTGTGACGAAAATGAAGCATAGCCTAACTATATGATTTTGTAGGGATGAACTTTCTTTGGCCATGTTATTTTGAGAAGACATAATTGGTTAGTTAGTATGCTTGAAGTATTATTATTTCTGTGTCAATATGAACTTTTGTCTTAAATCTTTCGGATCTGAATATTCATATCACAAGTAAGAAGATTTACATTGAAATTATGCCAAGTAGCACTCTGCATCAAAAATTATCTTTTCTATCATTTACCTACTCAAGGACGAGCAGGAATTAAGCTTGGGGATGCTTGATACGTCTCCAACGTATCTATAATTTTTGATTGCTCCATGTTATATTTTCTACTGTTTAAGGCAATACTGGGCTTTATTATCCACTTTTATATTATTTTTGGGACTAACCTATTAACCTGAGGCCCAGCCCAGATTTGCTGTTTTATGCCTATTTCAGTGTTTCGAGGAAAAGGAATATCGACGGAGTCAAACGGAACGAAATCAACTGGAGAAGTTATTTTTGGAAGGAAACCCACCGATGGACTTGGACCCCACGTCGGAAGATACGGAGGTGCTCACGAGGGTGCCTCTCGGCGCGCCTGCCTCGTGGGGCCCCCGTAGCTCCACCGACGTACTTCTTTCGCCCATATATACCTACGTACCCTAAAACTTCCAGAACAGAAGATAGACCGGGAGTTCCGCCGCCGCAAGCCTCCAGAGCCACCAAAAACCAATCGGGACCCCTTTCCGGCACCCTGTCGGAGGGGGATCCCATCTCCGGTGGCCATCTTCATCATCCCGGCGCTATCCATGACGAGGAGGGAGTATTTCACCCTCGGGGCTGAGGGTATGTACCAGTAGCTATGTGTTTGATCTCTCTCTCTCTCTCTCTCTCTCTCTCTCTCTCTCTCGTGTTCTCTCTCGTGTTCCCTCTATGGCACGATCTTGATGTATCCCAAGCTTTGCTATTTTAGTTGGATCGTATGATGTTTCTCCCCCTCTACTCTCTTGTGATGAATTGAGTTTCCCCTTTGAAGTTATCTTATCGGATTGAGTCTTTTATGAGAACACTTGATGTATGTCTTGGTGATCAACTTGCGGATTTTGTGACATTGGGAACCTATGCATAGGGGTTGGCACACGTTCTTGACTCTCCAGTAGAAACTTTGGGGCACTCTTTGAAGTACTTTTATGTTGGTTGGATGAATCTGAGATTGTGTGATGCATATCGTATAATCATGCCCACGGATACTTGAGGTGACAATGGAGTATCTAGGTGACATTAGGGTTATGGTTGATTTGTATCTTAAGGTGTTATTCTAGTACGAACTCTTTTATAGATCGATCCGAAAGAATAACTTTGAGGTGGTTTCGTACCCTACCCTAATCTCTACGTTTGTTCTCCTCTACTAGTAGCTTTGGAGTGACTCTTTGTTGCATGTTGAGGGATTGTTATATGATCTACCTATGTTATTATTGTTGAGAGAACTTGCACTAGTGAAAGTATGAACACTAGGCCTTGTTTCCTATCATTGCAATACCGTTTACGCTTACTTTTACCGCTTGCTACCTTGCTGTTTTTATATTTTCAGATTACGAAAACCTATATCTACCATCCATATTGCACTTGTATCACCATCTCTTCGCCGAACTAGTGCACCTATACAATTTACTATTGTATTGGGTGTGTTGGGGACACAAAAGACTCTTTGTTATTTGGTTGCAGGGTTGCTTGAGAGAGACCATCTTCATCCTACGCCTCCCATGGATTGATAAACCTTAGGTCATCCACTTGAGGGAAATTTGCTACTGTCCTACAAACCTGTGCACCTGCAGGCCCAACAACGTCTACAAGAAGAAGGTTGTGTAGTAGACATCAGTCATCATCATCAACCATCCTCCATCACCAATTTCATGATGCTCACCGCCGTGCGTGAGTAATTCCATCGTAGGCTTGCTGGACGGTGATGGGTTGGATGAGATTTATCATGTAATCGAGTTAGTTTTGTTAGGGCTTGATCCCTAGTATCCATTATGTCCTGAGATTGATGTTGCTATGACTTTGCTATGCTTAATGCTTGTGACTAGGGCCCGAGTGCCATGATTTCAGATCTGAACCTATTATGTTTTCATGAATATATGTGAGTTCTTGATCCTATCTTGCAAGTCTATAGTCACCTAATATGTGTTATGATCCGGCAACCCTGAAGTGACAATAATCGCGACCACTCCCGGTGATGACCATAGTTTGAGGAGTTCATGTATTCACTATGTGCTAATGCTTTGTTCCGGTTCTCTATTAAAAGGAGGCCTTAATATCCCTTAGTTTCCAATAGGACCTCGCTGCCACGGAGGGTAGGACAAAAGATGTCATGCAAGTTCTTTTCCATAAGCACGTATGACTATATTTGGAATACATGCCTACATTACATTGATGAATTGGAGCTAGTTTTGTGTCACCCTATGTTATGACCGTTACATGACGAACCGCATCCGGCATAATTATCCATCACTGATCCGGTGCCTACGAGCTTTCCATATACTGGTTCTCGCTTATTTACTTTTCCGTTGCTACTGTTACAATCACTACAAAATGTGACGCCTGGATAATTAAGCTATAGTAACCATCTGCTAATGATGCCACGTCACCTCGATTTCTGTTGCTAATCTCGTGTTAGTTCAAAATCGATTCGAAATTCAAACTTAAAATAAAGTCAAGCGGTAAAGATTTTCAAATATTAAAACTAAAATGTTGGGGTGTTGCCAAATAATGCATAGCTAAATATTGTGGAGAAACCACACTTTTATAAAATGTTTAAAGGCTCTAAAGTAATTAATTCAGCAGCTATGAGAATTAATTAAATGCCTTTTAAAAATAATAATAATGCAAACTATTTTAATTAGGTGTCAAGCTTTTTGGGGCAGTAGAATAAATTATAACATTAATTTATGAGTTTTCTTTATATTTTATAAAATAGAAATTAAAAGAATAAAATAGAAAAGAAAATCAATAAAGAAAAGAAAACAGAAAACAAAGCAAAAAAAAGAAAATAGAAAGCAACCCCCCACTTGGCTCCTACCGAATGACCACAGCCCAACTGGCCAACCCATCGACCTAGCCGCCACTCCCCACTTCCCTTATCCTCGGACCTCAAACCCTCACCACCCCCACGATCCCCACTTCCCCCACCTCTCGATCCACTCCGCTCCCTCTCCCTCGCCCGATCCCGATTCTGGATCGAGCCCCGACCGCACCGTCGCCATACCCCGTCGGCCTGCCTCGTCCCCGCAGCCCCTTCCTCGATTCCTCGCTCGACCAGATCTGGATGGCGCTCCGCTCCCAGCGCCGCCACGCGCCGCTGCCCGAGGACCCCGTCGCCGGAGCACCTCCTCGTCCTCTTTCCCGCCAGATCCCCTGAGCCCGATGACGGCGCCCAACACGACCCCACCCAGCCGCCTCGCCTCCTCCCTGACGTGCTCATCCACCGACCTCGATGCCGCTGGACCCCGCCGTCGTCGGAGCTGCCTCGCGGAGCGCCCTGTCGTCCTCCTCTTCGACTCCTCCCCGGACGTCCTCCTCTACATCGACGTCGTCCCCATCCTCCTCCCCAAAGGCTCCATGGAGCCTCGCCGACCCTCTTCTCTACATCGCCGGTGAGGCCACGGCCTCCCTCTCCTCTTCTCCCCCTCTCTGTTGCACATCACCGCGTTCGCACCCTGCTTCGCCTCGCTTGACCCAGTAGCGTGCCCATGCGCTCCTCACAGTGCCTCCGCGACCCGCGCCATCTAACCGCAGCCACGACGCCCGTCGCCCCCTCCTTCCTGCGCCCGCCGCCGTCTCTACCCTGAGGCACTGGCGCGCCATGGTCGCCGCCATCGTCCGGGCCTCATCCCACCTCACAAGGCCCGGCCGTCTGCAGGCGGCTCCTTCCCGCCAACAGCGCCGCCTGCCGCCGCCGGGAGCCAGCGCGCTCGCCTTCTTCGCTACCTCATGGGCGCTTGACGGGCCGGGCGCTGTCGCTCGATCCACCGGCGCCAGAATCAGGCGCCCACTAAGGCGCTTAGGCCAATGACATGTGGGACCGCACACCTCACCCCAGAACATTTTTAATATATAAAAAAAGAAGATTTAAAAAAAGGTTAAATGATAATAATAAAAATATATTAATTAATTAATTAATTGTGTTTAATTATCCTAATTAACTAGTGTTAATTAATTAAATAGTGATTAGATTAGTTAAACCCTAATTAGACTAAATAGTCAATGGCGAACAGGACCCACACGTCAGTGGACCAGTCAACACCTCTGTTGACTGCTGATGTCATGCTGACATCATGATGACGCCAGCAAACACTGTTCTGGATAATGTTGAATTAAAATATTTAAATTAATCTTAAAAATGATTTAATTCTTTTAAAATTAATATAAAATAAACCGTAGCTCAGATGAAAATACTTTCTACATGAAAGTTGCTCAGGACGACGAGACGAATCCGGATTCGCAGCCCGTTCGTCCACCACACATCCCTAGCATAGAAAACACGCAACTTTCCCCCTCCGGTTCATTTGTCCGAAAACACGGAACACCGGGGATACTTTCCCGGATGTTTCCCCCCTTCACCGGTATCACCTCATACCGCGTTAGAACACGTCTAGCTCTGCTTGTTGTCCTGTTATGCACTTGCTTGCTATGTATTTACTATTTCTTCCCCTATATTCTCTCCGGTAGACCCCATGACGATGTTGATGCCCCTGTGATCGACTACGTCACCGACGACCCCTCCTCCTTGTCTGAGCAACCAGGCAAGCCCCCCCCCCCTTGATCACCAGATATCGCCTACTCACTTCTATACTGCTTGCATTAGAGTAGTGTAGCATGTTACTGCTTTCCGTTATTCCTATCCTGATGCATAGCATGTCCTTGCTACTACTGTTGATACCTTTACCCGCAATCCTACATGCTTAGTATAGGATGCTAGTATTCCATCAGTGGCCCTACATTCTTGTTCGTCTGCTGTGCTATACTATCGGGCTGTGATCACTCGGGAGGTGATCACGGGTATATACTATATACTTTATACATGATACATGTGGTGACTAAAGTCGGGTCAGCTTGTGGAGCACCCGCGAGTGATTCACGGATTGGGGGCTGAAAGGACCTTTGTCCCAACGGCCCTCTGTGTGGATCTTTATGACGGAGCGGCAGGGCAGGTTGAGACTACCTGGGTGAGAGGTGGGGCCTGGCCCTGTTCGGCGTCCGCGGATACTTAACACGCTTAACGAGATCTTGGTATTTGATCTGAGTTGGGTCGTTGACCTTATACGCACTAACCGCCACGTTGGACAAGATATGGGCAACCGGCGTCGTGGTATCAGCCAAAGCATTTCGTGACGTCAGCGACTGAGCGGCACGCGGCGGATTGGACTGGAACGCCTGCTAGGCTATGTTCGCTTCCGACGCGCATAGCGTGCATGTGTGCTAAGGGCGATGGGCCCAGACCCCTGTGCGCTTAGGTTTAGACCGGCGTGCTGACCTCTCTATTGTGCCTAGGTGGGGTTGCGACGTGTTGATCTTCATGGTCGGGCATGACCTGTAAAAGTGTGTCCGCCAAATGGGATCGAGCGTGTGGTGCATCGTGGTGCACCCCTGCAGGGAAGTTAATCTATTCGAATAGCCGTGATCTTCGGTAACAGGACGACTTGGAGTTGTACCTTGACCTTATGACAACTAGAACCAGATACTTAATAAAACACACCCTTCCAAGTGCCAGATACAACCCGGTGATCGCTCTCTAACAGGGCGACAAGGAGGGGATCGCCGGGTAGGATTATGCTATGCGATGCTACTTGGAGGACTTCAGTCTACTCTCTTCTACATGCTGCAAAGGCGGAGGCTGCGAAGCGTAGTCTTCGACAGTGATGAGTTATCCCTCTTATTACGGCATTCTGCAGTTCAGTCCACTAATATGGCCCTTTACACATATACCCATGCATATGTAGTGTAGCTCCTTGCTTGCGAGTACTTTGGATGAGTACTCACGGTTGCTTTTCTCCCCCTTTTTCCCTTTCCCTTATACCTGGTTGACGCAACCAGATG
Source organism: Aegilops bicornis (assembly GCA_021605145.1). NCBI lineage: Eukaryota > Viridiplantae > Streptophyta > Magnoliopsida > Poales > Poaceae > Aegilops > Aegilops bicornis. The sequence goes on from CM038670.1 coordinate 819,268,236, forward strand.
TTGGAGTCCAGGAGCCAGACGCCACCGTCGATGATGACTCCTACTATGCTGGAGGTGCCTACTACTACGAGCAGCCCCCTGACGACGACCAGGAGTAGTTTAGGAGGATCCCAGGCAGGAGGCAGGCGCCTCTTTCGATCTGTATCCCAGTTTGTGCTAGCCTTCTTAAGGCAAACTTGTTTAGCTTATGTCTGTTCTCAGATATTGTTGCTTCCGCTGACTCGTCTATGATCGAGCACTTGTATTTGAGCCCTCGAGGCCCCTGGCTTGTATTATGATGCTTGTATGACTTGTTTTATTTTAGAGTTGTGTTGTGATATCTTCCCGTGAGCCCCTGATCTTGATCGTACACGTTTGCGTGTATGATTAGTGTATGATTGAATCGGGGGCGTCACAAGTTGGTATCAGAGCCGACTGTTTGTAGGAATCCCCCTTCCAACTCCTTGGCCGAAGTTGAGTCTTGTCATTGAAAAAGTTTTTACAAACTTGGCTGTGCGTCTTACGGGCCCACGTCGCCATTGGGTGGTATTAGGATCTTTTACTCCTCGATCTGTACTCTGGGAATATGATCTCTCTTATATTCGGGTTAAACGATTTTTACTAACTCTGACTCTAGGTTCTCGATAATACTTTCTCCCGGAGAGCCTCTTCAGTCCAGATGATTACTTTGTGCACCGAAGGATTCTGAAGATACCTTCCGATATTCTCTTGTGCCCGTTGCTTTTGCAATTCCCTACCACTTCAATATCCCTATGGATAAATACTTACACCCGTCGTTCTTACTTTATACCCAGTCGATCTTGTTATTACAAGATACCTCGAAATTCTCTCTAATGTTCCGAGAATACATTGTGCCTACTGTCTTGCAGTTCTTTGCTACATGAATACCCCTACGGATAATTTCTCACACTTTGAGTATCCACTCATCCCCAGTTGATTCATGTATGTCACCAATCCTCGAAATATCATTCGATCTTCTGAAAATCTTGAGCATCCTATTGCTCTTGAAATTCTTGATTGTTTGCATTATGGTTAATCCCATAAGTCTAGTAATCTTGTTGACATACATTGTCATTGTCATTTTGAGTCCGTTGATTCGATTTGTTGCGAATGCTCGCAATCCCCAAACAGAGCCTAGGATTATCCTTTCGGCTCAGACGTCATTTGGATATGAGCTGGTTCTTGACCAATCAATGCCTTGATCGGTTGTGCTTCTCAGTCTATTGAACTTATTAATTTTTGATCAGAACGATTGTTTCTGATCCCTTAATTTGGAAATCATAAAATTCTTTGCATTTAGCTTTGAATTAGTCAGTTGTTTCTATAATCTGATGCCTTGGCATTCCTTCTTCCTCTGATTGAGTACCGATACTCACATTAGCCCCGTTGTGGACTGCCATACCCATTGCCGGGTTATTATCCGACAGTGTCCTTCACAACCAAAATTCTTATGAGTTCTTTACCCGATACATAATGCGTTTGGTAAATTGTATCCTTTACTTTTGTCAACCATGCTCTACTTTTGAGCTTGTGTTATTTACTCCTGAAGTTCATGGTATATGTTGTAAGAAGCCCCGATGGGTTGAACCTATGCCTTCCTTAATCTGTGTGAACACGAAAGTTTTCACGGGTCATACTCCTCTGGTAATTCACCAGGTAGGTTTTGACACTGAAATCATTTTATCTAGAGGAGTGAATGAAAGGTTATACATTGAAAAAGTGGGAGTCGACCTTGAACTTTGTGTTCATGCCCATGGACACGATGTAGGTCCTATCATAGAAGCTTCTTGTAATAATAACTATTTCCTTGATATGAAATCATCTGGTATCTATGTATTGATCATTTGCAAATGTGGTCCCGACCACATTTTCTCCTTGATTCCATTTCTCGGACAAGTTAAAGTACTTGCCTTTTGCAGATCAATACGCATGCCTAACCTCTATTTTGATCTTCCTCGAGTATTAACCTCTGGTATCTCGAGAACTATGTTGCTTCCTGCGAGTCTTCATCTAGTATTGCTTCTCACCGATCTCGGATCCCCCCCAGGTTCTGAGTTATTAGTCACTCGAGAACACCGATAAGTGAATCGATTCCGCACTCCGACTCAATAACTCTAAGTAATTCTTGTTGCTTATGAGTTTAATAATCTTTCAAGTCATTCCTGGCTTTATCGGCTATATCATTATCGTGCAAACTTCTAACTGTGCTACCTGGTCCTTCTTCCCGGAGCACAAAACTTTCGGTGATGAGCTAATCTTATGTCGATCTTCCTCGTCATATCATTTCTCCTTGAACAACAAGATTGATTTCGAATTGTGTCATACCCTTGGTTCAAATAACCTTTCGCTTCATCATTCCTTTGACTTGATGTCATTGCCGACCGATTACATCTTCATGAAATATCTCAACAATTGTGTCGTGATCATCATCGGCATTCTGAGCTCATCCAGGATATCAATTGAGTTCATGATGACTAATACCATCCTTGCCCTCGATGATCTGTGTTATCATCGACCACTTTATTGACTTCCCTCCAACACAAACTTGATTGAGTTTTGTGTTATACCTTGAGTTCCTTGCTATCCAGTAATTGTTCTTATTTACCTTGGAACATTAACATCTCTTATGTACTCAATGTTGTGAGAATTTCACCACCTCTGGAGAATTCTTGATACAAGTGATACTTATCACCATCACATTCTTTTCCTGGTCACCGTGTTATTTCTAACCACCAACAAATGGACTGTGATGTGTAATTCCAAAACATCTAGCAACCCTATTGCTTTGAAGTTAATGGTTGGCCGTTCATTCTTAGACTATTGATTATTGAATCACCATTTCGACGTTGGTTGTACAACCCAACCCATATTTCGGGTGCACCTTTCAACCAATGTTTAATTGTGTATATTTCCCTCGAGCATACATCATTATACCATTTGATCTGACTAATGTTATATCCTTGTTCACTTAATTGTGGAAACCCATCTTTTGGAAGTCTCGATGAATTGTTGCTGAGTTCATCAGCTACCTCCTTATCCCTTCATTGGTTTAATGATGAGCTTTTGTTTCGGAACTCGCTTCCGTAGTAAATTTCCCGAGAATCTTACAATGTCATCTCCTCAATTTGTATTGCACCTTTTTCCTCTTAGGCATCCTGAGTCTGAGGTAGTTTGACACCAATCAAATCTGAATCTTGGTCAGATATGATGGTTGGGACATATTTCCAAAAGTTATAACATTGGTCATTATATGACCCGGTAAGGTGGTGTCATGCCTAGTACACCTGGCCGGATGACCTATTATTATAGTTCCCCTTTCAGCAAGGTTACCCATTCTTCCATGGGGAAACTGTAAGACTTATTCTGCAAGTTGTTCCTGATGAATCCTTCTTGTATCCAAAGTCCGATCTTTGCTTGAAGACCATGTCAATGCTATCTCGAAACATGTTTGTGGTACTCCGATTTTCAATAGGAGCATTTGAAGCCCAATGCTAAATGTTTCTTGCTAAATTATCCAAACACCGTTGTATGGGTAATGTCTTGAAATTCCTCTCCCCTTACCTACTTTCTATCCCATCGTGGATATCTTGCTCTAGTTGTCCTTGGGAAGGATACACCCATGAAACATGTGTTTAAACACATTTTCCTTTCCATTGTTCTGATTATTCTGATAATCGTATTTTCCTTTCTATTGTTTTGTTTAACCTTTCTGGTAATCCGACTTAACTAAGCAGTGATAATCCCCTGCTTAGGTAAGAACCTTGTGGTACCACGTTGTTAGTAAGACCGTGTTACTATTGTTGATGACATTCCGGTAACCGCCGATGGACGAGAACTTTGCCTATTGGTCCGCCTCGTTCAACGAGTAGGAAAATGGTTCTCTTCGTCCCTCGCCCTTGGTACCGACATTGTTGCCAACATAACTGACAGGCTATGCTCTGACATGTCTTTCTTATGCGTTCGTGCAAGATGTCAACACCCTTCCTACTTTTACCCCACATGGTGGGCCCATAACCCACAGGTCCTAGGATCGAAACCTGACTCTCCTGTACACCCTGTTGTCAAAGTTATTCCTCACGCTTGACTTCGTATGTAATTCACGGGCCACCTGCCTAGTGATCTATTCTGGTATCAGACGCAATACTTATTCCCATTGCTCTGAACCCCTTTCACATTTCGTATCAGGCAACAAATGATTGCCTATCCACTTGAAACTTCTTATTGCACCTTCTTACCTTGCTCTCGATATTTTCTTCAGTTTCAATTCGAGAGTTACTTTCTGCCACCTTCCCCGATGTTATCGACCAGGTAGTCAACCTTGTAGAGGTCTGTTCTTTCGGAATAACCACCCTTTATTCTTTCGTAAGAACGATGGAGATCCTGAAGAAAGGACGACAATTTCATCATGATGCGTTGAAGCAGAGGACTGAAGACACCAATGTAATGGATCGACCTCTTCGAGAAGAGTAACCAAGACTGAGAAGATTCGTTAGAAATTTTATAACAAGACCTTCCCCCTTTACTTCCCTCTTAAATCTCAGGACGAGATTTCTTGTAGTGGAGGAGAATTGTGACGCCCGGATAATTAAGCTACAGTAACCATCTGCTAATGATGCCACGTCACCTCGATTTCTGTTGCTAATCTCGTGTTAGTTCAAAATCGATTCAAAATTCAAACTTAAAATAAAGTCAAGCGGTAAAGATTTTCAAATATGAAAACTAAAATGGTGGGGTGTTGCCAAATAATGCATAGCTAAATATTGTGGAGAAACCACACTTTTATAAAATGTTTAAAGGCTCTAAAGTAATTAAATCAGCAGCTATGAGAATTAATTAAATGCCTTTTAAAAGTAATAATAACGCAAACTATTTTAATTAGGTGTCAAGCTTTTTGGGGCAGTAGAATAAATTATAACATTAATTTAGGAGTTGTATTTATATTTTATAAAATAGAAATTAAAAGAATAAAATAGAAAAGAAAATCGATAAAGAAAAGAAAACAGAAAACAAAGCAAAAAAAAGAAAAAAAGAAAGCAACCCCCCCTCCCTCCCACTGGGCTCCGGCCCAGCTGACCACAGGCCCAACTGGGCCAACCCATCAGACCTAGCCGGCCACTCCCCCCCACTTCCCGTTATCCCTGGACCCCGAAACCCTAACCACCTCCACGATCCCCACTTCCCCCCACCTCTCGATCCACTCCGCTCCCTCTCCCTCGCCCGATCCCGATTCTGGATCGAGCCCCGACCGCACCGTCGCCAGACCCCGCCGGCCTGCCTCATCCTCGCAGCCCCTTCCTCGACTCCTCGCTCGACCAGATCTGGATGGCGCTCCGCTCCCAGCGCCGCCACGCGCCGCTGCCCGAGGACCCCGTCGCCAGAGCACCTCCTCGTCCTCTTCCCCGCCAGATCCCCTGAGCCCGATGCCGGCGCCCAACCCGACGCCGCCCAGCCGCCTCGCCTCCTCCCCGACGTGCTCATCCACCGACCTCGACGCCGCTGGACCCCGCCGTCGTCGGAGCTGCCTCGCGGAGCGCCCTGCCGTCCTCCTCTTCGACTCCTCGCCGGACGTCCTCCTCTACGTCGCCGTCGTCCCCATCCTCCTCCCCAAAGGCTCCACCGAGCCTCGCCGACCCTCTTCTCTACAACGCCGGTGAGTCCACGGCCTCCCTCTCCTCTTCTCCCCCTCTCTGTTGCACGTCACCGTGCCCGCACCCCGTTCGCCTCTGCTCGACCCAGCGCGTGCCCATGCGCTCCCGTGCGCCCCCTGCTACCTGCGCCCGCCGCCGTCTCTACCTCGAGGCACTGCGCGTCTGCCAAGTCATCGCCATCGTCCGGCCTCATCCCACTTCACAAGGTCGCTGGCCCATCGCGGGCGGACCTCACCGCCAACCGCGCCTGCCCGCTTCGCCGTTCGAGCCAAGGCGCCTCCTTGCTTTACTGCCTTCGCTGGGCGCCTTGACGGGCTGGCGCTCGTCGCCGGTCCACCCGGCGCCCGTAACCGTGCGCCCACTAAGGCGCTTAGGCCAATGACATGTGGGACCCCACACCTCACCCAAGAACGTTTTTAATATATAAAAAAGGATAAATGATAATAATAAAAATATATTAATTAATTAATTAATTAATTTTGTTTAATTATCCTAGTTACGGCCGTGGACTCAACGATACGGAGCCGCCGCCAAGCCCTAAAACCTCTCGGGAGGGCTGATCCGGAGTCCGTTCGGGGCTCCGGAGAGGGGGATTCGTCGCTGTCGTCATCATCAACCATCCTCCATCACCAATTTCATGATACTCACCGCCGTGCGTGAGTAATTCCATCATAGGGTTGCTGGACGGTGATGGGTTGGCTAAGATTTATCATGTAATCGAGTTAGTTTTGTTAGGGTTTGATCCCTAGTATCCACTATGTTCTGAGATTGATGTTGCTATGACTTTGCTATGCTTAATGCTTGTCACTAGGGCCCGAGTGCCATGATTTCAGATCTGAACCTATTATGTTTTCATGAATATATGTGAGTTCTTGATCCTATCTTGCAAGTCTATAGTCACCTACTATGTGTTATGATCCGCAACCCCAAGTGACAATAATCGGGACCACTCCTGGTGATGACCATAGTTTGAGGAGTTCATGTATTCACTAGGTGCTAATGCTTTGTTCCGGTTCTCTATTAAAAGGAGGCCTTAATATCCCTTAGTTTCAATAGGACCCGCTGCCACGGGAGGGTAGGACAAAAGATGTCATGCAAGTTCTTTTCCATAAGCACGTATGACTATATTCGAATACATGCCTACATTACATTGATGAATTGGAGCTAGTTCTGTGTCACCCTATGTTATGATCGTTACATGATGAACCGCATCCGGCATAATTATCCATCATCGATCCGGTGCCTACAAGCTTTCCATATCTTGGTTCTCGCTTATTTACTTTTCCGTTACTCTTATACAATCACTACAAAATACCAAAAAACATTACTTTTGCTGTCTTTACCTTTGTTACCGTTACCACCACTATCATATTACTTTGCTACTAAACACTTTGCTGCAGATACTATGTTTCCAGGTGTGGTTGAATTGACAACTCAGCTGCTAATACATGAGAATATTCTTTGGCTCCCCTTGTGTCGAATCAATAAATTTGGGTTGAATACTCTACCCTCGAAAGCTGTTCCGATTCCCTATACTTGTGGGTTATCAAGTATTAAGGTAAACCTAACCACAACATTAAACATATGGGTCCATATCAGCCCCTAACGAAGCAACGCATAAACTAGGGTTTAAGCTTCTGTCACACTAGCAACCCATCATCTACTTATTACTTCCCTATGGCTTCCTCTAGGCCCAAATAATTGTGAAGTGTCATGTAGTCGACGTTCACATAAAACCACTAGAGGAAAGACAACATACATCTCATCAAAATATCGAACGAGTACCAAATTCACATGACTACTAATAGCAAGACTTCACCCATGTCCTCAGGAACAAACGTAACTACTCACAAAGCACATTCATGTTCATAATCAGAGGAGTAATAATATGCATAAAGGATATGAACATATGATCTTCCACCAAGTAAACCAACTAGCATCAACTACAAGGAGTAATCAACACTACTAGCAACCCACAGTACCAATTTGTGGTTTTGATACAAGATTGGATACAAGAGATGAACTAGGGTTTTGAGAGGAGATGGTGCTTTGGTGAATATGTTGATGGAGATTGACCCCTCTCGATGAGAGGATCGTTGGTGATGACGTTGGTGATGATTTCCTCCCGGAGGAAGTGTCCCAGCGAACAGCTCCGCCAGAGCCCTGGATTGATTCCGCCAAGGTTCCGCCTCGTGGCGGCGGAGTTTCGTCCCGTAAGCTTGCCCACCATTTTTTCCAGGGTAAAAGTGATGATATAGAAGAAGATGGTCGTCGGAGGCCCACCAGGGGGCCCAGGAGATAGGGGGCGCGCCCCCTATCTCCTGGACAGGGTGTGGGCCCCCTGGCCTATTTCTTTCACTCCGAAATTCTTATAAATTCCAAAGAGTTGTTTCGTGGAGTTTCAGGACTTTTGGAGTTGTGCAGAATAGGTTTCCAACGTTTGCTCCTTTTCCAGCCAGAATTCCAGCTGAAGGCATTCCCCCTCTTCATGGTAAACCTTGTAAAATAAGAGAGAATAGCCATAAGTATTGAGATATAATGTGTAATAACAGCCCATAATGCAATAAATATTGATATAAAAGCATGATGCAAAATGGACGTATCAACTCCCCCAAGCTTAGACCTCGCTTGTCCTCAAGCGGAAGACGAAATCGAAAAATATGTCCACATGTTTAGAAATAAAGGTGTTGATAAAAACAAAATACGGACATGAGGGCATCATGATCATTCTAATAACATCAACATATATGGATTTTGTCATATGATTTCCTATGCTCAAGTAATAAGCAATTCACAATGTCAAGTATGGTTCAAAAATTTATTGGGAACTAACAAACTATAATCTCAGTCATTGAAGCAATTGCAATTTATCGTAACATAAGAAAGAGTCAATAATAGAGCTTCTCAGCAAGCTCACATACTCAACTATCTCGTAGTTCCTATAATTGTTAACACTCACGCAATACTTAGTGCAAAAGAACGTCACTTTATATTGCCCCTTGTATGCGGACCTTTATTATGCAGTCTGTCGCTTCTATTACTTCCACAACAAGTTCGTACAAAGTTTATTTTCTCTGCACTAATAAGTCATACATATTTAGAGAGCAATTTTTATTGCTTGCACCGATGACAACTTACTTGAAGGATCTTATTCAATCCATAGGTAGGTATGGTGGACTCTCATGGCAAAACTGGGTTTAAGGATATTTGGAAGCACAAGTAGTATCTCTACTTGGTGCAAGGAATTTGGCTAGCATGAGGGGGGAAAGGCAAGCTCAACATTTTTGGAAGGTCAATGACAATATACTTTAACTGAGATGTCAGAAAACATAAACCATTAAGTTGTTTTCCTTGTCCAACATCAACTCTTTTAGCATGTCATACTTAATGAGTGCTTCACAATCATAAAAGATGTCCAAGATAATATATTTATATGTGAACCCCTCTTTCCTTATCACTTCCTATTAATTGCAACGATGACCAAGGCTACGTTCATCAACTCTCAACAATTTTTATGCCTCATACTTTCTATATGTGAAGTTATCACTATCCATAAGATCAATATGAACTCTTTTGTTCTTTCTACCTTCTCAAGATCATAGCAACATAGCAAAGCCCTTGACTCAATACTAATCTTTATTATAGATAGCACACGGACTCGCTTACATAAAGAGATCACAAAGCAAAACTCAAAACTACTTGATATCAAAACTTCAATCTACTAGATCAAGATACTACTAAAAGGATCGAACTAAATAAAGAGATGAAGATAAGAGTGTGATGGTGATACGATACAGGGGCACCTCCCCCAAGCTTGGCAGTTGCCAAGGGGAGTGCCCATACCCATGTGATTATTTCTTCGGAGGTGGTGGAGTAGGAGTTGTTGATGATGTAGGCTTGTCGTCCGTCTTCCAGGGCATCGGCTCTCCATCATAAAAGGATGATCGAGTCTCCGGGATACTCAAATCTGCATCCAAACTCATCCTTTTGAATCTATATTCATACTCACAGTTCTGGTTTTGCAGGTCATAGATCTGGGCTTGGAGGTGCTCGATTTTCTCTTGAAGTTTGAAGATGGTTTCCCCAATGACTTTGGCATCCAGCTTGTGGTTGTTGGTGAACTCCGTGATCATCATCTGGTTGGCGTTGAGTCCACGCTCCACCATCCCTTGACACTTGAAAACTTCTTGCTCCACGGCTTCGAGCTTTGTCTCCACGCTCCCGGTACGCCTTGGTCCCTCCACATCGCGGATGTGCAGCACCCCCTCATGCACCTCCATGGTTTGAGGATGATGCAGCACCTCCATGAGATAGGGGTTGATAACTCTCTCGAAAAACTTGTCCTTTGTAGCGCTTGGAGACAACATGATGCTCTAGATCTGAAACAGAAACAGCTCGAAACGAAAACAGATGATATTTGCGTGATACAGTGGTCAAAACCTTCGGGAGTATATATAATAAATTTTTACCAACCAAAATACGTAACATACAAGAAAACGGAGTCCGGGAGGCACACGAGGTGCCCACAAGACAGGGGGGCGTGCCCTCCTCTCTCGTGGGAGCCTCGTATCCCTTTCGGACTACTTCTTTCTTCCTAAAATTCTTAAATAATCCAAAACTGATAAAAATTGCCATTAGAGTTGTTTTGGAGTCGGTTTACTTACTATACCACGTACCTATACCTTTTCGGAGTCTGGAACATTCTGGAAAGTGTCTCTTATGTATTCCTCAGGGGTTATGGTTTCAATAATATTAGTTTCAACATTGATAGGATTACCTGAAATATAATGTTTAATTCTTTGACCGTTTACCACCCTTGGATTTGTGCCTTCGAAGTTGTTGATTTTTATAGCGCCAGAACGATAGACCTCCTCGATAATGTAGGGACCTTCCCATTTTGAGAGAACTTTTCCTGCAAAAAATCTTAAACGGGAGTTGAAAAATAGCACATAATCTCCTACATTAAACTCACGCTTTTGTATCCTCTTATCATGCCAACGTTTGACTTTTTCTTTGAAAAGCTTGGCATTCTCATATGCTTGGGTTCTCCATTCATCAAGTGAGCTAATATCAAACAACCTCTTCTCATCGGCAAGTTTGAAGTCATAATTGAGCTCTTTAATAGCCCAATATGCCTTATGTTCAAGTTCAAGAGGTAAATGACATGCTTTTCCATAAACCATCTTATATGGAGACATACCCATAGGATTTTTGTATGCAGTTCTATAGGCCCATAATGCATTATCAAGTTTTTGGACCAATTCTTTCTAGATCTATTCACAGTCTTTTGCAAAATTAATTTGAGCTCTCTATTGCTCAACTCTACTTAACCACTAGATCATGGATGATAAGGAGATGCGATTCTATGATTGACATCATACTTAGCAAGCATCTTACGGAAAGCACCATGAATAAAGTGTGAACCACCATCGGTCATAAGATATCTAGGGACTCCAAACCTCGGAAAATAACTTCTTTAAGCATTTTAAGAGAAGTGTTATGATTAGCACTACTAGTTGGAATAGCTTCTACCCACTTAGTAACGTAATCAACAACAACTAAAATATGTGTATAACCATTGGAGGCAGGAAAAGGTCCCATATAATCAAAGACCAAAACATCAAATGGTTCAATAACAAGAGAATAATTCATAGGCATTTCTTGACGTCTACTAATGTTACCTATTCTTTGACACTCATCACAAGATAAGACAAAATTACGAGAATCTTTGAAATAAGTAGGCCAATAAAAACCAGATTGTAGTACCTTGTGTGCAGTTCTATCTCCAGCGTGGTGTCCTCCATAGGATTCAGAGTGACACTTGCGTAGGATTTGTTCCTGTTCACGCCAGCACACAACGTCTAATAATACCATCTACTCCTTTATAAAGGTGTGGATCATCCCAGAAGTAATGTCTTAAATCATAAAAGAACTTTTTCTTTTGCTGGTATGTGAAACTAGGCGGTATATATTTAGCAACAATGTAATTAGCATAATCAGCATACCAAGGCGCAGTACGAGAAGCATTGACAACCGCTAATTGTTCATCAGGAAAACTATCATTAATAGGCAGTGGGTCATCAAGAACATTCTCTAACCTAGACAAGTTGTCTGCAACGGGGTTCTCAGCTCCCTTTCTATCAATAATATGCAAGTCAAATTCTTGGAGCAAGAGAACCCATCTAACGAGTCTAGGCTTAGCACCTTTCTTTTCCATAAGATATTTAATGGCAGCATTATCAGTGTGAATAGTAACTTTGGAATCAACAATATAAGGTCTAAACTTATCACATGCAAACACAACTGCTAAGAACTCTTTTTCAGTAGTAGCATAATTTCTCTGGCCAGTATCAAGAGTCTTACTAGCATACTGGATAACATTCAATTTCTTATCGACTCTTTGCCCTAAAATAACACCTACATCATAATCACTAGCATCGCACATAATTTCAAAAGGTAAATTCCAATCAGGTGGTTGAACAATAGGTGCAGTGATCAAGGCTTTCTTAAGTGTTTCAAATGCTTCTACACAATCATCATCAAAGACAAAAGGAATATCTTTTTGCAATAAATTAGTCAGAGGCCTTAATGAACCTCCTATAAAAGCCGGCATGACCAAGGAAACTTCTTATACCTTTTATGTCCTTGGGACATGGCATCTTTTCAATAGCATCAACTTTGGCTTTATCAACTTGAATACCTCTCTCAGAGATCTTGTGCCCCGAGACAATGCCTTCATTAACCATAAAGTGACACTTCTCCCAATTCACGACGAGACTAGTGTCTTCGCATCTCTGCAAAACTCGATCAAGGTTGCTCAAACAATCATCAAAAGAGGATCCATCTACGGGGAAGTCATCCATGAATACCTCACAAATCTTTTCACAAAAATCAGAGAATATAGCCATCATGCATCTTTGAAAGGTAGCAGGTGCATTATATAAACCAAAAGGCATACGTCTATAATCAAAAGTACCAAAAGGGCAAGTAAAAGTAGTTTTAGATTGATCCTTTGCTGACACAGGTATTTGAGAGAAGCCAGAATAATCATCTAGAAAGCAAAAATGTGTATGTTTGGATAGCCTTTCTAGCATTTGATCAATAAAAGGTAAAGGGTAATGATCTTTCTTAGTAGCTTTATTTAACTTACGAAAATCAATTACCATCCTATAACCTGTAATAATTCTTTGCGTTATCAATTCATCTTGATCATTAGGACAACGGTAATACCTCCCTTTTTAGGGACACAATGGACAGGGCTTACCCATTCACTATCAGCAACGGGATAAATAATACCTACCTCAAGGAGTTTTAGAATCTCCTTTCTTACCACCTCCTTGATTTTGGGATTTAATCGTCTTTGAGGGTCTCTAACTGGTTTGGCACCTTTCTCCACTGAAATTTTGTGTTGACATAATGTGGGACTAATGCCCTTAAGATCGTCCAGAGTATATCCAATAGCAGCTCGGTGGTTCTTCAGAGTTTTCAATAATCTTTCTTCTTCTTTCTCTGAAAGGTTAGCACTAATAATAACATGATATATTTCTTTTTCATCAAGATAAGCATACTTAAGATTATCAGGTAAAGGTTTGAGTTCAAACACAGGGTCACCCTTGGGTGGAGGGGGATCCCCAAGAATTTCATCGGGAAGGTTATGTTTCACCATAGGTTCTTGTTTAAGGAACACTTCATCTATTTCTTCCCTTTCCTTCATAAACATATCATTTTCATGGTCTAGCAAATATTGTTCTAACGGATCAGTTGGAGGAACAGCAATGGAAGCAAGACCAATAATCCTATCCTTACTAGGTGGTTCCCTTTCACGAGGTTGTCTACTAAACTTAGTGAAATTAAACTCATGAGACATACCATCTATGCCAACAGTGACAATATTCTTTTCACAATTAATCTTAGCACTAGCAGTATTCAAGAAAGGTCTACCAAAAATAATGGGGCAAAAATCATCTTGTGGGGAACCAAGAACAAGAAAATCAGCAGGGTATTTAATCTTCCCACACAAGACTTCAACATCTCTAACAATCCCAATAGGTTTAATGGTGTCCCTATAAGCAAGCTTAATAGTACCATCAATGTCTTCTAATTCAACAGGTGCAATGTCGTGCATAATTTCTTTATATAGATCATAAGGTATCGCACTAGCACTAGCACCCATATCACATAAGCCATGATAACAATGATCTCCTATTTTAACAGAAATAACGGGCATGCCTACAACAGGTCTATGTGTCTTAGTATCGGGTCTAGCAATATTAGCAGTCTCACCCAAGAAAGAAATAACATGCCCATCTAAGTCCTCATCCAAGAGATCTTTAACCATAGCAATACCAGGTTCAACAATAATTTGCTCAAGAGGTGTATAAGTCCTAGTATTACTCTTACGAACAACAGTCGAAGCTTTAGCATGATCTTTTATCCTATTTTCAACATAAGCAGTAGGAACAATAGGATCACTATAGGTAATAGTCTTTTCTTTGACTGTAATAGGTGCAACTACTTTCACTTCAACAGGAGGATTATATTTAAACAACTTTTCTTTAGGGAGATCAACATGAGTAGCAAAAGATTCACAAAAAGTAGCTACTATCTCAGAGTCAAGTCCATACTTAGCGCTAAATCCACGGAAAGCATCGGTATCCATGAAAGATTTAACACAATCGAACTTAGGTGTCATACCTGACTCCTTACCATCGTCGGAACCCCAATCTTTAGAGTTGCGTTTAATTCTTTCCAATAAGTCCCATTTGAAATCAATAGTCTTCAAAGATATAAGAACCAAAGACAGGGAAGTATCGAGAAGGTTGCGATTATCAAGAGAAAGCCGAGCATAAAAAATCTGAATAATCATTTCCCGAGAGATCTCATGATTGGGGCATGAATATAACATTGACTTAAGCCTCCCCCAAGCTTGAGCGATGTTTTCTCCTTCACGAGGCCAGAAATTATATATGTAATTACGATCACGATGAACAAGATGCATAGGATAGAACTTCTGGTGAAATTCCAACTTCAATCGCTTATAATTCCAAGATCTCGTATCATCACATAGCCTATACCATGTCAATGCATCTCCCTTCAAAGATAAAGGGAAGACCTTCCTTTTGACAACATCATCGGGAATACCTGCAAGCTTAATAATCCACAAACTTCATCCACAAAGATAAGGTGTAAGTCGGGATGCAATGTTTCGTCTCCTGCAAAAGGATTAGCTAGCAGTTTTTCTATCATACCCGAAGGAATCTCAAAGTGAATATTTTCATAAGGTTCAGTAGGTTGAGGAGCATCTCTTTGCTCTTCTGGTTGCGGTGAAGATACCCCAAAAAAGGCCCTCAAAGGATTAGTTTCCATAGTGACACGTAACTGAAAATTTCAGCACACTATATAAATGTTTCCTTACCAAGTTCCACTCACCAAAAGCGCTACACTCCCCGCCAACGACGCCAGAAAAGAGTCTTGATGACCCACAAGTATAGGGGATCTATCGTAGTCCTTTCGATAAGTAAGAGTGTCGAACCCAATGAGGAGCAGAAGGAAATGATAAGCGGTTTTCAGTAAGGTTTTCTCTGCAAGCACTGAAATAGTAGGTGATAGATAGTTTTATGATAAGATAAATAGTAACGAGCAAAAAGTAAATAAAGTGCAGCAAGGTGGCCAAATCCTTTATGTAGGAAAGGATAAGCCTGGACAAATTCTAATAATGAAGAAGGAGCTCCCGAGGACACATTGGGAATTATCGTCAAGCTAGTTTTCATCACGTTCATAAGATTCACGTTCGGTACTTTGATAATTTGATATGTGGGTGGACCGGTACTTGGGTACTGCCCTAACTTGGACAAGCATCCACTTATGATTAACCCCTATTGCAAGCATCCGCAACTACAAAAAGGAGTATTAAGGTAAACCTAACCACAACATTAAACATATGGGTCCATATCAGCCCCTAACGAAGCAACACATAAAATAGGGTTTAAGAATATGTAACTCTAGCAACCCATCATCTACTTATTACTTCCCTATGCCTTCCTCTAGGCCCAAATAATGGTGAAGTGTCATGTAGTCGAAGTTCACATAACACCACTAGAGGAAAGACAACATACATCTCATCAAAATATCAAACGAATACCAAATTCACATGACTACTAATAGCAAGACTTCACCCATGTCCTCGTGGAACAAACGTAACTACTCACAAAGCATATTCATGTTCATAATCAGGAGTAATAATATGCATAAAGGATCTGAACATATGATCTTCCACCAAGTAAACCAACTAGCATCAACTACAAGGAGTAATCAACACTACTAGCAACCCACACGTACCAATTTGTGGTTTTGATACAAGATTGGATACAAGAGATGAACTAGGGTTTTGAGAGGAGATGGTGCTGGTGAAGATGTTGATGGAGATTGACCCCCTCTCGATGAGAGGATCATTGGTGATGACGTTGGTGATGATTTTCCCCTCCCAGAGGGAACTGTCCCCGGCAGAACAGCTCCGCCAGAGCCCTAGATTGATTCCACCAAGGTTCCGCCTCGTGGCGGCGGAGTTTCGTCCCGTAATCTTGCCCATGATTTTTTCCATGGAAAAAGTGATGATATAGCAGAAGATGGTCACGGAGGCCACCAGGCCCAGGAGATAGAGGCGGCGCTCTATAGGGGCGCCCCTGTCTCCTGGACAGGGTGTGGGCCCCCTGGCCTATTTCTTTCGCTCAGAAATTCTTATAAATTCCAAAAAGTTGTTTCGTGGAGTTTCAGGACTTTTGGAGTTGTGCAGAATAGGTTTCCAACGTTTGCTCCTTTTCGGCGAAATTCCAAATTTGTCGGCATTCCCCCTCTTCATTGTAAACCTTGTAAAATAAGAGAGAATAGCCATAAGTATTGAGATATAATGTGTAATAACAGCCAATAATGCAATAAATATTGATATAAAAGCATGATGCAAAATGGACGTATCAAGGACCCCGAGTAGGATTCCTCCTATTTGGGGCGCCCCCTTGGCTGCCTCTCCTCCACTCCAACCTATATATATGTGGGGGAGGCACCCCTAGAACACACATCAAACATTGTTAGCCGTGTACGGCACCCCCTCCACGGTTTACTCCTCCGGTCATATTCACGTAGTACTTAGACGAAGCCCTGCACGGATCACTTCACCATCATCGTCACCACGCCGTCATGTTGACAGAACTCTCCCTTGACACTTTGCTGGATCAAGAGTTCGAGGGACGTCATCGAGCTGAACGTGTGAAGAACTCGGAGGTGTCGTACATTCGGTGCTTGATCAGTCGGAACATGAATAAGTTCGACTACATCAACCGCGTTAACAAGCGCTTCCGCTTTCGGTCTATGAGGGTACGTGGACACAGTCCCACCCCCCTCTCATTGCTATGCATCTCCTAGATAGATCTTGCGTGAGCGTAGGATTTTTTTTGAAATTGCATGCTATGTTTCCCAACAGCTGGCCCATCAGAGCGAATGATGTACGTGAGACCACTATGGGACATAGCGCTGGTGACCAGTTCATGCTCACAAGTCAATTTGTGGACATTCTAATAAAAGGTTAGTTTGTGATCACCAACTGTGATGTATTAGGGCACATGAAATAAAAGTCAATGTGGGAAGAGCAGAGCAGGCAACCGTTTTCCTCTCTCAATGTGAACTGCCACTCAAGGTCTCCTTCACGCCACTGCCTCAGTCTCACTACTCTATCTGGTGTGGCCTCATCCTTGGCCAGAGGAGTGGGGAGTGCATCTTTCTTCCTTTAGTTCTAGTAGGTCCTTATGTCTTGGTTCCTATGCAGAATTAGCGAGGTGGCGGTGTTGATGGCGCCTTCTACCCTCCCCCTTTCTCAATGAAGCCCGATTTAGCATCGAAGAAGGGCCTACGAGGGCATTTGTTGCTAGATATGTTGGCTCTCTTGACAGTTTGTGTAGCTGTCAGGAGGAGCAAGTTGTTGGCTCTTTGTGTGCCGATTTAACATCTTCTTTAGATTTTTTATGTGGCGTGGCCTGATTTCTCTAACCCCATTGACTGGTGATGAATGATTGCAATCCTGTGATGCATAGGATGGTGCCCCGATCGACGTTCTTTCTGTGATGGCTATTGCGGTCTTCAAAGCCTGGTATGACGAGGTTGTTTGCAATGGTCATCATAGAGGAGGCTCGTGGTAGCAGCGCCAGCGTCCAACGTGTATGACTAAGGGGTACACTAGCGGTTCACTGCCTCCATCTAGCATAGGGGTAGTGGCTCTGACAATATGGTGGATACTACAGTGTGACTCATATCATTGTGCAGTGGCAACGACCAGATCTGCACTGAGAGATGAGCACCCTCCTGTCTACCGTGGAGGTTGTCTAAGGTGGAAAGACATCTCACCAATATTCTAGTGTCTTTTTGCTCTGGCATGGATTATTGGCGGTTGGGACCGTCGAACGATCTATCATCAGGATGTTGACTTGAACGCCGCTTCATGCTCGGGGTGAAATTTCCCTCCCCCCGATCTTTATTGATCGACCTTAGCAACGACGAATTTGATCGTTATTCTGTTGAAGGCGTTGCCAGTATGAAAATCCTTGTTCAAGCCATTTCCGGTCGGACGTGGCAACAATGGCATGAGGACATTCATAGCGTTGATGTGTAAGAGTTCAACTTTTTCATTGTTATTATCTTTATATCTTCTAATTTTCATTGTCGTTACCTTTGTTATGTACTCTTTTTAATACTTAATAATATTACATGTTTGCATCACAATGACAAAGAAGCCGATGTATGTACCTCATTTTGAAAAGAAAAAAAAACTTAACGTACATGCTTGTAATTGTGTTATGTGTGACTTTGGTTTCTGAGTTTCTATTTTCTGGTTTCAAGGTTGGGAAATAGTCACACATTGTCCCCTACATGTGGGTTGTACTATTTTCTCCGTCTTGTGAACTGTTGGTCATGTCTGTTTGGCGTAAGATTTGGAAATTATCCTGTCCAGCAAAGGTAAAGATTTTCATCTCGCGTACCTTACATGGAACCCTCCCGTGTCGTGCCACGCTTGCTAATAGGCACATAAAAGTATCACCCACTTGTCCATCATGCTCCAATGGGGCACAAGATACAAAACACGTTTTATTCTTGTGTCGAAAGGCAAAAGAGGTATCGGGCAAGCTAGGATTGCATGAGGTGATCAATAAAGCTTGTGCTGTTGATCATGCGAGAGAGGCGGTTTTGGAATTCTTACTGTTAATGCCCGAACAAGACTTAACAATAGGGTTCTCAAAAAGCAAGTGAACTGATCGCGGTTACAGCTTGGTATTTATGGTGGGATAGACGCAAACTAATTCATGAAGGAAAGGTTCAAGACGCACTCCAAACTTCCATGGGTGTCTGGGCTATAACGGCTAACTATATTAAGGCACACTCCCCAAAGGCAACTAGTAAAACGGGGGTTGGAGTAGACCGCCTATGGGTTTTGTTAAACTTAATGTTGAAGCCTCTTTTGACCATGATTTACTTACGGGCACAGCTGGGGCTAGGCTCGGAGATGATAATGGAAGATTCATCGTTGGTGGAAACTAGAGGATTGATTGGTGTGCCGATGTATTAACAGCAGAAGTGTTGGCTCTAAAGTTTGGCCTATTCCTAGCACAAAAGGCAGGGTGCAATCGTCTTGGTGTTAAATTTGACAATATGGAGGTGATTGAAATAATGAAGAATGAAGGGCATTCGGCGGGACAGGCGGCAGCAGTGTATGATGACTGCTACTTTATAGCTTGTGATTTTCCTTTTGTTAGGTTTGAACATTGTTGTTAGAAGGGAGAGAGGGATTTGGTGGAATAGTTCGTTTTATTGCTTGAGCCTCATGGGAATTTATATAGGAGTACAATGACCAACTTGAAGTACTAGACAAGGCAGGACCAAATCCTAGTCTATCATATACTTCCTAATAATCTTATACTCAACCCCTCGCAGTCACATCGGTAGTGACGCAGACGGTGAGACTGGAGAAGAATCCGAAGACAAGCCGACGGACACCCCCCCCCCCACAGTCATAATGGTCGACACATCATGGAGTCATGGCTGGAGTGGAAACCAACAAGGTTGCTCAAGCAGGCGGTAGCCCTTTGTGCCGTTTGTCGATATAACCGAGAGCGTGGGTGGTGGAGCCGTGGTCGAGGTAGCCGTGCGAAGAATGCCGTGGTCGATGTCGAGTGGGGGTGGCCGGTGTCGAGGAAGTCGCCGCGGGCGCAAGGGGGCGCCGAGTTATCATGGGCGCAGTGGTGTCGAAGTAGGGGTGCGCCGGGAAGAAAATGTTGTTGACGACGCGTCGCGGCGGGTTTGCCAAGCCCGGGGACACATCGTGGACGAAGGCACGCACCGGTGTTGCCAGCACCGGGCATGCGTAGACGGACGAAGACGAAGTTGACGAAGCGCCGACCAGGCTTGCCAGGCCCGGGGGCACGTTGTGGATGAAGGCACGCATCGGTGTTGCCAGCACCGGGCATGCGTAGACGAGGGACCTGCACGAGCTGTACGCCATGTCGAAGAAGTCGGAGAGGCCAGCAGAGAAGGACACTGTCGACACACGAACACGTCACGTGTACCCTCGACGCCGGGGGTGATGCACCGCAGCTCACGTCGAAGGAGACCCGACCGACAGCGTGATACGCAAGACAGACGACGGGTGCTTTTGCAGAACCGAAAACCCCACACTCCCGGGAGGGACCCCGTCAGGGAGTGCGGCGGCTATGGGCTGCCCTAGGTCGATTCTCTCCCTCCTAGAGCCTCGGGATTCGCATCTCTCAAACACGAAGAACAGCGAAGAACGAGAGAGAAAAACGATGGAGAGATGAAACATAGACAGGAAAAAGTAGTATATTGATTTGTTCCATTGTGTGTTGTTCCAATCGGCCGTCACCCCCAACATATATATGACGCGGCTGGACTTCCCGTACAAGCAAAGGATTTATCTAAGCTTTCCTTACAAGAAAATTACATCAATTCATGTCCAAAACCCTAGTCAAATTCGGACTAGTTTTATCCGAACTTTCCGAAACTGCTCGGTTTAAACTGGCTGTACTTTGAGGGTCCTTTTTGTGGTGACAAACAACCTCGGATGGAAACAAGCACAAAATCAATCTTGACCGTTTCGACGAGACGAACATCTTTCCTGTTGAACGTTTTCTCATCAGAGGTCATCTCGAGGGTAAAAGCGCTCGTGCAAAACAGCAAATTATTCACGCATCTCATCAGACACACCCACATATGTGTCTGGTTCCGGGCGTCATATTTTGCTCGTTGGAGGGTCTCGTTGTGCGGGCTCTACCTTTTGCATACGACCTCGGATTGCAACGATCTTTATATCAAAATCGATCGCTTCGACGAGACGAAGACAATTCATGTAGATAATTCCTCCATACGAGGCCGTCTTGGGGGAGTAATGAGCCGAACAGTGTTCTGAATACAAAATCCAGTACTTTGAGCACAACTTCGGCCTTAGAGATGCGGTCGGATGGCTATGACTTAAACATCAAAGTTGTTCCTCTCGGTGATGTGAAACTTTCCATGCTGAAAAACCCTTTCACTCTGTATTTTGCCAAAATCAGGTGTCAACACATGCCCCCCTGTTTTTCGGCAAAGCTTGCACGCCGAAAAATAATATGCATAGTGTTCGTTCTAAGGACGATGTCAACACTCCATCGACCATTTATTTTTCTCAGGGTGATAATTATGTATCGGCCATGTTTGTGCTAAGGGCGATAATCGTATATCGGCCATTGCCTACTTAGGCTTCCTGCCACACACTCGGGTGGTACTTTTTCAATTATTTGCCATTGAGAGCTTGAGGTAACAATGCCCCTTGTATTGATTCCACCAAATATGAATTTCCGGGAGCAACTCTTGTAATTCTAAAAGGACCTTCCCAACTTGGAGACCACTTCCCGAATTTTCTATCTCTTGAACCAATCGGTAGAATCACTTTCCAGACGAGATCACCAACTTGAAAATTCTTCAACTTGACTTTCTTATTGTAAGCTATTGCCACCCTCAACTTATCTCTCTCTATAGCCTTTAAAGCAGCCAAACGTTTATCGGCAACCTCATCAATATTGTCAATCATTAAGTTATAAAATTCTACTGCCAATAAATTATTTTGTTTGGCTATTCTTAAAGCATTCAAACTTACCTCCACTGGTAAAACAGCCTCTTGACCATATACTAGCTCATATGGAGTCACCTTCGTAGCACCATGCCTTGAAATTCTGTGTGCCCATAAAGCTTCAGACAACAACTCATGCCATCTCCTCGGATTATCCTCAATCTTCTTCTTGATGAGCTTGATTAAAATTTTATTGCTAGACTCAGCTTGTCCATTAGCTTGGGCATAATACGGAGAGGAACTGAGCAACTTTATATTATAAGATTCGGCAAACTCTCTGACTTGGTGTGACACAAAAGATGAACCTTGATCTGTAGTTAAAGTTTGAGGAATACCGAATCTGTGAATAATATGCTTGGTTATGAATTGAATTACCTCCGTATGCGTCATGTTCTTGAGAGGTACTGCTTCAGACCACTTAGTGAAATAATCAGTTGCCACCAATACGAACCGATGCCCTTTCGAGGAAGATGGATGAATTTGCCCAATAAAGTCTAAACCCCATCCTCTGAAAGGCCACGGCTTGATAATAGGATGTAACATAGCAGCAGGAGCCAATTGAATATCACCAAACTTTTGACAACTTTCACACCCCTTATAATATCTCAAACAATCATTAATCATAGTCGGCCAATAAAACCCAGCACATCGCAATAACCATTTCATCTTGGGAGTCGACTGGTGAGTGCCACAAATACCTTCATGTACCTCTCCCATAGCAACCCTTGCCTGGTCCTCATCCAAGCACTTTAGAAGAACATCATCGACCGTTCGGCGATAAAGACCATCATCTCTTATTGTATACTTGAAAGCCATACGCCAAACAGACCTGTCCATCCTTTCACTCGGATTGTGCAGGTAATCAACAATGGGCTTCCTCCAGTCGGGATTGTCACCTGCACTAGATTTTTTGTTAATGGACGAATCAGTGGGTTCAGGTTCGGCCTCTCTCATATTGGCAAGACAAGACATCGGTCTTTGAGAGATATGAAACATGCCATGATCAACATGATATCCAGATGCTTGCTGTGCCAACTCATTTGCTTTCCAATTGTCATGTCTAGATATATGTGCAATGCTAAAACAAGCCAAAGTAGAAATTATATCTAGACATTTATCAAGATAAACATTAAGTGATTCGTCCAAACACTGAAAGACTCTGGATATTTGCTGCACCACTAGTAACGAATCACCGTAAGCCTCAACATGTGTAACACCTATAGCAAGTAACATCACTAGGCGAATAACAATGCTTCATATTCGGCTTGATTGTTTGTGCAAAAATATTCTAAGCGGCATGAGGCTTCAAAAACAGCACCATGAGGAGATATATAAACAATACCAACACCTTGGCCATTGCCACAAACTGAACCATCAAAGTATAATCTCCATGGTACTAATGAAACAAGGTTCATATCAACATCATTCTTGTCATTAATCCGATGTTCAACAATGAAATTAGCAACAATTTGGCCTTTCATGGATTTTAGAGATTCATAACCCAAATCATATTCAATCAAAGCATAAGCCCACTTGCCAATTCTACCACTAAGAATTGGCCTATGCAACATGTATTTAATGACATCGTTTTGACAAGCTACTACACAAGCACTCGGAACTAAATAATGTCTCAATTTTGTGCAAGCATAATATAAGCATAGACATAGTTTCTCAATAAATGTATACCTTGTCTCGGTGTCTGATAAGCTCTGCTCAAATAGGTAATAGCATGCTCTTTTCCCTCGGTTTCTTGAGTCAAAACAGCACCAATAACTCCTTCCTCCGCTGCAATGTAAAGCCTGAAGGTTTCCCTATGCTTGGGGTGCTTTCATCACCGGAGGAGTGCACAAATAACTCTTGATCATATCAAATGCTTCTTGCTGTTTTTCCCCCCAAGTGAAATCATCATCATTTTTCAACCGAAGGATAGGAGTAAATGCATCAACTTTCCCTGATAGATTAGCTATGAACCTTCTCAAATAATTGACCTTGCCAAGGAACTTTTGCATATCTCTCTTGCATGTTGGAGCCTCCACTTTCTGTATAGCCTCTATCTTTTCGGGATCAATCTCTATACCATCTTCATGAATAATGAAACCCAAAAACTTGCCAGCTGACACGCCGAAAGCACACTTCAAAGGATTCATCTTCAGTCCATATTTTTTCATTCTTTCAAAAGCTAAACGCAAATCGTCCAAGTGAGATTCAAAAGCATCCGATTTGACAACAATATCAGCAATATAAACTTCAAGTATGATACCGAGTAAATCATGAAAAATCAAATTCATAGCCCGTTGATATGTGGCTCCAGCATTTTTTAATCCGAATGTCATCACTGTCCACTCGAATAAACCAAGGAAACCAGGACACGGAAAGCCGCTTTTGTACATGTCCTCTTGACCATAAAAATTTGATTGTATCCGGCATTACCATCTAGAAAGCTAATAACCTTATGTCCAGAAGCATCATTAATAAGCATATCGGCTATTGGCATGGGATACTCATCTTTGGGTGTAGCCCTATTCAAATCTCTGAAGTCAATGCACACCCTCAACCTGCCGGATCCCTTCTTCTCCACTGGGACAATGATAGAAATCCACTCGGCATACCTGCAAGGTCGAATGAAGTTAGCTTCAAGCAGTCGACCGATCTCTTCCTTGATCCGGTCATATGTTTTCGGATTAAACGTTCTGGCCGACTATTTATATGGTCTAAAACCGGCCTTTATAGGCAACCGAAGCTCCACTAGCTCTCGGCTTAACCCTGGCATCTCATGATATTCCCATGCAAAGCAACAAACATACTCTTTCAATAGCTCGATTAACTTAGCTTTACAATCGGCTCTCAAATTTTTGTTTACAAACGTCGGTCGAGTGACTGAATCATCTCCAATATCTACCTCTTCTAATGGATCAGCCGATGTAAAACCTTGTCCAAGTTTATCCATGTCATCCAACTCCTCTATAGACTCATACATATCGTTCTCACTGGACCGATACTTTACAAGACGTTTTTGTAACCACTCGGAGTTAGAATCCATTTAAACATATCATACCTTGGGGCCGATTGCATTCAGTCGGCTTTAAAGAGACAGGCACAAAACCATTCTTGGTCGCGCTGAGAAAATCAAACTCTGATAAGTCACGCCCCGTCAAGCAAGTAGCATTGGGACGTTGCCAATCCACCGATGCATCAGCCAAAGCAACACAGGCCGAGTTATCCGCATGAATGACTTCCACTTCATCATCAACCCACTGAATCAAAAACTGGTGCATAGTGGATGGCACGCACTGGTTTGCATGAACCCAATCACGGCCTAGTATGACGTTGTAGTTACCTTGCACCTCAGCGACAAAAATGCAGTAGCCAAAGTTTTGCTTCCGACTGTAAGCTCCACATACATTACACCTTTGGCTTCAGTTTTCTCTTTGCCTTCAAATCCGTTGAGCACCATATTCGTCTTCATCAGCTCTTCATCGGGCAAACCCAATTTCTTGAAGACCGAATAGGGCATAAGATTTACCACAGCACCACCATCAACAAGCATTCGACTGAGTGGCGATCCATTGATATGACCTCTGAGATACAACGGTTTCAAATGTATTACTGGTTCTTTTGGCTTATCGAATATTGCGTTTTTAGGGCCAAAATCCAGCTGAGCCACCTCCCCTTCCTCATCTACAGCATGAAACTCAGCAGGTAAGTAATATACCATATTGATATCCATACCTTCATGAACCGGTGTAGACTCATAGTCCAACATATCAGCCTCCTCCTCGAGTGCATCCACCAATTCTGAAATCTGTTCGAGTGAAGGACAATTAAGAAGTGTCGCAGACAATGTAATAACTGTCGCATTGTCCTCCTTAGGTGGTGTAGGTACTTCTGTGATAGATGTAGAAGCTGATGTATCTTGTATTTGTTTATGCCTCCACACTTGTTTTGCTGGAACCATGGGCCGAGTGTCATTGAACAACTTAACCCTTCGCTTCTCGGTCTCCTGCGCTGCCATCTCTTGACTCCTTAACCTCTGTAGTTTCCTCTTTTGTGTCTTTGTTAGCCCTGGAGGACACCACTTTGGTCGAGTGCATTTAGGATCTCTCACCTTTACTTGGCTGGTGCTTGCTTCATGGCCATTAGCCGAGTGTTTTGGCGCGATAGCAAGTATCGGCTCAGTCGGATCGCTAGGCACAATCGGCTGCTGTATGGCGAATTTTGGTGCCCAAGATAAGTTAGTCGGCATCCATTTTCTCCTTGCCTTTTCCCGACTCAACTGCTGCAACACTTGGTGATTTCACACGCCATTCTTTTCGACTTTCCAGATGCATGAAATTTCCACTTAAGCACCTTTTACTTGGATGGAATCCACTCGAATTGATGTCACTCGGATGGTATCCACTCGGATGGAACTCACTCGGATGGAATCCACTTGGCCACATTTTTTCACTTGGATGGCTTCCACCTGGGTGCATTCTTACACTAGGATATTTTCCACTCGGTCGCATATTTTGACCAGCCGACTGATAGTAACCGATGTTCAGTCGGCCATTATATGAGTAATCAAGTCGATCCCACACATATTGCCTCTGATCTTCTGAAAATTGCGTCCTTGGTTCACTCGGTTTTGTATACCGACTGAACATATCAGCTGATGGTGACCTTGGTCATTTCAGATGAGTCGGTCGATTAAAACTAGAACCGACCGACTGGTTAGCATACTTGGACAACAACATATCAAAAGTTGGCTTGATCCGCTTGTGCTGCACTTTAGCTTCATTCCTTTTCCACTTGCCAACTTCTGGACTCTTGGGCTTGACAAATCTCACACGAGCATTTTCTTGTATTTGCGGTTGCCCTCGAGTGTAGGATTCTTGATGGTAATTTTGATCACTTCCTTGCCATCGGGTTGCTTACCAAGCACAACCTGTCTCCCCAAGACCTTGTTGTCCTCCTTGTCTTTCCTGGGCTTCCCAACAATGACATTAGCTTTATTAGCAGATTCGGCTACCTTTGGCCGAATAAGTAGCTTCTTCCCTTCCAAATCCATGGTATTCATTGGAAAAGGTTGTTTATCAACTCACATCTCAGAAAAATTCAATCATCCGTCATTAATGGCCGATTGTATCTGTCGTCGAAAAACGTTGCAATCGTTAGTAGCATGAGAAAAAGAATTATGATACTTGCAATAAGCACGCCGTTTTAGCTCTTCAAACGGTGGTAAAGTATGAGATATTCTAATAATTTTAGCCTGCAGCAAAGCATCAAATATTTTATCACACTTAGCAATGTTAAAAGTAAACTTCATCTCTTCATCACGATTCTTATAAATCGGTTTCAGATCATTGCAAGTAAAGGGTTTGGCCTTAGATGGCCAAACAAATTCAGTAGCAAACACATCACCCTCATCATCCGAGTGATCACTACCATATTCCACCACATTCATCTTTGGACGATCGGCTTTTCATCTATGCACTTCTTTGAGGTCTTTGCTTCGGCTTTCCTGAGCCAAAGCCCTTTGTAAGACTTGGTTGATATTTAAAAACTCATAGCCTTCTAGCTTTTCTCTAATGGGAGTTCTCAAACCACTCAGCACTAGGTCCGCCAAGTCCCTCTCGGTTATCACCAAACTAAAACACCGTTTTTTTTGTTTCTCTGAATCTCTTGACGTAATCGGAAACCGATTCATCATGCTTTTGTTTAACCGTTGTTAGGTGTGACAACTTGAGTTCATTGTCACCGCTATAAAAGTGATCATGAAATTTCTTCTCTAGCTGTGACCAAACCCGAATGGAACCATGTGGTAAAGAAGAAAACCATGAAAATGCGGTACCGGTTAATGACAAAGGAAATAAACGCACTTTCAACTCATTCAGTGAGCCTGCTTCACCTAGTTGTGCTAAGTATTGACTAACATGCTCCCATGTGGTTCTTGTGCCTTCTCCATTAAACTTAAAAAAATCTGAAATTTTATATCCTGGAGGGCACTGGATGGCATCAAAGTACTCGGGGTACGGCTTTTGGTAAATCCGATTCCGAGGTAACTCAACTCCAAAATTTTCTCGAAGCATCTTAGCCATCTCCTCTCTAAGATTAGCTATACCATCATCCATAGTGGACGATGAAGCTTGTGGCAGTGGCATAGGAGGAGTAGGATTACTAGATGTAGGTAGGAATTGTGGCATGTATGTCGACCCATAATTTGCTAGTGGTCGAGTGGTTGTAGCTGTAGGTAGGGTTTGGTTCGGCGTTGCCACCAAACCTGGCATGCTCATAATAGGGTTGATGGGTGCTGTCACAATCTGATTTGTTTGGGTAGGATAATAAGCCATCGGCACGGGAGGCGCCGATGCAATAGGTAAAGCCAGATTAGGGTTTTGCACACTAGCAGCTACACCATCATTACCACTAGACGATTGAGATGTATTCTTCTGAGCATTAGTATTTTCTATGAAAGTTTGATAGACTAGATTGTTACCATCAGCAATACGACTTTCAATCTCAGCCCACTGCTCAGGAGAAAAGGCAGTACTTACAGAGGGTTTAACCTGCTCGGCTTGAAGAGGAGGGAACTTGATTTCTTCAATCGGAGTGATGTTGCCTTGGCGATCCTTCTTGAACTTTGCAAGGAACTCCTGCAAGTCCTTCTCCTCGCGCGCCTTCTTGTACTCCTCATAGATTTGGCGATGATCGGCCGATATCTCATCAAGACTTGGAGATGAAACGTAGACAGGAAAAAGTAGTATATTGATTTGTTCGATTGTGTGTTGTTCCAATCGGCCGTCACCCCCAACATATATAAGAGGCGGCTGGACTTCCCGTACAAGCAAAGGATTTATCTAAGCTTTCCTTACAAGAAAATTACATCAATTCACGTCCAAAACCCTAGTCAAATTCGGACTGGTTTTATCCGAACTTTCCGAAACTGCTCGGTTTAAACTGGCTGTACTTTGAGGGTCCTTTTTGTGGTGACAAACAACCTCGGATGGAAATGAGCACAAAAGAAATCTTTACCGTTTCGACGAGACGAACATCTTTCCTGTTGAACATTTTCTCATCAGAGGTCATCTCGAGGGTCAAATCGCTCGTGCAAAACAGCAAATTATTCACGCATCTCATCAGACACACCCACATATGTGTCTGGTTCCGGGCGTCATATTTTGCTCGCTGGAGGGTCTCGTTGTGCGGGCTCTAACTTTTGCATACGACCTCGGATTGCAACGATCTTTATGTCAAAATCGATCATTTCGACGAGACGAAGACAATTCATGTAGGTAGTTCCTCCATACGAGGCCGTCTTGGGGGCGTAATGAGCCGAACAGTGTTCTGAATACAAAATCCAGTACTTTGAGCACAACTTCGGCCTTAGGGATGCGGTCGGATGGCTATGCCATAAACATCAAAGTTGTTTCTCTCGACGATGTGAAACTTTCCATGCTGAAAAACCCTTTCACTCTGTATTTTGCCAAAATCAGGTGTCAACAGACACGACGATGGTTGTGGCACCAATCAGCGCGGGGCGGATGTCGCCCGCGGTTGTCGGAGTAGACGAAGTGGTCGGGATAGATGACGACGACGCTAACGACGGGCTGGTGCTGGACGAAGACGAACAGGGTGGACGGGCGGCTGCGGCGGCTACGGGAGTAGCGGCGGCCAAGGAAGAGCGGCGGCGGCGGCCTAACGGCGGTAGCGGCGGCTAGGTTAGGAGCGCGGTGACGATGCTCGAATGAGGCGAAGAACCCGACAGCATGACGAATACCGGCGCGGACAGTGGAGTTCCCGCGCCAAGGGAGGCGGCGCGGCGCATACCACGAGAAGTCGACGCGTAGCGACGGCGGTGGACCGCGGGCCACGGCGCTATGGCCCGAAGGGGCGACACAGCGGCGGCGGGCAAGTCAAGGCGACGGCGGGAAGACCTCGGGGCGGCGGCTGGGACCGCGGGCCGTGGCGCTACGGCGAAGGATGATGTAACGGGCGGCGCGCGAAGTGCATCGCGGGACGGCCTCGGGCGGCGACGGAGACCGTGTGCCACGCTCGCTACGGCCCGATGGGGCGACGCAACGGCAGCGTGAGGGTCGCTGCTGCCACAGAGGCGACCTGAAACGGACGTACTCGGGGCGGCGGTAGACCGGGCCGCGACACTACGGCTCAAAGGGGCGACACAGCGGCAGCACGCTGGAGAACCACGAGGCGGCGGAGCAGCGGCCTGACGGGGCGACACAGCGGCAGCCCGATGCTCGATCGGTCGAGAGGCGCGCTAAACTCGGGGATGATCGTCACGGGGCCTGCGAAGGCACGCCCAACCGACGGGCAGGTCGGTCGCACTGCGTAGCGGAGGCGGATCGCGGCGGCCGGCGGGTGATCAATCCGATCGCGCGCGAGGTCGGGGACGCCGCTCTGTGGAGGCGGGGTGGCGGCAGAGTCCGAGATGAAGCCGGCGACGGCGGGCGGCAGGGCGGCTATGATTGGCTGCCGCATGGCGCGAGGCTGCCGGTTCGGGGCAATGCAGGAGTCCCGGTCGGAGTAGGGCGGTGACGGCCGACGTAGATTGACGGGCGGGCCGGCGCGCGAACGGCGGCCGTGAAGGGTTGCCGCATGATGCGAGACCGCCGGGTCGGGGCGACCGGCGGGCAGACGCGCGAGGTCGCCGGGTCGATGAAGAAGCCGGCCAATCGCGCTGGTGTTGGAGAAGAGGCGCACGAGGTCGATGGCGGCGTTGGGCGACGCAAACCGATCAAGATTGGATCGGAAAACCAAAAAAAACGGCCGATCAAGATGACCGGCGGGATAGAGAAACCCCTGGAGCAAGGGCTCGGGGAAAAGACTCTCTAGGGCAGCCGGTCTACATGACCGGCGGGCGAAACCTAGGTACGGGCGGCGCGGCCCCCGGCGGCGGTCATGGAGGTCGACAACCCCAGGGGCGGCGCGCGGATGCGGAAGCGGCGGCGGCTAGGGTTTAGGATCGATCAGGCTGATACCATGTTAGAAGGAAAAGAGGGATTTGGTTGAATAGTTTCGTTTTATTGCTTGAGCCTCATTGGCATTTACATAGGAGTACAAAATGACCAACTTGGAGCACAAGACAAGGTAGGACCAAATCCTAGTCTATCCTATACTTCCTAATAATCTTATACTCAACAATTGTAATAGGGAAGCAAATAAGGTAGCTTATGAACTTGCCAGGCTAGCGAAATTTTCAGTCACGAAGGACTGGTTTGAGAGCATATGAGGGACATTGTACGTTTACAAATTGACGATGTAACAATATTCTCTAATCAATAAAGTTAATGTTTATTTTTCTTAAACTGTCGGCCATGTCTGCAGCGCACGGTTAGATGACTTCATCTTCTTCCTGATACGAGGCACGAGACGCCGGTCATACAGATTATTCAACGAAGCGGGGGGCGTTGTATATGGATGTCGTACCCATCTGAGATAGCTCTCTATCCCTATCCCTTGGCATGTACCGCACCTCCTCATCCTTCCTCTCGGTCAGCTTCCCGTCTCCGTTGCCACCTCTTAGGCGTAGTCGTTTTGGTTTGCTCCAGCATCTCAAATAGTACAACACTAGCGTTTTTCGTTGAGGGATGCATCTACTTTTCCATGGAAAGATCAGAGTGAACTTCGTTGCGAAGTTATATAGAGGGAGCAACATCAGAAAAGAAGTTAACGCCCATTCACGCATACAGTGTGCCAGCTCTCACTCACATTTACTCATCAACTCATCTTACTGTTATGATTGGTGTTCTGTCTTGATCATACCGAATGTGTTTGCCAATGAATCAGCTATACACTCATGCTTCGAGCATGAGAGCCATAATATAATATAGCATGCTTACTGTGTTACCTACATGAAAGCTGTTATACAGCAGTGGTGTCAGAAAAAACTGCTATACACCACACTAGGCATGGAGTTTACAACCAGCAACAAATGTCTACTCCCTCAGTAAATTTATAGAAGACAATTTTTGACCATGTTATAGTGTAAAAGACATCTTATATTAAGTTACGGAGGGAATATGTGTTTTTCATTTTTTTAGCCTTTTGCTTTTCACGTTAGTGGCATGTCGGCACGTTCGTCATCATCATGCCATTCATAACTGTATTCACTCAGTGCATGATATTCATATAGATAATAAAAGGGAGACTTAGGTTGAAGCATCCATTAATTCAAGACAACACTGTGCAACACCCACAATCGAAAAGGAAGATGATTTTGATTTTTTACATTTTAAAAAAAGATATCAAAACATAAACAACATTGGAAATACAATGGTTAAATGGTTTGCAACTTCACTATCCGCTATCTAGCGAGTTGGCACATCTATCACTCACTAAATCACAAATGTGTATCTATCGGAGTAACCAATGGCGTGTTCACCATGGAACATGCCACTGGTAACATGTCAAAACACCAGTGGGGCGCGTGAGGTAGGACATGCCACTAGTAGCTGGACAAGGCCTACCTTGGATCAGGGTCTTTTTTTGTCACCCAGGATTTTCAGAAACGGGTCAAAAACTGGCATTCCGCTACCCACCGAGAAAACTCAATACTTCACATTTTTTAAATATAGAATTTAAACTGCATGGACGGTCATACTTCACATTTTTTTCAAATGTTAACAGACAGCTCCTTCTATCCCAAGTGTAACCAACAACAGTGCTCTTCATGAGATCGCGAGATCAAGCTCCCTCTAGTACAAACTCGATGAGGGTCATCCGAAACACCATCTCTAAAAAAACTCTAACATAAACTACTAGCTGGACCGAGGCATTGGAACTTCGCTCCTCGCCGTCGACTATCGAAGCGGCAGGGGATGCGAATCCAGAGGCTCGCCAACTAGATTTAAGGATCAAGTTTTGCTTTCGTCATGTTGTCACAAGAGGGGAAGGAATAGAGCAGTTTGGTTGAAGATACCCGCGATTGTATTTGAAGTGGTTATTTTTTGCGTTTTATAAGTTGACAGAGGCCTTGTACAATGCAAGGTGCTTAGACAAATAAACCAGTATTTATGAAGCATCGGTCTTGTTAGATTGCTGTTTGTACTTAAGATCACCTTTCCCTAGTGCTAGCTAATTATCTCCAACCTTCCATAGTGTCTCTCACACGAGTTGATTTGAGATTAGAAGATAAGGGCATGTTCAACGCCAGCCCTCGAAATGCTTGCATACGTCCAGACCGAGTGCGGACCTGTAGGTGTTCGATAATGGCTTTAAAAATAATCGACTGGTCAGCAATTCTATGTTTTTTTCATACTAGTGAGTTGCACGTGCTTTGCACGTGAGTTGTGAGATATCATTACAACATAATGTTGATAGACAACTGACACTTACATATTACACTATTGAAAAGAAAAATCTTAGCGCCATAGTGTTCCAATACATGTATATAACACTTTATATGTATGCACTAGTAGAAAAACGACCTTACGTTCACCTCATTAGTCCCGGTTCGATTACGGCCCGGTACTAATGTGACCACTATTCCCGGTTTCAACGGCTAGGGCGCGGGCATCATTAGTCCCAGTTCGTGGCGGCTCCAACCCGGACTAAAGAGGTTCTGCAATTTTCAAACTCTACCCCCCCCCCCCCTCCCGTATCGCCTTTTCAGTTAAAAAAATATAAAAGAAAATGATAAAAACTTCAAAAATCAAAATCCTTCGAGATGTAGTTATGTTACTACATCTACTAGTTAGGAAAATTTAAAAACATAAATTTCAACATATTTTGCAAAAAAATGTTATAAAAAAGAAAAACGAATATAACTTTTGAATACGATGTCTTCAAAAACGTATACCATATCAAAATGTTCAGCACGAAAAGCCGGTTCCGATTTCGACCGCCGTAGGCCATTTTGCAAATTTTAGAATACTCAAATTCTGAAAGGAAACAAAGTTATCCTTGAATTTAAGTTTTTTTTGAATTTTGATCAAATTGTGGTCAAACTATGGTCAAACTACTTATTCAAGAAATATTAGTCTTAGTAAATAATTATTTTTTTAGAATAATAGTTTCAAACTCAAACGGTGACACGTGTGACTTTTTGCTCAAGCTAAACTCCTAAGGGTTAATAGGATCGACAACTTACTATTGTCAGGAAAACAACAAGTGCGGACTTGGAAACTAAGGGGAATAGAACTCGAAAGTTAAGCGTTCTCAGGCTGGAGTAGTGAGAGGATGGGTGACCGGTCGAGAAGTTAGACGATTTGGAATGAGTGCTCCACACTTGAGCAGTGATGAGGGGTGATTAGAGTTTAAGTTGTCAAATAACTCAGATATTTGAAAATCTGAAAAAATTCAATTTTTTTCAAAATAAATCAAAAAAATACCTTTAGTCCCGGGTGGTGTTACCAACCCCCAACCCCCGGAGCGGGCTCGTGCCACGTGGTGGGCCTTTGGTCCCGGGCTATGTTGAACTGTGACTAAAGAGGAACCTTTAGTCCCCATCCTTTAGTGCCGGTTGCAGAACCGGGACTAAAGGTCCTTACGAACCGGGACTAAAGCCCGATTCCGCACTAGTGATAGACCTTAAGTTTGAATTCATGAATATGCAAAGATAGTGTTGTGGCATTTGGTTGAAATTCTCTGGGAAGATATATGGATGTAAGAAATGATTCATCAGAAGTCTTTCACCATGAGTAAAAATTCACAAATAATCTCATAAATGGATACACATTTATTCAAACGAGAACTCTAATTGAGCAAGAGCAAACATGAAAGATTCTAGACTAAATCATAAATGGATACACTTATTCAAGAGAAAAACTCTAATGGAGCAAGATCATGCATGGTAGTTTCTAGAATAAATGAGAAGTGTGTAAAGATAGTATATGTGAAAGTACAAGGGTGTACTAAGTTTTAACTGTTGGAAACTTTTGGATATTACACATGGCAGAATCTGTTGTAATTGGTAGCAAATCGAATGGTCAGCAACGCTCGAATTTGCCACCTCTTGACCGTCGGATTGAGTTCATCCAATGATCTGTATTTAAACTTATTCACACACTAGATATTTATTTTTTTACTTTCATGTGCGTTTCGATTTCTCGCGTCTCTTTGACAAA
This sequence comes from Aegilops bicornis, assembly GCA_021605145.1. Taxonomy (NCBI): domain Eukaryota; kingdom Viridiplantae; phylum Streptophyta; class Magnoliopsida; order Poales; family Poaceae; genus Aegilops; species Aegilops bicornis. Next base: position 819,303,107 of record CM038670.1, read on the forward strand.
AAGAACTCGAATCTCTACTTAGATCCCACGTTCGCCGTACCGTTGAAGTACACACTCGGAATCTTCTGGCAGACAAATAAAATATCGTCGTCCGATTGTGATTTTGGAGTACTCTGTAGCAAATTGATCAGCCGTCCGAGTCAGCTCCACCCACCAGCAGGACCAGGAGCGGTCTCGTCTTTACCCGGTTCGGCCCTTGGGATACCGGCACGTCTAGATGGACATCCCCTGTCCAGCCAGGTCATCCGCAACGACGATATTTACAACAGCTCATCAGTTGGCGCTTGCAACCGGGGAAGGCCGCAACCTCCCGCCCGGCCGCCGGCATAGTCGAAATGGCACCGGCATGCCAGCGACAAGCCGTCACATCACCAGTCCGAAACTGTGTTCGTTTCTGGAGCCGCACCGAAGCGTCTAGAGGCGCATGGGGATGGCGCAACGAGACGCCACTTGCGAGCGAGTACGTCCAACGGTCCAGTGGCCTGATGGAACTTTGGAGGCAGGCGTGTGCGGCAGGCAGGTAGTCGAGCTAGTTACAGTGACAGGAGTTCACCATGTTGTGTGTGTATTTATTTGACATACCAAATATTATATATCTGGGAAAAAATGGTATAGCTTTCAGTTATTTTTATTTTTTGACGGAGATATATCTTTTTATTAATTTCGCTAGGCCTAAGAAAGCTTGACTTAGGACATCTCCAATGACAACCCGCAAATTTGCTTCCGCATCCGTCAGCGGGCAGGGGGACCAGTCCGCGGACACGGATACGGGAGACAACCATCCTACGCTAGCCACATACATTTCAAACAACTTTTCAATAAACCGGATGAAATTCATGCAAATTCGGCCAAATTTCATACAAACATTATGGATTTCATACAAACATGACGGATTTCATACAAACACGCAGGATTTCAATACATTTCGTACATCTAGAACAAAAAAATAGACCCGGCCCTAAACCTATCCTATGGCGGCGGCGCCCGGCGTCCAAGCCCATGTTGTCCTCCATCCGTCGTCTTCATGAGCACCGGCGATAAGACCGATGAAATGAAGGTGCGGTCTCCGGCGAGAAAGAGTAGAACACAGAAGACAGACATGCCCACATGGGACACTAGGCTCTGCTGCCTCCCATGGCCAACTCATCCTCGGAGGAGTCTGCGACCTGTCCTTCGCCGGTTACGTGAGGTCCATGATAGAAATAGTGGCGCCGACGCTGTCCTCGTAGGAGGCGCAACTAGCGTTGTTCTCGTCCGCTACCGCCTGCAACTGTGCCTCCATGGTAGCCGCTTTCTGGCGAGCGGTGGCTTGAGCGCAGACGGCATCATAGATGGCATGCTGCTCTGATAGCCTCCTCGCTCTCCCGCTCACCGTAGATCTCGTCCTCCGCCAGCTGGTGCTGCTCCAGGAGGAGCAGGTTATACCGCTGTTCCTCCCGCGCCTTCTGGAACACCGACAAAGACGCCAACATAGGCTGCACCTCCGCCATGGCATTGTTGTAGTGCGCCTACGCCTGCTCCATGGTGAAACCAGTGTGCACAGGAGGCATATGAGCCAGGGCGGCGGCGGCGGAGCCCGTCTCTAGCGTGGTCTCGTCCTCGTCAACGGAGACCTCGGGCGAGCTGGTCCCCAAGCCGGACTCTATCCGCCTGGCACGGCGGCTCTGCCAGTGGAAAGACGTCGGCAAGGGTAGCTACGGTGTGCTTCATCTTCGTGGAAAGGCTCTCCCAGAGCTTCGCGTATATAGTGATGGTGGATGCAGTGGAAGGGAGGAGGATGGGGAGGGGCTTGTGTGGTGGTGTGGAGTTAGCCGGGTGTGGCCGCCTTTATATAGTGGATTCCGGTGAGGCAAGGCATCTGGGTGCGTCAATGTGCGGCGCCGGAGTGGGTTTCTCAGCCGGCGAGCCTGGTTAATGCCAGCATATGGACAAACAAAAGCATTGAACGGGCATGATAGATATCCGTCACGTCCCGTACAGTCACATGTCTCCGGCCTTGAACATGCGCTGACACCGGAGACGCGTCGCGGGCGACTCCCTCGGCCGGTGCGCTGCTTCAATGGCGGAGGCAGTGAGAGGCCGCGTCTGCCCTCAACCGTCTTCAATGTTGAGCGGAGCGCTCTACATTGGCATGAATGCGGGCAGCTGGCACCGGGCGAGAACGCACGTGAGAGAGGGAGGGGTTTTGGTGGGCCAGGGCGGTCAGAACCGGGCCTGGGATCGATCCGAACTCCCGCAACACCCCTCACCCACGTTTGTCTCTAGTTTGCGAGAGAAATCGCTTCCGGGCCACCCCGCAGACCGATACACGGCCTCATTAAATGGCTTCCGAAGTCCGGATAGCGCAGTCCGGACAATTGCGGGAGGTTTACGGGTCCGCCTTGGAGTTGCCCCTTTATAGGGTCTGTTTTGTAGAAATGAGGAGACATTACAAAACTTAAAAATATTCAAATTTGGCACCGGATCCACAGACTTTATCTAACTACTATATAGTGTAGCAGTTCTGAAAGTTTGAATCCAAGCAATAGAATGCAATTTATAACTTTGATTAGACCCATCTAATCGCCCAGGATGCTTGGATTCATGGCTACAGTACAAAGCACAATTTTCGCTATGTCGTTCTAGAAACATCTTTTTTTAGATCCCACAAAGCTTTATTAAGACGCCTGAATGTTTACAGAAATGAATACAGGGTCGTCGGGCTAGTATAACCACACATAGCGATCAAACCCTAGGGATAAAACAAACATTGTGTGACGCCCGGATATTTAAGCTACAGTAAACCTCAGCTAATGATGCCAAGTCACTTCCGTTGCTGTTGCTAATCTCGCGTTAGTTCAAAATGATTCAGATTCAAACTTGAATTAAAGTCAAATGATAAAAAATTCAAACAATGAAACTAAAATGTTCAGGTCATGCCAGATAATGCCTAGGTGATTATGGTGGTGAAACCAAACTTCTATGAAATTCTTAACTGCACTAGTAGCAAACCTAATTAATTAAATGCCTTTACTAATTAATAAAATATCAAATTAAATTATTTGGGGACTAGACTATTTGTGGCTATGGACTAAATTGAAATACTAAATTAGATGCCAAGTATATACTTTACAAAAAATAAAATAATTAGGAACTAAAAGAAAACAGTAAAGAAAAATAAAATAAGTAAAAAGAAAGAAAGATAAAAGCAAAGATTTTCCCAAAGACAATGGGCCACAGCCCAGCCAGTGGCCCACCCATCGCCTACTTCGCCCCGCCTCCCAATCGAACCCTAATCCCCTTCCCATGATCCCCACTCCCCCCACCACCCCCGCGTGATATGGATCGGGAGCGCCCCAGCGCTCACCGCCCCGATCCCGCTGCCACCCGGAGTCCCTGTCATAGACCACCGCTCCCATGTCGTCGCCGGACCTCGTCACCGTCTTCCCTGTCCTCCTCCCCGCGCCCCGCTGCTTAAATCCCTACGCCTCCCACCCCCCCTCCCGTGAGCTCCCCCTCTCCTTGCACTCCCTCCGCCCCGCACGGTGACCATGCGCCCGCGCCGTCCCGCACGCGCTACGCCCGCCTCCGCCTCGACGCCGACTCCCGAGCGCGTCCGCAACCTCGCCCCTGCACACGCAGCAGCTCGGTGCGCCCGCACCTCCCCGCTGCTGCTGGCACCACCCTCCGCTTCCTCGCTTGTTGCATAGCTCGACAAGACGTGTCGAAGCTCAGACAATGCTGCCCTGCCACGCGCTGCACGCCCGCTGCTGCGCCACGACGCCGCCTCACGGCGCCCCCGCCGCCGCCTTCCCGTGCACCGCGCCGCCGCCTCTCCCCCGCCTGCGTCGCTGCCGTTGGCCCCGGCGTTCGCCTCTGCCCGTCCCGCACACAACCGCCCCATGGTACGCCCTCCGCCACACTCCGGCCAGGTCCTCGCCGCTCAAGGCCGCTGGCTGGCCGGGTCACATGAGCCTGGGGCATCCATCGGCCGCCCGTGTGCCCCAGAGGCCTCGCCCCGCTGCACCTCGGTGGCCTTGCCCCGCTGCGCCCAATCGGGCGCTCACAACCGCGCCCGTAACCCATCGCCCGCGTGCCCATTAGCCTCCCCCATAGCCACTGACTAGGGGGCCCATGCCCCTGTACTGTTTCAAGAATAATAATTAAGAAATATAATAATTAATTAATTAATTAATTAAATTAAACTAATTAATTGTAGTTAATAAACCTAGTCAATTAGTTAGACTAACTAAACCTGATTAGTTGGTCTTAGTCTATGTCACGCGGGACCCACCTATCAGTTTGACCCAGTCAACATCTCTGTTGACTGCTGACATCATGCTGATGCAATAATGCTATTTTCGTATTAACTTCATAATAATATTTATAAATTGATTAAAATTTTGAAAATTAATATAAAATAATCTGTAGCTCGGATGAGAAACTTCGTACATGAAAGTTGCTCAGAACGACGAGACGAATCTGGATACATAGCCCGTTCGTCCGCCATACAACCCTAGCATAGCGAAGACGCAACTTCCCCCTCCGGTTCATCTGTCCGAAAACGCGAAACACCGGGGATACTTTCCCGGATGATCCCCCCTTCGCCGGTATCACCTCCTACCGCGTTAGGGCACACCTAGCACCACTCATTGTCTTGTCATGCATCATCATGCTTATGTTTGCATTATATTTATTGTTTCTTCACCCTCTTCTCTCCGGTAGACTATGAGTCTGACGCTGCTGCTTTCCCGATCGACTACGATGTTGATGACCCCTCCTTCTTGCCAGAACAACCAGGCAAGCCCCCCCTTGATCACCAGATGTCGCCTATTCCTTCTCTCTACTTCTTGCATTAGAGTAGTGTAGCATGTTACTGCTTTCGGTTAATCCTATTCTCCTGCATAGCCTGTCATTGTTGCTACATTTGTTACCCTTACCAGCAATCCTAAATGCTTAGTATAGGATGCTAGTATTCCATCAGTGGCCATGTATTCTTGTCCGTCTACCATGCTATACTACCAGGCCGTGATCACTCCGGAGGTGATCACGGGTATATACTTACATACATATTATATGCTACATGTGGTGACTAAAGTCGGGTCGGCTCGTAGAGTACCCGTAAGTGCTTCCGATGTGGGGGCTGAAAGGACAGGTGGTTCCATCCCGGTAGTGGTGGGCCTCAGTTTCCGACGGGCCCCGACTGTTACTTGGTGGCGGAGCGACAGGGAAGGTTGAGACCACACCTAGGTGAGAGGTGGGCCTGGCCCTGGTCGGCGTCCGCGGATACTTCAATTAACACGCTTAATGAGATCTTGGTATTTGTTCTGAGTCTGGCCACTGGCCTATACGCACTAACCAACTATGCGGGAACAGTTATGGGCAGTCGACATCGTGGTATCAGCCGAAGCCTTCTTGACGTTAGCGACTGAGCAGCGCGCGCCGGGTTGGACTGGAACGCCTGCTCTTGTATAAGGGAGGCTATGTCTGCTCACCGGCTGCGTTCGCAACATCCAGGTGTGCAATGGGTGATGGGCCCAGACCCCTGCGCATAGGATTTAGACCGGCATGCTGACCTCTCTGTTGTGCCTAGGTAGGGGTGCAACATGTTGATATTCCGAGGCCGGGCATGACCCAGGAGGGTGTGTCTGGCCAGAGGGATCGAGCGTGTTGGGTAATGTGGCGCACCCCTGCAGGGAAGTTTATCTATTCGAATAGCCGCGATCCTCGGTAACAGGACGACCCGGAGTTGTACCATGACCTTATGACAACTACAACTGGATAATTAACACACCCTTCCAAGTGCCAGATATAACCAGGTGATCGCTCTCACATAGGGCGCGATGAGAGGATCGCCAGATAGTATTATGCTATGCGATGATACTTGGTGAACTTACCATCTACTCTATTCTACATGCTGCAAGATGGAGGTTGCCAGGAGCGTAATCTTCTACAGGACTAGCTATCCCCCGCTTATTCTGGCATTCTGCAGTTCAGTCTATCGATATTGCCCCTTTACACAGATACCCATGCATATGTAGTGTAGATCCTTGCTTGCGAATACTTTTGATGAGTACTCACGGTTGCTTTGCTCCCTCTTTCCCCCCCTTTTCCTCTTCTTCTCGGATGTCGCAACCAGATGTTGGAGCCCAGGAGTCAGGCGCCACCGTCGACGACGACCCCTACTACACCGAGGGTGCCTGCTACTACGTGCAGGCTGCCAATGACCAGGAGTAGTTTAGGAGGATCCCAAGCAGGAGGCCTGCGCCTCTTTCGATCTGTATCCTAGTTTGTGCTAGCCATCTTATGGCAACTTGTTTAACTTATGTCTGTACTCAGATAATGTTGCTTCCGCTGACTCGTCTATGATCGAGCACTTGTATTCGAGCCCTCGAGGCCCCTGGCTTGTATTATGATGCTTGTATGACTTATTTTATTTTTAGAGTTGTGTTGTCATATCTTCCCGTGAGTCAGTGATCATGATCGTACATGTTTGTGTGTATGATTAGTGTATGATTAAATCGAGGGCTTCACAAGTTGGTATCAGAGCCAATTGCCTGTAGGAATCCCCTTCCACACTCCTTGGCCGAAGTTGAGTCTAGTCGATGAAAACTGTTTTACTAACATGGCTGTGCAGCCCATGGGCTCACGTCACCATTGGGTGGTATTAGGATCTTTTATTCCTCATCTATACTCTAGGACTCTAATCTCTCTTCTATTTGGGTTAAATGAATTTTGCTAAATCTAACATTAGGATCTCATGATCACTTTCATCCGGAGAGCACCTTATTGCCGATGATCGTCTGCTGCACCAGAAGATTCCGAGGATACTTTATGATGTTCTCTCGAGACTTTGTGCCATCGCTTTTGCAATTCCCATCCATCGATAAACCTCTAGGGATAACCACGTACACTTGCCATTCATACAATCATTCCCCATTGATCTTGTTATTATAAGATACCTTGAAATCCTCTCTATTGTTCCGAGAATATTTTGTGCCTAATGCCTTGCAGTTCCTTGTCACCTGAATACCCCTATGGATAATTTCTCGCACTTATCGAGTATCCGCTCATCCCCAGTTGATCATTTATTTCACAAAAGTCTTTGAAATACAAATCGATCTTCTGAAAATCCTCAAAAGCCTATTGCTCTTGAAATTCTTGCTTGCTTGCCTTATGGTTAATCCCATAAGGTTAGTAATCTTATTGATATCCTTTGCCATTTTCATTTTGAGTTCGTTGATTCAATATGTGTGAATGCACGCAATCATCGGTTGATCCTTTTAAATTATCTTTCCGGCTCAGATGTCAGTTTGAACATGATCTGGTTATCGACCCATCAAATTGTCGTCGATTGTACCCCTAAGTCTATTCAACTTATCCATTCTTAATCAGACTGTTGGCTTCTGGTCCCTTGATTTGGAAATGATAATTCCTTTGCATTTGATTTTTGAATTAGTTAGTTGTTTCTATAATCTGATGCCCTTTCGTTCCTTGTAACTCTGATAGAGTACCGATACTCGCAATAGCTTCGTTTTAGACCATAAGCCCCTTGTTGGATTATTATCCGACAGTGTCCTTCATATTCAATAACCTTGTGAGCCTTTCCATGGGTATATAATGCCTTTGGTAATTTATATCCTCTTCTTTGATAACCATACTCTACTTTCGAGCTTGTATAATTTACTCTTGAAGCTTGTGGTATATGTTTCCATGATACCCTGATGGGTTGAACCTATGCCTTCCTTAATATGTGTGAACTCGAAAGTTTTCACGAGTCATACTCTTTTGGTATTTTGCCAGATAAAATTTCAACACCACAACTTCTTCGAAAGTGAGAAGTGAATGAAAGATTATGCATTGGAGAAGTGGGAGTCGACCTTGAACTTTGTGTTCATGCCCATGGACACGATGTAGATCGTATCATTGAAGCTTCTCTTCAATTAAATATTCCCTTGGTATAAGTTCATCTTATATCTGGGACCTGGCCTTTTGCAATCGTGGTTCCGGCCATGTTCTCCTTTTAAATACCATTTCTTGGACAAGTTGAAGTACTTGTCTTCTACAGAGCAATACCCCAGTCCAACCTCTACTTTGATCATTCGTCGAGTATTACCCCCTGGTATCTCGAGATTATTACGGAAACATAACTTCTTATGAGTTCTTCATCAAGTACTACATTCTCACCGATTCCAATTTTTCCTGGGTCCTGAGTGGTTAGTCACTCGAGTACACCGATAACTGAATCGTGTCGGTTCTACGATTCAACCATTCTTAGCTATCTTCCCTGCTTATGAGTTTGTACCCGATCACTTCATTCCTAGCCTGATTGACTATTTCATTATTGTGCTATTTTTTTAATTGTGCTACCTGGTTCTTCTTCACGGAGCACAACTTTCGATGACGAGATAACCTACATCGGTCTTCCTCGTCATATTTCGCCTGGAACAGCAAGCTTGATATCGATTATGTGTCCTATCGTCGGTTCCAATAACCTTCCGATTCATCATTCCTTTGACTTGATGTCATCGTCGATCGATTACACCTACATGAAATCTCTCGACAATTGTGTCGTGATCATCATCAACATTTTGAGCTCTTCAAGGATATCGATCGAATTCATGCTAAGAAATACCATCCTTTCCCCTCGATGAATTGTGTTATCATCAACAACATTATTGCCTTCCCTCCAACACAAACTTGTTCATGTTATGGAGCTCCTTGCTATCCATCTTATGTTATTTCTACCTTGGAGTATTACCATCTATTATGTCAAGAACGATGTGAGAATTGCTCCACCTCTTAAGAATTCTTGATATAGTAATACTTCTCCCCATCTCCATATATTTCTTGGTCCCCATGTTGTTTCTAACAGGAATGCCGACAAGTGAACTATGATGTGTAAATTCAAAACTTCTACTTCTAGCAACCCTATTGCTTGTAAGATAATGATCGATAGATTCGTTCTTCGTGTGTTGGTTATTGATTCATCATCCTAACCTTGATCGTGCTACCCAGTCCATATGTTTGGGTGCATTTTTCGGTCAACGTTTTACTATGGATGTTTTCCTCGAGTATACATTATTATATCATTTGGTCTGACTAATGATATCTCCTTGTTCACATAATTGAGGAAATCATTCTTTAGCAATAAGAACACTGTAGTATATATGGGTATTGTCATGAAATTCCTCTCCCCTTACCTAAATGGTTTTCTACTTTCTATCCTGGCATGGATATCATGCTCTGCTTGTCCTTGGGAAGGATATACCCATGAAATATGTGTTTAAACACATTTTCCTTTCCATTGTACTGTTTAATCTGATAACCATATTTTTCTTTCCGTTGTTTGGTTAAACCTTTCTTGTGATCTATATGATCTAAGCAGTAACGTTCTCCTGCTTATGTAAACACCTCGGTGTACAATTCTATCAGCAGGACCCTGTTACTATTGTTGATGACATTCTGTTAACTGCTGATGCACGAGAACTTTACCTATTTGTCCGCCTCGTTCAACGAGCAGGAGAATGGTTCTCTTCGTCCCTCGCCCTTGGTACCGATGTTGTTGCCGACATAACCGACAGACTATCCTCTGACATGCCATACTTACATGATCATGCAAGACGTCACCGCCTTCCTACTTTTAACCCACATGGAGGGCCCATAACCCACAGTTCCACATGATCGAAACCAGACTCTCCTGTACACCCCCTGTTCCCAAAGATATTCCTCGAGGGTGGCCTCGTAGGTAATTCACGAGCCACCTTCCGAGAGATTGTCAATTCTGGTATCAGACACAAAACTAATTCTTGGTGCTCTGAACCCCTTTCAAGCGCTGTTTCATGCAACGACGATTGTCTATCCGCTTGAAACTTCTTGTGGTACCTTCTTACTTTGCTCTTGGTGTGTTTCATTTGTTCAACTCGAGAGATACTCTTGTGTTCATTCTTGGGATACCCCCCAGATAATTTTCCCTTATAGCATTCTATCGTTGTAGAGCTGCCCCTTACCTATTCGTAATTACGATGGAGTTCCCGAAGAAAGGACGACAACTTCATCATGATGACCTGAAACAGGGAAATGAAGACATCAATGTAATGGATCAACCTCTTCGAGAAGAACAACCAAGACCGAGAACACTCGCTAGAATTTTGTAACCTGAACCTTCCCCCTTTACTCCCCTCTTAAATCTCGGGACGAGATTTCTTGTAGTGGAGGAGAATTGTGACGCCCGGATATTTAAGTTACAGTAGCCCTCAGCTAATGATGCCACGTCACCTCCGTTACTGTTGCTAATCTCGCGTTAGTTCAAAACGATTCAAATTCAAACTTGAATTAAAGTAAACTGATAAAAAATTCAAACAATGAAACTAAAATGTTCGGGTCATGCTAGATAATGCCTAGATGATTATGGTGGGGAAACCAAACTTCTATGAAATGCTTAACTGCACTAAAATGATTTAAATAGTAGCAAACATAACTAATTAAATGCCTTTACTAATTAATAAAATATCAAACTAAATTATTTGGGGACTATACTTTTTGTGGCAGTGGACTAAATTGAAATACTAAATTACATGCCAAGTATATACTTTACAAAAACTAAAATAATTAGGAACTAAAAGGAAACAGAAAAGAAAAATAAAATAAATAAAAAACAAAGGAAGATAAAAGCAAAAGGTTTTCCCCAACGCAACCGGGCCATGGCCCAGCCAGGCCGGCCCACCTACTAGCCTACTTAGGCCCCTGCCCTCCCACCGAACCTAATCCCCTTCCCACGATCCCCACACCCCACCCCCCTCGCGTGATCTAGATCAGGAGCGCCCCAGCACTCACCGCCCCGATCCCGCCGCCGCCCAGAGTCCATGTCATCGACCACCGCGGCCATGCCGTCGCTGGACCTCGTCGCCGTCTTTCCCGTCCTCCTCCACGCGCCCCGCTGCCTCAGTCCCTACGGCCCCTCGTGAGCTTCCCCTCTCCTCGCACTCCCTTCGCCCCGCACGGTGACCATGCGCTGCCCGTCCCGCCTGGCCTTCGCCCGCCTCCGCCGCGCCGACTCCCGGCGCGTCGCAACCTCGCCCGACACGCGGCAGCTCGGCGCAGACGCACCTCCCCATCGCTGCTGGCACCACCCTCCGCTTCCACAGTGGCTGCATAGCCCGACGCAGCGCCGCAGCGCTGCTCACAACAATTGTCCTGCGGCTGCAGTGCATGCCGCCTCAGCGCTGCATCCGCTTCTGCGTCGCCCGTGGCGCTCGTCGCGCTGCTGCTCCTTCCCTGTGCACCGTGCCGCCGCCTCTCCCCCGCCTGCGTCGCTGCTGTAGGCACCAGCATTCGCCTCTGCCCGCCCTGCGCACAACCGCCCCATGGTACTCCCTCTGCGACCCTCCGGCTAGGGCCTCGCTGCTCGCCTGGCGCCACCGCCGTCTGCCGTCCGTGTGCCCCGGTGGCCTTGCCCGCTGCGCCCAATCGGGCGCTCACAACCGCGCCCGTAACCCGTCGCATGCGCGCCCATTAGCCTCCCCCATAGCCACTGACTAGGGAGCCCACGCCCCTGTACTGTTTAAAAACATTAATTAAAAAATGTAAAAATTAATTAATTAATTAATTAAGTAAGTAAGTAAATTAATTAACCTAATTAATTGTGGTTAATAAACCTAATCAATTAGTTAGACTAACTAAACCTGATTAGTTGGTCTTAGTGTATGTCATGCGGGACCCACATGTTAGTTTGACCCAGTCAACACCTCTGTTTACTGCTGACGTCATGATGATGCAATAATGCTATTTTCAAATTAATTTCATAATAATAATTTATAAATTGATTAAAACTTTGAAAATTAATATAAAATAATCCACAGCTCGGATGAAAATACTTTGTACATGAAAGTTGCTCAGAACGACGAGACGAATCTAGATACGTAGCCCGTTCGTCCGCCACACAACCCTAGCATAGCGAACATGCAACTTTCCCCCTCCGGTTCATCTGTCCAAAAAATGTGAAACACCGGGGATACTTTCCCGGATGTTTCCCCCCGTCGCCGGTATGACCTCCTACCGCGTTAGGGCACACCTAGCACCGCTCATTGTCTTGTCATGCATCGTCGTGCTTATGTTTGCATTATATTTATTGTTTCTTTCCCCTCTTCTCTCTGGTAGACTACGAGTTTGACGCCGCTATTGCCCCGATCGACTACGGTGTTGACGACCCTCCTTCTTGCCAGAACAACCAGGCAAGCCCCCCCCCCCCTTGATCACCAGATATCGCCTATTCCTTCTCTCTACTGCTTGCATTAGAGTAGTGTAGCATGTTCTCGCTTTCGGTTAATCCTATTCTGCTGCATAGCCTTTGTCATTGTACCTCTGATTGTTACCCTTACCTGCAATCCTAAATGCTTAGTATAGGATGCTAGTATTCCATCAGTGGCCCTACATTCTTGTCTATCTGCCATGCTATACTACCGGGCCGTGATCACTCGGGAGGTGATCACGGGTATATACTTACATACATATTATATGCTACATGTGGTGACTAAAGTCGGGTCGGCTCGTAGAGTACTCGCAAGTGATTCCGCTGTGGGGGCTGAAAGGACTGGTGGTTCCATCCCGGTAGTGCTGGGCCTGGGTTCCCGACGGCCCCCTACTGTTACTTTGTGACGGAGCGACAGGACAGGTTGAGACCACCTAGGTGAGAGGTGGGCCTGGCCCTAGTCAGCGCCCGCGGATACTTCAATTAACATGCTTAACGAGATCTTGGTATTTGATCTGAGTCTGACCACTGGCCTATACGCACTAACCAACTACACGGGAACAGTTATGGGCACTCGACGTCGTGGTATCAGCCGAAGCCTTCTTGACGCCTGCTCTTGTATAAGGGAGGCTAGGTCTGCTCACCGGCCGTGTTCGCAACGTTAAGGTGTGCAATGGGCGATGTGCCCAGACTCCTGCGCGCATAGGATTTAGAACGGCGTGCTGACCTCTCTGTTGTGCCTAGGTAGGGATTTGACGTATTGATCTTCCGAGGCCGGGCATGACCCAGGAAAGTGTGTCTGTCCAGAGGGATCGAGCGTGTTGGGTAATGCGGTGCATCCCTGCAGGGAAGTTTATCTATTCGAATAGCCGCGATCCTCGGTAATAGGACGACCCGGAATTGTACCTTGACCTTATGACAACTACAACCAGATACTTAATAAAACACACCCTTCCAAGTGCCAGATATAACCCGGTGATCGCTCTCACACAGGGCGACGAGGAGAGGATCGCCGAGTAGGATTATGCTATGCGATGATAATTGGTGAACTTACCATCTACTCTCTTCTACATGCTGCAAGATGGAGGTTGCCAGGAGCATAGTCTTCGACATGACTAGCTATCCCCCTCTTATTCTGGCATTCTACAATTCAGTCCACCGATATTGCCCCTGTACATAGATACCCATGAATATGTAGTGTAGATCCTTGCTTGCGAGTACTTTCGATGAGTACTCACGGTTGCTTTGCTCCCTCTTTCCCCCTTTTCCTATTCTTCTCGGACGTCGCAACTAGATGTTTGAGCCCAGCAATCAAGCGCCACCATCGACGACGACCCCTACTACACCGAGGGTGCCTACGACTACGTGTAGGCTACCCATGACCCGGAGTAGTTTAGAAGGATCCCAGGCAGGTGGTCTGCGCCTCTTTCGATCAGTATCCTAGTTTGTGCTAAGCCATCTTATGGCAACTTGTTTAACTTATGTCTATACTCAGATATTGTTGCTTCCGCTGACTCGTCTATGATCGAGCACTTGTATTCAAGCCCTCGAGGCCCCTGGCTTGTATTATGATGCTTGTATGACTTATTTTATTTTTAGAGTTGTGTTGTGATATGTTCCCATGAGTCCCTGATCTTGATCGTACACGTTTGCGCGTATGATTAGTGTACGATTGAATCAGGGACGTCACACATTGCTAGATTATGAGCCTCGACATTTGAGGTTCTATACTCATGACTAAAGTCGCACACTTGAAATTCTCTAGCTCTAGCAATTATCTCTCTAACTATTGCACAAAAAGTGGCACTACTACCTTCCCTGATCTCATCAACTACCACTTTACAATCTGAAGCAAGTACAAACTTTTGAATATATAGGTATTCTATGAGAGTTTGGCCTTTTCGAATGGTGAAGGATACGAGCACTTGCAGATCAATGATGCTCTTGAAAGCCACCACAGGGGCTCCTTGGAAAGCCCATATCTCATCTTCACATATAGCACCCATGACACCAAAAGTTTCAGCTAGCGACACCGACGTGTCGACGTTGATTTTCATAGGACCCGCCGGTGGAGGTAAACAATGATTGGTTTTGCTGCTATTATCGCATGTGGTGCATTCCTCGGTGTTGTCATAAAATCATTGTCCTGAAGATAATAGGAGACAAACTAATCCATAGAAAACGTTGTTTGGAATATATCCTCGTGTATGGCCTTCCTCCTAGCACTCCATATTTCCCATAGAGTCACAATCATCAATGTGAATTGATAAGACGGGACAGATTCATTCATAGCACACAACCAGAGCTTGGCATCTTCTTCTGTGGTCATGATCATATGTCTACCATCTCTTCGTTGGATAGTGCCCATACACTCCTTGATGCAGAACAATTATGAGAGCATCGCACCAACTATTTGGAGCTCCGCATAAAGGGTAAACGCATGACGTGGCCATATTTATGTGTTGCGACACATTCGTCGTAGGTAGCGAATGTTGTGCTAGACGCCAAGTGAAAACTCGAAGTTTGGATGGGACTGGAGTCTACCAAAGAGAGAGCCATCCCTTTGCTTTTGTTGTGGAGTTTGAGACATCTTCTCTTTCCTATAACCAAGCTTCCCTCCCCAAATTTGTCTTAACTATCATCCTGTATACAGAACAGCTAGAAAAATTACCCTTCGTATCCTCATGCTAGGCCCAAAAAACCTCCGCAATTGTAGTGCATAAAGGGTTCTTGATGATTGCTTCCACATCCAGTGGGACGAAGATGTCCCTAACCATATCCTCCCGCCAACTCGCAGAAGTGTGATCAATCATAGCCGAAACTAGCTGCGGTTGGTTGGCGATCCTTTAAATGATCGGCCTCATTAGACCACTCCTTGGAATCCAGTTGTGGGTCCAAATATTTGTGGAAGCACCGTTTTCAGTTCTCCTTATAATGCCCTGTCGCAAAATGTCCCTTCCGTCAAGAATGGCACGCCAAACTTGAGATGGGCATTGTCTTAGCTTAGCCTCCAAGAACAAGCAAGAAGGGAAATATGCTGCCTTAAGTATTTGTGCATTTAGAGAACTTGGTTCATTCAGAACGCGCTATGCTAATCGAGACAAAAGCGCAAGGTTGAAGATTTCTAGATCATGAAAGCCTAGTCCTCCCAGATTCTTTGGTAGTGTCATCACATCCCAAGGTACCCAACATGGTTTCCGTCATCCCCATTTACTGCCCCACCATTGTCTGATGATGGATGTCACACTCCCTGTCATGGAATTAACACGTCAGATGTCCTAGCGGAAGGACTTAGTCGCGGAGCCATCGCAACGAGATTAGCAAAAAGGGGTTAAACCGAACAAAGGACACGGGGAGTTTATACTGGTTCGGCCCCTTGCGGTGAAGGTAAAACCCTACGATCCAGTTGTTGTGGGATTGATTGATCTCGATGAGCAGGGGGCGAATCCGCTTTACCTATCTCTCGAGCTGTTGTCTCTTGTCCCTGAACCGCCGTCGGGTCGTCCCTTTATATACACAGGTTGACACCCGGCCGGTTTACAGAATCCCGAGGCCGGCTCATACAAGTGTCTGGCTCGGTCTCTTCCTTTCCCTAACTTACAATACAAGTTATGCATCTATGGCGGTTTAGTACTATGGGCCCTAATCCGCCATTGGGCTCTGGGCCTCTAAGGCCCCATAGTTAAAGCGCCATAGCTTTCATCTTCATGGGATTTTTATACAGGACTCGTTGTGAGTGTCAACCGGCCGCTCCTGGGCGGTTTACACTCAGTAGTCATATCCCCAACATTAGGCCCCAAATTGATTTGAACCTGTTCATGTCAATCTTCAACACTTAGAAAAATTCTTCTTGAAACATCCTCCTATAATCCTTGTAAACCGTCATGACGTCACCTCCATATGAGCTTGGTAAATCACCATGACATCATCTTATAAAATTGCAGCAAATCGTCATGACGTCATCTGCGTAAAAAAATCATAAATACCTTCCTTTATTAATTAATTTCTGAAGATCGAGGCAACAGTTGTGACCCATTTTCGCTTCGAGCTCCTCGATCCCCGCGGTTGCCTGCTTATCCATTCGCCTTATAAATAGGCCCAGGGGTCTTTCCCTTTTCCCCTTCCGTGCTTCTTCTTCTTCCTCGCGACTCTCGAACCCTGAAGCTCTGCCGCCGCACTCGACCTTCAAGCTCTGCATCACCCTTGGCCGCTGCATCAACCTGAACGTACCAGAGATCCACGGCACTTCTCTGTCACTCCTGTGAATCCGGTAAACCTCCTTCCCTCAACCCTAGATCTGCATTAGGGTTTCGGTGTTCATCCGTGTTCATCAGTTTTCGTACGCATTCGTTGTTTTCGACCTTACTGTCTCATCGAATCTAGATAAGCTTGACATCTTTCCTTTGCGGCCGAAGCTGTAGTTCATTTCGCCTCACCATAGTATCCTTTCGACTACGAACAGACCCCATTTGGTACCGAAAACCCTCCTGAACCTCAAGATGGAGAAGTGGTTGTGTTTATGCAGCATCTGGACCGAGGGTTTAGCCCTCCCGGATAATTTTTTTTCCGTGATGTACTTTCCAACTTCCAACTCCATCCTCAAGACATTGGACCAAACTCTGTGTCCAACATCTGCAATTTCCAAGTTTTCTGTGAAGTTTATCTGCAAGAAGAACAGAGTGTTGAACTCTTCAGAGACTTCTTCCACTTGAACCGCCGTACTGAATTTTCTGACGGCCCCAATACTGAACTTCGCGGAGTGTCGATTCAAAAAAGGAAGGAAGTCGATTTTCCTCATGCCAAACATCACAGCCACCCCAAGGATTGGAACCAGACATGGTCCTACTGTCGGAACACCGCTCCTGCTGATGAAAATCCTCTGCCAGGTTATCGTGCTTACCAACTCAGCAATGGACATCCACTGCCTCAGCGGCTTACTGCTAGAGAACGACAAACATATGCACCACAGCTTGCTAAGCTCCGGGCTCTTCTAGCAAACGGTTTAACCGGCATTGACCTTGTCCGTTGCTGGGTTTCATGGGGTATCCTGCCCTTAAGCCGCCGCACTAGATTAATGCATGAATATAGTAGGGATGTCAAAGACCCTCAACGGCACACTGAAATACAGATGAATGATGATGAAATCACTGAGTCTATCAAAAAGATGCTAGATGAACCGATAGGTGAGTGCAGCAAGACTGGGCTGCGTCCCTTTTATGCCTCCAACAAACCTCTAGCCGTAAGAATTTATCTTTCTGCTTTTTAATCCGTCTCCCCTTTAACATTTTTTTGATAGCCTTTTGTTTATTCTTACAGGCCAAAGATCCATTCTGGAAGAGGAAAACTCAAGACAAACCGGCAAAACCACAAGATAAACTGGTGAGAGCTCCTCGTGCTAAGAGCAAGGCCACAAAGAGGCCAGCAAAGAAGAAAACCGCCGAGTCCTCTGATCCGCCCGAAGATGTTGATGACTCGGAACCAGACGTAGAACTTGACTCCCTTGGTTCATTTTTCATACATCTTATTGACAACGACCATTATCAGGATGATGCGGAAGCCAGCCGTGCTGACCACGTAGAGGTAATCTCCCTTTCCTCCAATTTCGATCTTGTGCCAGTACGAAAACTCTGTCGCGCAGTCCGGAAAGTGAAACGTTCACATCCTCTCACTCATTTGGATCCACAGTTTCCTTTGAAGACACAGCACCCTGAAGCTCATCGCACAAACCGGCACAGTGGCCAGCAAGTCACGTCCTCCGGTTTACCAGACACCCCAATCCGGAAGCGCCGTGTAGAGTTCTCTTGTAATTCTATCAAATCTTATCCCTTGGCGGGTTACTTCCGATACCCTCTTAATCCGCCTGACTCGAATTATTAGGTAACTTCCAATTCATCCTCTGGCGATTCATCAACCACACAAATGCCTCCCCTCAAGACCGTCCCTGGGTAAGTATAGTAATTTTAGCTTTGCTTTCTTGCCCCGGTTTACCATATTAATCTTTGTTTGTTACTTGCAGCGCCAAAGCCCGACTCAGCAAAAAAGCTAAACTGAGTGCTCCCACTGAGGAGTTTGAACCGGAGAGGACCTCAGAAGGTGCTGGTGGAGATACTGATATTACTATGTATGATCATGTACCACAAGGTCAGGACAGTTATGCTGATCCGCGAGAAGCTAATCTGGCTAGTCCTCATGTTGATCCACCAAGCCCAACTGCCAATCCTCCAAGTCCAGATGCCGATCCGCCGAGCCCAGCCAAAGCCTCTGATAAACCGGCGAGCCGAAATAAAGCAACTGATGATGTTGTGATTACCTATTTTGGCCACACTTCTCCTGGCAACCCTGTTGCTTTGTTAAAGCATAGTGCCAAAGTGGAATTTGCTGCTATTGACAAAGGCAAGTGGAAGACTGATTTGTCAAGATGTGCTCATCTCAATGCTCTGGAACTCCACTCTGGGTACCTAATCCGCCTGTACACAAGTCGTGATTACGAGGTCGGTTTAGTCAACTTGATGAAGGAACGCTATGAGGTAACTTCCATTCAAACACTTTATAAATTTTCCTTTATGCTTTATATCAACTCCATTGTTGCCCCCAAGGGCCGGTTTATCTCTTCAAGATGAACCGGGACTTTTGATAGAAAAGACTTCAACTGTGTAGCCCCCAAGGGTCGGTTTATCTCTTCAAGATGAACCGGGACTTTCTATTGCAAATCTTATCTTTGTTGACTTCCTTCACCTCTGGTTTATCTGATCAATTCAGCATTAGCCCCCAAGTGCCAAGTTTAATACTTGTATTGAGCCTTGGGACTTAAAATACCAGTTAAAGAAAAGAAATCCACATTAGCCCCCAAGTGCCAAGTGTATAACTTGTTATGTGCTTGGGACTTTTGAGAAAATATTAACAAATGATTTGTCTGTTGTAGGCTAACTTGAGTAATAAGGATTCCCAGATCGCCGATCTTCAAGAAAATATTAAGTCTCAGCAAGCAGAAACCTCCAAAGCCAAAGATGAATTGAAGGGCGCTTTAACTGCCATGGAGAAATTAAAAGATAGCTTCAAGAGCGAGCGGGCAGAGTGGGAAACTGAGAGGGCTGCTCTGGTAAAGCGGGCTGAGGATGCCGAAACAGCTCTTAAACCGGTGGCGGAAGAGCTAACCGACTTAAAACATCAGGTCAATGCTATGACTTCTGCGATATTTGGTAAGTACTCTATGTAAGAGCTTTTCTTAAACATCTTTGAAGTTGCCGGTTTAACAATTTATCCTTAAACCGTGGCAGGTAGTCGTATTGCTCATCTGGGCTCGGATATGCGGATGAAGTTGAAAGAAGCCTATACCTTGATGGAACAACTGTATACTGGCGCTCAACGAGTCATCTGCGCGGCCTCGTACAATAAACCGGCGCCAACTTTGATCAAGGATACCTTGGTCAAATTATCTATGACACCTGCCCAGATAGAGGAGGTAAAGCGATCTGCTGCAAGGGCTGGCGCTTTATCAGCACTGACTCGGGCCAAACCGTGGATAGCTGATCTTGATTCGTAAGATATCGGACAGGGCTATCCTAGCCAACCATAAGATGGGTCAGAATTTGACAGTGAAGCTCTCAAGGCCTTGACCAAGGAGATGCGCATGCTTGCAAGAAAATTGGCCGAAGAAGTTGACTTATTTGTCCATCGATCCAGCTATGACGCAGACAACAAACGGGTTGATGCAGCTGTGAAAGAGGCGCATAATCTTATCCCGCCAATCCGTAAGCACACCTATGCCCTGACGTTGACCCGTCCAATCTTATAAGCAACGAAGCTGTCTTCCAAGCCTTAACCAGGATTGATTGGTCCACCATTGACTTCCAGCCACTTGGTGAGGAGGAGGAAGTTGAACCGACGCGAGATGATCCATCAACTTCATGTCAACCCGGTGATGAATCATAATCCGACAGCCGGTCTGATTTCCACATATAGCGTTCTGGGCAACAAACAATTATTCTTTTGGGCATCAAAGTGCCTTGTAATAGGCTAGTTGAAATACTTTGATTTTCTGCCATCGTGCACTGCTACCTGACACTGTAATCCAGCATGATTGTTTCTATGCTTGCTTATGTGCCTTAGTACTTTTTTGTAAAATCCTGCCTTCTGCATTTGAAAAACTTAAACATGCCCTGGCGGTTTACCGCCGGACGGGTTATGATACCCAATACAGAACCAGATTTTTTATAACCAAGGTGTTAAAGCAATGAAACATGAAATATATCATACCTGTGATATTGAATCACATTGTTGGTTTACCAACTTGTGTAGTAAGGGTGATAACCCAAATCTTGAGTGTTTGAAAACTCCCGCCATGTTGTGCTGGTGCATAATAAGCCATGCCGGGTTATGATAAACACCGGATGGTCATCTTGGCGACTTGTAGTCAATGCCAGACCGGATTAAGAAACGCCGGTTCATAATTGATTATGTGCTAACAGCTGATAACTGAAAGCTACGCCGGGTTAAGAAACACCGGGTTGATGTAATGACTTATAGTCGGGCCGGGTCAATAGACGCCGGTTTAACTCAAAACCTTATCAAAAAGAGATAAAACTTTGCAAAAATAAAATAAATAAAAACTTGTAGTCGAGGCTTTTCAAGGGCTGCCAGGCCCAAATTCGAGGCTTTTCATGGGCTGCCAGGCCGCTGAGTTAAACCATTTGAAAAAGCCTTTTAAGATGGGCCTCCAATTAACCAATCGTCGTTTTAACTTTGACAAGTTCAGGGTCTGTGTAAGATTGACTTGTCAAACATTCGGCGGGTCATACCAGGATTACCTGGACAAGAGTGGCTTACTTGATGAAGGCAGGTTAACCCGGGGTTTTAGGTGAATACACCAGGCTTCCGAGCCGTGGCTTGATAGCCAATTACAACGGTCCTTTCAAACTCTTTGTTGCTTTGCACAAAGAGCCCCCAATTAACTTTGTGAGTTGTGCTCAATGGGTGCCTATGTTTGAGTTGTGCTTAGCAACAAAACTCTCTTTGGCCCCTTGGGTGTGAAGCTCTCAAGCTTTGTTGTGGCATGATAGCCGGTTTAATGGACAAATAGGACGTCGCTTTATAAGCAGAAGCCCCCTTGTAACCAAGAAATATTGGAAGAACGGCAGAGGCCCTACTTGTAGCAAGGATGCCGGTTTATTATATTGATCATAATATATACATTGTCAAAATATGTACATAATGAGAGCCTATGGCTCAGGTGTAGTAAGGCCATAGATGAGCGATATTCCACGGCCGACGGGTCTCCTCCTCCGATTTGCTTGAGTCCTTGTGCTCTCGAACATCAATGAGGTAGTATGATCCGCTGTGCAGATTCTTGCTGACCACAAAGGGCCCTTTCCAAGGTGGCGGTAACTTGTGCATATCGGTCTGATCCTGGATGAGCTGGAGCACTAAGTCGCCTTCTTGAAAGGTTCTTGTTTTAACCCGGCAGCTGTGATAACGCCGCAGGTCTTGCTGATAAACCACCGAACGAGCCAATGCCATGTCCCGTTTTTCATCTAACAGGTCCAGTGCTTCTTGACGTGCTTGCTCGTTGTCCGCTTCAACATAATTGGCAACCCGGGGCGAGTCATGACGAATATCCCTTGGGAGTACAGCCTCTGCCCCGTAAACCATGAAGAAAGGTGTATAACCCGTAGATCGGTTTGGGGTGGTGTTTATGCTCCATAACACAGATGGTAATTCCTCCACCCAACAACCCGGCGTCCTCTTCAAAGGAACCATAAGCCGAGGCTTGATACCCTTCAAAATTTCCTGATTAGCTCTCCCAGCTTGACCATTAGACTGGGGGTGAGCCACGGACGACACATCAAGCCAGATGTGCTCTTGTTGATAAAAATCCTCCATCTCGCCTATGGAGAGGTTCGTGCCATTATCTATGATGATGTTGTGTGGAAAACCAAAGCGGAAGATCACCTTCTTGATAAATTGAACCGCCGTGGCTGCGTCACACTTGCTTACTGGCTCCGCTTCAACCCATTTAGTAAACTTGTCAACCGCCACCAACAGGTGGGTCTTCTTATCTTTGGATCGCTTAAAGGGCCCTACCATATCAAGCCCCCAAGTAGCAAATGGCCAAGTGATGGGAATCATTCTTAGCTCCTGAGCCGGAACATGAGCTCATCGTGAGAATTTCTGACAATCGCCGCAAGGCCTCACCAAGTCCTCAGCATCAGCATGAGCCGTCAGCCAATAGAAGCCATGACGAAAAGCTTTAGCAACCAAGGATTTTGAACCGGCGTGATGACCACATTCTCCTTCGTGGATCTCACGTAGAATCTCACCGCCTTCTTCAGGAGAAACACAGCACTAGAACATGCCAGAGACACTTCAATGGTGTAACTCGCCGTTGTGAATAACCATGGACTTGGATCGCCGCACTATCTGCCTGGCCAAAACTGTATCTTCTGGCAACTCGCCCCAGTTCATATACGCTAAGTATGGAACCGTCCAATCCGGAATAATGTGTAAAGCGGCCACCAACTGTGCCTCTGGATCAGGAATAGCGAGGTCCTCCTCCATAGGCAACTGAACTGACGGGTTGTGCAAGACATCCAGAAAGGTATTGTGCGGCACCGGTTTGCGCTGAGATCCCAGCCGGCTTAAAGCATCTGTTGCCTCATTTTTGCGCCGATCAATGTGCTCCACTTGATAACCCTTGAAGTGACTAGCGACAATATCCACCTCTCGTCGGTAAGCCACCATGAGTGGATCCTTGGAATCCCAAGTACCCGAAACTTGCTGGGCCACCAGATCGGAGTCCCCAAAGCATCGTACCCGGCTTAAGTTCATTTCCTTAGCCACTCGAAGACCATGGAGTAAGGCCTCGTACTCAGCTACATTGTTAGTACAAGGAAACATTAATTGAAGAACATAACAAATTTTATCACCTCGAGGGGAACTAAGGACAACTCCAGCCCCCGAGCCCTCCAATTGCCTGGACCCATCAAAGTGGATAGTCCAGTATGTGCTGTCCGGTTTCTCTTCCGGTGCCTGCAACTCTGTCCAATCATTGATGAAATCCACAAGGGCCTGGGACTTGATAGCTGTTCGGGGCATATATTTCAAACCGTGTGGTCCAAGCTCAATGGCCCACTTAGCAACCCGGCCAGTTGCCTCCCTGTTCTGGATTATATCCCCCAAAGGAGCGGAACTGATCACTATGATGGGATGGCCTTGAAAGTACTGTTTAAGCTTCCGAATTGCCATGAAAACCCCATACACCAGCTTCTGCCAATGCGGATATCTTTGCTTTGACTCAATGAGCACTTCGCTGATATAATAAACCGGCCTTTGAACCGGGTATTCCTTCCCAGCCTCCTTGCGCTCCACCACAATAGCTAGGCTGACAGCCCGGGCATTAGCAGCCACGTATAACAACAGTAGCTCTTTATCAACCGGAGCAGCAAGAACCGGCGGTTCAGCCAACTGCTTCTTTAAGTCCTCAAACGCCGCATTAGCAGCATCAGTCCAGAAAAAATTGTCTGTCTTCTTCAACATCTGATACAAAGGGATCGCCTTCTCACCCAACCTGCTGATAAACCGGCTCAAAGCCGCGATACGACCCGCCAGACGTTGAACATCATTGATACATACCGGTTTAGCCAGGGATGTGATAGCCTTAATATTTTCCGGATTAGCCTCAATGCTCCTATTGGACACCAGAAAACCCCAGAGCTTGCCAGCAGGTACACCTAAAACACACTTAGCCGGATTGAGCATCATTTTATAAACCCTCAGGTTATCAAAAGTTTCCTGCAAATCAGTTATGAGTGTCTCTGTTTTCCTGGACTTCACCACAATATCATCCACATAAGCATGAACATTATGCCCAATCTGATCATGGAGGCAGTTCTGCACACACCGTTGATAAGTCGCTTGTGCACCTTTGAGTCCAAAAGGCATAGATACATAACAGAAGGCTCCAAAAGGAGTTATAAAAGTTGTCTTCTCCTAGTCCTGAACTGCCATTTTGATCTGATGATAACCCGAATAAGCATCCAGAAAACACAAATGCTCACAACCCGCCGTAGCATCAATGATTTGATCAATACGGGGGAGGGCAAAGGGATCAGCTGGGCAAGTTTTGTTCAAATATGTGTAATCCACACACATACACGATGTGTCGTTTTTCTTAAGTACCAGCACCGGATTAGCCAACCACTCGGGGTGAAACACCTCCATAATAAACCCTGCTGCCAACAGCCAGGCTATCTCTTCACCAATGGCCTTGCACCTCTCTTCATTAAAACAACGAAGAAACTGATTGTTTGGTTTGAATTTCGGATCAATATTAAGAGTGTTATCGGTGTCAAAACCGGCGGATCACGGGTAGGGGGTCCCAAACTGTGCGTCTAGGCGGATGGTAACAGGAGACAAGGGACACGATGTTTTTACCCAGGTTCGGGCCCTCTCGATGGAGGTAAAACCCTACTCCTGCTTGATTAATATTGATGACATGGGTAGTACAAGAGTAGATCTACCACGAGATTAGAGAGGCTAAACCCTAGAAGCTAGCCTATGGTATGATTGTTGTTCGTCCTATGGACTAAAACCATCCAGTTTATATAGACACCGGAGAGGGCTAGGGTTACACAGAGTCGGTTACAATGGGAGGAGATCTACATATCCGTATCGCCAAGCTTGCCTTCCACGCCAAGGAAAGTCCCATCCGGACACGGGACGAAGTCTTCAATCTTGTATCTTCATAGTCCAGGAGTCCGGCCAAAGGCTATAGTCCGGCTATCCGGACACCCCCTAATCGAGGACTCCCTCAGTAGCCCCCGAACCAGGCTTCAATGACGATTAGTCTGGCGCGCAGATTGTCTTCGGCATTGCAAGGCGGGTTCTTCCCCAAATTTTGTGTACCTGTTGAATAGTGTCCGGCTTCTCGTGAATATTGTGCTCCTTGGCTTCCACGCCCGATAATGGCCTTCTTCCATGTGTCAAACGAATGCAAAAAGCCAGGGTGTTTTTACATTTACCCCCCTAGCTGCGCAAATGAGCTGCCTATAAAAGAGACGAAGATTCAGATCTGAATCACACCATCTGCCCTTCGCGAGCGTTCATCGGAGCGCATCCGACAGAAATCCATTCCATCATGGCCAGTCAACGCAGCTCCTGAGCCTAGAGATTGGGAGAGATGTTCCGTCCCACAAAGCGATCTAGTGACGCTCCAAACCAAGGGATTTCTTCCCCCAGCCTTCATGGTCCCGGTTCGAGCCGGACTCGCCACCTATAATGGCGGAAAGCAAGCGGAGAGCGTCCCCAATCCCTCCAAAGGAGAGCGGGTATGCCTTGTCCCTTATCTGATAAGAGGGCTCGGATTTCCAATTCATCCATTTCTCCGAGGGCTCCTGGAGTTCTACGGCCTCTAGTTGCACAACCTTACGCTTGCCTCCATTTTGCATATTGCGGGCTTCGTAGCCCTTTGCGAGCTATTTTTGGGCATCGAGGCTCATTTCGCGTTGTGGAAGAAGCTGTTCTGCCTTGTGCCCCGTTCTTAGGAGGGGTCGATATATCAAGTGGGCGGAGCCGAACTATGGCGCATCTTCGGGACCGGATATCTATCCGGAACCCCAAGGAAGGCGTCCGAAGACTGGCCTTCAGAATGGTTTTATATAGAAGATGTCCTCACGGACCTCGCTTGGATCGGCCTCCCGAGTTCAATAATGCTCCCTTGAAGAAGCGCCTAAGCTGGCGTCCACGGAGCCCTCGGAGGAAAATGACAAGGACGTCCTTTACCTGATGAGCCGGATAAGGTTGTTATCTCATTCCGGACTGACCATGATCGGGGTCATGGCCACATGCATTATGCGGGGGGTGGAGCCACTTCAGTATAGAGGCCACTGCATGTGGGATTTCAGGGGAGGATGATGCCACCCGCTGCGGCCGTAAGTGGCCGGGATCGGTTGCTGCCCTGACGAAGGCCTTGTCCGCATTGTACAAGGGAGAAGAGGAGGAGTTCCTCCAGGCCAATCCAAAGGGCGGATTTTCTATGTACAATCCTCCAAGCTGGGTAAGCGGACACTTCTTTTTGCCCATCTGTTCCATATTACCATAGTTAAGTACCTTATCTTGTGATTTCGAGGCAGGAACTGCGCCAGGCCATAAAGGATATAAACAGCCCCCCTCCACAACCCGATGATCCGGAACGGTTCCTCGATCCGGCCTCCCAAGAGGATCCGGACATATCCACGGAGCTGATCGATGGGGTATTTTACCAACTGAGCATCGACAATGCCTTGGTCCCCGTTACGGCCGATTACCCCGGAATACTTCCAGCCTCACAGGTAACTGAGACTGAAGTCCCAATATTTTGAAATTGTCCCATCTGTGCTTATTTTTGATCATCGTATATCAATGGTGTTTTGCAGGGGGAGCCCTTGAGGCGGAAGGCCGAGCCTGCGGTGGCTAGCCTACAAGGGGCAGAAGGTCCAGCAGGCTAAAAAGAAGTGCGGTCCGGATTGACATGCCGGTGCAACGGTATGGCGTGCCATTTATTCCCTGGTTTTATTCCCGGAAGGCATACTAACGCTTGTGCTATCTTCAGGAAAAACAACGCTCGCCGAACTATATCCGGAGAGGTTGCCAATCGAGCCTCCACCAGACAGGCTGCAAAGCCAGGTCCAGAAGCGAAGGCGAACACGAAGCGTGCGTCGGACGCTCCTCCGACAGAGGATGCCGACGGTATACGCCACCAATTCTGAGGTAGAGAGTGCCATGAATCACAGGCGTCGCCGGACAGTTCTTCGTGACGCATGTTTCTCCTAAGAGGCATTGGATGCCTTCAATTCGGGAGATGCGCACCTCCGTGCGGCTCAAAATGGTCTAGCCAGAGCCACGGAGCAGTATGTGAAAGACATACGGGTGAGAAAATTTTGATGGTTATATATGCCAGTAGCCCCCGAGACTCGAAACAGTTATAATAACTGATTTAAGGATCATTTGTTATGCAGGATCTTACAAAAAAGAATACCCAACTGTCCCGGGAGCTGGAAGAGTGCAAAGCCCAACTTGAGGCCGCACTAGCCGCTGCAGGGGAGGCCAAGGAGACCCTCTCTGGTAATATACGCTTCGAAATATAAGTATGTTGTGAAGTGCGGCGTGTGTGTAAATCTGACAATATCACTGCAGATGGCGCCGGAGTGGATACGGACAAGCAACAACTCTTGTGCCGGTTAAAGGCCGGCGAGAGCATGCTTACGAGGGTGAGGCAGGAGAAGAATAATCGCCAAGATGCCAACACCCAGCTGGGCGAGGAAGTAAGGATGTTCGTGCCCAGCTGTCTGATTCCGTGAAGGAGAATCGACGGCTTCGACGCGGCATTTTTAGTAAGTGCTTGAACGAACTTTGAAAAAGAGTTCGGCGAGGAAGTCGATTAACAGAGTTATGTCTGTAGGTATGCTCACAGGTCGTCCTGCAGAGGAAATGCCCGGTTCTACGGGTGACCTTCTTCCCGAGCTCTTACAACTGCACGAACGAGTTCGGCAGGTGATGAAAGGCGTCGCCCAGGCCTTGTGGCCATCTGTGTCCCTGCCCGAAGGCCTTGGAGAACTTGCAGAGAGGCTTAAGGGAGCACGGCGGCGCTTCTGATTGTGGAAGATATCGGCCTGCCGTTAAGGCGCCAGGGAGGCCTGGGCCATGGTGAAGACGCGGTACACGAAGGCTGACCCAAACCACATGGCCGAGGTCGGACCTGTGGGGCGCGATGGCAAGGAGATCCCTGTGAGCTTAGTGTACGGCCAAGTAGAATTGGCCGCCAAATATTCCCAACAGGACTGTAAACTAGACAGCATATTAGATGGTATTGAGGAGGAATATGCCCAGTCAAATTGACTATGTAATTTAAGATGACATGTGAAAATGCCTTCTAGCCGGATTATAGATCGTTTGTCATGGCGGACCTTTTTGCTTCAACCTCGGGACCCTATAGTCCGGAGTGTGTCCGAATACCCTCGCGGTTATGTAAGAACCGGGGCATGCGTGGAGACCAGGCATAGGGGTCATTAGTGCTTGAACAGACAAGTGCCCAACTAGTTATGTTATATTACATGGTTAGTAAGAAACATCTTCCAGGGAGAATAGTTCCGTTAAGGGTTCCTTTCCCTGGGAGGCATGCCTTAAAGTGCATGTCCGGACTGCGAAAAAGCGAGAAAAGCATCCGGGGCAGATAAATAAATAAGTGAGAAATGATCTTTAGTTCACCGACTGAATATTCCCTTAAGAACGCTAGCTTTCGGCTTCACCCAGTCTGAGGTACACATCCGGCTGACCCGGAAGTAACAATCGCAGAGGTGCTCCATTTACCGCCTAGCCGAACAATCGGGAACGTAGGGGTAAGCACAGGAGCTAGGCAACCCAGCTTGGCCAAAACTTAAGTCATATCGATGCATATAATGGTGAATAAAAGGTACATGCGGAAGTGTGACACATGTGTTGGGCTTGAAGCCAGTATAAATAAGCTTCTGTTAAAGGAGCCCCAGTATAATGAGCGGATAAGCGCGTCAAGTGTAAAGAACAATGCACGGACGGGCCTTTAAAGGCTGTAAGAGAAAAGGAGGGAGAAGGAGAGAAATATAAGGCAGCTAATGTGTGAAAAAAATAGACAGAGGAAGGAGACGAACTCAGAATCCGGCGCTCGGCGTAGAATCTTCGGAGACGGGCTGTGTTCCATGGGTTCGGCTCGAGTCGGTTATCCGATGCATCTCGCAGACGATACGCTCGGCCGGTCAGGACTTGGTCGATAATAAAGGGACCTTCCCATTTGGGCTTGAGTTTGTCCTTTTTCTTGTCCGGCAGGCGTAGAACTAACTCGCCAACTGTTGGGGAACGTAGTAATTTCAAAAAATTTCCTACGATCACGCAAGATCATGGTGATGCATAGCAACGAGATGAGAGTGTTGTCTACGTACCCTCGTAGACCAGCAACGGAAGCGTTGACGCAACGTAGAGGAAGTAGTCGTACTTCTTCACGATCCAACCGATCCAAGTACCGAGCGTCACGGCACCTCCGAAGTTCTGCACACGTTCAGCTCGATGACGTCCCTCGAACTCCGATCCAGCCGAGTGTTGAGGGAGAGTTTACGTCGACGACGGCGTGGTGGCGATGATGATGTTCCACCGGCGCAGGCTTCGCCTAAGCTCCGCCACGGTATTCTCGAGGTGTAATATGGTGGAAGGGGCACCGCACACGGCTAAGGAACGATCTCAATGATCAACTTGTCTGTCATGGGGTGCCCCTGCCCCTGTATATAAAGGAGGGAAGGGAGGGGCTGGCCGGCCAAGGAGAGGCGCGCAGGGGTTTCCTACTCCTACTAGGAGTAGGATTCCCCAATCCTAGTCCAACTAGGTTTCCCCAAGTGGGAAGGGAGAGAGAGGGCGCCTTCTCCTAGTCCTAATAGGACTAGGGAAGGGGAAAGGTGCTGACCAGCACTTGGGCCCCTTTTCTCCTTTCCACTAAGGCCCATGTTGGCCCATTAGCATTCGGGGGGTTCGGTAACCTCCGGTACTTGGTAAAATTCCCAATTTCACCGGAACACTTCCGATGTCCAAACATAGACTTCCAATATATGAATCTTTATGTCTCGACCATTTCGAGACTCCTCGTCACGTCCGTGATCTCATCCGGGACTCGAACAACCTTCGGTACAGAAACATCATAAAAACTCATAGTAAGCATCGCATCGAAGCGTTAAGCGTGCGGACCCTACGGGTTCGAGAACTATGTAGACATGACCGAGACACCTCTCCGGTCAATAACCAATAAGCGGGACCTAGATGCCCATATTGGCTCCTACATATTCTCTGAAGATCTTTTATCGGTCAGACCGCATAACAACTTACGTTGTTCCCTTTGTCATCGGTATGTTAATTGCCCGAGATTCGTTCGTCGGTATCCAATACCTAGTTCAATCTCGTTACGGGCAAGTCTCTTTTCTCGTTTCGTAATACATCAACTCACAACTAACACATTAGTTGCAATGCTTGCAAGGCTAATGTGATGTGCATTACCGAGAGGGCCCAGAGATACCACTCCGACAATCAGAGTGACAAATCCTAATCACGAAATATGCCAACTCAACATGTACCTTCGGAGACACCTGTAATGTACCTTTATAATCACCCGATTACGTTGTGACGTTTGGTAGCACCAAAGTGTTCCTCGAGGCAAACGGGAGTTGCATAATCTCATAGTCATAGGAACATGTATAAGTCATGAAGAAAAGCACTAGCAACAAACTATACGATCAGGTGCTATGCTAATGGAATGGGTCATGTCAATCAGATCATTCAACCAATGATGTGATCCCGTTAATCAAATAACAACTCCTTGTTCATGGTTAGGAAACACAACCATCTTTGATTAACGAGCTAGTCAAGTAGAGGCATACTAGTGACACTCTGTAGGTTTATGTATTCACACATGTATTATGTTTCCGGTTAATACAATTCTAGCATGAATAATAAACATTTATCATGATATAAGGAAATAAATAATAACTTTATTATTGCCTCTAGGGCATATTTCCTTCAGTCTCCCACTTGCACTAGAGTCAATAATCTAGTTCACATCATCATGTGATTCAACACCAATATTCACATCGTCATGTGACCAACACCCAAAGGGTTTACTAGAGTCAATAATCTAGTTCACATCGCTATGTGATTAACACCCAGAGAGTACTAAGGTATGATCATGTTTTGCTCGTGAGAGAAGCTTTAGTCAACGGATTACATCACATTGAGCCGTATGTATTTTGCAAATATTCTATGTCTACAATGCTCGCGGGGCTACTCTAGCTAATTGCTCCCACTTATAATATGTATCCAGATTGAGACTTTAGAGTCATACGGATCAGTGTAAAAAGCCTGCATCGATGTAACTCTTTCTGACGGGCTCTTTTATCACCTCCATAATCGAAATATTTCCTTAGTCCTCACTAAGGATGTTCTTGACCAATGTCCAGTGATCTACTCCTAGATCACTATTGTACTCCCTTGCAAAATTCAGAGCAAGGTATACAATAGGTCTGGTACATAACATAGCATACTTTATAGAACCTATGGCTGAGGCATAAGGAATGACTTTCATTCTCTTTCTATCTTCTGCCGTGGTCGGGCTTTGAGTCTTACTCAATTTTACACCTTGTAACACAGGCAAGAACTCTTTCTTTGACTGTTCCATTTTGAACCTTTTCAAAATCTTGACAAGGTATGTACTTATTGAAAACTTATCAAGCGTCTTGATCTATCTCAATAGATTTTGATGCTCAATATGTAAGTAGCTTCACCGAGGTCCTTCTTTGAAAAACTCCTTTCAAATACTCCTTTATGCTTTGCAGAATAATTCTACATTATTTCCGATCAACAATATGTCATTCACATATATTTATCGGAAATCTTTGTAGTGCTCCCACTCACTTTCTTGTAAATACAGGCTTTTCCAAAAGTGCTGTATAAAACCATATGCTTTGATCAACTCATCAAAGCGTATATTCCAACTCCGAGATGTTTGCACCGGTCCATTGATGGATCATTTGGAGCTTGCACATTTTGTTAGCTCCTTTAGGATTGACAAAACCTTCTGGTTGCATCATATACAACTCTTCTTTAATAAATCCATTAAAGAATGTTGTTTTTTGACATCCATTTGCCAGATTTCATAAAATGTGGCAATTGCTAACATGATTCGGACAGACTTAAGCATCGCTACGGGTGAGAAAGTCTCATCGTAGTCAACCCCTTGAACTTGTCGAAAACCTTTTGCAACAAGTCGAGCTTTGTAGATAGTAACACTACTATCAGTGTCCGTCTTCCTCTTGAAGATCCATTTATTTAACATGGCTTGCTGATCATAGAGCAAGTCAATCAAAGTCCATACTTTGTTCTCATACATGGATCCTATCTCAGATTTCATGGCCTCAAGCCATTTCGCGGAATCTGGGCTCATCATCGCTTCCTCATAGTTCGTAGGTTCATCATGGTCTAGTAACATGACTTCGAACATGATTACCGTACCACTACAGTGCGGATCTTACTCTGGAAGACCTACGAGGTTTGGTAGCAACTTGATCTGAAGTTTCATGATCATTATCATTAACTTCCTCACTAATTGGTGTAGGAATCACTAGAACTGATTTACGTGATGAACTACTTTCCAATAAGGGAGAAGGTACAATTACCTCATCAAGTTTCTACTTTCCTCCCACTCACTTCTTTCGAGAAAAACTTCTTCTCTAGAAAGGATCCATCTTAGCAACGAAAAACTTGCCTTTGGATCTGTGATAGAAGGTGTACCCAATAGTTACCTTTGGGTATTCTATGAAGACGCACTTCTCCGAATTGGGTTCGAGCTTATCAGGTGAAAACTTTTTCACATAAGCATCACAACTTCAAACTTTTAAGAAAGCGACAGCTTAGGTTTCTTGTTAAACCATAGTTCATATGGTGTCGTCTCAACGGATTTAGATGGTGCCCCATTAAACGTGAATGCAGCTGTCTCTAATGCATAACCCCAAAAGCGATATTGGTAAATTGGTAAGAGACATCATTGATCGTACCATATCAAAATAAAGAAATCTGATTCTGACGTTCGGACACACCATAACGTTGTGGTGTTCCGGTGGCGTGAGCTGTGAAACTATTCCACTTTGTTTTAATTGAAGACCAAACTCGTAACTCAAATGTTCATCTCCACGATCAGATCGCAGAAACTTTATTTTCTTGTTACGATGATTTTCTACTTCACTCTGAAATTCTTTGAACTTTTCAACTATTTCAGACTTATGTTTCATCAAGAAGATATACGCATATCTGCTCAAATCATCTGTGAAGGTCAGAAAATAATGATACTTGCCACGAGCATCAACACTCATTGAATTGTATACATCGGTATGTATTATTTCCAATAAGTCATTAGCTTGTTCCATTGTTCCGGAGAACGGAGTTTTAGTCATCTTGCCCAAAAGGCACGGTTCGCAAGCATCAAATGATTCATAATCAAGTGATTCCAAAAGTCCATCGACATGGAGTTTTCTTCATGCGCTTTACACCAATATGACCTAAACGGCAGTGCCACAAATAAGTTGCACTATCATTATTAACTTTGCATCTTTTGGTTTCAATATTATGAATATGTGTATCACTATGATCGAGATCCAATGAACCATTTTCATTGGGTGTGTAACCATATAAGGTTTTATTCATGTAAACAGAACAACAATTTATTCTCTTACTTAAATGAATAACCGTATTGCAATAAACATGATCAAATCATATTTATGCTCAACACCAAATAACACTTATTTAGGTTCCACACTAATCCCGAAAGTATAGGGAGTGTGCGATGATGATCATATCAATCTTGGAACTACTTCCAACACTCATCGTTACTTCCCCTTCAACTAGTTTCTGTTTATTCTGTAACTCCTGTTTCGAGTTACTAATCTTAGCAACCGAACAAGTATCAAATACTCAGGGGCTACTATAAACATTAGTAAAGCACACATCAATAACCTGTATATCAAATATACTCTTGTTCACTTTGCCATCCTTCTTATCCACCAAATACTTGGGGTAGTTCCGCTTCCAGTGACTAGTTCCATTGCAGAAAAAGCACTTAGTCTCAGGCTTAGGTCTAGATTTGGGCTTCTTCACTCGAGCAGCAACTTGCTTGCCGCTCTTCTTGAAGTTCCCCTTCTTCCCTTTGCCCTTTTCCTTGAGACTAGTGGTCTTGTCAATCATCAACACTTGATGCTCTTTCTTGATTTCTACCTTCGTCGATTTCAACATCACGAAGAGCTCGGGAATCGTTTTCGTCATCCCTTGCATACTATAGTTCATCACGAAGTTCTACTAACTTAGTGATGGTGACTAGAGAATTCTGTCAATCACTATCTTATCTGGAAGATTAACTCCCGCTTGATTCAAGTGATTGAAGTACCCAGACAATCTGAGCACATGCTCACTAGTTGAGCGATTCTCCTCCATCTTTTAGCTTTAGAACTTTGTTGGAGACTTCATATCTCTCAACTCGGGTATTTGCTGGAAATATTAACTTCAACTCCTGGAACATCTCATATGGTCCATGACGCGTTCAAAACGTCTTTGAAGTCCCGATTCTAAGCCGTTAAGCATGGTGCACTAAACTATCAAGTAGTCATCATATTGAGCTAGCCAAACGTTCATAACGCCTCGCATTCCGCTCCTGTAATAGGTCTGTCACCTAGCGGTGCATCAAGGACATAATTCTTCGTGCAGCAATGAGGATAAACCTCAGATCACGGATCCAATCCGCATCATTGCTACTAACATTTTTCAATACAATTTTCTCTAGGAACACATATAAAAACATAGGGAAGCAACAACGCGAGCTATTGATCTACAACATAATTTGCAAAATACTACCAGGACTAAGTTCATGATAAATTAAAGTTCAATTAATCATATTACTTAAGAACTCCCACTTAGATAGACATCTCTCTATTCATCTAAGTGATCACGTGATCCATATCAACTAAACCGTGTCCGATCATCACGTGAGACGGAGTAGTTTCAACGGTGAACATCACTATGTTGATCATATCTACTATATGATTCACGTTCGACCTTTCGGTCTCCGTGTTCGAGGCCATATCTGTTATATGCTAGGCTCGTCAAGTTTAACTCGAGTATTCGGCGATGCGCAACTGTTTTGCACCCGTTGTATTTGAACGTAGAGCCTATCACACCCGATCATCACGTGGTGTCTCAAAGACGAAGAACTTTCGCATAGCGGTGCATACTCGGGAGAACACTTCTTGATAATTTTAGTGAGAGATCATCTTATAATGCTACCGTCAATCAAAGCAAGATAAGATGCATAAAGGATAAACATCACATGCAATCAATATAAGTGATATGATATGGTCATCATCATCTTGTGCTTGCGATCTCCATCTCCGAAGCACCGTCATGATCACCATCGTCACCGGCGCGACACCTTGATCTCCATCGTAGCATCATTGTCGTCTCGCCAATCTTTATGCTTCCACGACTATCACTACCGCTTAGTAATAAAGTAAAGCATTACATCGCGATTGCATTGCATACAATAAAGCGACAACCATATGGCTCCTGCCAGTTGCCGATAACTCGGTTACAAAACATGATCATCTCATACAATAAAATATAGCATCATGACTTGACCATAACACATGACAACATACCTACAAAAACAAGTTAGACGTCCTCTACTTTGTTGTTGCAAGTTTTACGTGGCTGCTACGGGCTGAGCAAGAACCGTTCTTACCTACGCATCAAAACCACAACGATAGTTTGTCAAATAGACTCCGTTTAACCTTCTCCGGACCGGGCGTAGCCTTTTCAGTTCAACTAAAGTTGGAGAGACAGGTCTTCCGCAGAAGCCATCTATGTGCAAAGCACGCGTCGAGGGAACCGGTCTCGCGTAAAGCGTCTGGCGTAAGGTTGGTCCGGATCGTCTCGTCCAACAATACCGCTGAACCAAAGTATGACATGCCGGTAGGAAGTATGACTTGTATCGTCCACAACTCACTTGTGTTCTACTCGTGCATATGACATCAACGCATAAAACCTGGCTCGGATGCCCTTTGTTGGGGAACGTAGTAATTTCAAAATTTTCCTACGATCACGCAAGATCATGGTGATGCATAGCAACGAGATGAGAGTGTTGTCTACGTACCCTCGTAGACCAGCAACGGAAGCGTTGACGCAACGTAGAGGAAGTAGTCGCATTTCTTCACGATCCAACCGATCCAAGTACCGAGCGTCACGGCACCTCCGAGTTCTGCACACGCTCAGCTCGATGGCGTCCCTCGAACTCCGATCCAGCCGAGTGTTGAGGAGAGTTTCACAAGACGACGGCGTGGTAGCGATGATGATGTTCCACCGGCGCAGGGCTTCGCCTAAGCTCCGCCACGGTATTCTCGAGGTGTAATATGGTGGAAGGGGCACCGACACGGCTAAGGAACGATCTCAATGATCAACTTGTCTGTCATGGGGTGCCCCTGCCCTGTATATAAAGGAGGGAAGGGAGGGCTGGCCGGCCAAGGAGAGGAGGCGCATCAGGGTTTCCTACTCCTACTAGGAGTAGGATTCCCCAATCCTAGTCCAACTAGGTTTCCCCAAGTGGGAAGGGAGAGAGAGAGGCGCCTTCTCCTAGTCCTAATAGGACTAGGGAAGGGAAAGGTCTGACCAGCACTTGGGCCCCTTTTCTCCTTTCCACTAAGGCCCATGTTGGCCCATTAGCATTCCGGGGGTTCCGGTAACCTCCCTGCATTTCTTGGTAAAATTCCCAATTTCACCGGAACACTTCCGATGTCCAAACATAGACTTCCAATATATGAATCTTTATGTCTCGACCATTTCGAGACTCCTCGTCACGTCCGTGATCTCATCCGGGACTCGAACAACCTTCGGTACAGAAACATCATAAAAACTCATAGTAACTCGCCATCGAAGCGTTAAGCGTGCGGACCCTACGGGTTCGAGAACTATGTAGACATGACCGAGACACCTCTCCGGTCAATAACCAATAGCGGGACCTGGATGCCCATATTGGCTCCTACATATTCTACGAAGATCTTTTATCGGTCAGACCGCATAACAACATACGTTGTTCCCTTTGTCATCGGTATGTTACTTGCCCGAGATTCGATCGTCGGTATCCAATACCTAGTTCAATCTCGTTATCGCAAGTCTCTTTACTCGTTTAAGTAATACATCATCTCACAACTAACACATTAGTTGCAATGCTTGCAAGGCTTATGTGATGTGCATTACCGAGAGGGCCAGAGATACCTCTCCGACAATCGGAGTGACAAATCCTAATCTCGAAATATGCCAACTCAACATGTACCTTCGGAGACACCTGTAATGTACCTTTATAATCACCCGATTACGTTGTGACGTTTGGTAGCACCCAAAGTGTTCCTCGTGCAAACGGGAGTTGCATAATCTCATAGTCATAGGAACATGTATAAGTCATGAAGAAAAGCACTAGCAACAAACTATACGATCAGGTGCTATGCTAATGGAATGGGTCATGTCAATCAGATCATTCAACCAATGATGTGATCCCGTTAATCAAATAACAACTCCTTGTTCATGGTTAGGAAACACAACCATCTTTGATTAACGAGCTAGTCAAGTAGAGGCATACTAGTGACACTCTGTAGGTTTATGTATTCACACATGTATTATGTTTCCGGTTAATACAATTCTAGCATGAATAATAAACATTTATCATGATATAAGGAAATAAATAATAACTTTATTATTGCCTCTAGGGCATATTTCCTTCACCAACATCATAAGTTTTGGCCCGTACTTCTCTGCTTTGATATCGTCGAGCCTGCTGTTGATAGAATGCGGAACGGGCTTTTGCCACGTCACGCTCCTCCTCCATGGCGTCCAAACTGTCCTGCCGATCGAGCTCGGCTTCTCTTTCTTCGTACATGCACACGCAAGGTGAGTCATGAATTATGTCGCAGGGCAGAACCGCCTCTACGCCGTATACCATAAAGAATGGTGTGAATCCGATGGTGCGATTCGGCGTGGTCCGCAGCCCCCAGAGTATGGAGTCGAGCTCCTCTACCCAGTGCATGTTAGATTCCTTGAGGGACTGCACTAATCTGGGTTTGATGCCGCTCATGATTAGACCATTTGCTCGCTTGACTTGACCGTTAGTTTGAGGGTGATAGACCGAAGCATAGTCGAGCTTGATGCCCATGTTTTTGCACCAGAGTTTGACCTCGTCGGCCGTGAAGTTCATGCCGTTATTAGTGATGATGTTGTGGGGGACGCCGTAACGGTGTACGACCCCTGATATGAAGTCTATCACCGGTCCGGATTCGACCGTCTTAACAGGCTTGGCCTCTATCCCTTTGGTTAATTTATCCACCATGACCAGTAGGTAATTTTGCTTGTGGGTTCCTCCTTTAAGGGGTCAAACCATGTCAAGCCCCCAGACCGCAAAGGGCCAGGTGATGGGTATAGTTTGGAGGGCGGTGGGTGGCATGTGGCTTTGATTAGCAAAGAGCTGGCAACCGACGCATCGTTGGACTAAGTCCTGAGTATCTGCACGGGCCGTCGGCCAATAAAATCTTGTACGGAAGGCCTTGCTTACAAGGGCCCCGGCTGCGGCGTGGTGCCTGCTGAGTCCGACATGAATTTCAGCCAGAAGATTCCGCCTTTCCTCTTTGGAGATACACCTTTGAAGGACTCCGGTGATGCTTTTTTTATAAAGCTCTCCCTCATGGACTTTATAGGCTTTAGATCGTCGCACTATGCAGCGTGCTTCGTTTTGGTCCTCGGGAAGTTCCTGCCTGGTTAGGTATGCTAGGAATGGTTCCATCCACGGGGCAATGACTGCCATTATTACGTGGGCTGAAGATGTTACTTCGTTGGCAGAGCCTCCAGTTGTGTCAGAATGTTCGGTGTCGGGCAGTGTTATTGGGTCCGGGCTGTTATTTCCGGACTCCCCTTCCCATAATACGGATGGCTTGAACAGCCTCTCTAAGAAGATATTGGGGGGGGGGGACATCGCGCTTCATGCCAATGCGTGCCAAGACGTCTGTTGCCTGATTGTTTTCCCGAGCTATATGGTGAAATTCGAGCCCTTCGAACCGAGCTGACATTTTTAGGACGGCATTGCGATAAGCTGCCATTTTCGGATCCTTGGCATCAAACTCTCCGTTTATTTGGGATATCGCGAGGTTCGAATCCCCGCGCACCTCTAGGCGTTGAATGCCCATGGATACTGCCATCCGGAGACCATGTAGAAGGGCCTCGTATTCGCCTGCGTTGTTGGAGTCCGTATACATTATCTGGAGTACGTATTGAACTATGTCTCCTATTGGGGACGTCAGAACGATGCCAGCCCCCAGACCAGCCAACATTTTGGAGCCGTCGAAGTGCATGATCCAGTTGGAATATGTGTCATAGTCTTTAGGGAGTTCGGCTTCAGTCCATTCGGCGACAAAGTCGGCCAAAACTTGCGACTTAATGGCTCGCCGTGGCTTATAGGTTATGTCGAACGGGAGGAGCTCAATGGCCCATATGGCAATCTGGCCTGTCGCGTCGCGATTGTTTATAATGTCGTTAAGAGGTACTTCGGAGGCTACTGTTATCGAACACTCTTGAAAGTAGTGTCGCAGCTTCCGGGATGCCATAAACACCGCGTACGCTATCTTTTGATAATGCGGATACCGTGACTTACATGGAGTGAGGACGGTGGACACGTAGTAAACTGGTTTTGAAGGGGAACTTGTGTCCGTCCGTTTCTCGTTCGACAACGAGCACCGTGCTTACAACTTGATGAGTTGCCGCGATGTATAACAGCATTGGTTCGCCCATGTTGGGTGCGGCCAGGACCGGGTTTGTTGCCAATAAGGCTTTTATTTCTTCGAGTCCGGCCGTGGCGGCATCCGTCCACTCAATGTGTTCGGTGCGCCGGAGGAGGCGATAAAGGGGTAATGCCTTTTCTCCCAAACGGGAGATAAAGCTGCTTAGAGCCGCCACGCATCCAGCCAATTTTTGTATTTGTTTGAGGTCCTTTGGGATATCCAATTGTGACAAAGCTCGGATCTTGGCTGGGTTTGCTTCAATTCCTCTACCGGATATAATGAAGCCCAAGAGCTTTCGGCTGATGCGCCCGGCAGCATTTCTCCGGGTTAAGCTTGATGTCATATGTTCGGAGATTGTCGAATGTGAGCCTCAAGTCGTCTACTAGAGTTTCGACATGCTTGGTTTTGACGACCACATCATCTATGTATCCCTCCACTGTTTTGCCGATCTGGTTTGCCAGACATGTCTGAATCATGCGCTGATATGTTGCGCCGGTGTTTTTGAGCCCGAAGGGCATTGTGTTGAAGCAGAAGGGGCCGTATGGGGTGATAAATGCCGTTGCGGCTTGGTCAGGCTCTGCCATCTTAATTTGATGGTAGCCGGAGTATGCGTCGAGGAAACACAATGAATCGTGTCCTGCGGTAGCGTCGATAATTTGATCGATGCAGGGGAGGGGGAAGGGATCCTTTGGGAAAGCCTTGTTGAGGTCCTTGAAATCGATGCATAGGCGCCAGGATTTGTTCTTCTTTGGTACCATCACCAGGTTTGCTAGCCAGTCTGGCGTGGGATTCCTGGCATGTCTGAAGGGTGCCAGGCAAAAATGTCCCAATTTTCGCGTAGGAATTCTCGTAGTGCGGCGTCTACATCAGGGTTTAATTGTGCCCCGATGGAGGCCGTTTTTGTAGGGTCCGTTGGGTGGACTTGGAATTTTACTATTTCGTCCGCTGGTTTAAAGGAGGTGGACTTGGATCTTTTATCGAGTATCACATCATCCCTGTTCACCGTGTAGCGCAGCGCAGTCAGTTCCTCGGCCGCTAGGGCTTCGGATAGTGCCTCAAGGGCTAGTGCGGCTTTCTTATTTTCGGCGTGGAGTGCCATGTCCGGGTCACTAGCAAGAGTGATGATTCCGTTGGGCCCGGGCATTTTGAGCTTCATGTACCCGTAATGGGGTATAGCTTGAAAATTTGTGAATGCCTCTCGCCCTAATAGAGCGTGGTATCTGCTGCTGAATGGGGCCACTTGGAACGTGACCTCCTCGGATATGTAATTATCCGGCGTGCCGAACACCACATCCAGTGTG
Source organism: Aegilops bicornis (assembly GCA_021605145.1). Taxonomy (NCBI): domain Eukaryota; kingdom Viridiplantae; phylum Streptophyta; class Magnoliopsida; order Poales; family Poaceae; genus Aegilops; species Aegilops bicornis. The sequence continues at coordinate 819,344,035 of CM038670.1, forward strand.
ATTTTTCCTATGCAGCACGCTTCCCGACTGGGTATTATTCCTCTAAAGGTTGTGCGGCTCTAGTCTATTTCCATTTTTCTGAGGGTTTCCTCATAAATGAGGTTCAATCCGCTGCCACCGTCCATGAGTACCTTGGTAAGGCAAAAGCCGTCCACTATTGGACTAAGGACCAATGCTGCTGGTGCTCGGGCTGTTCGGAATTTAGGTTCATCACTGGCATTAAAGGTAATAGCTGTGCCACTCCATGGATTTATTATTGCTACTTGGTAGACTTCGGCAAGGCTTGAGTGTTAGTTTTCGCATATTATTTGATGCGAAAGTCTCAAGACTATTAATACCGTCTTGGTATCCACGGGCTGGTGCTCGTGGATCTTTGGGGTTAAGAAGCTCTTCGCCACTTTTGGCCAATTACCGGAGTATCCAACATGCTCTAAGTCTATGAGTTGGTGTGGCGCCCTACGTACTATGAATTTCTGAGGTCCGTTGAGCCATCCCTCCAGTACGGTTCCATGCCCCATAGGGGGTTTTTGTTTTTTGGTGCTTAACCCAGGTGATTGGCGATAATGCACCCTTTTATTTCAGACTGGGTTTGTATTCAGGGCTGGATTGTCCCAAAATCTTAATTCGGTTTTCCAGGCGCTTTCCATCGCACAGTACTTCCGTACTATGGATGCCAAGTCAGCAAAGCGTGTATTTTCACGGCGACCTATGGCGTTGATGATTCCCTTGTCCATGCAATTATTGCAGAAGAATGAAATTGCGTCTTCCTCGCGGCAGTCCTTTATCCTGTTCATAATCAAGAGGAATCTGGCCCAGTAATGATGTATTGTTTCCTCGGGATCTTGCCTAATTTTGGATAGATCGCCTATGTTCGGAAGGGTGGGTGGAATTAGATCCGAAACCTCACCCAATCTGAGGCTCAAGGGCCAAGGAGTTTCCGCACTCGGAAGCTTGGATTCTTGGATGTTGTCCAATGAATCTAGCCCGTTGCCCGACTCTAAGTTCAGGTCTTGAGTGACGTCCTCCCCTCCGCGGGTATCCGGCTTGGAGGGACCGGGAATCCAGACATAACTAGTCCTTAAGATAGATGAAGGTTTGCCGCATTGTTCCTCCACCACTGCAACGTGATGGGTGACCTGGGGAGAGATAATCTCCCTCGGATCGGGTTTAGGCCCAATCTGATCGTAGTCTGTAGAGACTCCCAGGGCGGCGATGCAATCCAAGAAGATTGCTTTTGATGACCCGAAAAGTCATCGTCGGCGCGGCGGCCGAACAGGCGGTCAAAAGAAAACCGCCTAGCCGGAGAGTTTGGCCGATAGCCAAAGCTCCTTTATATGATGCCGTCTTTAAAGGCGGGATGAGGCATCCTTCACGATGGCGGCGACACAGCGGGACTCTCAATGAAAGCACCTATGTCGATTGTCAAAACCGGCGGATCTCGGGTAGGGGTCCCGAACTGTGCGTCTAGGCGGATGGTAACAGGAGACAAGGAACACGATGTTTTTACCTGTGTTGGGCCCTCTCGATGGAGGTAAAACCCTACTCCTTCTTGATTAATATTGATGATATGGGTAGTACAAGAGTAGATCTACCACGAGATCAGAGAGGCTAAACCCTAGAAGCTAGCCTATGGTATGATTGTTGTTCGTCCTATGGACTAAAACCCTCCGGTTTATATAGACACCGGAGAGGGCTAGGGTTACATAGAGTCGGTTACAATGGGAGGAGATCTACATATCTGTATCGCCAAGCTTGCCTTCCACGCCAAGGAAAGTCCCATCCGGACACGGGACGAAGTCTTCAATCTTGTATCTTCATAGTCCAGGAGTCCGGCCAAAGGCTATAGTCCGGCTATCCGGACACCCCCTAATACAGGACTCCCTCAAGTGTGCTCAGCGTGTTCCCTCGGTACGCCTGGCATGTTAGACGGTTTCCATGCAAAGATGTCCCGGCTCTCATGGATGAACTTGATGAGTGCGCCTTCCTATTTCGGATCCAAGTTGACGCTGATGCTGAACTGCTTGGATGAATCAACAGGAACAAAATCAACCAATTTAGTCCCATCAACCGAATTGAACTTCAAAGCCGGATCATGCTCTGTAGTAGGCTTCTTCAGAGAAGTCATGTCTGCCGGATCAACATTGTCCTTATAGAACTTCAATTCCTCCGTTGCACAAACCGACTCAGCATAAGCCGCATCACCTTCCTCACACTCCAGAGCAATCTTGCGGCTACCGTGAACCGTGATGGTCTCCTTATGACCCGGCATCTTGAGCTGCAGATAAACATAACACGGCCTTGCCATGAATTTCGCATAAACCGGCCGTCCAAATAGGGCATGGTACGGACTTCTAATTTTAATCACTTCAAAGGTCACCGTCTCGGATCTTGAATCATGATCATCTCCAAAAACCACCTCCAGAGCTATCTTACCGACCGGGTAAGCCGATTTACCAGGCACCACACCGTGAAAAACGGTGTTTGACGGTTTAAGATTCTTATCGGTTAACCCCATACGCCAAAAGGTTTCATAATAAAAGATATTGATACTGCTCCCTCCATCCATGAGAACTTTGGTGAAATTATAACCTCCAACCTGCGGTGCGACCACCAAAGCTAGATGGCCCTGATTATCAACCCGGGGCGGGTGATCCTCCCGACTCCAAACAATAGGCTGTTCAGACCAGCGCAGATAACGGGGCACTGCCGGTTCAACAGAGTTTACTGCCCTTTTATGTAGCTTCTGATCGCGCTTGCACAGACTAGTAGTGAAGACATTGTATTGTCCACCATTTAACTGCTTCGGGTTGCTCTGATAACCCGACTGCTGCTGATTCCCCTGATTACTCTACTGATTGTGACCACCTTGGTTGTTCTGGTTGCCCTGATGATTCTGAAATCCTGAGTTTGAACCGCCACCACCGTAACCCGACCCGTAAGACCCTGGACCTGAACCGCCAGAAGAACCCTGATCATACCTGAAGAGATTAGAGTTTTTGAATTCCCTCATAATGAAACAATCCTTCCAGAGGTGCGTGGCTGGAACCTCCTTCGTTCGTGCTTTGGGCAGGGCTGGTTTAACAGGCGCTCCAGATTCATGCCTCCATCGCGCTGGGGCGGTTTACCCTTGCGACGCTGCGCATTGCCCTGCATATTGGTGTTTGCCACAAAATTAGAATTGTCCGCTTTACGCTTACCATTGTTCCCGTGGCTCGACTGGTTATGCTGTCCTTTTGTATCGCCATTCTTCTTTCCCTTCTCCGGCTTTTCTTCGTCAGAATCGGGGTCCTTAGTATTATCAGAATCAGCATACTTAACCAGAGCTGCCATGAGTGTTCCCATATCGTTGCAGTAGTGCTTGAGTCGTCCCAGCTTCATCTTCAGCGACATAAATCGGCGATTTCACTCCAATGTCACGATCGCTGTATCGGCATTGATGCGGCCCGACGAATGCAGCATTTCTGAAACCCGGTGCACCCAATGAGTTGTTGATTCGTTCTCTCCTTAGACACAAGCAGCCAGATCTACAATGGACATGGGTTGTTTGCACATATCCTTGAAGTTCGCTATAAACCGGGCCTTCAACTCGTCCCATGAACTGATTGAGTTAACGGGCAGGCTCTTTAGCCAGGTGCGAGCCGTTCCGTCCAACATCCTGGTGAATTATTTTGCACACACCACTTCATCCACATCCAACATTTCCATTGCTATCTCATAACTTTCAACCTACGCCTCGGGGGTTTGATCGGCGGTATAATTAGGCACTTTACGCGGACCCTTGAAATCCTTGGGCAGCCGCACATTACGCAGAGACGGGGTGAGGCATGGCACTCCCCAAGAGCTAAAAGCTAAACACTACAAAAAAAGACACATCCGTGAAATTTTGGGCCGAACGAATTTTTTTCTGTCATACATATCACACTTCTATGACGAAAATTGTGACAAAACACGGTATCATCATAGATGTGGTGGGCTCCTACTTCTATGACAAAAAATCATGACAGAAAATGGGCTTTTCGTCCTGGGCGGGACGGAGACGCAGCTGCATGACATTCTTTGGGCCATCCATGACGGAAAAATTGTGGTAGAAGTGAGGGGGTGGAAAATTTCGGCGAGTTCCCGGTTACAGTGGGAGGTCGGGGGCCGAGCGATGCGCGTTTCTCTTGTACACGTACGCACCTGTGTGCGAGGCGTTGGCTCTAATCGAACCCGGCGAGGCGTTGGGCTCTAATCGACCCGGCGATTGCCTTTGCGACTCTGGCGTTCACGAACCCGAGCGATAGATCGATGGTTGTTAACTGAACCCGATCGAGCGATTCCTTCGCTACTGCTGCTAACTGAAGCCGATCGATTGGATGAACAGTGAGTGTTGCGGGGGGTTTGGATGAACAGTGAGCGGTGGCGTTGCATCTGGATGAACAGGACCCCGTGGTATGGAGGGCTGGATGAACAGTAGACGGTGGAGGGGTGGCCATGGAGGGGTGGTTGAACAGGAGCCCGTGGTGTGGAGGGCTGGTTGAATAGTAGATGGTGGAGGGGTGATTGAACAGTAGCCGGTGGAGTAGCGCGCGGTGGAGGCTGGGTGAATAGGAGCCCGTGGAGGCTGGAGGAGGTCGACAGTAGCCCGTGGAGGCTGGAGGAGGTCGACGGTGGAGATGAACAGTATCCCGTGGAGTCCCGTTTTGCGGTACTCCACACCCCTCCCAACGAACAGGACCCCCGTTTCGACCGTAGCGCTCCAGCACAAGTCTGTTTTGTTCGTTTTGCGGAATGCCACACCCCTCCCGATCAACAGGACCCCCGTTTCGACTGTAGGAGGTCCGTTTCGTCCGTTTTGCGGTACGCCACACCCCTCCCGATCAACAGGACCCCCGTTTCGACCGTAGGAGGTCCGTTTCCTCCGTTTTGCGGTACGCCACACCCTCTCGATCAACAGGACCCCGTTCCGAACATAGGAGGTCCATTTTCTCCGTTGTGCGGTACACCAGGCCTCGTTTCCATCGCCTGTTCCGTCCAAGCCCTCCCGATGAACACGACCACGCATTCCGTTTCGACCCAGCCGGTTGGCTCCCCATGAACATGACGACGACGCTGTTTCTCCGTTCCGACCCAGCCATGTACGTATGCGCGAGTAGGCGTTCGAGACCCTGCCCGTATGTACGTACGTGGCCATATTTTCTTTCTTGCACCCTGGCCGTTGTACGTACGTGTACATGCTACGTGCGCACCTCTACTACGACACGTGCGCGCCTCTACATCGACCAGTATATATGTACGTACACGGTCGCGACCAGAATGACAACGCTACGTACGCTTCGACCAGGTGGGTCCCGACTGTCAGGCACTTCCTTGTGTGCAAAGATGTAGCTGGTGGGTCCCAGCAGTTAGGGGAGCGAATTGGTTTTTTTGCCCGGACGCACTTCCTTGCGTGCGAAGGTGTAGCTGGTGGGTCCCAGCAGTCAGGGGGAAAGGTTTTTTTCACGAAATACGGTGGCCCGTCCGATGGGTCCCTGCTGTCAGGTGGAGGAATCATTATTTTCCGCGTAATAAGGAGGCACTTCCTTCTGTGGCCGTGGACCCAGCTGTCAGCCTCTCCACATACAGTCCACGTCCGATGGAAGTCGTTCCTTGACCATGTTGACCACGCCGCGCCGAGAGCACCAGGGTGGTGGACGACTGCGATGCCTAGGAAGGGGATGACGCGGAGCCAGTGAAGACGCGACAGTGGATGCCAACGCAAAGAGGAGTATGAGGGTTCACTCGTGGGGCTATGGTGTGAGGCTGCCGTCGCCGCAGGGCCTGGCCAGCGGTGGGAATAGTAGGGGGCGGTGAGGCCTCCGCGGCAGCACAGCCGGCCACGGGAGACAGGAGCAGGCGGCACGACCGTCACTGCTTTGGGCAGCTGGAGCAAGAAGACCAGAGGTTGAAGAAGCACTACGGCCGTTGGATGGACATCGTACGGTCACTGGAGCTAGAATCGTTCATATTGACTAAGTTGACAAAGCCCTCCGTCCCCGTCAACTTAGTAGGCCCACAAGTCAGCCTCACACCAAGGTGGGTCCCAGCTAGCAGGGGGGTATTCATTTTTTTGTGCGTAATAAGGAGGCACTTCCGGTGGGTCCGAGCTGACATCGGGGGGAATTTTTTTTCGCGAAATACGGTGGCCCGTCCGATGGGTCCCAGCAGTCAGGGGAAACGTTTTTTTTCGCGAAATAAGGTGGCCCATCCGGTGGGTCCCTGCTGTCAGGTGGAGGAATAATTATTTTGCGCGTAATAAGGAGGCACTTCCTTGCGGCCACCGTGGACCCAGCTGTCAGCCTCTCCACGTACAGTACACTTCCGATGGAAGTCGGTCGTTGACCACGTTGACCACGCCGCGCCGAGAGCACCGGGGTGGTGGACGACGGCGAGGCCTAGGAAGGGGACGACGCGGAGCCGGGGAAGACGCAGCAGTGGAAGCCCGCGCGGAGAGGAGTACGAGGGTTCACTGGTTCGGCTGCGGTGTGAGGCTGCCGTCGCCCTTGAGAATAACAGGGGTGTGGGTGAGTGGAGGGATGGCACGGCCAGCGGTGGGAGTAGTATGGGCGGTGAGGCCTCCACGGCGGCCTGACCCGGCCATGGGAGGCAGGAGCAGGCGGCACGACCGGCGCTGCTTTGGGCGGCTGGACCAAGACGACCAGAGGTTGAAGAAGCACTACGGCCGTTGGATGGACATCGTACGGTCACTGAAGCTAGAATCGTTTATATTGACTAAGTTGACAAAGCCCTTGTTATGCTCCAACTTAGTAGGCCTGAGTCAGCCTCGAAGCGGTGCACCCAGGATGTCCGGGAGGAATCATTTTTGTCTTGACGAAGCTAAGAATATCCGAGATTGAAGAAGAAGCACGACATCCGTTGGATAGACATCCAACGACCACTGCTGCTAGAACCGTGTGTTGACTATAGTAAGTTGACAAAGCCTTGCATATGCATCAAATTATTTTTTTAGGGGACGCGTCACTTAGTAGGCCCACAAGTGTGTGGCAGAGAACTTATAGCCCATTTGCGTTTTGTAAGAATGTACAGCCCATTTTTGAATTCTAATGGAATTTACAACAGTCCATTTACAGTTTGTTAAAAGTGCAGCCCATTTTCTAGCTAGGACAATGATTAATAATTTCAACCAACCGTTGAAGACATAATTCAATAAAATTTCCCACATTTTGATGGGATCCCAAACATTTTTATCCCGAAATTTCTAGTCAGATTAAATATAAATTTGTATTACGTAAAAATCCAACGAAACATTGCGCGTGCAACAATGAAAATTTAAGATTTTCAAAATCTATAAATAATATATTATAAACTAATTTCGTGTTTGGTGCATTTTTTATAGCTACTGCCCAGTTTTTATAATTACATCCCATTTATTATTATTTTTAAAGCCCATTTTCCTGTTAAGCCTAATGCATCCCTCCTAGGAAAGATTAGCAGCCCAGCGGGGCGGAGAATAACAAGTTGACCTTGCCTGGGTATTCCTCAAAAAGACGTATAGCTGGGCTAGCCATTTTCATCTTGAAAAAATTAGTATCTGGGCTGGATATCTGGCCTGGGCTAGACGGGCCACAGCCCGCCCAGTTAATACCCTGCTCTCCTCTGAACAACAACGAAATCATCGCCAAGAAAAACTCTGCAGTGCTCACGCCTCAAAAACACAAATACTGCTCGAGCTGCTTGGTCCCAGCTGTCGGCCGCACCTTGTGTAATTCTCTCGTTTATATTGACTACATAGGTTGACAATGGTGTGGGACCGTGATGTCAGGAAACCAGGAGAAAGCAAAAAAATTGTACATAATAAGGAGGCACTTGCGTACGTACGGCTATGGCCCTAGTGGGTCCCTAGTGTCATCCAGTCAAAATAAAGTCATCTCCTGAATCCTCATGTTCGTTGACGATATTAACAATGCTCGGCGCCACGGCGAGCGCAACATCTTGAATGACAACAGAGAGGGCCTCGTGGGCCCTACGGATGGTCTGATACAGCGCCCGCTGCTCATTCAGGAAGCCAGGATCATCGGACACCTATGAGCACCTTCGAGAAACTGAGACGGCATGAAACGGTAAGGCCGCGCTTGGGAGCTCTGGTTTATTTCAAACATGTATTAACGTACAAGTGTAATTTATTCATCATCGGAAACAACGCGTAAAATATAGGCGTAATGAAACCGAGGGCCCGAGGTCTGTAAGTAAAATCGGCGGGTTACGCGTGTAATTTGAGGGACCAGTGTATATTTTACGAGCACTGCTATATGGACGACATTACCAGACGATACATGCACGACGTGCGTATCATGGCATCCATGGGCAAGGCTGAAATAGCAGCTAACGGCTGGATTAGCAATCATCCGAGTGTCGTTCAACGTTTTTATCGTGTGTGAAGTACTTCCAATATTTTACTTGTCGAAATCGACCAACCAAGCGCCTTCGCCCTAGACCATCTGCTTTAATTTACAAGCGTCAGTTTTACAAGCAGTTTTGGTTGGAAAACGACGATCCAATCACGGCGTAATATCATGAGTTGGTCGGAAGATTATATGGTTTCATGTCTAACCTACCCGACTTGTCGTATAGGCTATGAATGAAACATCAGACGATGAACTCCTTCAGCACGGAAACAACAGAAGAGGATGATCTTTCTAACAAGCAAATCACTGGCATTAGATCGACATGCAAAACAATACGAAGCATTATTCTCAGGAGCCACAGTGAACAGCTCGTGATGTCGCATGCCACAACATTCCAAGCTCAACTTTGCAATCAAACACAAGGCCTGTCATTACATAGACAATATTCAGAACAAACTCTTAACACAGGAATATCTCAGCAGAGTAACTATTTACTTCTAAACTGAACACGGGAATAGGAAAAAACACTCGACGCTGCTCACAGCAAGGGTGTCCCACTCAAAAATATCAAATGCATGTCTTCTGGCTAACATCAATGAGCAAATTTAGACAAGGTTTTCCAATTCCAATATATTAAACTAACGTCTTCTTGCTACGATGAATGATTAAACTTTGACAAGCTTTTCCCATTCAAAATATGTAATGCCTATGATCAAAGAGTCATGTCCTAGCTTCTTGTACTTGTTTGGGCACTTTTTGCCCAGGTCACTCCACGTGTTGTTAAATTGCCAATGGTCTTTGGAGACTAGTCATGTCACCGGTGTCTAATAATACTCTGTAAAGCTTCTCTGTCAATCCTTCTGTAATGTAGCGCAAACAGTGACTGCTTCTTTCTGCAAAGTGGAATGACCAACTGGACCCCGTAATGCAGCAGTTTGCCTTGGACACATTGGCTCCTTTTGTCCAGTTCAACTAAAATCGAAGTCGGAATAAAACCGAGCTTTAATTTTGATATCCCTGTAAGCAACAATAGGTATAAGGGAAACAATTACTGAGAAATAATGGTTGATGACTTGTACTCCCAGAAGAAAAGCATCTACTGATCTACTTTATCTTAATGGGAAACAAAACAGGAGATTAGCAATTCTCCATCAGTGTGATTCATTCATATTGACAGAGACATTATCTTAACAATGCCTTGTTTCAACATGTATAAAGAACGACAAAGCAGAAAAAGTACCATTCCTAAAACAATGCAACTGATTCATTTTAACAGAGACATTATCTTAACAATACCTTGGTTAAACATGTAGAAAGAACTACAAAGCAAGATAGTACCATTCCTAACAAGTGTTGCAGTTTTGAACTAAGATTCAATAATTAATTAATACTGAGAGTGGCATTGCTTAATTTTACCAAATGACATTAGATTAACGAAAAGCATAAACAGTTCCAGGGAGAGTGCGCAACAACGATGTATGTACTTCCATCTACTTATAAAGGGGGTGATGCAGAGTTTGTTGTAATAAAGCAACATGCATCATGTCTGGGTTGGTCCCATTTTTGTTCACTACTTAATGGGAAAAGACAGCAATACAATAGCTTCAAGTCAACATTTATTTAAAATAGTACCAAAACAAGTAGCACAACATCTCAAAGCACATTGCACAATCATGTGGATGAAGGCCCGTACTGACCTTTCATGAGACCACCAGGATAAAATACGAGCCAACACGAATAGGAAATCCAATCTCGTTTTGTGTAGTTGCACTGAAATCAAGCAAAGTGTTTCGTGTAGCGAAGCAAAATGTCGCAATAGCAACAAGTTGAATAGATATCCCTGTTTTAACAGAGGCAAAAAGGAAACAATTACTTGCCGATAAAGGAGGATGAAACATGCAGCCACAAAAATGGTAATCCTGCCAATCCCTAACAAGTGTTGCAGTTTTGAAATAAGATTCAGTAGTTAATTACGAGAGTGGCATAAATTATCGGCTTATAAAGGGGTGATGCTGAATTTGTTGTAACAAAGCAACAAGCATCATGTCTGGGTTGGTCCCATTTTTGTTCACTACTTAATAGGAAAAGATAGCAATACAATAGCTTCAATTCAACATTTATTTAAAACAGTACCAAAACAAGTAGCACAACATCTCAAAGCACACTGCACATCATGTGGATGAGACCAAGATTTGAAACAACTCGCCACGAAGACTAGAAACAAATCTCGATCACCTTTTGTGCAGTTCCACAAAAATTAAGCAAAGTCACCGGTGTGACATTCAAGTTGAACTGCACAAAACACTCTTAAAACATAAGTGTTTCAAGTAGCGAAGCAAAATGTCGCAATAGCAACAAGTTGAATAGATATCCCTGTTTAAACAGAGGCAAAAAAGGAATCAATTACTGGCTAATAAAGGAGGATGAAACATGCAGCCACAAAAATGGTAATCCTGCCAATCCCTAACAAGTGTTGCAGTTTTGAAATAAGATTCAGTAGTTAATTCTGAGAGTGGCATAAATTACTGGCTTATAAAGGGGGTGATGCTGAATTTGTTGTAACAAAGCAACAAGCATCATGTCCAGGTTGGTCCCATTTTGTTCACTACTTAATAGGAAAAGATAGCAATACAATAGCTTCAATTCAACATTTATTTAAAACAGTACCAAAACAAGTAGCACAACATCTCAAAGCACACTGCACATCATGTGGATGAGACCAAGATTTGAAACAACTCGCCACGAAGACTGGAAACAAATCTCGATCACCTTTTGTGCAGTTCCACAAAAATTAAGTAAAGTCACCGGTGTGACATTCAAGTTGAACTGCACAAAACACTCTTAAAACATAAGTGTTTCAAGTAGCGAAGCAAAATGTCGCAATAGCAACAAGTTGAATCGATACTCCTATTTTAACAAAGGCAAAAAAGGAAACAATTACTTGCCGATAAAGGAGGATGAAACAAACAGTGACAGAAAGAAGCATCTAACTTATCTTGGATGGAAAACAAAGTAGGATAGTAGCATTTCTAAAACGGTTGCATCGATTAATATTAACAGAGACATTCTCTTGAAACAACATTCATTAAAAAATGTAATTTACTTTTAACAGTGGCATTGCTTCAATTTTCCGGCGGCATTCTCAGAATAACAACAGCAAAATAGCTGTATGGGACATGCCAGCACCATGTGCGTTCACACGTATAAATGGGTGATGCAGAGTATGTAGCCAAGCAGCATATATGCGTTGGTCCCATATTTGTTCTCTTTGAACCTTTTTCCTAAGTGAGGGCAGCAAATCTAGTCCTGCACAAACTACCCGACCCCCAGTTTCTTTCCCTTTTCAACAAAGAGATCGGTTCCTTACAGATGTGTGTACTGGGTTACCCCCTTTTTCCATTTTTGACCTACAAAGCGGCTGGATAGCCTGTCTATACTACTTTTCACCCCTCCTTTCCTCATTGAACCACGTCCTAGATTCTTTCTCCAGCCCACCGCACCCTTCTTTCCTCTTTGAACCAAGACCTAGATTCGACTACAGATCGAAAAAGATCCACATGCAGCTAGAGAAACGACGGTTTCAAAGAAACTTATACCTTAGGGTCGTCGGGATGTGGCAAGGCGTGCAGCGGGAGGCCGGATCTTCCCACACTACGTACGGCAGCGAGAAAGAACGGGTCGGTGGCCCTCCCGCATAGGCGCTGGGTGAAAGAGAACAGCGCAGCCGGCAGTGGATTGCCGAAGGTGATAGAGTGAACGCTGCACCTCCTCCCCTTCCCGGTGCGACGGGATACGGACGCGTCCTTCACCAAATGTGAGGGGAGAGAGAGAAATGAGGCCATCGCAGTCTTGTTTAGATCTGGTGAAGAGAGGGTGAGAGACTGTGAATATAGCAAACCCTAGCAAATGAATGCTGAGCCTCCAGCGTGTAACATATATGTAGTGCGGCGAGCGTGTGGAGAGTACAAACCCTAGCGAACAAGAGCTGAGGCTCCCGCTTATTTATATACTACTGTAGTATGGACTGAGCTCCGGTGCCTTCACTGCACCTGCTTTTGGTTGTATGACAGGTGAGCCAGCCACATTTTGGGCCCACCTGTCATAAACCCAAAGGCAGGTGCACTAAGTCAATGAAGTTGCGTCCATATAGTAATCTCGTGTATACGACTAATATATAGTGGAGTGGTTTTCTTATTCTCTCCATAACAATTGTTTTAAATTGTGTAAGTAGGAAACGAAACTCTTTATTTAATGTACAGTGAAGAAAACTAGTACTACTTCCGATGAACTAACGATCCACGCCCACGCGTCCTGGTCGCACTTCCCGTCCTTCACGTGTGGTACACTACCCTCCCTTAAGTGAACAACCACAAATGCGCCAAATTATCGGAAATGTGTGAGAGTGTGTACAAATAAAGAATTTTAATTTCATTTATCAGAAAGGTTTGAGAGAATTACAAAGTTTGACTTCAGTCAAATCTAATATGCAGAGTAAATAAAAATGCAGGACTACTACGTCCATCCGGGTTTTTAGTCCACACCATTTTTTAAATGAAAGTTAATAGCTGGACAAATAAAATTTCAGGGGAGCTGGAGACAAAGTTGTGAGAAGGCTTAGAAATCAATACAAAACATATGCTCTTAGTACCAACGTCGATCCTTCTTCGAGGAAACATTTGGTTCATAGCCAATTGTGTGATAAAATTGCACCAACGTGAAAGACGACTGCGTCTCCAACGCAACCAAGGTGAACTGACAAAGGATATCATCTTTGTGCATAACAAGCAAAGATCACTGATGGAAGACAGCTTGTTTTTCATTGGAAATCAATCAGCTTCACCAGCCGACGCAACCATGAGGCGCAACCATGAGCATCGATAGGTCATCGTGGTGATGCATCATCCATTTGGCATCAAGTTTGGGTGAGGCACCTATGAAGTTCGACAAATCCTCACTGTGGTCTGTTTCTTCAAGAATCAAGCTCAGGGAAGGAAGAACCACGTGGCAGAGGACAGTGAGGCGGAAAAACAATGGCCATCCAATTTTGTGCAGTTCCACTAAAATTGAGGAAGACATGCCCGGGTATGGAGACACGCATCGCTGCTTCCAAAAATATAAAAAAAGGTTAGCAACGACATCTCAATTGTCAATAAGAATTAATGAAAAGTACACCAACAAACAGAAGCATCATAATTATATCTTGATGGGAACTAAACCAGGATACCCAAGAAAAAAAGCATTTCTTCATTTAACTAGTACTACCACCATATGGACAATGACCGCACAACCACCATGTATTGTTTGTCGAAACAACATGTATACCTCCACCGAGGCATAAATCTGGACAACTTTTCGAGTGGCATTTACTCTATAATAGTACTAGTAGGTGATGTTGGACCAACCGACGAACCCTAGCTACTATGCATGGGGAGCTGGGGAGTAGTCGCATAGAAGAAAACCCACACGTAGCAACCTGGGCAGCTGGACCAGTACAAGTTATACGTCAGGTGGGCGAGATGTCGTTTAGGCAGACTGGCGGGATCTGCCCACACGACGGCAGCGAACAAGGGTGCGGAGGATCTTCGTCTGCACCAGCGCCGGCTCCGAGAGGACGGTGCGCATTGGCTTCCTCCGTCGCCGACGGCGACAACGTCAATGTTGTACCTCCTCACCTCCTGCAGCGGACGGGATTCGGCCGGATCTATGACCATCGTTAAGGAGAGAGATAGAGTGGACACTGTCATCTTGTTTTTATATGGAGAGGGTGAAAGAGCGAGACGCGAGAAACTCTATCAAACAAGAGGCTATAATGGAGTAAAAAAATCTCTCCATAGCAATGGTTTCAAATAGAATACGCGCGTTCCCGGAAAAAAGAAACGAAAACTGCGGACAATTTTTTAAGGGTCTGTCTAGGACACATCTAAGTTGATGTCCACTCTGTTTGTGGTCTATTTTTCTTCCTAGTTTTTTTGTTTCTTATTGCTACATTATATACTTGTTGGAGCTTAGATGTGATATCCTTAAATAACATCTAGATGTGAATTAGACAAACTGATTTTCTAACGTACCAAGAAAGAAAACTCGATCAATAACTCGCTTCGCCTGTGTCGCGAGAGTCATCGCGCACACACACATAGACATAGACATGCATATCTGTGTTTACGTAAAATTCCATTTCCATCTTCATCTCCAATCATATTTGTCGAACTGGCACATTATTTACGTTGTTAATTATATACGCAACAATATTAACGTACATCATCTCTTGTTTACGCACGTCCGGACCGCTACCATGGCCGGTCCTGACCAACTCGAACCCTCTTCATCACCCGCGCGTTCTTCCCGCCCGAAATGGTCAGTGTCGCATTCATGCCCGTCCAGAGCGGACGCGACTTCTCACTGGCACCGGCATTGAAGCGGCACGTCGGCCGAGAGAGCGTCGCCCGCACCGCTTCTGGGTGCACGCGGCTGCTCCACGTTCAAAGGTCGCAATAGCCGGCTACGACATGCATGTAAAAAGTTCTTGGGAGTCCGTGCTACAGCTAGCTGTCCTCCCCCAACTTGTCAATCTCTTCCAGTAGTGCTAGTACTCCATGGCGCGATCCAATGACAAGCAGGCGGGAAAGTTATCGTATACTCGGTTTGCGGTGAGTGGCATGCCGAGCGACCGTGTGGGGTCCAACCGTGGAGGAGGGTGAGACACGAACAAGGCAGACGTGATTTAAACGTTGGTTTTGCTCGATGGCGTGATCCAATGAAACAAAACGTTGGTTTCTCTCTGTTTCCATTTTTTCTCCGGAAAAACGGAAACTTTACACTCCATTTTCATTCCTATTCGAAGGTTGCCCCGTTACCACATTCCATCAAATACAAAGGGAAACTAACACGCATGCTGATGCATCTCAATGATTCACAGATCATAGCCAATATTTCCGTCACAACTAAAGAAAAAAGTTGTGAGAGCGTGTCTGAAAGAAAACTACTGATGGGGTCACTACGACTTAAACCCTAAACCCTAAACATGATTTAATTTCCTGGCCAGGTAGAACCTGTCGAAGGAAAGACGGCTGGCACCCTCGGATCATACGATGCTTTTGTGCAGTTCCACTAAAATCGACTTGAGCATCCCTCATGGCAAAGATATTAAAGAAGTGCGATTAGAATAATAGTACTGGCACTAGTTCATGAGACATAAACTCATCACAAGTAGAAAGCCGGTAGAAGTAGAGAAAGATCGACATGGAGATGGAGCTACGGCAGTGGAGCAAGCCGGCTCCAAAAGGAAGATGGACTACCTGGGACGTCGGGTTGTAGCTAGAAGGGCGGTTGGGACGCGACATCGGCCCATACCGCGGTGACCCCCGATTGGGACGCACCGACTATGGGTTTTCTCCCTCGCCGATGTCGATCAAGGCGTCACGTGAGAACATTGTTCCTTCCCCAGCTGCGGGATCAGGCCCCTCGTTCTATGCTTGTGAAGAGAGCAACCTAAGCAAGGTGCTTGTAGCTTAGGCTCCTGCTAGTGTATATATAGTGGTTTTCTTTTTCTCTCCATATCAACCATTTTATATTGCGTACGTGTCATTCAAGAGTGAAATGATGGTTTCTTCTTCCGACTAACTTACTTTGTGATTTGACTGCTCCTTAGTGGCCCCTACACGTACTCCTCCTATGTGTATGCAACAGTCACACGTACACATGGACGCAAAAACGCGCGTGACGCCCTAATGCATGCATGTCCGAGCACACGATGGAACACACACAGTCATGCTCAAGTGCTCAACCTACATGTGCATGCACACACATACTTAGTCAGGGTGAGCTAGTGACCGTATAAACACCGGAAAATATATATATTGCGCGCAATGAGCGTATTATGAAGTCCACTCACCGTATTTTTACAAATATACAGTGACAGACAGTGTATTTATCTCGTTTGAAAGTAAGCCATATTAACCGGAGAGGAGGCAGTATGGACTAGCATTACTTTGTTGTGTCCCATCAACTTGCCGAACGAGGAGAAGGCTGCACTTTGAATGTGGCCGAGAGCTGGCTTGATGAAACACTTCGCTTCCTAGTTCTTTTTTGCGGGGTACCTCGCTTCCTATTGACCAGTGTTTTGGCTGATCGTCCTAAGAATGCTTATATATGAATAAAGCTCTCTCATTTACCCGCAAAAAAAATTAAGCCATATTAACCGGAAAGGAGGGAGTATGGACTAGCACTAATTTTTGGTGTGTCCCGTCAACTCGCAGAACAAGGAGAAGCTTGCAGGACAAGGTGAAGCTCGCTTACGCCTTTTGACATGCATCAATCCATTCGGTGTCAGATTGTCAGAGGCATATACTGTAGTACCCAACATGCAGAGTTCCATCATTGTTCGACTTCACGAAGAGGCGAAGAGCCAAGCGCAGTAGTACGAGTAGTACTACTACTAGAACCGCATGGTGGAGCGTTTGTACTCTTATTTTCTTTATCTCTGATAAAGTACACGTTTATTCGGTTTGCTCACACTCCTGTCCCACGTGTCAGTGATATGCCAAGAGGAGATGCGTTGACCGACTGGCCATACGCGTACTTGGTTTTGCACCTTCATACTACTCTTCCCTCCGTCACAGTTTATAGGGTGCGCTTCATTATGATGCATTTATCTCAATGCATTTCCACCACCAGAGAGACTTTAGACGCGTTTGGTTTAATGCTCAATTAATTAGGGCGTGGTAACCGCAATCAAGTCCACAATTTTCTCTCCATGTACTGAACTACTACAGAGTGGAGTAAGTGCATGCATGTGTGTACCCGGGGTGGAAGCACTGCATGCATGTGTGTACGCATTATTCCCTCTAGTAATAGACGCCGTGCTATAACTACCAATGCTATTTTCAGGCCGATCGCTAGTCGCCTTGGTCCCACTGATTTTTTTCTTTTTTTGAAGCTGCTGTATAAACGATGACGGATGGAGTAGTATGAACGGATTCAAAGAAGAGCGTATTGATGGTTGCTTCTTGAGCAACTTACAGTGGGAAAGGTGGGGCTTATGATTTGACTGCTCATTACTCACTATTAATGTGGCGCAACGACCGGGCTAAGTCTCCCATGCGGTTGTGAACTACCCCCTTGATTCTTAAATATACTCTGGAGTATTTGTCTTTCTAGAGATTTCAACGAGCGACTACTCAAATATTTATATCTTTAGCGATTTCAAATGGACTGGCACATATGGATGTATATAGACATATTTTAGAGTGTAGATTCACTCATTTTGCTCCATATGTAGTCACTTGTTGAAATCTCTAGAAAGACGAATAGAATATTTAGGAACGGAGGGAGTACACATACGAAGCAAAATGAGTGAATCTACACTCTAAAATATGCCCGTTTGAAATTTGTAAAAAGAAAAATATTTAGGAACAAAGGACTATAATTTTGTGCATGGCACATGGACCCGGATGATGAAGAGGCTTCTGGCAATGCTATCAAGCTTCCATCATTTGTTTACATAATAGACGTACTATACAAATAATTTTCCAGCGACATGAAATTGTACAATGGTGTGAGCCTTCAGCTTTTGTTTCGCGTGTCTTGCCATCGATGCTCTTTCGGAAACAATAAAAAAACTAACTTCCTTGCTAATGCATGTCAATTATTAGCATATCAGAGCTAATAGTTACATCACAACTGAAGACAGAGTTGTGAGAATGTGTTAAATTAAAATTGATCCATGCTTTCATTGGCAGCAACGTCCCCCCAGCTCTGTCTAAATCAATAAGGCATGTTGGGGAAAAAAGTAGCTGTCTGGAGCATGCAACATTCCGATCATTTTGTGCAGTTCCACTAAAATAGAGCTGAGCGTCCTGTTGGGGAACGTTGCAGAAAATTAAAAATTTTCCTACGGTTTCACCAAGATCCATCTATGAGTTCATCTAAGCAACGAGTCAAGGGAGTGAGTTTGCATCTACATACCACTTGTAGATCGAGAGCGGAAGCGTTCAAGGGGATGGTGATGATGGAGTCGTACTCGCCGTGATTCGGATCACCAATGACCAAGTGCTGAACGGACAGCACCTCCGCGTTCAACACACGTACGGTATGGACGACGTCTCCTCCTTCTTTATCCAGCAACGGGGAAGGAGAGGTTGAGGAAGATGGCTCCGGCAAAGACGACGGGCGTGATGATGGTGGAGTGACAGCCCCAAGCAGGCTTCGCCAAGCACACGCGGAGGAGGAGAGGTGTTGGGGAGGGGAGGGGCTGCGCCTTCAAGTGTTTTGCAGCCCTCCCCTCACCCCTCTATTTATAGGGGGAAGGGACAAGGGGGCCGGCCCCTCTAGATGGCATCTAGAGGGGGGCGGCGGCCAAGGGGAGGGGGGACTTGCCCCCCAAGCAAGGGGGCGCCCCCTCTAGGGTTCCCCGCCCCCCAACCCTAGGCGCAAGGGCCCAAGGGGGGGCGCCCAGCCCACCAGGGGCTGGCTTCTGCCCCCACGCAGCCCATGTGGCCCCCCGGGAGGGGTGGCCCCTCAGTGGACCCGGAACCCTTCCGGTGGCCCCTGCACAATACCGATATGCCCCGAAACTTTCCGGTGTCCGCTTGACAACTTCCCATATATAAGTCTTTACCTCCGGACCCTTCCGGAACTCCTCGTGACGTCCGGGATCTAATCCGGACTCAACAACATTCGGTAATCACATACAAGTCTTCCTAATAACCCTAGCGCCACCGAACCTTAAGTGTGTAGACCCTACGGGTTCGGGAGACATGCAGACATGACGGAGACGGCTCTCGGGCAATAACCAACAGCGGATCTGGATACCCATGTTGGCTCCCACATGCTCCTCGATGATCTCATCGGATGAACCACGATGTCGAGGATTCAAGCAACCCCGTATACTATTCCCTTTGTCAATCGGTACGTTACATGCCCGAGACTCGATCGTCGGTATCCCAATACCGCTCAGTCTCGCTACGGCAAGTCACTTTACTCGTATCAATGCATGATCCCGTGACCAAAAACTTGGTCACTTTGAGCTCATTATGATGATGCATTACCGAGTGGGCGGAGATACCTCTCCGTCATACAGAGTGACAAATCCGGTCTTGATCCGTGTCAACCCAATGACACTTTCGGAGATACCTGTAGTGCACCTTTATAGTCACCCGATTACGTTGTGACGCTTTGGTACACCCAAAGCACTCCTACGGTATCCGGGAGTTACACGATCTCATGGTCTAAGGAAGAGATACTTGACATTGAAAAAGCTCTAGCAAAACGAACTACACGATCTTGTGCTATGCTTAGGATTGGGTCTTGTCCATCACGTCATTCTCCTAATGACGTGATCCCGCTTGTCAATGACATCGATGTCCATAGTCGGAAACCATGACTATCTGTTGACCAACGAGCTAGTCAACTAGAGGCTTACTAGGGACGACATTGTGGTCTATGTATTCACACGTGTATTACGATTTCCGGGTAATACAATTATAGCATGAATAAAAGACAATTATCACGAACAAGGAAATATAATAATAATGCTTTTATTATTGCCTCTAGGGCATATTTCCAACAGTCTCCCACTTGCACTAGATTCAATAATGTAGTTACATTGTGATGAATCGTACACCCATAGAGTTCTGGTGTTGATCATGTTTTGCCCGCGGAAGAGGTTTAGTCAACGGATCTGCGACATTCAGATCTGTATGCACTTTGCAAATTTCTATGTCTCCATCTTGAACATTTTCACGGATGGAGTTGAAGTGACGCTTGATGTGCCTGGTCTTCTTGTGAAACCTGGGCTCCTTGGCAAGTGCAATAGCTCCAGTGTTGTCACAGAAGAGTTTGATCGGCCCGATGCATTGGGTATGACTCCTAGGTCGGTGATGAACTCCTTCACCCAAATTGCTTCATGCGCTGCCTCCGAGGCTGCCATGTACTCCGCTTCACATGTAGATCCCGCCACGACGCTCTGCTTGCAGCTGCACCACCATCGCTCCACCATTCAACATATACACGTATCCGGTTTGTGACTTAGAGTCATCCAGATGCGTGTCGAAGCTAGCATCGACGTAACCCTTCTGACGAGCTCTTCGTCACCTCCATAAACGAGAAACATGTCCTTTGTCCTTTTCGGTACTTCAGGATATTTTTGACCGCTGTCCGATGTTCCTTGCCGGGATTACTTTGGTACCTTCCTACCAAACTTACGGCAAGGTTTACATCAGGTCCGGTACACAGCATGGCATACATAATAGATCATATGGCTGAGGCATAGGGGATGACGCTCATCTCTTCTTTATCTTTTGCCGTGGTCGGGCATTGAGCCGAGCTCAATCTCACACCTTGCAATACAGGCAAGAACCCCTTCTTGGACTGATCCATTTTGAACTTCTTCAAAATCTTATCAAGGTATGTGCTTTGTGAAAGACCTAAGAGGCGTCTCGATCTATCTCTATAGATCTTGATGCCTAATATATAAGCAGCTTCTCCAAGGTCCTTCATTGAAAACACTTATTCAAGTAGGCCTTAATGCTGTCCAAGAATTCTATATCATTTCCCATCAAAAGTATGTCATCTACATATAATATGAGAAATGCTCTGAGCTCCCACTCACTTTCTTGTAAACGCAGGCTTCTCCATAAGTGCAAGCATAAATCCAAACGCTTTGATCATCTCATCAAAGCGTAATGTTCCAACTCGAGATGCTTGCACCAGCCCATAAATGGATCGCTGGAGCTTGCATACTTTGTTAGCATTCTTAGGATCGACAAAACCTTCCGGCTGCATCATATACAGCTCTTCCTTAAGATGCCCGTTAAGGAATGCCGTTTTGACGTCCATCTGCCATATCTCATAATCATAGTATGCGGCAATTGCTAACATGATTCGGACGGACTTAAGCTTCGCTACGAGAGAGAAAATCTCATCGTATTCAATCCCTTGAACTTGCCGATAACCCTTAGCGACAAGTCGAGCTTTATAGATGGTTACATTACCATCCGCGTCCGTCTTCTTCTTAAAGATCCATTTGTTTTCTATCGCTCGCCGATCATCGGGCAAGTCTGTCAAAGTCCATACTTTGTTTTCATACATGGATTCTATCTCGGATTTCATGGCTTCTAGCCATTTGTTGGAATCTGGGCCCGCCATCGCTTCTTCATAGTTCGAAGGTTCACCGTTGTCTAACAACATGATTTCCGTGACAGGGGTTGCATTACCACTGCAGTGCGGGCGTATCCTTGTGGACCTACGAAGTTCAAGAGCTACTTGATCCAAGTACCTTGATCATCATCATTATTTTCCTCTTCAGTTGGTGTAGGCATCACAGGAACATTTTCCTGAGCTGCACTACTTTCCTGTTCAAGAGGTAGTACTTCATCGAGTTCTACTTTCCTCCCACTTAATTCTTTCGAGAGAAACTATTTTTCCAGAAAGGATCCGTTCTTGGCAACAAAGATCTTGCCCTCGGATCTTAAGTAGAAGGTATACCCAATGGTTTCTTTAGGGTATCCTATGAAGACGCATTTTTCCGACTTGGGTTCGAGCTTTTCAGGTTGAAGTTTCTTGACATAAGCATCGCATCCCCAAACTTTTAGAAACGACAGACTTAGGTTTCTTCCCAAACCATAATTCATACGGTCGTATCAACGGATTTAGACGGTGCCCTATTTAAAGTGAATGTAGCTGTCTCTAGAGCGTATCCCCAAAATGATAGCGGTAAATCGGTAAGAGACATCATGGATCGCACCATATCCAATAGAGTGCGACACTGACGTTCGGACACACCGTTACTGTTGAGGTGTTCCAGCGGCGTGAGTTGTGAAACGATTCCACATTTTCTTAAGTGTGTACCAAATTCGTGACTTAAATATTCTCCTCCACGATCTGATCGTAAGAACTTTATTTTTCGGTCACGTTGATTCCCTACCTCATTCTGAAATTCCATGAACTTTTCAAAGGTCTCAGACCTGTGTTTCATTAAGTAGACATACCCATATCTACTCAAGTCATCAGTGAGAGTGAGAACATAACGATATCCTCCGCCAGCCTCAACGCTCATTGGACCGCACACATCGGTATGTATGATTTCCAATAAGTTGGTTGCTCTCTCCATTGTTCAGAAGAACGGAGTCTTGGTCATCTTGCCCATAAGGCATGGTTCGCATGTGTCAAATGATTCATAATCGAGACTCCAAAAGTCCATCAGCATGGAGCTTCTTCATGCGCTTGACACCAATGTGACCAAAGGCGGCAGTGCCACAAGTATGTGGGACTATCGTTATCAACTTTACATCTTTTGGTATTCACGCTATGAATATGTGTAACATTACGTTCGAGATTCATTAAGAATAAACCATTGACCATCGGAGCATGACCATAAAACATATCTCTCATATAAATAGAACAACCATTATTCTCAGATTTAAATGAGTAGCCATCTCGTATCAAACGAGATCCAGATACAATGTTCATGCTCAAACATGGCACCAAATAACAATTATTAAGGTTCAAAACTAATCCCGTGGGTAAATGTAGAGGTAGCGTGCCGACGGCGATCACATCGACTCTGGAACCATTCCCGACGCCAAGATCGTCACCTCGCCCTTCGCCAGCCTCCGCTTATTCCGCAGCTCCTGCTGTGAGTTACAAATATGAGCAACAGCACGGTATCAAATACCGGGAGTTACTACGAGTACTGGTAAGGTACACATCAATTACATGTATATCAAATATACCTTTGGTGTTGCCGGCCTTCTTGTCCGCTAAGTATTTGGGGCAGTTCCGCTTCGATGACCCTTCCCTTGCAATAAAAGCACTCGGTCTCGGGCTTGGGTCCATTCTTTGACTTCTTCCGGCAACTTGCTTGCGGGCGCGGCAACCTCCTTGCCGTCCTTCTTGAAGTTCTTCTTGCCCTTGCCCTTCTTGAACTTAGTGGTTTTGTTGACCATCAACACTTGATGTTCTTTCTTGATTTCAACCTCTGCTGACTTCAAAGATTGAGAATACTTTGGGAATGGTCTTCACCATCCCCTGCATATTGTAGTTCATCACAAAGCTCTTGCAGCTTGGTGGGAGCGATCAAGGATTCTGTCAATGACCGCCTCGTCCGGGAGGTTTATGTCCACTGACAAAGCGGTTGTGCAACCCAGACATTTTGAGTATGTGCTCACTGACAGAACTGTTTTCCTCCATCTTACAACTATAGAACTTGTCGGAGACTTCATATCTCTCGACCCGGCCATGAGCTTGGAAAACTAGCTTCAGCTCTTCGAACATCTCATATGCTCCGTGTTGCTCAAAACGCTTTTGGAGCCTCGGTACTAAGTTGTAAAGCATGCCGCACTGAACGAGGGAGTAATCATCAGCGCGAGTCTGCCAAGCATTCATAATGTCTTGGTTCTCTGGGACGGGAGCGTCACCTAGAGGTCCTTCTAGGACATATTGTTTCCTGGCAGCTATGAGGATGATCCTCAGGTTCCAGACCCAGTCCGTATAGTTGCTGCCATCATCTTTCAGCTTGGTTTTCTCTAGGAATGCGTTGAAATTCAAGTTGACATGAGCGTTGGCCATTTGATCTACAAGACATATTTGCAAAAGTTTTAGACTAAGTTCATGACAATTAAGTTCATCTAATCAAAATTTTAATGAACTTCCACTCAGATTAGACATCCCTCTAGTCATCTAAGTGTTACACGATCCGAGTCAACTAGGCCGTGTCCGATCATCACGTGAGACGGACTAGTCATCGTCGGTGAACATTCTCATGTTGATCGTATCTTCCATACGACTCGTGTTCGACCTTTCGGTCTCCGTGTTCCGAGGCCATGTCTGTACATGCTAGGCTCGTCAAGTTAACCCTAAGTGTTTTGCATGTGTAAAACTGTCTTACACCCGTTGTATGTGAACGTAAGGATCTATCACACCCGATCATCACGTGGTGCTTCGAAACGACGAACTTTAGCAACGGTGCACAGTTAGGGGAGAACACTTCTTGAAATTGTTGTAAGGGATCATCTTATTTACTACCGTCGTTCTAAGTAAACAAGATGCATAAACATAATAAACATCACATGCAATTATATAGTAGTGACATGATATGGCCAATATCATATAGCTCCATTGATCTCCATCTTCGGGCTCCATGATCATCTTGTCACCGCATGACACCATGATCTCCATCATCATGATCTCCATCATCGTGTCTTCATGAAGTTGTCACGCCAACGACTACTTCTACTTCTATGGCTAACGCGTTTAGCAATAAAGTAAAGTAGTTTACATGGCGTTCTTCAATGACACGCAGGTCATACAAAAATAAAGACAACTCCTATGGCTCCTACCGGTTGTCATACTCATCGACATGCAAGTCGTGATTCCTATTACAAGAACATGATCTCATACATCACAATATATCATTCATCATTCATCACAACTTCCGCCATATCACATCACATGACAATTGCTGCAAAAACAAGTTAGACGTCCTCTAATTGTTGTTGCATCTTTTACGTGGCTGCAATTGGGTTCTAGCAAGAACGTTTTCTTACCTACGAATAACCACAACGTGATTTTGTCAACTTCTATTTACCCTTCATAAGGACCCTTTTCATCGAATACGCTCCAACTAAAGTGGGAGAGACAGACACCCGCCGGCCACCTTATGCAACTAGTGCATGTCAGACGGTGGAACCGGTCTAACGTAAGCGTACGTGTAAGGTTGGTCCGGGCCGCTTCATCCCACAATACCGCTGAAGCAAGATAAGACTAGTAGCGGCAAGCAAGTTGACAAGATCTACGCCCACAACAAAATTGTGTTCTACTCGTGCAATAGAGAACTACGCATAGACCTAGCTCATGATGCCACTGTTGGGGAACGCGTTGCGAGAAAATTAAATTTTTTCCTACGGTTTCACTAAGATCCATCTATGAGTTCATCTAAGCAACGAGTCAAGGGAGTGAGTTTGCATCTACATACCACTTGTAGATCGAGAGCGGAAGCGTTCAAGGGGATGGTGATGATGGAGTCGTACTCGCCGTGATTCGGATCACCGATGACCAAGTGCTGAACGGACAGCACCTCCGCGTTCAACACACGTATGGTACGGACGATGTCTCCTCCTTCTAGATCCAGAAAGGGGGAAGGAGAGGTTGAGGAAGATGGCTCCAGCAGCAGCACGACGGTGTGATGATGGTGGAGTGACAGTTCTCCGGCAGGGCTTCGCCAAGCACACGCGGAGGAGGAGAGGTGTTGGGGAGGGGAGGGGCTGCGCCTTCAAGTGTTTTGCAGCCCTCCCCTCACCCCCCTATTTATAGGGGGAAGGGACAATGGGGCCGGCCCCTCTAGATGGCATCTAGAGGGGGGCGGCGGCCAAGGGGAGGGGGGACTTGCCCCCCAAGCAAGGGGGGCGCATCCTCTAGGGTCCCCCCCCCCAACCCTAGGCGCAAGGGCCCAAGGGGGGGGGCGCGCCCAGCCAACCAGGGGCTGGCTCCTGCCCCCACGCAGCCCATGTGGCCCCCCGGGAGGGGTGGCCCCTCCCGGTGGAGCCCCGGAACCCGTCCGGTGGCCCAGACAATACCGATGTGCCCTCGAAACTTTCCGGTGTCCGTTTGACAACTTCCCATATATAAATCTTTACCTCCGGACCCTTCCGGAACTCCTCGTGACGTCCGGGATCTCATACGGGACTCCGAACAACATTCGGTAATCACATACAAGTCTTCCTAATAACCCTAGCGTCACCGAACCTTAAGTGTGTAGACCCTACGGGTTCGGGAGACATCTGGAACATGATCGAGACGGCTCTCGGGCAATAACCAACAGCGGGATCTGGATACCCATGTTGGCTCCCACATGCTCCTCGATGATCTCATCGGATGAACCACGATGTCGAGGATTCAAGCAACCCCGTATACTATTCCCTTTGTCAATCGGTACGTTACATGCCCGAGACTTCGATCGTCGGTATCCCAATACCTCGCTCAGTCTCGTTATCGCAAGTCACTTTACTCGCACCGTAATGCATGATCCCGTGACCAAACACTTGGTCACTTTGAGCTCATTATGATGATGCATTACCGAAAGTGGGCCCAGAGATACCTCTCCGTCATACGGAGTGACAAATCGATCTTGATCCGTGTCAACCCAATGACACTTTCGGAGATACCTGTAGTGCACCTTTATAGTCACCCGATTACGTTGTGACGCTTTGGTACACCCAAAGCACTCCTACGGTATCCGGGAGTTACACGATCTCATGGTCTAAGGAAGAGATACTTGACATTGAAAAAGCTCTAGCAAAGCGAACTACACGATCTTGTGCTATGCTTAGGATTGGGTCTTGTCCATCATGTCATTCTCCTAATGACGTGATCCCGTTGTCAATGACATCCGATGTCCATAGTCGAAACCATGACTATCTGTTGACCAACGAGCTAGTCAACTAGAGGCTTACTAGGGACGTATTGTGGTCTATGTATTCACACGTGTATTACGATTTCCGGATAATACAATTATAGAATGAATAAAAGACAATTATCACGAACAACGAAATATAATAATAATGCTTTTATTATTGCCTCTAGGGCATATTTCCAACACGTCCCTGTTCCAAAGATATTAAGTGTGATTATGATAATAGAGGACTGCTGATGAAACAATAAACACATAAATAGAAGTCGGTCACCCTTGCAGTCTCTCTTAAGACTAACTAGTTGGACAAGATTAGGCTCGGAGTTGGATGAGGAGGATAGAGCAAAACCAATCTCCCTTTGTGCGATCGCCTTTGAAATGTAGAGACGCGTTGCCCGTGTGACATTTTAGTACAACCGCACAAAACACTCTTAAGAAAAAGTGATTTGTCCAGTTCACCAAAAGGTCGCAATAGCAACAAGGTGAAATGGATAGCCCTGTTTGCAAAAAAGAGGTAGAAAGGAAACAATTACTGGCCAATAACAGTTGATGACACATGCGACGACAAAAAAGAAGCATATTCCTTGTCCTAAGGGAAGATAACAACACGGTTCTGTTTGTCTAAAACGGTGTGAGGACGAGAATGCAATATGGAAAGTACGCCGGACGAGCTACGTTTTGGGCAAAGAACTATGAAAGATCCACATGCAGCGACGTGGGAAGACGGGCAGCGGAGCAAGGCCGGAGGGGGATACCTGGAGGTCGTCGGGATGTAACTAGGTGAGCGGCGGTGGGAGGAATCTGCGAGCAGGTGGCGTAGGCCCTGCCGCGCCAGAGCTTGGTCAGAGAGAACGGCGTGCACCGCAGATCGGGACGTGCTTCCTCGGCACCGTCGAACGGAGAAACGATGCACTTCCTCCCTTTCCCCCAGTGGACGGGATGCGGCTGGATCAGTGACCAACGGTGAGAGAGAGAGGCCACTGCACTCCCTTTCCCCCGGTGGACGTGATGCGGCCGGATCAGTGACCAACAGTGAGAGAGAGAGAGAGAGAGAGGCCACCGCAGCCTTGTGTGAGATACTCTGAAGAGCGACAAACCGGGCACGCAAGGCTCCATTGTATATAGTGAGCGGACTACCTTTTTCTCCATAAAAATCGTTTTATATTCTGTGTACGTGCCATTGAGCGCTATAACTTTATTTAAAAATAACGCGGCAACGCGTCAAGTCGAACTTTGTTTCGTGCACGCGTGGTACACGACCTCCCTAGGTAAACAACCGCTTCTGAGCGTTCAAATTAGCGTGGGCTGCCATTTCAGAAAGAAATGAGCTCCACCATGTACCCGTCTTGGTGTGGCTTGGCAGGGAAGTGTGAGTACGTGCACGGTGCACCTATTCTCTTCTTGTATACGTACACCACCTAATTGGGGTTGTGTGAGAGATACAAACCTAGAGAGATATAGTGTGTGGGTTCTTGAGAGTTTTTTTGGGGGGGGGGGTCAATCAAAAAATGTAACATAAGCAATGTGTGTGAAATAGAGTCCTGTATATAACATATATATAGAGGGGGTGATCCACGAGAAGAGAGTGGAGGTATCATCGGCTTGAGGTGTCCATAGAATCGAAGAGGGATGATGTGTGTGTGTGCGCGCGCGCAATCGATAAAGAGTGCCATCGAATTTGTGTGTGCCCACGTCAAAGATATAGAGTGGTTGGCCTACTGGAACGTGAGAGGGGACATGTGCAGTTTGTCTCTATGGCATGGATACCTACCTGCAGCGCTCGACTATCGGTGTGTGGTGGGGGAAGAGGGAGGCCCAATTAACTATAGAGGTACAATGGCTGGTATATGTGTGGAGGAGGAGAGGCCTACCTCATGTATTAAGGAGATCGATCTGCCTCATGTATTAAGGGAGATCGATCGGCATCCATGCATATGTGCAGGAGAGGAATAAGGTTGGGAGAGAGACAGAGCTAGAGTGTTGGAGGGGTGGTAGTGGAGTTGCTTCTAACAAATGGTAGGATAGGCTTGCTAGACAAGCGGAGGGCACGCCTGCAATATCAATAAGAGAGGAGATGGCTGCTTGTTGTCCGTGGCACGCGTGCGTGTGAGAGACGGGTCAGGAGGGATGCACGAATTATGAGGGGGGATGATGTGGCTGTGGTAAGCAGACGTAACTACATAGGAAGATCAATCGCCCTTTGTTAGAGAAAGGAGAGACATAACTTGTGAGGTACGTCGATCGATGGGGGGTAGTTAAAGTCGATCTAGGTATATGTTGGGAGATCGATCGGTATACATGCATGTGTGTGTTAGAAGCAAATGAGGCACGAGGAGAAGGATAGAGAGAGAGGGATGCATGTAGGAGGTGGTACGAGAGGCATACTATATCGAGGGGGAGGAGTGTGCGAGTACGAGAACGATGAAAAGAGTGGTGGGAGTGAGGCATGAATGGTGACAAGAGAAGAGGGGAAGATTGTGTTTGTGCTAGGCACACCTGGCTAGAGAGGCATATCGATCGATGTGTGCCGTAAAGAAGGAGCTGGGGGGCCTACACACACCATGGGTGAACGACCTAAAGTGAAAAGACGAATTTGCGCGATGGAGATGGAGAATGCTGAGGGAGGGTGAGAGGGATGCGGGCGTGTGCATGCACAAGAGAAAGTTAGCGCTAGCTACAAAGATAAGAGGGTTGTGTGGGTGTAAAAGACGAATAGAGATCATATATACTTCATTATAAAAAGCGAATTCAGATATTTGAAGAATTTATCATAGTTTTTTAAACCGACGCATGTGTGAATATATATAACGGTGATACACATGGTGTGGTTATGAACATGTTATACTACATTTAATATATTTTATCTCTACTCTTAAAAAAAACTGAGTTGTTGATGATGATGTGCCTGCCATCCTGCATTATAGGTCGTCCGATTTATATCTGGCGGATAGCAAGGAAACTATAATGGTTGAAGTTAGCAACAATCATGATTGTAGATTCTTATTGAAATAGAGAAATGAATTCAAATTTAGTTCGAATTGCAGCGGTAGTATAGACATTTGGAATGCACTAAAATGTTGGTATGAGTAGGTTACATGCATTATACAGCAAGCGAAAAAATTTAATCAGACATAACATGGATTCATCACTACTAGGAAAAGGGCTATAGATGGGATGGACACTAATGGCCCACATGTCAGGTGGTGCGCCATTAGTATATACTAATGGCGCACCATGTTCCGGTGCGCCATTGGTGTGGAAGATACTAATGGCGCACCAAGCACATG
The DNA here is from genome assembly GCA_021605145.1 of Aegilops bicornis. NCBI lineage: Eukaryota > Viridiplantae > Streptophyta > Magnoliopsida > Poales > Poaceae > Aegilops > Aegilops bicornis. The sequence continues at coordinate 819,374,109 of CM038670.1, forward strand.
GTGCGCCATTAGTAACAAATTTTTTTCCAAACATTCTAATGGCGCACCGTGGCACAGTGCGCCATTACAAGTTACACTAGTAATGGCGCACTGTGCCTCGGTGCGCCATTAGAATATATATTTTTTATTTTTTGCAAAACTTCTAATGGCGCACTGTAAGCAGGTGCGCCATTAGTAACCAGGGTTACTAATGGCGCATTTGCATCTGGTGCGCCATTAGTAAGCTGGGACCAACAAGATATTTTGGACAGCCCACCTACCCACTCACTTTCCCCACTTCATTCTCTCCACCTCCTCCTCCAAGCTTGTCTCGGCTGCCTCCTCCTCCTCACCTCATTTGCACCATAGATTCATCCAAATTAAGTGGTTAAATTACCTTTTTTGATAGGTAAGTAAGGGGGGAAGCTATCTTTATGTTGTTCTCCCTCTCCAACAACATGCACATGCGGTTTTCGTGGCCTAGCAAGATCTATGTATGTTCGTGGTGTTGCATATGTTTGTGGTGTTGCATATATGTTTGTGTTTGCGGGTACCGGTATTTGAAATGCGATAGTTGCCAATATTTTGCCGGAATGTTGATTCATTTCCATTTCAAGTAGAATTTTGGCACTATGCATTCTTTTTGGTCCTATTTTTTAGGGAAAGTCATGCCAAATTTTTCTTGGTTCTAAAATATCGCTTTTGCTCTACCTCGCAGGCTAATTGATGGTCCGCACGATGACCGAAGGCATCGTGAATAGGTTTTTGAGCTCCGAAAGGCCAAGATGCTTCAAAAGAACGAGACAGAGATAAGATGTATGTGTCGAAGATGCAAAATTTGAAGAGCCTTATTGCGGACCCGGATTCCGGGCAGGTGCGGGACCACCTGCTCTTGCGTGGTTTCATGGATGGCTATCGGTGGCAAGGTGATGAAGATGACTATGAAGTCGTCCATGGGGGCCGGGCGGCGGCAAGAAATGAGCAAGACTCGGGCGGGCGAGAAGATGAAGAATCTCCAGGACATGATCACGACGGTGATCTTTGTACGATCATCATGTAGAAGATGCAGGACATGATGATGAGGAAGATGCCGAAGCAGACGAAGCGCATGATCATGAAGATGAAGATGCCGGCGAAGCAGACGATGATGGACCATCGATGGGCTGGGTGCAGGACCCTCATGTTCAAGAGCTGTTTCTCAAGCAGATGGATAACACAAGAGCTGTCGTCCGAGAGAAAGCCAAGCTAGATAGAGATCCCGGGTCTTCGAAAGCCAAGCAGGTGGTCCACGGATTTTCTGGATGCGTCAGGTGCATGGATGACACAACGTATCGCCAGCTAGATAGAGATCCCGGGTCTTCGAAAACCGTGTTCATGGGACATCGAAGGTGGCTTCGCGACGATGACCCGTGGAGGAAACGCAAGGATCTGTTCGATGGTGAAACCGAACCCGAAGACGCCAGCGTCACGAGGAGCGGCGAGGAAATAGACCAGCTGTTGAAAAATTGGAAAGATTGCCCACCGCCGGAAAGAAGCAAAAGGCGCCAGAGCCGGAAAGAAGCGAAGGCGCGAGCGCCGCCGCTGAAGGTATGGAAAACGAGGTCTTTTTCGGGACTTGCCGTCTTTGGAAGATCCACCGTGTGCCTCACAGCCTTGATGTCATGCATATCACGAAGAACGTGTGCGAGAGTCTGCTTGGTACCCTGCTCAACATGCCAGAGAGGACCAAAGATGGGCCGAAAGCAAGGGCAGACTTGAAATCAATGGGCTTCAGGGAGGAGCTTCACACTAATGATCATGATGATGATGATGATGATGATGAGGCAAAGCAGGACACGGAAAGTCGTCGCAAAGGCAAAAGGGCCAAGAAGACCGGAAATGACTACCCTCCCGCGTGCTTCACTCTAAGTCAGGAGGAGATCGAGCAGTTTTTACCCGCCTCAGAGGAGTAAAACTTCCTTACGATTACGCTGGGAAGATAAGCAGATACCTAGACCCAGTGAAGCGAAGTTCAGCGGGATGAAGTCTCATGATCGCCACGCGTCGATGACGCAGAATACTTCCGATTGCAATCCATTGGGATCATGGACGCGCACGTCTGCGGAAACGCTATTTGGTCTATGCAACTTTTTCGACGTCATCTCTCGGAAGTCGGTTGGCGTGAGGCAACTCAAAAGGCTACAGGAAGAGATCATGGTGATACTATGCGAGCTTGAGATGTACTTCCTGCCCGCATTCTTTGATGTTATGGTGCATCGGCTGGTCCATATCGTGGAGGATATCATCCAACTCGGGCCGACGTTCCTGCACAGCATGATGCCGTTCGAAAGGATGAATGGTGTCATCAAAGGATATGTTCGCAACATGTCACGTCCAGAGGGAAGCATAGCCAGGGGCTTTCTGACCAAAGAGTGCATCTCCTACTGGACAAATTATCTAGGCATCGAGGACCCCGTTGGTCTGCCCGTCAACAGGCACCTCGGCAGGCTCGCTGGATGGGGTCACCGTGAGGGTCGCCGCGAAATGCATGTCGACTTCGAGGGTCGACTCGCCGACTTTGGAATAGCAAACCTAGTCGCGCTACGACACATAGACGTGGTCGATCCTTGGGTGGTAGAGCACAAAACCTTTATTGAGAAGACGTACAATGACCAAGGCCAACAGAGGACGGACGGAGATATAATCAAAGAGCACAACTCATGTTTCACGCGTTGGTTCAGGCAGAAGCTTCTGTCGTACCCTTTACATGAGGATTCTTCCGCGGAAGAACAACTCATATTCGCCTTGTCGCAGTGCGCCCAGCATAACCTGATGACCTATGAGGCGTACGATATCAACGGCTACACATTCTACACCGAGGACAAGGACATGAAGAGCTATGGTTATCAGAACTCCGGGGTAACGATGGAATCCTACACCGGTAACGACAAGGACAGATACTACGGAAGGATCGAGGAGATCTGGGAGCTGAGCTAGCTGGAGAGAAGGTCCGATGCTCCGTGTCGATGGGCCAAGGGCGTCCTAAAATAAGACCGGTATTTCACCACCATGGTTATACCAAGCCAAATCCAAGATCATGGGCGCAAACATCACCATGAAAAATGAGCCATGGATGCTGGCTTCCCAAGTAGACCAATGCTTCTTCATTACCGACTGTCAAAGCCCGGTCGTGTTGTCATGAGGAGAGACAAAAGGAAGATCATCGGAATGGATGGAGTAGCCAATGAGCAAGACTTCGACAAGCACGGGCGACCGAAGATCGAACATGACGACGATTTATGAAGTAGCAGCATACACCACAAGAAGAAGCAGGACCACCCTACCTAAAGAACGTCCGTTCCGCAGAAGAACTGCATTTGCGAAAAAGAAGGGCAAGAAGATTGTGAACAGATAGCTAGCTAAGATCGATTGTATTTAAATCGTAGTCTTCATTTCTCGTTTGTATTTCATGGGCACTTTTTGAACTCATGAATGTTTTTAAATTTCATGGACACTCGATCTCGATCCCCTCCATCTCGATCGCTATCCCACCTCGCCAGATCTGGTCCCCCACTCCACCGTCACCGACGACCCACCCCACCCTCCCCCGCTCCACCGGCCGCTGCCGACCCCCGGCCCGCACCCTCCCCCACTCCACCGCCGTCGACGACCAACCGCACCCTCCCCCACTCCACCGGCCGCCGCCAGCACCCTGCCCGAACCCTCCCCCACTCCACCGTCGCCGATGACCCACCGCACCCTCCACTCCACCTTTTTCATATTCATAAATATTTTCAAATAACAAATTCGAACATATTTTTAAAAAAATTATTACTGTTTTTATAAAAATATATTACTGTTATGATGTAAACAAGTTTGAAGATATTTAAACACAAATAAATATCAAACAGCATTTTAAATGCATAAAAATAAAAATTGGGGAGCCTGGGAATCGAACCCAAGACCTCCTAGTGTGTGTGTTGCGTGCTGACCAGTCAGGCTAGTGGGTGGGTTCTGATGTAGATTGGGTTAGGTGGAATATAACCTGAGGGCTCGAACTATAATAAAAAAACATACTAATGGCGCACCGCTGCTGGGTGCGCCATTAGTAATCAGCCCCCCTAGCTAATTCACCCTCTCCCTCACCAGATCCCTTCGTCCCTAGCTCTCCCTCGCCAGATCCACCCGCTACCCCGATCGACCCCCGTCGCCGCCACCCCGACCCCCGCAGGACTCCACCCCCGCCACCCCCGCGCCCCCGCGCCCCCCACCACTGCAGCTCCCCCGCGCCGCCACGCCTCCCACCACTGCAGCTCCCGCGACGCCGCCCCCATGCCCCCACGCCCCAAGCCGGAGGAGGAGGACCAGGAGGAGGACGAGGCGGAGGAGGAGACGACGACCGCCTCTACCTCAGCTCAGCCAGGC